>OX336396.1:294597749-295797749 GCA_946902985.2 Meconema thalassinum | reverse complement strand
ACGTTCATAAGCCTCATTAATAGAGTGTTAAGGATCCCTTCCTCTGATCATGACCTGAAGCAAGAAATTGACATTATATATCAAATAGCTAAACTCAATGGTTACAACCACAATTAAGTCAGCAGATTAATTTACAAGTTGAAAAACAGACCCTTAACAAAATTAGTTAGAGAGGACACAACAAAGAAAGCACTTGCCACCTTCACCTACATAAATCGAAGCATTTACACAGTAACCAACATCCTAAAGAAACACAATATGATCGTCGCCTTTAAAACCAATAATTCTAATTTCAACAAATTTTTCAACTCCAATAAAGTCAACAGTAGTGATAAACATTTAAAATCGGGAGTTTATGAGCTCAGATGTAATTTTTGCAATTCAAATTACGCGGGACAGACGGGTAGGAGCATACGTACTCGTTATGCTGAGCATGTTTCGGCCACAAAACACAGGAAGTTTTCAGCCATGGCGGTACACATGGAAGAAACAGGACATAAGTTCACGGACATAAATAATGACGTCAAAATTTTACATTACGCATCGAAGGGCAGCTATATGAATATTTTGGAAAATATTCATATCATTACTTATCAGAGGTCAAAGGAATGCAATAATTTAAACGAGGTTAATTTTGAAATGAATGAATTGTTAGATTTATTAGCAGATTATTTAAATAATAATAAAAAAACGCAAACCACCTCCTCAACCCCCACCGCAATAGTTTAATTCCAACATACATTCCTGACTCGATTTATTTTCATGACGCCACACCCAATTACCTTCCTGGGTGCTGGTTAGTTGTTTTCTCCGCTTTTGGCAAGGTTATAAGACACTTGTGTGCATTTCAGCAACCCACGTTGAAACTAGCAATGAGTAAATGTGTCAATGTGTCAATATTCATTACTTCAACTAAAAGTGTTTATTCCATGAGTGACATTAATGTGTCGAATGACACAGGCCTAACAAAGGAAGAACAAGAGAAGAAATGTGAACTGTGTTTTTGTTATTTAGTGAGGTTATCGATGTTTTATGATGTTTAACACCAATAAGTGGGCTGAGGAAGAAAACATTGTGTGTTTTCGAAACATGTACCTATAGAATTTTTAAGTAAGTAAAAAGTATTGATTTGGCGAGAAATTTATGTTATACTTCATGTTAACATGGTCAATACGGAACCTGGAATGAGTGCAATTATTTTACACTGACCGGCACGAAAAACGCCACACTTCAATTTCTTACAAAAACTTATATTTATTTTAAATTTATGACACTCTTATGACACTAATCTATTATATGATGATGAATATTGTAGTACGGTCCTATGTAGGTGTATAACAATGAAACAAAAAGACAATAATAAACAAATTTAACAAATTAAGCCAGAGATGCACACTTCAAGGAAAGAGCGCTATAAGCGCGGGAAATTTTGAGTAAGCTCCTAAAGCTTCTGTTTTGATTTTATACATTTCACACTTTACTTCACAGACCTCTGTTCGCATCTTCAAAAGCGTATATTGCCACCTCTTGCACCAATGACGGCATTCAACCTTTCAGGAATGCTCCTGATTAATGCTGTAATGTCCTGTTGGGGAATCATCTGCCATTCTTCCAGGAGGGCATTCCGCAGGTCCTGTATGGTCTCTGGATAGCGCTGACGGACTCCTCTCCCCACCCCGTCCAAAACGTGCTCAATAGGATTCAAATCAGGGCTTCGAGCATGCCAAGCCATGGCATGAATCCCTGCTTCATCCAAGAACTCTCACAACATGTGGGCGTGCATTGTCTTGCGGTGCATTGTCTTGCGTTAGGGTGAAATCATCACCAATAAATGGATCGAAAGGCACAGCATGATCCAGAAGGATTTCCTCCACATGCCGATGTGCGGTAAAACTCCTATTCTCCACGAAGACCAAATCCGTCCTTGCAGCCATACTGATTCCTGCCCACACCATCACAGAACCACCCTGAAAAGGCGTCCTGGATGAGAATGTGCAAGGGGAATACTTTTCCCCTGGCCTTCTTCAGACCCTCTCTTCTTCCGTCTGGTGATTGGAGGCCAAATCATGACTCATCGGTGAACAACACTTGTTCCCTTTGTTGTACTGTCCGGCCATGATGTACCCTTGCGATACTTAGTCGAGCTGTGCGATGTTCTCTGGTAGGTTCTGGGTCTGTAACTGGTCTTCTGGATTGATGATTCGCTTCTTCCAATCTTCTTCGGTCAGTTCTCTCACTAACATCGACCCCTTGAACTTGGAGTCGATTTTGTGCTTCAATTGCCGTGGTGTGACGGTCGTGGAGAACTTGAAGTTGTAAGAAGCGGTCATCTCTCACCGATGTTGCTCTTCTCGGGCCTGATCCTGGTCTCCTTGCAAAGCCTCCAGTTTCCCTGTACCTTCGTATGGTTCTGGAAATCGTGGAAGGTGTAGTCCTCAACACTTCTGCAATGTAATGCATACTGCGATAATCTTCCACCAAAGCAGCAGCTTATTCAGGGCTTATGGGCATGTTTGCTCCAGAACGCCAATTACGACAATCACAGAAATGTCCTACAAACACATGTCATTGAAAAGGGAACAATTCAAAGTACAACAATAAGCGTTATAAGAGCGGGAACACATTATTGGCTCACATTCAGTGATGTGCTTTCCAGATTGCATGGGAAAAAACAATTGAGGCTGGTGCAATCAACAATCGACACTTCATTGTTTGCTCGCAAAGCAACGCCAATAACATACCCCGTCTAAAAAAAATAGGTTTAAGTGCTTCACTTCGATTAAATAGATACTTACACAATAATTACACATCATTTATTGTGTGTTGCGTTTTTCGTGCCGGTCAGTGTATTAAATGCTTATGCCGTTTATCAGA
Source organism: Meconema thalassinum (assembly GCA_946902985.2). Classification (NCBI taxonomy): domain Eukaryota; kingdom Metazoa; phylum Arthropoda; class Insecta; order Orthoptera; family Tettigoniidae; genus Meconema; species Meconema thalassinum. The sequence goes on along the minus strand of OX336396.1, from coordinate 295,794,875 downwards.
AACACCCATATTTCCAATCCTGCACATGTTTGAATTAGTTTCCGTGCATATTATTTTGAACCTGTTAAAGTTTTATTGTACCTGGTGACGAACTTTTAAATGCTACAAAATGCTAATTTTTAAATTTCAAAATGCTCCAAAATGCTATTTTTCAAAATGAAAGTGCTACAAAATCAATTTCGAAATGCTATTTTCTCGTTCTTTACTGATAACCTATGTTTATGTCATGACTGTAGTAGTGCATACAATCACTTACTAAGTTCGGCGATTTAACGTCCATCGCCGCGTTCTTTCTTATACGTTGTAAATGCAGTATGGCATTTTTTGGTAGTACGTTTTCCCGCATATGACGTCCAAATTTTTCTGTCCCTTGAAAACCGTACTAACGAGATTCCACTGTTCAATCGACGATATATCGTTGTTGGCACTTTAGGCGTAAATACGGAACAACGATATATCGTTGTCTGGCACTCTAAGGGTTAAGGATACGCGAAGAGAACCAATAACGACGCTCATTTCGTTGTGATGTGACGCATTACTGATTGACAGATGTCGAGCACAACCCTTCCTTCCTTCTCGGATGTATGCTGACGATGTTAACACTTTTTACGTCAGCAATACTGTTGATCATCACCGTTTTTGTTATTAGTTAGGCTATAATTTAGTTTCTTTCAATTTTATTCTTGTTATTGTTTTGTTTAGATTAATATTTGTAATATTGTAGTAAGTTAGCCGTGCAGTTAGGGGCGCGCAGCTGTGAGCTTGCATTCGGGAGATAGTGGGTTCGAATCCCACTGTCGGCAGCCCTGATTCGATGGATCAGAAAATAAAACAGACACACAGCAGTAACACCAATGACGGATAGTGCTTCCGAACTTATGTTGCCGACGGAACTGAGCACGTGCTCCTCTACGGGCGAGCATGCAGCACAGGACAAGGCTCTTCTTTCCAGCGTGCTAACCTCGAAAATTTCAAAATTACTATGGCGTAATATAAACGATACTTGTATGTAATAACGAAGGTAATCAATTGGCAGATAATTGTAGGAAGCTATTATGATGAAATATATATATATATGTTCAGAGTTCCTCCATGACAAAAGGTGAGGTAACAAAACCAGTGGAGGGGGCTTTCTGTTAAAAGTAAAAGCCCGTAAGGCCCATGGTCTTTTCTCAATGCTGGATGCTCTATAGATCAACGAATTTGAATTCAGGTCATTTCGAATGATGTGTTCAGATATTGGAGACGAATGGTCGATACCTGAGTAGATAACAATCAACTCCTCATTCCTACATGACCAACAATAACTCTGCTTCTGCTGGCTGCGTGGCTCAGGGGTAACGTTCTCGGCTGCTGGGCCCAAGGTTGCAGGTTCGTATCCTGGCACAGTCAGCTGGCATTTGAGGGTGCGCAAATGCGAGGGAACCGTGTCAGTAGATTTACTGACACGTTAAAGATCCCCTTCGGGGCAAAATTCCGGCACACCGGCGTCTCTAAAAGCCAGAGTAGTTAAACGGGCTGTAAAACCAATAACATTATTATTAATAACTCTGCTTCTGAATTGTTTGTCCTATTTAGAGTTATTTTTTCACCTCATCAGGTGGAAAAGTAATTATCACCAAATTTCACATAACAACCAAGATGGTTAAATGTATTTATTTATTATTTAGCGTATGGCTTTTAGTGCCGGGAGTGTCCGAGGACATGTTGGCTCGCCACAGGCTGTAGCTGCTTCAAGCAGTCACCCATGGGGTAAGCTAAAGTTTCTTTTCAATGTCAAGTAAATCCAATTTGCACTACCAGATGTCACTGACATCTAGTGGTGAACATTGGAACTTTGATAGAGCTTTTCAACTAAATCTAACCTAGAAATTTAGCTTCACAAAAGTTTAGTTAGTGGAAGGATCTTTTACATGCCATAAATCTATGACATGGGACCGCCGGCTTTACTTCTCCTCCGAAGGAAGGCATACTGAAGGAATTTAATGCTCTCAAAGGATCCGACGACTTCGGCCGGGTTTGAACCCGCGATCTTGGGCACAGCAGTTCAGCATGCTACCAACGATGCCACCGAAGCTATCATGCTTCTTAACTTTCCTCTTGTTTCCCATTGACACACAAGGTTGAGGATTGGAGGTGCTCTTGTGATCTATCAAACAGTATGTTGCTGTCAGTTATTGATTTCATAGCTTACAAATGGTTAAATATTAATTCTGTAAAGACGATTGTTAGAAAGTGTCGTAGAACACTTTAACCCCTCATATTTTGGTTGGGGCCTAATATTTTTTGTTTTCCTGTCAGTTGATTTTTTTAAATTCTTGGGCTCGTGTCGAAAACTATGTATCGAGGTTTCACTGTGTATGAGTAAGTGCAGTGGCGTACCGACGAGGGAGTTAAGGTTTAATCCCCCCGAGAGACATTTCATTACTTGAATCTTTATATTGCCCCATCTGTCACCTGTTTTACGCTACCGCTAGTGTGGCGTCTTAACTGCTGTATATATTTTAAAAGTGATCACGTTCGTCACTTGGTAAATGTCCTGCACTCTACTCGCAGCAAGACTCCTCCTCCATCTTTGGAGCAAGCCGTGAATCAGTTCTACTGTTGAAGTGTGCGATAGGTAACCTTTTTTACGTCACTCCAGGTTGTGTGCCTGTTTTGTTAAAGATAATTCAGTACACGAGGAGTTTCTGCAATTTATTCCAATTAATGATCAATATGGGCAGATTTTGAGAGTCAATAGTAATGGCTGTAGGAACATACAGAGCAAAACATTATTTTTCTCTCGCATAATATCAATATTTTAAGCAACCACGTAACCACTGCATCATTTTCGTTTTAATATTTAGTTACCGTTTTCCATATTATTATTTTTATTTTTATTTTTTATTTTTTTTATTCTTTTTAGGGTATATGTCGCAAAAAATAACTAGGCTTAAAATAGTTTTCATGCAAAGAGAACGGTTATTTAATTATTGTTTTTTATGAATATTAATCGAAATATCATTTTAATTATGATGAATGTCGTTTTAAGGGGCGGAACAGCAATGTCATCTGCCCCTTTAATAATGTACACAATTACCCTATTATATTCATGAACCCCCCAGAAGGAAATCCTGCGTATGCCACTGAGTAAGTGTACAGTGGAATCTCGTTAGCACATTCTCGGTTACGACGTTTTCCCGCTTAGCGCGATGATTTTCTCAAGTCCCAGTCCCAATTCTACAAAATACATGTTGATATATCCCCTTAATACGTTCTCTATTCCCGCTTACGACGATCAAATTTCCGTTGTACTATTTATGTGCGAACGGATTTTATTCTTATTTCATTATAAAATTCGGCTTCTGGAAAACACGACGCGATATTGCCTCATATTCTCTGATAGTTATTGACAGTGTAGACAATTTTATTGTGTTTGACGGCTTAGAAGTAGCTATAGCTATGACGCAACACAGGTGACGTGTCTCTCTCCCACTGCCCTTCACCCCTTCCCTTTGTTTATTTCTCACGTAGGTACATTATTGTCTCCGTGTTCCGCACTATTGTCTTCTAGTTCTTAGTGTTCACGTCCAGTTATGACCTATTTTATTGCGTGTTTCATAATGGATAAGAAGAAAGTACGGCAGATAACTAATGATGAGAAGATTAAATACATTCGAGACGTGGAATGCAATCCTCACATGAAGCGTGTGGATATAGCGCGAAAGTGGAACATTCTTCCGTCTACACTGAACACGATTCTCGGCAAAAGGAAGGAAATCGAATGTGCATTTGAAGAAGGGGTGAGTGGCAAAAGGAAACGTGTGCGAGAGGGACAGTTTCCTGAACTAGAAAGCGCTTTATTGAAGTGGTTCAAGCAAGCCCGTGCTTGAAACATAAGCGCGTGCGGTCGCCGGCGACAGAGCCGTCACTGGCGGAGCGCGAGTGCGAGAATGTCCTTGCTGATCAAATATAAAGAAAGACCCTGTATTATATGTGTTTGGAAGCGGATGGGGAACATTTTCAGCATCTACTGTAAATCATGGCCAGTAAAACTGCATGGTAGGCTACTGATTTTAAGCACCGTATTCAGCCGTAGGCCTACATATGCGTGCGCGGTCGCCGCCAACAGAGCCGTCACTGGCGGAGAGCGAGAGCGAAAATGTCCTTGCTAAGCAGAAATAAAGACCCTGTATTATACTCTAGTGTAGAGGTACAGTAATTCATTTTTATGTTATTTATTGCGTGTAAGTTACTGATAACCTATGTTTATGTCGTGACTGTAGTAGTGCATACAATCACTTACTAAGGTCGGCGATTTAACGTCCATATATACGCCGCGTTCTTTCTTATACGTTGTAAATGCAGTATGGCATTTTTCGGTAGTACGTTTTCCCGCATATGACGTCCAAATTTTTCAGTCCCTTGAAAAGCGTACTAACGAGATTCCACTGTATATATTAAACATTGTATTGACAGTGAAAAACACTTTCTTGCAACTGGATGACACACATTTAGCAACCCAAAGCACAGCACCATAAAGTTTTACGGTATGTAATGGTAATTAGTCTATGGGTGTGTGCAGGTACATTTGTGAAGGACCCCCACGAGGTGTTTGACTTCATAGTGAAGCTGATCTCACAGGCCAAGCGGCGTTCTGGCTCCTTCTCGCTGGAGGGATTGTACCACTGCCTCAACCGGACCACACTGTTCTTGCTGTCCAGATCCACGGACAACATCGCCGACCAAATGGCTGTGCTGGAGGCCTTGCACAAGCTCACCACTCACAGGTAACACTTCCACTTCCCACTGTTGGACCACACTATTCCTGCTGTCAGGCAATTTCAGGTTAGCATACACACAGTTGTCAGAGCAGGAAATAGTTAATGATATTTACATCAGAAGGAATAAAATAGCCTATACGTAAAAATTTAATTCGTGGAAATTTCTACTTGGGACATTAAAAATGATTGGCACTACAATTTGTTTCATTCACAGGAACCATTTATTGAACAAACTCATTCAGATTACATTCTCCGCCAATGTCTATGCACTTCGTTCTGGCAGCTTCCATATTTGCGTAGTAAACCATTCTTTGGGGGTATCCCAGTGTCACTGTTGGACAACTGCTTGGAGTTCGTCATTGGTGGTGAACTTCTTACTCCGCATACCCTCTTTCATTGCATAGGGCATAGAAGAAGCCAGATCCGGAGGATATGTGGATATGTGGCAGCATAGTGAACCCTAGTTCACAAATGGTGGCAATGGTCTGTCGACTTGGAGCAGCCTCCCCACATATGGCTGCTAACTTCGTGTGAATGTCTGAAGCAGTCACGCCTTCCGTCTAGAGAAACCACACTGTCCACCTTTGCCCGTGCTTGTCAGCTTCCATGTTGTTTCATCGATGTCCATAAGCGTACTAACATTTGCCACTCCAGTGCGCTACCTATGGGAAGCAGCAACAGCATCTGGTGGCATTTGACAGTACTATAGTCCATCTTCATGCATACATCGACACACATTTCAAACTGCTATAGAGGGAGTACCAATCATTATTGAACGACCTAAATATTTTATAAAGATAATTGGTGACTCAAATTAGGTTCGTAGGAAACTCCCGGGCCTTCAAATATTAGAGACCTTAGTAACACATGGCGGCACAATTCAACACACCACAGGTTTGTCGTCGTCCTGGATAGAATTTTAAAATCTAATAGGGAATGTACAAATGAATCAGGAGCTTTGGTATTTGCAGATGATGTGGGGGGAAACAGACATGAAAGCACAGGAGAGACTGACTGCTAGGAACAATAAATTTAAAGAATTTAATCTGAAGATCAGCAAGGCCAAGACTGTTGAAATGACCATAAACAGAGAGAGAACAAATTCACACTCTATTTGGAGGGAACCAAACTAGAATCTGTTACTCATTTTCAGTACCTTGGAAGTATAGTCTCCAAGGATAACGCTGTCAAACAAGAAATCCTAAATAGGGCACAGAAAGCATCAAACTTCTACACTGGTCAAGAAAAGTTTTGCATATTGCAAGCTTATGTATTTGTGGACCAAATATAATACACGCTCTTTATCCGATAACTGTTTTTTTTTTATTTATTTATGTAGGGTATGGCGTGGAAGTGTGAGTTGTGTGAAAGTTGGAGGGGAAAGAACAGACTGGTTCAGACAAATGAGTGGCCTGAAACAGGGTAGTGCGCTGTCACCCCTTCTCTTTATTGTGGTTATGGACGAGGTAATGACATGGATAGCAGGAAAGATAGGAGAAGACAAGGTGAAAGCAATGGTGTTTGCAGATGATCTCATGGTCTGGGGAAACAAGGAGGAGGAAATTCAGGAGCAACTGAAGGCTTGGGAAGAAACAGTGCGAGAGTACGGATGGAAGTTCAACATCAGTAAATTTGAGATCCTGTTAACGACCAGGAAAAAGGACAGACCAATGAGTGGGATAACACTTGGAGGTGGACAGCTGAAGAAGGTGGAAAGTCTCAAGTACTTGGGAAGTATAGTGGAGGAAAATGGGAGAAATGACAAAGAGATTACGGAACGTGGCAGACAGGCAGAAGCATTAGGAGCTTAGTGTGGAATAAAGATGTCCCACAAAAAAGCAAGGAAGTGTTATACAGAAGCTACTATATCCCGATACTGACCTATGCTTCAGAAACGTGGACAATGAAGAAAAGAGACATAAGCAGAATACGGGCAGGTGAAATGAAGTTCCTGCGAAGTAGGATCGGAGTAACAAGAAGAGACAGGGTGAGGAATGAAAAGGTCAGGGAAATGGTGAAAGAGGAGCCCTTGCAAGGTAGGATTGAGACATCAAGACTGAGGTGGTATGGACACATAAAGAGAATGGATGAGAAGAAGATTCCCAAGAGGATACATGAGATGCAGATGCAGAAGAAACCTCCAAGGGGAAGACCAAGAGATAGATGGCTGAAAGGAGTGGAGGAATGTGTCAAGAAGAGAGGCGAGGACTGGACCAGAGTGACAGCGGAGAGGTGGTGGGAAGAAAGGAGGCTTATGTTCCAAACAGCCAGCCTGTACAAGATGATGATGATGATGGCATTACACATGAAACACACTAATAATAATAACAAGTACCTTATGTCCAGTCCAGGATCGATGGTGTAGCACTGAAAAAGTCGTTAGGGTCACCTCAGTACGATCTTATTTTGCAATCTTCCACAATGTGCCTGATGGTCTGGTTCGATGTATCGCAATCACAGCAGGGGTCTGGCCTCTTCCCCCATTTGTGCTGGTTGTATGCACAAACTCCATGTCCAGTAACAGAGTACGGTACTAACAAACCAACGTGTTATCTTACAGTTAACACATGAGCCAATGTGTAAAAACGAAATGTAGTATACAGCATTGAAAATACGACATCATGCAATATGCAAAACCTTTTTTGACCAATGTATAATCAAGTTCGGAACTTGCTCGGGACAAGAAAATACCTCAAGCAGCAAAGTCAACTTTGTATCACACCTACTTTGTTCCAATCCTTACCTATGGTGTGGAGACATGTACACAGAGGGTTCCTATTACCAACCTCCTACGGAAATGCAGACTTCAGTGATATGGTGTTGTAATGAGAATGGATAACGCAAGAATAGCTAAGAAATACTTCGAAAGAGAGCAAGAGGAAGACCAAGCAGATGGCGGATAAGAGAGAGTACGATCAGAGGTGGAGAAGAACGGTTTTAACTGGGACGATGTCCATGAACAAATGGTGTAGCATGATCGGAAGAGATGGGGAGTGCTTGTTTACCACACCCGGGGAACTGGAGATGGGAAATGATGACAGGAATACACATGAAGGTGAAAAATAGTCCACAGACATGATAAATGAAATTCCATAATTATTTTGGGTTAGGCGACACAGCAATGTGCGGTGTGGTCCACATGAGTGCAGAAGTTTATATCAGGGTAAGGGTGCAGGGAACAGTCGACCTCAACATGTGACGGATGTAGTTCGCAGACTCTATCTGGAATTAGCATGAACAAATTTCCACATCTAGTTAGCATGTAGTTCCCATATCTATGTCTTGGTTGTGCAGCACTATAACTAAGGCTGCTGTTTGTTGCAGAGGTCTGGTGTTTGGAGCTGGGAACCATGAGCTGGACTTCATAGGCTGCCTCACATACTGTCTGCTGCAGCTCACTTCGGACATGAAGATCATGTGAGTACAAGTTGCGTATCCTTGTCATGTTTTTACAGTATATACCCAAATGTAAGACGAGGGAGAATTTGAGCGACTGTATTATGTTTGTATTTACATTTTCCTCGCATTCCAATTATTTCAATGTCTTCGCTTGACTAATCGCTCCTCATAACTAAGCCCGTGGATATCCGCAAAAATTTTTGCCATGTGGATATAGTTTGCATGACTGTGAGGATGGCGGATAAGCTGCGGATAATGTTTGGAGAACATTTGCGGATAGTTTTTAGAACACTATCCGAACTTGTTTAATATCATTATTAGGACCAGGATGTTGATGACATATTTTTCCGTTATGTTTTTTTCATGACAAATGTATGATGATGATTTACGCTAATCTCATTCAAAATATGTCATTAAGCAGAACTAACACTCCGAACAGAAAGGGTTGCAATTCTGGCTGTGTAACATTCATTTTAAACATAGCACATGACATACAAAGCGTAAGGGATCGACTTTTTCCTCAAATGTCTAAATGTGATGCTTTAGTAATTTATGCTTTATTTAATTAAAAATATTATTGTAATACCAGTAGATTCGGACAACAAACTTGCGGATGCGGATAACAGTCATGCGGATGCGGGACAGATTTTGTTAATCCGCTCAGGGCTCTACTCATAACCACCCAAAAATGCACTGTGAAATTACTAAAGTTCAATCCGGTTATTCAAAAGAAAATAGCAAACGAAATCTCCTACCCCAAGGCATAAACATTTGGCATTCTTTGCTGATTTATACCTGAGTCTTACCAAACTCTCTGTGAATGGTGTAAACAGTGAGGAAAAGATATACTTAACAACCTTATTGATAATATTCATGTATCACTAACTAGTTTTATCTGGCTACACACACATAAGTACACAAACAACATACGACCCTTTGAATAATGTTTTTGTTAAAGTACCTGTTTTCACTTGCTTTAACATTCTTTTTTTTTTTTTTAGCAACACGCAGGCACTTCTTTGAGGCTAACCCCGCTTTCTTTACAAATGCCATGCCGAGTTTAACCCTTTCCAGTCGTGTGTCGATCCTGAGTTGACACAATGTTTTGTCGCTCGTTTCTAGGTTACATGGCATGCCAGGGCTTCTGTACTTTGTTTGGTAAGTGCTGGTCCCTTCCGGAAACTGAACAAGACCAAACAGGAGTGTTTTAGTTTCTCTTTGCTCAGCAAAACTGCTCTGTTTCCTTAACATGGAAAGCAGTTGCGGTGAAGCAACATGGCGGCGCACAGTCTGACCGAAGCCGAGATTCTGGCGTCTATTTTGGCTGAGTTTGATGATAGTGACCATAAAATTATGAAAATTTTGAATCTGGTGATGAAAGTGATATATCCGTGAGTGATTCAAGTGACGATATTGATATCAGCTTCGCAAGAAATCGTGGAGGAGGCGATAACATTATGAGAAGCAATCAGGGTTCCATCTAGGCATTTGCTTTGAATGCTTCCACACACTCAAGACATACCGTTAGGAAAGTTAAAAACATTGTTTTGTGTCATGTAAACGCCATACATTCATTAGTTTTGTAGTTCCTTCCTATATATATTGTTACAACCAGTACTTAATACCAGGCTTTAAAATATGAAGAATGCTGACAGAAATAAATACGAGTTGGGAGAAATCAGGACTTACAATAATTCGAGAGGAAAGGGTTAATAAAACATCATAAAAACCTAAAGTTTCTTTACAAAATCATGCACTTCCTACAAAAATTAGTTTCCAGTAGCATCACAGCTGCGAAAAATAAACAGTCTCTATTGGGTGGAAAACTGAGGAAACTCATGAAAACAGTTCATAGGCTGACTGTCAATAACCCCAAGGTTCAGACACACTAGCGAAACACGATGTGTGCCATGACAACAGGCTTGTGTAGTGGATGAACACATATAATAACGTGGTTACCAGTAACTGTAACTCAGACACGATGAAAAGCACATTTTGTAAGGAAACTCATTTTATTGGCGTAGCATTACTTAAATCTGAGAATTCTTAAAACTAATTTTCATTAACTTTGTTTTGAACGGCAAAATATTGAATGAGATTTTCCTGTACAATGTCCTTTCTAGGCTCGAAACTAACATCAAGACAACGTGGCATGTGAATCCACAGCTGGACGACAGTGACGACATGTTGACGTCTCACCAAGGACACAACCTGATGGCTGTGGCTGCCAAGCGCGTCTGGGAGGAGCTGTACGTGTGCAAGAAGCCTGCCATTGAAGAGGTAGGTCTGACCACTCTGTACTATCACCAACTGACCTATGGTGCAGATAGAATTGGTAATAATAATTTTGACATATGCAGCAGGTACTTCTACCACAACAAAACTCGATGAAAGCCTAATCCAAGCAGCCGAGATGAAGTTCCTTAGAGGAATAATTGGGAATAATAATAATAATATAGTATGGCCTTGGTGCCGGGTGCAAGCTTTGTTATTTGACACCCAGAGGGTAGCTTGCATGTCGAATTTCGTTGTTCCTTGAATCACTATGAAAGTCAAGGAGGTTAGATATCTAACCTCCTTGAACACTATAGCGCTTTCTAGTAGAGAAATGAGGAACTTTGTGTTGGCGGAAACTCCCGAGATTAATTTTGACATTATGAACTCTGCCTACTGAATTCAAATGGGTTCTTTGACATGCCAACGTCGTATGACATGCGTATCGTATTTTTGCCGCCTTTCAAAAATCACTTACCACGGCCAGGAGCGAACCTGCAATCTTGGGGTTAGTAGTTTGACACGATATCCACTCACCCACCGTGGCAAGCTATAATTGGGAAGACATGGAGGGATAAAATCAGAAATGTGGACATTAGGGAGAGAACTGGGTTCCCAAAACTGCAAGACAAGATAGAGACCAGTAAGCTGAAGTGGTACGGACATATGATGAGAATGGAAGAATATAGAGTACCAAAAGAATATTTATGGAGAAAATACCAGGAAGAAGACCACGAGGAAGGCCCAGAAAGAGGTGGACAGATGCTGTAAAGGAGTAAAAGAAAAAGAAGTATTGAAAGAAGGAAATGAATGAGGAGGGATACACAACTGTGGAAGTCCTTGATTCGCAACCCGACCCAGGGAACTGGAAATGAAGAAGAAGAAGAATCTGCCATAGCGAACAAACCGGGAAACATTTTCATTAATGTGCAGATCAGCAGATCGAGACTCGCCCAGGCATGTAAATAGAAGAAATTTATTATCTTCATTATCTTCTAGAGTTACCAGCCCCTGGCTGGGTCTGCTTGGAACATAAGCCCCTTCATCGTTTTCTATCCTCCCACCACCTTCACTCCTCACTCTGTCCCACTCCTCTCCTTCCTTCACACCCACAATCCAGCTATCTCCTGGCCTTCCTCTTGGTCTCTCTTCCTCCATTTCCATCTCATGCATCCTCCTCGGTATCCTGCCCTCCTGCATTCTCCTAACATGTCCGTAACAACTCGTTCTTTACTTCTCTATGATATCTTGTAAGGGATTCTTTTCCACAATCTCTCTCACTCTTCTCATTTGTTACTCTATCCCTTCTTGTTATTCCTAATCTGCTTCTCTGAAATTTCATTTCGCAAGCCTGGATCCTGCTCACCTGTCTCTTCTTCATAACCCACGTTTCTGATGCATAGATGAGTATCGGGACATAACATGTTCGATACAATACCCATTTGCTCTTCTGGGGTACGTCCCTGCTTCATACCAGACCTCGCACTCTCTGCAGGAATCCATGGGCTTGCCTTCCTCTCTCACTGATCTGTATTGTAATATTGAATATTCGTTCATACTGTGGCTAAGGCTTGAAAGCTGATCGGTTGGAAGTTTGAAATGTTTTCGAGCAGAAAGTTGAATACAATGGAGCAGGTGCAGTTTTTATTGAACTTAACGGATGGTAAAGGCCACTCGGTGTACAGCATTGGGGGAAGAACCGGCCTGCACCCCCAGGTAGACAACGGCTCGTTTGGATGACAGACCAACAGAATTGTGCAAGAGAGAGTTCACAGCTGATTTAGGTAATGACTTGCCCAAGAAGTCAGTCAGGAATATGAAAACAACCAGATCATCATCATCATCATTTCCCCTTATCCAGCTCCTGCCGGGTCGGGGTATTTATGGCACTTCTCCACTTTCCTCTTTCCTTCCACAATTCTTCTTCCACGATCTTGTCCCAGTCCAGATTTCTTTTTCTCAAGCTGTTCTTCACTGAATCGATCCACCGTGTTCTAGGTCTTCCCCTTGCTCTCTTACCCTTGCACTTGGCCTCCAGCATCTGTCTTGGTATTCTATTTTCCTCCATTCTCTTTACATGTCCAAACCACCTTAGTTTATTCTTCTCAATTCTCTCATTTAGTTTTCCCATCCCAACTTCCTTCCTAACATCTTCATTCCTCACTCTGTCTTTCCTTGTCTGTCCTATCATACTACTTAGGAATTTCATTTCACTGGCTTGGATTCTACTCTCTTGCCTGCTTGTCAGGGTCCAAGTCTCAGCTGCATAAGTTAATATGGGAACATAGTACATTTTATACATTACCTCCTTGCTTTTCCTTGGTACTTCCTTATCCCAAACAAGTTTTCTTACACTTTGATAGAATGCATTGCTCTGCTGTACCCTCCTGCCAATCTCCATGTCCAACCTACCAGTTTGCATCAATTCACTTCCTAGGTATTTGAACGTGTCCACAATTTCCAAACTCTGACTTCCAATTTTCACAGTGCCCTTTCCTTGTCTTTCCCCTCTTGTCATCACCATGGTCTTGCTTTTCTCTATACTGATTTTCAGGCCATACTTCTGAATATTTTCGTTCAGTGCATCTAGTTGTTTTTGCACTTCTTCGGTGTTCCTTCCCCAGACCACAATATCATCTGCAAATAACAGTAACTTCATTTCTTTATGTCCATATGCTTCCTTTGCTTCCTTTACAATTTCATCCATTACCATTATGAATAAAAGAGGTGACAGCACACTCCCCTGTCTTAGTCCAGTCTTGTTCCTAAACCAATCTGTCTTTCCAACTGGGGTCAGTACCCTGCTAACACAGTTGTTGTACATTGCTTGCACCATTTCCAACATTTCTCTTCCCAGTCTCTTCTTAACCATGGTTTCCCATACCTTCTCTCTGGGGACACTATCATATGCCTTTTCTAGATCTATGAAAGTCATGATCAAATCCTCTCCATATTCCCAGTTCTTTTCCATCACCTGCCTCAAGCTAAAGATTGGGTCCACAACCAGATATCGTAGAAAATTACAAGGCATAACATGGGAACAGAAGGTCTTGCGTAACTTATGGAGAAAATTTAAATTATTGCAGTGGAGAGGGGAGGGGCGGGGTGTCGGTTGGTTGTGGATAGGGGAAATATGTTAACGAGGATTGCACGGCGTGTTATACTCCCCAAACTCACTCTCCAATGCACTTACCCCTCCTCTTTCGACTTCCTTCAGATAGAGATGCATGTTGATGCCTCTGCTACCAGTTGTGAGATCAATTATGGTGTAGTCTGCTTCTTCTTCCAGGGCCTGGTGGTGGTACGTGTTCCTGATGACGATAATGCCCTCGATTGCCTATCACAAACCCCCAGTGATGAATTGTAGGCCGAGATTGGATACATAAAAATACGAATAATTGCTAGGAATCAACTTTCGATCTCAAGGAAATCCTTGTTTTCTTTCATTCATGATACATTGTTGGCGTACTTTTGCGTTCTGTAATTCTCCTCAAAAAGATAGTTGGCCTTCCGTTTATCTCTGGTTACCATAAGTCGTGGTTTCTGTTCCCGACGGGGTTGTCGTTCTGAGTCCTATTATTTTCAAACAGAACCCAAAACACCATTCTAGTCAAATCATCATCATCCGTGTCCAACTCCAATCACCCAGGTGTTGTAAACTAGCCTCTTTCACTGTTGTCTATCCTTCCACTTCTGCTCCATTACTTCTGGCACATATTAATTTTAAAAAACACACCATTATTTTCAAATAAAAACACAAAACATCTTTATTTTCAAATAAGAACACAAAACACCAAAATTTTCAAATAAAAACAAAAAACACTTATCTTTTTCAAATAAAAACACAAAACACTATCATTTTCAAATAAAAACACAAAACACTATCATTTACAAATAAGAACACAAACCCCCTTTATTTTCAAGTAAGAACACAAAACTCCATTATTTTCAAGTAAGGGCACAAAACACCATTATTTTTCAAGTAAGAACACAAAACACCATTATTTTCAGATAAGAACACAAAACACCATTATTTTCAAATAAAAACAAAAAACACTATCATTTTCAAATGAGAACACAAAACCCCCTTTTTAGTAAGAACACAAAACACCATTATTTTCAGATAAGAACACAAAACACCATTATTTTCAAATAAAAACAAAAAACACTATCATTTCCAAATAAGAACACAAAACCCCCTTTTTTAGTAAGAACACAAAACACCATTATTTTCAGATAAGAACACAAAACACCATTATTTTCAAATAAAAACAAAAGCACAATTATTTTCAAATAAAAACACAAAACACTATCATTTTCAAATAAGAACACAAAACACTATCTTTTTCAAATAAAAACACAAAACCCCTTTATTTTCAAGTAAGAACACAAAACAACATTATTTTCAAGTAAGAACACAAAACACCATTGTTTACAAGTAAGAACACAAAACACCATTATTTTCAAGTAAGGACACAAAACACCATTGTTTACAAGTAAGAACACAAAACACCATTATTTTCAGATAAGAACACAAAACACCATTATTTTCAAATAAAAACAAAAGCACAATTATTTTCAAATAAAAACAAAAGCACAATTATTTTCAAATAAAAACACAAAACACTATCATTTTCAAATAAGAACACAAAACACTATCTTTTTCAAATAAAAACACAAAACCCCTTTATTTTCAAGTAAGAACACAAAACAACATTATTTTCAAGTAAGAACTCAAAACACCATTATTTTCAAGTAAGAACACAAAACCCCTTTATTTTCAAATAAAAACAAAAAGCCCCCCTTTTCAAATAAGAACAAAAAACATCATTGATATTATATGAGAACAAAAAACTTCATTATTTTTAAATAAGAACACAATTCACTGTGTTGAACACACAACGAAAGTACTAAAAGAAATTAATCTTTCTTCTAACTTTTCACATTTACCATAATCTTATTTCATTGCACTACAGCATATGTGGAACATTTTAGACTTCATCTTTATATAACCCATTTTTAATTACCACATTCATTTAATATAACCAACATTTATTTTCATTTTGTAACATTTCCTCTCTTCTTCCTTTCTCTTATACCTTTTTCTTTACAACATCTGATCTAACTTCTTATCATCTCAACAAACATAACATATCATCAATCCTTCTCTAACCAAAACCTAACACTCTTACTCACAAAGAATCTAGTAGCACAATGCCCCGGCAATAGGCGGCCATTTTCAACCCAAAACATCACCATTTTCAAAAGATTTTTTTGTTTTGAAACATCTCTACCCATAGCATAATCATTCATATTGTTGTTTGAGTCTTCAGTCTGGTTTGATGCAGCCCTCCATGCTCCCATGTCCTGAGGTATTCATCTCTACATAGCTACCACACCCTACATCTGAGGCGTTCTATTTAACATGTTCTAACCTTGGTCCACCCCTACAGTTGTTATCCTCGACCCTTCCTTCCATAATCATTAATTATTCAAACTGAAATTCTACTTTTTACTTTTCTAAATTGTAAAATAGGGCAGATAACCTTGCTGTTTCGCCCCCTTAAAACAACACCACCTAACTAAATTGTAAAATCCTTCTTTTTTTTTCATACAATATTTAGTATGCCCCTAATGGCTGGCTACATTTTGCCTTTAAATCAACAAGTGTTTAAGATCACCACAACAAGGATCAGACCTGAATGTTGTGTATGGTGTTTGTTACAGGTATTTAACCCTAGAACCGGCAAGCGTCGATGGATCGACGGTTTTCCCATTTCAATAGTGGCAGAGTCGATTCTTCGACGCTTCCTTATTTCTTCATTCAGTGGCTCTGTTCCGCTGAGAGATGGCGTGACATGCCTTGTCGTGTGTTCCTAGAAGTTTACAGATGCTTTTTACTAGTTTCCATCCATGGTAACAATCTCCTTGTATAAGTTTCCTTGGAAACAAATGAGGGACTCGCTGCCATGCGAACCAAAACATTATCATGTAATGGCGCTGTGTATTTTATCGCTACCGTTCTTATTTTGAGGCTGTAATTATATGTATACTGACCGGCAAAAAAAGTGGAACACTTCAATTTTTTATGTAATTTCTTAATTTATTCCACTAAAATGTATCGTTTTTCCAATATTTGCATTATTCATGTAAATGTTAGATGGTTGGCTACAGAAAATACTGAAACATGTTTTACAACACGCTTAAACTCACAAATTTCATTACATTTCACAAATCTAACAATTTTCTATTTTTCCTAATGTTCTTTTGGGCAGGTTTTTTTTTTTTGCCAAACATAACAGTGTTAATGTTTGCACTGCACTGCACGGGAACACTGGTCGCTAAAACGAGTGTTTCCACCCTTAGCGTCCATGACAGCTTGTTAGGCTCATCGAAGATTGGGGGTAATTGGTGGTAATAAACCACCCTAAGAAATGTCAATTTCTATTCACGGATGTTTCAGATGTGTGTCCTAATGCGTGAAAAGCTTTTAAAATGTGATTACATCTTTTTCATGGCTAATTTTATACTTTTTAAATTACTGTTCCACTTTTTTTGCCGGTCAGTGTATTAGGGAGTTAAACGTGCACCTTTCTTGTTATAATTTCCATCTACAATATTTTAGTTTCAGTTGGCTTGTATGTAGCATGATAGCTGTAATATCATTTACAATAACGTAAGTTCGTTCACGCACTTGGGTTATTGGCTAGGCCTAAAATGGCTCATTGAAACTATATTTGTTGTTATCAATCAAGCAAATATTATTGCATAGACTTGAAACTTTCACACATATTATGTACCGTACATATATGTGCATCATTTTGTATATCTTGGATTTTGTGTTTCATGTTTCATCTCGTATTTTAGGTTGTTAGAATTTTGATATTGCTCATGAAATAATAATTCCACCATTTCCAATTCTCAATTTCCTTTTTTTTATTAAGTTTCACAGAAAAGTTAACATTACCATCTAAATCCGTGATTTATTAGCTTTTCAACGATATGCAACAGTGCCATGGAACATTGCTCACTATAGGTTGGGAATAAGATTCCACATGGTAGGAAAATATCACACAAATTATCTGCCGGTACAGGATTTCACATTGCCCGTTCTAGGGTTACAGGTGTTTAAGATCACCACAACAAAGCTCCAGACCTGAGCGTTGTGTATGGTGTTTGTTGCAGGTGTTTAAGATCACGCTCAACCTCCCAAACAACAAGGCTCCAGACCTGAGCGTTGTGAGAGAGCAGGTGTATGAGTCGGCCAGCCGACTCTGGCTCAATTATGTGGACATGGAGCGTAAGGCTTCATATCGAGTGCCTTGGGAACTGCACAACCAGATACAGTCTGTAAGTAGTAGGAAGGTTTTCTCCCCTTCAGGAAAAACATTTTTGCATAGTCAATTCAACAAGATTCAAGGAAGGAAGCTTGTATTTTTGCACGACCATGCGCCACGGGACCTCCAATCTTACGTGGAATCAGAACCATAAGACATGACATTTCACTCATAATGTCAGTAATTGAGGTCCGTATTGACTAACTATATATTAAAAAGAAGTAAAGGGATTCTGCCTTTTCAATACATATATTAAACCTACTCACAGGTACATGTTTCGAGGGTTGTTAACTCCCTCTTCCTCAGCCTGTACAATAAATATCAAAAATTGATTTCCTTTACGGCTGCAGGGATTCTTTGGTTTCTTTGCCATGATGTTCACCAAGGGCAGCATGGAGACTAGTTCGAACGTACGATGACGCAACCAAACAGCGGCCCACAACACCGGCCTGATTCAGCGGTTTTTAGTGCACCCAGGCCTAGAAATCCAATTAGAAGATCTTCTATGGAGAGTCGGAAACAATGGATTGATGAACTTCGCATTATTTATTTCATAAACTTTATTCATGTCACTTATGTAATTACTAGCAGTAGTACCCGGCTTCGCCCGGTGGAAAGATGATAATATTTTAGTCTCCTTAACACTCAACGTCATAAATTATATTTATTTATGTATTCATTTCTTACATTATCAAACCCAGTGACAATGTTTATACTTAAGTCACTATGGGAAGGCTCTGTAAAATAATGATCATTCTCGTGATATTTGTCTTCAGTCCGAGTCGAGATATGTCGTTAGCGGTCCCAGAATTCGTGACATCTCAGTCGTAGAAGACTTTATGTGGTGGTGATTAGAAATATAATGGACTTAAAATCTAGGTCATTTACCCCAAATGACGTTGAGGGCGTAACATCTAGGTAATTTGCCCTACTGATCAGGATGATGATGAAAATTACTACATAACTGACATATGAAACTTAGAAAATAATAGAAAAAGTTATTTTTAGGACTCACATTTCGGGAAAGACTTGATTATTTTTTGCCAAAGAGCTCCCACTTAGATCGCTATCTGGTTAAAAGTTTCGTCTTGTTAAGGTTTAAACTGTACGATAAATGTCTGAAGCAATTCCTCAAAGAGAAGCTTCCAGATTTCGCAGTCGATATATCGTTAACGTTCCTGAGCATCCAGTTGTCTTTTCTTCTGACGCAAAACATCTTCTACATAGTGATGATGAACATAGAAGCGACTACTGGCACATGTAACTTATCAACGAATGGGAATAATTGATACTTTAAAGGAATGAGAGGTCATTTGCCCTTTTGATGAGGATCACAATGAAGACTACTACTACTAATACTGAACGGGTATATCAAACTTACAAACTAATGGAAATACGTATTTTTAAAATCACAGGCTAGGTAGACTCTGGTGTTGCTTAGTAGTATAATGGACGTAACATCTAGGTCATTTGCCCCTTTGATGAGGATGATAATGAAGACGACTACTACTGAACGGGTATACCAAACTTACAAACGAATGGAAATACATATTTTTAAAATCACAGGCTAGGTAGACTCTGGTGTTGCTTAGTAGTATAATGGACGTAACATCTAGGTCATTTGGCCTTTGATGAGGATGATAATGAAGACGATTACTACTGAACGGGTATATCAAACTTACAAACTAAAGGAAATACACATTTTTAAAATCACAGGCTAGGTAGACTCTGGTGTTGCTTAGTAGTATAATGGACGTAACATCTAGGTCATTTGCCCTTTTGATGAGGATGGTAATGAAAACTACTGTTGAATTGACACGACTAACTTACAAACTACCGTGATAGAAAGAAATATTTCAAAATTCACAGGCGATGAAGACTTATTGTGTGTGGTGATTAGTGGTATAAAGGGTGTAACATCTAGGTCATTTGCCCTTATGATAATAATAAGGTAATGAAAAATGACTACTAAACGACCATGGTGTAATTTTAAATCTGATATAGGTAATTCAGATTACTACCTTCGATGTCTTCCAAAGTCTGAACGTTATATTCTGGCTTAGGCCTATACTCGATGCGTGTAGTGAAAGAGCTTATCGAGTACTGCTCGGGTCCAAGCTGCACGTAGCTGAGAATATCGCAGATGATGACGATATATGATGACAGACGTTCGGGGGGGTTCCCGGTCCTATTCACATTGACCGGTGAATCACTCATTCTTTCGTAACACTACAGCGGTTTGAGCAAAGACCCTGTATGAACATCAGCATAGTCAGCAATAACAGGTAACAAGGCGGGGTCTGGACATTTTTCTCATGTCACCTCGCGATGAATGAGCAAGCTATTCTCACCCCAGCCCCCTCTTCCCCCATCCACCCACCAGGGTCACAACTTATGGGACGTGGGTTTGCGACCACGGGACCCCAGCTGAGTCCGGCATTGCTTCTACTTACTGGTGCCGGGCACCTTTCAGTTCTCTTTCCTGTCAGCCTCCCTTGGTCAAACTCTTGTTCTCTTCCGACCCCGATGGTATCAGGTTATCCGAGGCCTAGCGACTCTTTCACTTTCCCGCCTTAATTGGCCCTTGTCTAATCATTCCTGATAGCCTCATTCTTTTCTTAATATCTCATATCTTCTGCTCAAGACCCTCAAGGAGGCAGGGTGTGTGTAGCCCTGGTGCACCCTGGATAGTGCTACATCCTCAAGGGCTCATGGCTGGTGAGTTCAGGAGCTGGCAACCCTGAAGGTTTCCTGAGCGGGTCCGGTTTTACCCCTTTTTTCCATTGCCTTTGGGACGGACCGTGTCCACTTTCCGGGAATGGAGTGGTCTGTCCGCAATTTCAAGCAGACAGTGTTACTCGCAGGGTACCAAAGGGTAAGTATACAAATTTTGGTTCTGATCGGTGAAACGGTGTAGATTTGGACCAAAGGGCCTAAATGCAGAGATTGGGTTGGACTGTCCGAAATTTCAAGTGGACAGGGTTACCCGCAGGGTTGCAAAGGGTAAGTATACACATTTTGGTTCTGATCGGTAAAACGGTGTAGATTTGGACCAAAGGGCCTAAATGCAGAGATTGGGTTGGTCTGTCCGTAATTTCAAGTGGACAGGGTTACCCGCAGGGTTGCAAAGGGTAAGTATACAAATTTTGGTTCGGATCGGTGAAACAGTGTAGAAGTTTGCCAAAGGGCCTAAATGCAGGAAATGGGGTGGTCTGTCCGAAATTTTAAGTGGACAGTGTTATTCACAGGGTTACATAGGGTAAGTATACAAATTTTGGTTGAGATCGGTGAAACGGTGTAGATTTGGGACAAAGGGCCTAAATGCAGGGAATGGGGTGGTCTGTCGGAAATTTCAAGTGGACAGGGTTACCCGCAGGGATCCGAAGGGTAAGTATACAAATTTTGGTTCAGATCGGTGAAACGGTGTGGATTTGTATACATAACAGACAGACAGACAGACAAACATTGAGCTTTTATATAGATAAAGGAAATCAAATTTTGATATTTATTGTACAGGCTGAGGAAGAGGGAGTTAACAACCCTCGAAACATGTACCTGTGAGTAGGTTTAATATAAGTATTGAAAAGGCAGACATTCCTTTATTTCTTTCTAATGACATTTCACTTCGAAGATCTCACATTCATTGACCAGGAATCGAACCCAGTCCTCCTTTCGTAAAATGTCACTGTCAAATTGCATTGAAATGTACAGTATATCACAACTGCAAAAGGACAGAATATTTCAAACACACAAATTTAGGTTTAAAAATATAAGTGCTGCAAATACATAAAGGAAGAATTATGTGTGTCTAATAAGCAATACCCGAGAATAGGAAGACGAAACGTGGGAATGTAATGGACACAATTTGTGATGACCGACTGGAAAGCTTTCTTTAATGGAACTAGGCAACACTGGAAAATGGCTTCTATCACTTCAATCATTTGTTGATGGTATGAGAATTAAAGTGTTAGTATTGTTGGTGAAGTTCACAAATTT
Organism: Meconema thalassinum; assembly: GCA_946902985.2. Lineage (NCBI taxonomy): Eukaryota > Metazoa > Arthropoda > Insecta > Orthoptera > Tettigoniidae > Meconema > Meconema thalassinum. The sequence goes on along the minus strand of OX336396.1, from coordinate 295,773,103 downwards.
CTTGATTTAGTCAGATTTAGGTGAAGGTTATGGGTTTATTTTGAATTTTGTCAGTTGTTACATTGCCCGAGAATGTTCTCCGCAGTGGGTACATGCAGCTGCGAGTGGTTGAGTCATAAGTTAAGTTGGCTGCACTGTGTCCTTGAAAGGGGGACTCCCGCGGGTGGGCTGTCAGTGTGTATTGCAGTAAGCGAGCGTTCAGATAGATAATTGGAAGAGTGCAACAGTAGGCAGGCGGTAATGTTTACTACTGAAGAAAGAGTTTTTTTGGTGGAATACGTTTTTCGTGAAGGCGATCGGTTTACAGAAAATGTAATTAAGATTTCAGGCGCGGTTTCCTAATTCAATGTGTCCAAACCGTGATACCATTCGGGATTTGGTAAGTAAATTTCGTGTGACTGGCTCAGTTCACGATGTACCGGTATCAGGCAGGCCTGCGCTTTTAACAGACGAAAAACTTGATGAGATGCTGCGTAGTCCAAGTAAATCAACACGAAAATTAGCTCATCAAACAGGAATCTCTAAGACGGCAGCACATAAAGCTGTAAGAGACGAGCTTCAGTTGTTCCCTTATAAAGTTACCGTGGTTCATTAATTAAAACAAACTGATTACGGAAAAAGAGTGATGTACTGTGAATGGTTCTAGCATCTGTTATGAATGGCTGTGGTGAGTACAAAGTTTACTGTTTATTTGTTATGATGCAAGCAGCAGCCGTGCTACCAACGTAACTGCTGTAGCTAGCTCTCGCAGACGCATGTAGGCGCTGCGGAGAACATTCCCGGACTCGTTGTATTTGTTAGGGCTATTTGGAACATGATGTATATTTCTTTCGTATACAGCAGTCTCCTCGAAGGGAACCAACCTTTGTTAATTTGAAAGTCAATACAGAACCATTGCAAACCATGAGAAAGTTCATGTTGAAGTTTATAAATAATTCTATGAAATAATATGAGTAAAATTATCTAATAGTGTATACTAACAATATGTAGTAATGTAGGTATGAATTACCGAGATACTTCCAGGTGCCCCTTAGAGACTTCATACCAGAGAAGATCCTTAGAAGAGTTGAAACTTGAGTAATAAATTGATTGAAAGTTCCGCCTAATCTTCTTTTTTTTTTTTTATCGTATGGTGCCGGGTGCAAGCTTTGTTATTTGACCCCCAAAGAGTAGCTTGCATGTCGAATTTCGATGTTCTGTGAAGCACTATGAATGTCAAGGAGGTTAAATATCTAAGCTCCTTGAACACTATAGCTCTTTCTAGTAGAGAAATGAGGAACTTTGTGTTGGCGGAAACTCCCGAGATTAATTTTGCCATTATGAACACGGCCAACTGAATTCAAATGGGTTCCTTGACATGCCAACATCGTATGACTGGTGTCGTAATTTTTGCCGCCTTTCAAAAATCACTTACCACGGCCAAGAGCGAACCTGCAATCTTGGGATTAGTAGTCCGACACGTTGACCACTCACCCACCGTGGCAAGCTAATCAATACTTTTTATTAAATAACTATCACTGTGTGGTCATTGGTGGGACATGTTCCAAGGCCTAATTGTTTTTGGCTCCTTCATCAGCCGATATGAATAAATAAATGTCAAACACACAAGAAATGTATAGCGTAACACTAAAAAGTCCCTTTGTTAAACCTTTTATGGTGCACCGTAAAGAAGGATGGGAAATTGAATGAAGGGGCCAAAAACAATCAGGTCTTGAAACATGTCCTACCAATGACCACACAGTGATCTTTATTTAATAAAAAGTATTGATTAGGCGGAACTTTCAACCTATTTATTACTCAATTAGTTTATCAATATAGAACCGGAATGAATCTTTTAAGTTCTAAAATTGAGTTGAAACTACTCGAAACAACCTGTATTACCGTATTTGCTCGCGTATATCTCGCACTTTTTTGACCGAAAATATGTGTGAAAATTTTCGGTTCGAGATATACGCGGGGAATGACCGTATTCCCAAAAAAACACAAAATTTGTGATGTAACAGTAGGCCTACATGCGCAACTGTTGTGGTGCGCTAATCGCTAATTCGAACTTGTCTCAAGGCGGCGAATTTAACCAACTGCGTCCGAAGACGCGGCGAACGATGTACAGCGTGCTAACACTCACGCTGAGCCATATGCTTGCACGCGGCCGAGCTCTGATGCGACGCAATGCGTAAAGTCGAAGTCGTTGAGATTCAAGGAGACTGAACTGCGTTTCTCTGTGATGTACCAGCAGGCATACTTGCGCAACTGTTGTGGCGCGCTAATCACTAATTCGAACGTGTCTCAAGGCGCGAATTTAACCAACTGCGTCCGAAGATGCGGTGAACGATGTACAGTGTGCTAACACTCACGCTGCGCCGTTTGCTTGCACGCGACCGAGCTCTGATGCGACGCAATGCGTAAAGACGAAGTCATTGAGATTCGAGAAGACTGAACTGCGTTTCTCTGCGATGTAACAGTAGGCCTACTTCCGCAACTGATGTGGCGCGCTAATCGCTAATTCGAACATGTCTCAAGGCGGCGAATTTAGCCAGACGCCGCGAACAATGTACAGCGTGCTAACACTCACGCTGCGCCGTATGCTTGCACGCGGCCGAGCTCTGATGCGACGCAATGCGTAAAGACTAAATCATTGAGATTCGAGGAGACTGAACTGCGTTTCTCTGTGATGTAACAGTAGGCTTACTTGAGCAACTGTTGTGGCGCTCTAATCGCTAATTCGAACGTGTCTCAAGGCGGTGAATTTAGCCAGCCGCGACCGAAGACGCCGCGAACAATGTACAGCGTTGTAACACTCACGCTGCGCCGTATGCTTGCACGCGGCCAAGCTCTGATGCGACGCAATGCGTAAAGACGAAATCATTGAGATTCGAGGAGACTGAACTGCGTTTCTCTGTGATGTACCAGCAGGCCTACTTGCGCAACTGTTGTGGCGCGCTAATCGCTAATTCGAACGTGTCTCAAGACGGCGAATTTAACCAACTGCGTCCGAAGACGCCGCGAACGATGTACAGCGTGCTAACACTCACGCTGCGCCGTATGCTTGCACGCGGCCGAGCTCTGATGCGACGCAATGCGTAAAGACGAAGTCATTGAGATTCGAGAAGACTGAACTGCGTTTCTCTGCGATGTAACAGTAGGCCTACTTCCGCAACTGATGTGGCGCGCTAGTCACTAATTCAAACATGTCTCAAGGCGGCGAATTTAGCCAGCCGCGGCCGAAGACGCCGTGAACAATGTACAGCGTGCTAACACTCACGCTGCGCCGTATGCTTGCACACGGCCGATCTCTGATGCGACGCAATGCGTAAAGACGAAATCATTGAGATTCGAGGAGACTGAACTGCGTTTCTCTGTGATGTAACAGTAGGCCTACTTGAGCAACTGTTGTGGCGCGCTAATCGCTAATTCGAACGTGTCTCAAGGCGGTGAATTTAGCCAGCCGCGGCAGAAGACGCCGCGAACAATGTACAGCGTGCTAACACTCACGCTGCGCCGTATGCTTGCACGCGGCCGAGCTCTGATGCGACGCAATGCGTAAAGACGAAATCATTGAGATTCGAGGAGACTGAACTGCGTTTCTCTGCGATGTAACAGTAGGCCTACTTGCGCAACTGTTGTGGCGCGCTAATCGCTAATTCGAACGTGTCTCAAGACAGCGAAGTTAACCAACTGTGTCCGAAGACGCGGCGAACGATGTACAGCATGCTAACACTCACACTGCACCGTATGCTTGCACGCGGCCGAGCTCTGATGCGACGCAATGCGTAAAGACGAAATCATTGAGATTCGAGAAGACTGAACTGCATTTCTCTGCGATGTAACAGTAGGCCTACTTCCGCAACTGATGTGGCGCGCTAATCACTAATTCGAACGTGTCTCAAGGTGGCCGCGGCCGAAGACTAACGATGTACAGCGTGCTAACACTCACGCTCTGTGAATGAGGGACGACTGCCCGTGGCCGTGCGAACTACCATGGCACTTGCGTGAATCTTCTGTGTGTTTAGTTAGTTATTGTTGTTTTAAGGGGCGGAACTACTAGGTCATCTGCCCCTAATTCTGTGTGTTTGTGAATGAGGGGTAAATGTGTGTATTGCAGAAAATCCAGAAAGTGACTGGAGGGCTGACACGTCTTGCCAGCCGCACCAAGGTGAAGAAGGAGGAGACGATCCGTATCCGGTACTCTCAACTGCCGATGAGCGACATTGCGACGTGGACGCTGAGTCACGTGGCGCTGGTGAAGGAGCTGGTGGAGGTGCGAACCAAGCAGCACCAGCAGACACAGCAGCACATGCAGCGCTACGTGTTCGAGGAGTGGCTGCAGACGGAGACGGAGCTGACTCGCGAGCGAGGCCTGTGGGGGCCCACCACTGGCTCCAAGTGAGTAGTGTGATTATTCCACACTCCCTCCAGGCAAATGCCGGGATAGTACCTTATTTCAAGTCCCGGGGTGCGTACCCCACCTTTGACCCTAATACTGTTACACACACTACTCCACAGGGCTGATGACCAAGATGTCGCAACCCCTCAAATGAATTAACAACAAACAACTCTTTTCCCCAAACATGACATGCCGTTCTGCTATTCTCACAAGCCCGTTAAGAGATGGTTTCTTCGTAACGTAGATATGTACTGTTTGTCAACTAGCTCATGGTCTTAGGGGACTGAAGGGGAGAGGAGACGCATTTCAGCTGCGCTGATTGAGTGGACGTGCTGCTGCAGGTATTGCCAACTTAGCACCGATGTTATTCACGCTATGTATAATCACTGCTACTTGCGTTTAGTTTCAATTGTGAAATCGTACGGGTCAGTAGTGTTATGACGGAAGTGAAGAGAGAAAGAGTGATACAATCTGAGGGTAAGCAAATAATAAGGAAAGTGGTTGAGGGATGTGATGAAGAAGCTAGGAACAAGTGTATAAAACTGCAAGAGCTGCCGATTATGTAGGGGTTTCTGAAACAACAATCAAAAGAAACAAACTTAGTAATTTATGTTTTATCTAATTAAAATATTATTGTAAAGCCAGTAGATTCGGATAACAAACGTGCGGATGCGGATAACGTTTTGTTTATCTAAGCGCGAATACACTTTCTAAACTTGAGCGATAATATTACTTAGAAATTACTACTGTGCTGTGTCCACACCATTCACACACACACACAAAAAAGCCCGTGTTTGCCACACAGCCTGTGCGGAGTGGAGCGCATACGTATCTGAGGTTGACACTATTGTCGTTCGCGCAGAGGCCAGCTGACTCATTGAATTCCTGCCATGGATCTTGAGCTGGTGGACGGACAGTAGAACGCATAAGATCATGGGTGCTGCATGCATGCTTGATGAGTAAACTACTGTATGAACTGTCTCAACCCGCTGTGGCTTGGTTGTCTTTGTTGACTACTGGGCGTTGCTTGCCACGGTGGATGAATGGTTATCGTGTCGGACTTCCAACCCCAAGCTTGCAGGTTCGCTCCTGGCCGTAGTAAGTGTTTTTTGAAAGGCGACAAAAATCACGGCACGCATGTCGTACGATGTTGGCATGTTAAAGAACCCATTTGAATTCAGTAGGCCTTGTTCATAATGGCAAAATTAATCTCGGGACATTCTGCCAACACAAAAAGGTGCTCTACTAGAAAGTGCTATAGTGTCAAGGAGCTTAGATATCTAACCTCCTTGACTTTCATAGCGTTCCAAGGAACAACAAAAAAGTTCTACATGCAAGCTGCCCTCTGGACGTCAAATAACAAAGCTTGCACCCGGCACCCGAGTTCATACGATATTATTATTATTATACCACTGGATGTTATTGCACCAAAGCATATACAGATGCACTTGGATCTTGGCAATTTCCACTTTGATATGCTGTTTCTTATTTCCTCACTTCTCTTCGTCCACCATTTGATTTCTTACCCCTCTGAACCAAATAAAGAGTTTTATTTCCCTGCCTTATACTTTAAAATGTGATCTCAGCAGCTACCGCTAGCCATCTAGGGATAGACAAATTTTAACATTAGGAAAGAGACTCTTTTTTTGCTAATTTTGGAGGCACTTGTCATAGCGTGGCACAAGAACGTGCATAAAACGTTGCCACCTCAAATGATCTTGAAATTTGTGGGAAAGTTTGTAAAAAGATTAGATGTTGTAAACCTATGGGTTTCCTTGACACATTCTACTCGTATGCTCAACATGTGGAACTTACTGTATGTAGGTAAACAATTGACAAATTTAGTGAATTCCAAACTTCTGGCGTGCCGAGAGGGATTTTATTTAAGATTCTGTTGATTCTATGAGGGTTGGTGTTTGAGGACTGACGCTGTAGGATTTAGTAGTGTCTTTCAGCTTGTTGATTTGAACTTTGGGTCTGATGATATTCGTTTGACAAGCGACCTGTAGTTTCTTCCTCTTCTTTTTCAAGTTGTTTTTTTTTTTTTTTGCTTTCCCAGGCTTCTTGTTCTTCTATCTCTTTACATCATTCCCATTCCTATGTGGGCTCGATATTTCTGACAGCTCTCCTCCATTTAGCCGGCCATGCACATCCTCTTCCGACAACTGTTTTCCTCTAAGGTCCTCCTGTACACAATCCATCGCATTCTCACTCCCTGTATTTGCATGTCTAACATCTTCCTCCCCACGTAGGATTCCTCTCTTCTTCTCACATGCCCGTACCATTGAAGTCATTTTTCTTGTACCTTTTTAGATATTTCCACAACCTTCAATGTTCCTCTTATTTTGAAATTTTCCACTCTATCACTCCACTCATCCACCTGAGCATTTTCATGACGTGACGCCTGTCTGTGTGTGTTATACGTGCTGGCCATGTTTCAGAGCCATACAGCAGTGCTGGTCTTCCGACAGTTTTCCCAGTAACCAACTAAAAAGCTGCAATATTAGTTGTCAATAAGGCAACACTGAAAAAAAGGGTTTCAAAAATGTCTTATCTTTATTTCAACACAGCAATAACTAAAAAGAAAATGTATAGAATTCCCAAGCCTATTTTATAGCTGTGAGTAGCCAGTGTTGTCATCATCATCATCATCATCATCATCATTTCCCCTTTTCCAGTTGACACTGGTTGGGGGCAAATATGGTTCCTCTCCACTTTGTTCTGCCGTTCCACCATTCCTCTTCCGACACGGGTGTTCTAATCCAGGTTCCATTTTCTAATACTATTCTCCACCGAGTCCATCCAACGCATTCTTGGTCTTCCTCGTCCTCTCTTCCCTGTCATCCGTCGTTCCAGTGCTCGTCTTGGTAGCCTTACTTCATTCATCCTTTTGACATGTCCAAACCATCTCAGTCTGTTTTGCTCCAGTTTGTCATTGAGTTTCTGTACTCCCAGTTCTTTCCGTATATCTTCATTTCTCACTCTGTCCCTCCTCGTTTTCTGGACCATACTTCACAGTAATCTCATCTCAGCTGCTTGTACTCTGCTCTCATCCCTCTTAGTCATTGTCCAAGTTTCTGCTGCATATATCATTATAGGAACATAATATGCTTTGTACATAACTTCTTTAGCCTTAACCCTTACCCCTCGTCAGTCGGGCGAGCCCCGACATAACAAATTTCCCATTCCAGTCGTGTGTCGGGCGAGCCCCGACATCATAATTGTGTCCTCTACAGTTCGTCTTTTGCGATTCCTACGCTAAGCTTTTAACTCTCGAAGACTGAACATTACTGCCTACTGGCCATGGGTACATAATTGCAATGCGCAAGTATACTTGCACGACCGTAGGTCGGTAATGTCTTTGAGGTTGAGCCAAAGGTACTCCAGAAGCCTGTGGTAACTGGATGGGGAGGGCTCACGGAAAATAAATGGTGGTTGGTACGCGTGGATGTTGACGAGGTGGAAGGAGTACCTTTGGTTGTCGGGATGTTTTGTCGTATGTTATGTAAAAAAAAACAAGCCATCACTGGTATGTGTGTTTGAATGAGTGCACAATTGAATGGACATTGATGGTTTGCCGTAAAACTTACTCTGCCCCTTTATACATAGGTGAAAAGTGATATGTTGCCTTGTGGCAACACAATACAGTAAAGGGTTAACCCTAGAACTGCTGCAGGTTTATCTGTCAAATGCTGCAGTAAATTCCCATAAAATACACACAAAAGGAATTTGGTATCCGTAAGCAAACTGTGTTCATGAATACAACTTATCATACATCAATAGAAAGCTGAAAGACTGTTGTATATTATTTTTATAGAGGTGAATCATTCAGAATCATCAGTTTGAATTGATCATAAAAAGTATTTTATAAAAAAACAAAAACAAAAATGAATTTTCTGCTCTAGAAAACCATATTGCCCAAGTTAAATGTTTGTCAGACACATCATACATGAAGAGCTCACAGCTTTTTGTTACTATTTCAAGAACCAGTTTTAAATAATTCCTGTTATTTACTAAAAAAGAAAATTATTTTTAGCCTGCTTTTCACATTTTGCAAAAATGAGGAAAAAGTACACTTATGAGATCGGGCAAATGTGTGTGTGTCTGTCTGTCTGGCTGGCTGGCTGGCTGGCTGGCTGTGTGTGTGTGTGTGTGTCCCCCTCCCTATCAACTCCTAAACGGCTGCAGCAATCGAAACAAAATTTGGTAGGAGTAAAGATCTATACCTGAATATCCAGGGTGTCTACCGGTAACGAAAGTAACGAAAAAGTAACGAAATTTACAAATGGGTAACGAAAGTAACGAAAAAGTAACGAATTTTACAAACGTGTAACGAACATTTTCTGAAGGCGGGTTGAATCATTTAAGCTCGCGCCGCTAGGCTCAGAGATTGCGATGGAGCGAGTTTCACACAAGCGGCGCCGTCCCTATTGCATAGTAATAAGCTATATTTCCCCGTGCCCGACCTCAAGGAAATACATACTGAGGATACCTTGAGTGGTATACATCCGTTCAACGTATATTTTCGGCATCAAGAAGACTGAAGTTTCGTGTGAAACATTTTTCTGTGTTAATGTATTAGGAAACCTGACTTTTCGCGAGACCTTTATTCCCGAATACTTCCCGAAACTAAAAAGAAATCTCTAATTTCTGTTATTTGAAAATTATGTCAAATTGAAGTCCAGAAATAACGCGAAACAATTTAATGTCGCAATCTTGTGAAATGTTACCGTTTCGGAAAAAAAAATCCGTAAAAATCTTTGAAATACATATAACTTATTTAAACAATATGTCTAGTAAATTTGAGACATCCAGTATGGTTAATTCGAAATTCCGTTATAAGTCGATTTTTCCTTCGAACTTTCGTTCCATTGGATATATAATCTAACCGATTATTTCGATAACTTGTAGATAATTCGTGGTTCTCAGTCGAAATAAAACTTGCCCTCTTGTCGTATTATTCGTGCAATCCTCTCAGAATAATTCATAATATTCGATACCGTACCTACTTCGAACGTTCATCCTACAAAATCGCATACACAAGACGGCCGGCTGACCGCACGACTTGTCTGCGAGAATCTCGTCAAACGGACCGAGATCGACGTCAGTTGCGTAAAATCATAAAACCCGCCCCTATCGTGAACTTGTGACCACGAGGACTGCGGGAAGGTAATAGGTCACCTATCACATATACTTAAATGCGTGCGGGGAGCGAGAAGTGCATCAACCCACTTAAAAATGGCAGCCTGCGTAGCATCGAAATACTAAATCCTCCTCGTGATCCACCCTGAACTGATGAACTCCCAACCACAGCCTAGGGAATCACGGCACCGACTGAACAACATGTACATAACTACTCGTAAATTTTAACCATGCCCAACCTTGAGCTTGCCTCCGCCATTCTGTCAGGACAGATAGACAATCGTTGAACGGCCGGGTGTGGCGATGATTTCAGAATATCTCCAGGACAGCGTAAAACGGCCGAGAGCGGCAGCGATTGCGATACATCGCGATATTTCTCTGCATTTAATGACGAGGACAACTGTATTCTTGTCAAACGGACAGCAAGTGGCGCCGATTGCGTAATAATGCTATATTTTCTTGTGCCCGACCTCAAGGACAATGGAAATCTCGTCGAATGACTAAAAGTGACACTGATTATATAAATCGCGATTTTTCTCTGTGTTTTATCGTGAAAACTACGGGAACCAGCGCTGATCGTGTAACATCTCGATATTTCTCCGTATTTGACTGCGAAGACAGAATTCGGTGACGATCGCGTAACATCGCATACATTTCTTCGCGACCTACCGCGGGGACGAAGAAAATCTCGCCAAATGGCCAAGTGCAGAGCAACCTCTTGGTAGCGTAATTATAACAACATATTGTGCACAAGACGACATATTAGCTGAAACAACTCATTGGATATTAAATATCTAGTATATATTTATTATTTTTAATTTTTTTATGACATGTGAATTTCATTGAAAGCGGCTTCGGTGGCCTAGTTGGTAGCATGCTGAACTGCTGTGCCCAAAATAGCGGGTTCAAACCTGGGCGAAGTCGTCGGATTTTTTAAAAGCGTTAAAAATCCTTCAGTATGCCTTCCTTCGGAGGGGAAGTAAAGCCGACGGGCCCATGTGATAGATTTATGGCATGTAAAAGATTCTTCCACAGACTAAACTTGGTTAGTTATTGTTGTTTTAAGGGGCGGAACTAAGACTAAACTTGTGTGAAGTTAAATTGTTAGGTTAGATTTCGTCGGAACGCTCTATCAAAGTTCCAACGTTCACCACTAGGTATCTATGATATCTGGTAGCAACTTGAAATTGAACGGAACTTGTAGCTCACCCTAAGGGTGTTCGCTGGAAGCAGCTACAGACTCAGGCGAGGTGAACATGTCCTCGGACACGCCCGGCACTCAAAGCCATACAATAAATAAAAAACCTCTTTAAAAACAGTTCATTGTTGTTTTTCTTCACCGCGTGATGAGCGCCTATGCTTGCAGACTGCAGACGTATCTTGAATTCAAAGGTAACTAAAATTAACTAAAAGGTAACCAAAAGGTACCTAAAAAGTAACTAATTTTTACTTCATCCTTACAGTAGACACCCTGATATCTCACGGCCATATTTGAAAATGATGTCAGTGCTACCAACTGCTGAAAAATCGCAATTGAAATTTGAGCTCCATGTTGGATATCGTGGAAGGTATGAATGGGAGCTATTTCAAAATTGGCACACGTATAGATAATAATATTGCAGTTTAATTTCCAGGAGGTCATACATGGCAGTGTTGCCTAAATGATTAAAAGCCTGCTGATAGATCCAAATTTTAAATTCATATAACTTCTACACTATCAATTGGATTTCAACCAAATTTCGTATGTGCTATGTGTACATAAACAGATATGACTGAGCGTATTCTTAACCCTAGAACTGCGGACCGTCTTCCAGGAAGACGGTGTGGTGTTTAATCAAGTGCGACCGTCTCTCTGAAAGACTGTCTCGGCATTCAAATATAGTACTACTGTTAGCCATCAGATGGCACTAATTTCAAGTCATGCTGGTTCCCGATGCTTTTATCTTTCGTTGTGATACTCTTTGGCAAACAAATGACAATAAGCAGGCTATTATTTGGCTGCAGAAGTGGAAGTACTTTCATGTTGACATTGAAGTTGCATTGAGCAAAATGGCAGCCAACAAGCCTATGTAGATGATTCAGAAATTGAGCGCTTTTTTAGTAAATAAAAGGAATTATTTAAAACTGGTTCCTGAAATAGTAACAAAAATCTGTGAACTTTTCATTTATGATGTGTCTGACAAACTTTTAACTTGGCAATATGGATTTCTAGAGCAGAAAATTCAATTTTATTTCTTATATTTGGTCAAATACTTTTTATGATTAATTCAAACTGATGAGTCTGAATGATTCGCCTCTACAAAAATAATATAGAATAGTCTTTCAGCTTTATATTGACGTATGATAAGTTATAGGCCTAATCATGAACACGGTTTGCTTACAGAAAAGGCAGAAGATGAATTTCTCATATACCGGTATGTGCATAATGGAGAAATGTCATATTGTAAAAATAACTTTCTTTTTTAGTAAATAACAGGAATTATTTAAAACAGTAACAAAAAACTGTGAACTTTTCATTTATGATGTGTCTGACAAACATTTAGCTTGGCAATATAGTTTTCTAGAGCAGAAAAGTCAATTTTTTTATATATATTTTTTTTTTTATACAACAGTTTTTACGATTAATTCAAACTGATGAGTCTGAACGATTCACCTCTATAAGAATAATATAGAACAGTCTTTCAGCTTTCTATTGATGTATGATAAGTTATATTCATGAACACAGTTTGCTTACAGATACTAAATTCCCATAGTGTGTATTTTATGGGAATGTACTGCAGCATTTGACGGATAAACCTGCAGCAGTTCTAGGGTTAAGAGCCACCAGGGCTGCCAACTGTTAATAAATGCTCTCATTTTTTAAATCCAAATACCCATACATCAGAAAGTATGCAAGCCTACAGCTTTAAACTATGCACACTTATAGTACCTGACATTCTATATTAATTTGGAGTAACTTATATACGTCAGTGCTACCAACATGATTCTAAGCCTGCTGAGAGGTCCAACTTTAAATACATGTAACTTCTATACTATCATTTGGATTTCAACCAAATTTCGTGTGTGCTATGTGTACCATAACAGATATGACTATGCCGATTCTTAAGAATAACCAGGGCTGCCAACTGTTTATAAATACTGTCTCTATTTTTGTTACCCTAATATCAATATATCAGAAAGTATGCAAGCCAATAGCTCTAAATTTTGCATTCTAGATTAATTTGGAGTAACTAATATACGTCAGTGTTGCCAAATTGATTCTAAGCCTGCTGATAGGTCCAATTTTAAAATGCATGTAACTTCTATACTAACTAATGGATTTCATTCAAAATTGGCACAACAATAGATCATAATATTTCAGATTATTTCTGACCAATACATGCATGACATTGTTGCCAACATGATTTTACGCACGCTGTTAGATCCAATGTTTAACTGCATGTAACGTCCATGCTATCCATTGGACTTCAACCAAATCTTGTATTCTGTACCCTAAGAGATAGAACTAAGAATATATTCAGTCACCAGGGCTGCCAACTTTAGTGCTCTATTAGGCTACATTATGCCAAGTATACAGTATTTCGATCTAATTAGAAATTTCGATATTACCAACTTAATTTTGTCATTATTCTAGATAGATCCATATACAGTAGAGTAATCATTGATATGAATTTTAAATTTTAAGAAAAGTAGGCTCTTTTGTTCGTCACGGAACTTCTTGTTACAATATGACATTTCTCCATTATGCACATAGCCTATATGAGAAATTCACCTTCTGCCTTTTCTGTAAGCAAACTGTGTTCATGAATAGGCCTATAACTTATCATACATCAATAGAAAGCTGAAAGACTGTTCTATATTATTATTATAGTGGTGAATCATTCAGACTCATCAGTTTGAATTAATCATAAAAAGTATTTCATAAAAATAAAAAATTGACTTTTCTGCTCTAGAAAACCATATTGCCAAGTTAAATGTTTGTCAGACACATCATAAATGAAAATGTCACAGTTTTTTGTTACTATTTCAAGAACCAGTTTTAAATAATTCCTGTTATTTACTAAAAAAGCGCTCAATTTCTGAATCATCTACATATTTGGCTGCCATTTTGCTCAATGCAACTTCAATGTCAACACGAAAGTACTTCCACTTCTGCAGCCAAATAATAGCTTGCTTATTGTCATTTGTTTGCCAAAGAGTAACACAACGAAAGATAAAAGCATCGGGAACCAGCATGACTTGAAATTAGTGCCATCTGATGGCTAACAGTAGTACTGTTTTTGAATTCCGAGACCGTCTTTCAGAGAGACAGTCGCACTTGATTAAACAACACACCGTCTTCCTGGAAGACGGTCCGCAGTTCTAGGGTTAAATACGAGTTGTAGGGAGAGCCAAGAGAATTTTAAATAGAGGGGTAAGGGTTAATTGGTATATCCTTGTTCCATACTAGTCCCTGTACCTGTTGGTGGAAAGCACTCCCGAGTTGTATTCTTCTGCTAATTTCCAAATCTAGTCTTCCATCTTCAGTCAGTTCACTTCCCAAGTATTTGAAGTGTTTCACCACTTCCAATTCCTTATCTCCTACTTTGATTACTCCTTTTCCTTCTTTCTTATCTCTACTCATCACCACTGTTTTACTCTTCTCCACATTTATCTTCAATCCCCATTGCTCAATCTTTTCATTTATTACGTCTAACTGTTTTTGTACCTCCATCTCATCCTCGCCCCAGATCACAATGTCGTCTGCAAACAACATTACCTTCGAAAGAATAATGGATTTTCCGCCTTCAATACTGTATTGAAGGCGGAAAATCCATTATTCTTTCAAAGTTATAGTTACGTCAATACGGACCTGAATAATCGACATTATGAACATTACCTTCATCTTTGCCCTACTATATTCTTTCATTGCTGCCTTCATGATGTCATCCATCACCATTACGAACAATAATGGTGACAACACACTTCCTTGCTTTAGTCCAGTGTCAATTTTAAACCATTCCGATGTCCCGTCCCTAGTCTTCACACTACTGTAGCACTCCATGCACATTCCTTTTATCATGTCTCTCAGTTCCTTGCCTATCCCCTATTTGTTAAGCTTTCCCAAACTTTTGTTCTAGGGATGCTATCATAGGCCTTTTCTAGATCAATAAAAGTCATTACCATATCCTTCCCATATTCCCAACTCTTTTCAATGTTCTGTCTCAGAATGAAAATGGGTTCCACTGTTGACCTGCCCCCTCTAAATCCAAACTGCTCCTCCTCTATTTGGCTTTCTACCTTTATTCTATTTATTTTTTTTCCAGTATTCTTTCCATTACTTTGGCAACATGCGAGATGATGGTGATTCCTCGGTAGTTACCACACACCTTCCTGTCTCCTTTCTTGAATATTGGCAATATTATTCCCTTTTTCCAGGCTTCAGGTACTTTCTTCTCTCTCCACACACTCCTGAGAAGTCTGTATGTCCACTGCAGTCCCACTGGTCCTGCCGCCTTGATCATTTCTATTGCCACTTCGTCAATTCCCACAGCTTTACCCATCTTCATCTTCCTAACTACCCATTCCACTTCTGCCATAGTAATGTCTGGGTCTTCTTCTATTTCTTCCTCCACCGTTTTGGCTGTTTGCGTACCGTAACTTCTCCGCATGCCTGGCGTCTCACCTTCAACAGCTCGCTGAAATATTCTTTCCATCTGTCCGTTATCTCTTCTGGTTTTGTCAATATTTCACCTTCTTTGCTTTTCACGAACCCAGTGTTCACCTTTTCATTCCTACTCTTTATAATTCCAAACAGCAATTTCTTTCCACAATGTAAATCCTCCCTTATTTCCTGAGTGAATTCTTCCCAGCTTTTCTTCTTTTCATCTGCAATTACTGTCTTTCAATCTCTGTTTGCTTCTATATATTTTGCTCTACTTTCTTCAGTTTTTTTTTTGTTTTCCATTCCTTCCAAGCTTTCTTCTTCTCTCTTACCATTTCTTTCACTCTATCATTCCACCATTTTGTCGCCTTTTCCCGTACCTTTCCTGATGTTCTACCACATGTTTTCTCTGCGCTGTTACAAATGCACTCTTGAACTTATTCTATATTTTTTGTTCATTTTACAAGAGCATGTGCTTCTTTCCTTTCAGGTTGGACAAGTGGATGCTGGACATGACAGAAGGGCCTTGTCGCATGAGAAAGAAGATGATGAAGAATGATTTGTTTTACATCCACTATCCGTACCGGCCAGAGCTCGATGTAGGAGACAATGTAAGCAGCTGTTCTATTTCTGGTACTATGTATCTCTTGTCGCGCTCTCAGTGGTGAACCGAGGGATTTTTCGTAGGATGGCAGAGTTTTGCAAAACTCTAAAAGAACAACTCTCAGTCCCTCAAAATATTTATCATTCTGTTGTCAGAAAAGCTTAAAGTAATTTTACTGTAGTATCAGAGTGTTTTAAATGAAGCCAAGCTTGTTTTAGTCCATCTTTGATAGAACAACACATGAATAGACTTGAGATTTTATTCGTGGTTGTGTAACCAAAACCCACAAAATTCATGATTGAAATATATAATTTTTCCTGCAACCGATGATATTTAAGTCCTTGTAGATACATGTCACCTGTTAGGCACTGTCTACAAAAATAGAAGCCAGTTGATAGATTGATCCCCATTCAGAAACTTGCCCAAATCGCCTGTATACGATATGCACCCTCCCCTTGCTGCTGAAAACTGTCCTCTCAATGCGAGCTCAGGCATTACATAGTGAAATCATCTACAGAAATACAGTGAAACCTGTCGATAACGGACACCCTGACTGCTAAAGAGGGGTGTCCACTATAGAGAGGGTTCGGGAAAATGATTGCAATTTGGCACATGTACTTGTGCCAAATTGCAATGGAGATGAAGTTCCAGAGGAGTAGGGTAGGAGTGACAAGAATGGACAGAGTAAGGAATGAGAGAGTCAGGGAGATGGTAAGAGAGGAACCATTGCAAAATAGAATAGAGCGATCTAGGCTACAATGGTATGGACATGTGAGGAGGATGGAAGAGGAGAGGATACCGAAGAAGATGTTTGGAATGGAAATGACGGGAAGGAGGCCAAGGGGAAGACCAAGGGACAGATGGACAAAAGGAGTTAAGAAGAGTGTGGAGGAAAGAGGAGTGTGCTGGGACACAGTAAATGACGAGAGATGGTGGATGGACAGGAAACGATGGAGAGGCTTATGTTCCAAGCAGACCCGACCAGCGGTTGGAAACTGCTCAAGATGATGATGACTTGTGCAGTATGTGTACTTACATGAAAACGTAGGGTTACGCGCAATAAAACTGTCCAGTTTCGTTCGCATTTAAAATGTTTTCCGGCGAATAGCCGTCAGTGTTGGAAGGCAATTTTTCTTCACAGCTTGAAACAATATTCATATCAACAGTGGTGGATTCTCCGCAAATTGCTCTAAATTTCATATAGTGGCGCTTTCTGAATTTCTCGAGGCAGCCGTTCGAGGCTTTGAAATTTCCGATAACTTACCTAATTCTGCCGCGAAATCCAATGCTTTGGCTTGCATCATTGGTCCGGATACAGGGACGTTCTGACTTCTTACTCGTATTTTGCTGAACCACCCTATCACTGCCTTATCAATAACAGCACCATTACCACTTGGAAACTGTCTAATTTGCAACTCATTACCATTAAGATGCCATACCTTAATTATCTCTTCTTGTTTTTTCACAATTTCTGCTGCCTGTGTCTTTCCAATCTTAAACACTTTACATGGTTTCCGTACACCAAATTTCTCATGTTTGTGATAATCTACGATGTCTACTTTCTCTTTTAAAGTTGAACTTTTATGAGGATGCCATTTCAAATGCACTCACTTGCTACTGTAACGCACAGGTCTTACAATAGAATTAAGATGTTTCACAGTAAATCTGACCAGATAGTGAAAGTATGAATTCCCTTATCCCGACCATTTCAAGTTCAAGAGAACAATGAAAGCGATACCGTTAGGCCTAGGTTTATTTTTGGAGCAGTGCAGAATATAGGGGATGGGAAGGTCGGCATTAACTGGCTTCCAGAAAGCACAGGATGTGTCGAAAGTACATTAACACAACAGAGTGTTCAGTTCATACAAGACTAATAGACCTACAGAGATGCGATTTCTTTTCAAAACAAGTGTCCGCTAAGAGAGGTTGGTTGATTTTTTTTTTATGTGGCCGGAGTGTCTGTGTCCACATCATCATCATCTTGCACAGTTTCCAGCCACTGGTCGGATCTGTTTGGAACACAAGCCTCTCCAACGTCTTCTGTGTTCCCACCATCTCTCAGCCTCCACCCTTGTCCAGTCTTCTCCTCTCTTCTTCACGTCATTTATTTCTCTATCGTTTCTTGCATTATCTTGTATCAGGCTTCCCAGATACTTGAAACTCTCCACTTTCTTCAGCTGTTCCCCACCAATTGTTATTCCCGTTGTGGTTCTTTCCTTCTTCCTTGTTGTGATCACCATCTCACTCTTATTTATGCTAAATTTCATCCCATATCCTTGTATTATTCCTTCCCACAAGTCCAACTGTTCCTGTACCTCCTCCTCCTTGTTTCCCCAAATCATCAAATCATCTGCAAACACCATTGCTTTCATCTTTCCTTCCCCAATTACTGTGCCACTCGGGTCATTATTGTCATCCATCACCACAATGAAAAGTAACGGTGACAGTGCTCTTCCTTGTTTCAGGCCATTTCTTTGTTCCAACCAGTCTGATCTCTCTCCTCGCACTTTCACACAGCTCACGCTTCCCTTGTACATCTCCTTTATCCTCTTTATAGTCCATTTCTCTACTCCTCTATCCTCCAGGGACTTCCATACTTTGTTTCTGCATACACTGTCATAAGCTTTCTCAATGTCCAGGAAGGCCATCAGTAGATCTGTTCCATACTCATAGTGCTGTTCTTGTAACTGCCTTACAGCAAAAATCAAATCTACTGTGGACCTTCCTGCTCTGAAGCCATGTTGTTCTTCCCTCATCCCACCTTCTATCCTTGTCCTAATTCTCCTTTCCAAAACTTTCTCAAACATCTTTGCACAACGACTCATCACTGTGTCCACATAAGAGAGATTAATTACTAATAAACCTAATAGGGGTTTGGCTACGGATCTAGCAAATCGTCCGTTATGAAGGGGTGTCCGCCTTAGAGCAGTGTTCATTGAGAGAGGTTTCACTGAATACTGCTCTCATCTTGACGTCCGTTTGTCCCATTCCAGAGAGCACTCAAGTACAAAGTGGCCAGCAGCTGGGACAGCAAGGAGTTCTATCAGAAGTACCGGCCTCAGAGTCTGTTCGAGCGAGAGCGGGATCTGTTCATCGAAGCTCCTCTGCCCAGCGAGGAACTGTCTTCCGACTTGAGCATACCTGAGAACGGAGATGACTTGAGGGAAATAGGTGAGTGGTGTAACATTGCCCTAGTGTTGATGAAGAAATAGCTTGACTATTATCTACTGTATATATGTAAACAGGCAATATTTTCAAGCTAGAAAGTGAGAAATGGAGAAGAAGAGTGACTTACTAGGTGGTGTGAATATGAGGCTGCTCTTGTCATGCATTAGTTCATTCCACTCATTATAACAGGAAAAGCTACAGAATTACCGTATTTACTCGGCTATAGGACCCCCTTCTTTTTTCTAAATTTTTTGTTCCGAAATTGAAGGGGGGGGGGGGGGGGTACTATAGATGCAAACTTCGGGGAAAGACATTATTTTGGGAAAGGGAGACAGTAAAAATAAGCTATTTTATTTTGATGCTACATAGTACGATATATTTAATCAAAATAAACTAAGATTACATCTTTATTCAGCCCATTATGGGACTGCCATAACCTCACTATTCCCTACCCCCAATGGCTTTCACTGCTATCCCTTGCAAAGCAAAAACTCTTAGTATCAAAGAAATTGAATGAAATGGACAAAGTATCAGACATGGAAATGCAAACTTTATTTTTATTTGAACATAGGGAGGGAGAATGCATCAATTAGGGTATGAGTGATCACATCTCACTAACATATGTAAACACAACCGAGTATGTATTATTCACATATTTCACATTAATATATCAATGACGTGTCACACAAATGCCGACGGTTCTTGCAACAAATGAAATGTGTTTAAAATAAAACTGAGAAGAAGGCTGCCTCAAACACCACTTCGAAGCGCAATACAAAGAATACAAACAAAAGAATGCAGGCAAGATATGAAAACATAACTTTTATTGGCGGATATTAAACTTTGCGCTTCTTCTCGGCCAATGGTGTGGCAACTTCTATTGGATATCAGGTGAAGCCTATTGGCTATACAATTCGATATCCTGCCCAATCGCGTATGTGGTACATGTATGCAAAATGGTGGTCATATTGTCTGGAAAACAAAATACAGTAATATAACAAGAAAAATATATTTCTCATAAGAGGATGAATTTCAGTTATAATTTAATTTTTTTTTAAGAATTCATCAATTTCCAAGTATGTTGTATTTTGACTGTCAGTAATTAAGGAGGGGTACTATCAACAATTTCCAAGAATTTTGGATTTTGGCTCTCAAAAATTAAGGGGGGAGGGGGACTATAGGCAAGGGGGTCCTAGAGCCGAGTAAATACGGTATTCAGAAACTAGAATAGTTCAATATCTCCTCTTCAAAACAGCAATGCAACGTTTGATAACATGCTACAGATGATGAACTGTAAGGATTTTTACAAACTGAAAGCTCACTGAGGTATAAAATTTACCAAACGTCCTTTGTCTCTGAACTGCAAGAATTTTTACAAACTGAAAGCTCACTTGAGGTACAAAATTCACCAAACGTCCTTTTTCTCTCCATATTATTGGTTCTTTACTGTAAAAGTATGTGATTTAATATTACAACATGACTCTATATGATACACTATTTGATGTAAGTGGTAACCACCAAATTTCTATAAAGAACAATGACTATTCCTAGCATGAAAGGTATAACATATGAGTGTGTTTCTACACTCTAGGTTATACACACAGTGTTCTGTTCTGAATCAATAAATAAATTTAGGGACTTTTTTTTAAATACTTCCACACCATCCAAGTTATCAAGCGAGACAACTCACCTAGTCACTTGGTGTCCAGGCTAATGCAGTTGCTCACGATTGTCGATGTTCTGGTGAGCTTTACCTCAAGGACATGCAAAACGCTGGAGATTGATGCAGTGTGTCTTTTGCAATTCCCATAACTTATTTTCAGACACCCTGTATTCACAAACTAACTTGTTGTTCTTCTTCTTCTTCATTTCCCATTTCCAGTGTTCTGGGTCGGGGTGTGAATCAAGGACCTCCATAATTCTCCGTCTCTCCACCACTCTCTTCCTTCTTCTAGTATATCTTCTACTTTTACCCCTCTCTTCTCTATGCTCTCCCTCACTGGATCCATCCACCTCTTCCTAGGCCTTCCCCGTTGCCTCTTTCCTGTTACTTTCTCTGTAAATACTCGCTTTGGGACTGTCTTCACCCATTCGCATCATGTGTCCATACCATTTCAGCTTACTGATCTCTATCTTGTCTTGTAGCTTTGGGAATCCAGTTCTTTCCCTAACTTCTGTGTTTCTGATTTTGTCTCTTCGTGTCTTTCCAATTATTCCTCTAAGAAACTTCATCTCGGCTGCCTGGACTCTGCTTTCATCCCGTTTTGTTGTTGTCCATGTGCCTGCTGCATATGTCAATATAGGTGTGTAATATGTTGAGTACATGACTTTTACATTTCTCTGGAACATCCTGGTTCCACACCAAACCTCTCACATACTGGTAAAACCCATTTGCTTGCTGGATTCTCTAATCAATTTCCTCACTTATCTTTCCATCTTCTGTGATTATACTCCCTAAATATTTAAAACTTTTCACAACTTCTAACCTGTTATAGAACTCAAAATTTCCAAAAAGATTAGTGTGCTTTTAAAACCTTGTACAATGTAATACTTGTGAGCAATTTGCTTTGGGATGAACGACTTTGTTATGATACAGGCTTCCGTGCCCTTGAGAGGCCGACCGTGCATCGCTCGGTCTCGGAGCCAGAAGACGCGATCGACGACGACACAACAGAGGAAGCTGATACTGCTCCTGATAATCAGACAATTTTGAGACTTCTTGAAGAGCAGGAGAAGGTAAGATGTTCAACTTTGATTTCTCTTTTCCCGTATTTGTCTGGCTGACTACATGCAACACAGTTAGCTGGTAACGGAAGAAACTGTGATCACATTTTCAAGTCTCGCTCAACTTCTATACCTTCTATAACATATTATGATACGCAACTGGAAAACAAACTGCCCGAAACAAGTAACGAGGAGCAGATATGAGCCAATGTGTGTTTATTTTTGCTGATTCATTGATAACGTTATCTACTTGTGAATTCTCAGAATTTCTACAGTCGCGTGGGGATTACGGTTTCATGCGAAGGCTCAACAGGTATTTTTAACGACAAAGTTGTCTTGCACAATTGCCTGTTTCAAACCGTAGGTAGGCTACTTTGACTGGACATTGTTAGGCAACCTATAAAGCTATTTGCCCCTTTAATTTGTCGATTAGAACTGCCGTATCAAATAGAAAAATATTAGGTATTCAATATTTTCTTTGTAGTTACATCCTCTTTTATTAGAAGCTTCTTGCATTTTACACATCTTTTGATCAAGAATTTATGACTTTAAACAACTTTAAACAATAAATTGTGCTAATTATTAAAATAATAAACATTTATGACTAAAATTCTGGCAAAGAAAAAAACCTCTACACAAGATGTTTAGTCACTCAAAGAATGAGCATACCTTTGGTAGTTGTTTTGGCTATTCCAACAGTGGGTGTACTCAAGCTGTGCGGTAGTGTCAGGGATTATTATAAGCAGGGTTAGGATTTTTAGGTTTGCACCTTTTTTCTTAGGGTAAATTAAAGCTGTTCGGAAAGATATCGCAGTGTGAAATTTTGTTTCTAGTTGTGAAAAGAGCCACTTTTCATGCACCTTTTTCCCTTTTGGGGGGGACCTTACCCCTTTTTCCCCCGACCATGCCCATAATCCCCTTTTTGCCCCTACTTTCGATTTTTGCAAAAAATGAAAGTAGACTTATGAGATCAACACAGGGCGAAAAATTGTGTCTGTGTGTGTGTGTGTGTGCGTGCGTGCGTGTGTGTGTGTGTGTGTGTGTGTGTGAGTGTGTGTACTCTGAATGTCTGTCCCCCCCCTATCAATTCGAACACGGTGAAACCGAATTGAACGAAATTCGGTACAGAGGTAGCACTAGCAAAGGACACCTCATATTCATGTTTAATATCCGTATAGCACGTTGTATTTCAACAAACTACTACAACCAACATTCAATTTTACACCTTGAAAAGGACAAAGAGTTATAACTATACCCATGCATTTAGGAGAAAGTAGGCTATATGTTCTTTACTGAACATCTTGTTTCTTTAAAGTTTCATTCCAATTTATTCTATATGATTTCTAATCAATATAAAATATTTATATTCGACCCTAACTATTATGTGTCAGAAAACTGTATCATAATGAGGCTCATTATAACACTATTTTTCATTATGAAACAGTTTCTCCCACCAATTAGAGCTCAAGAAACAGTTGTGTGACCAATTAGATAAGGATACCTTCGCGCATGCACTCAAAATCCAACATGTGTATATAAATTACCGAAAGTGCACCGTCCATATGTTCGCGTCAATAAACTTGTGAATATGAGACAAGAAATAGCACTGTACCTTAATATCCTCAAATCCATTTTCTACACAGCGCGTGGTTTTGAAACGACTTCGGTGACAGTTTTACTGAATACACAATCTGAACATATGGCATTGAAGCACACAGAGCGCATGCGTCGGTTGTCCAGAGAGCTTGGAAAACAGAGATATACTACTCACCGCAGCACCCGATCAAAACATTCTAGTGACTGAACAGATATTTATGAATATTTATGTTAAAACATAAATAAAGTTATAGTTATCGTCGAACATAAACAGTCGTATGCAACTCGCCTAAAATGGTTATTAAGACACTCGTATGGAAATTATAAAACTCGCATACGCTCGTTTTATAAAAATACTCGTGTCATAATTATAGCCATTATAGGCTCGTTGCATAATGTACTATTAACTTTCAATTAACGTCTCCTCAGCTTGCTGTGTACATGCAAATAGTAAGCCTACCTCTTTCAGTAAACACCGCGCAGGAGTTGAAAGCACACCTCCAACAAAGGAAAATAATTGTGTGTTCAACAAAGCCTCTTTCTTTCGCTTTACCTCTGTAATGTAGTCCGCAATAATGCAATTGACAATGAGTGATTCTATCCCACCAGAATCAGTAGCCTGCTGTTCGTGAATGTAGTTTGTCACTGAGCGGCGTCATCTGTTTGCATAGAGGTGGAGGCTGGTGACGCAGAGATGTCAGCAACCACACATGCGTAGTTCCGAGAATTCAAACTGGGCTCTGCTCGGAGCTATCAGAAATCGCTGAGACTGCAGTTCCAGCATGAATGAGAACATTCTGGTAATTGTCGCGGTGTTATAAGAGTGTGTGGACAGCAAGTAAGTGAGTGAACGCAAGAGTGAGTTGTGTGATAGTCGCATCGAATTAGCAAGTGAACTGGTGTTAGCACTTTGTTACATTACTAAACGAGTGTACTACTAGATTTTACCATGCCAAAGGTGTCCAGTGCCCGATTTATTGCTCTGGCTCAGGAATTCAAACAATATTTCGTAGACACTGATGGAACTGTTATGCGATGTACTATTTGTGATTCAGGAATTTTGTTAGATGAAAAACACCAGCGAGATCGTATCAAACAACACATTTCCAGCTCTAAGCATCAAGCAAGCAAATCACGGCAACCTCTATTACAAAATGTGTTGCAACAGATTTCTTCAAAAAGCCAAAATTTGAAGGAATTAAACATTGATTTGTGTGCAGCTCTTACACAAGCAGGAATTCCACTCAATAAGGTGAACCATCCAGCCTTCAAGGGATTTCTTGAAAATTACACACAGATGTCAATGCCCGGTAAGAGTCTGAGAGACAAGACTTTATATCATTTCAAATGACACATGCTACAAATGTTACAAATGCTACACATGTTAGAAAGGCTCAGGAGGACTCTTTCAACAGACTCCATTACCCATTAACATAGGCTTCCCGCGCTGGGAACGGAGAGCGGGAGGTGCACTCTGCTGCATGACATCACGCTCTCGCCGTCTCCGTATCGCATAATGCCAGACCCCAGGTGTAAACTCAGACTCAACAGACTCCATTACCCTTTAACTTAGGCTTCCCGCGCGGGGAACGGAGAGCGGGAGGTGCACTCTGCTGCATGACATCACGCTCTCGCCGTCTCCGTATCGCATAACGCCAGACCCCTGGTGTAAACTCAGACTCAACAGACTCCATTACCCTTTAACTTAGGCTTCCCGCGCTGGGAACGGAGAGCGGGAGGTGCACTCTGCTGCATGACATCACGCTCTCGCCGTCTCCGTATTGCATAACGCCAGACCCCAGGAGTAAACTCAGACTCGGTGCATATGCACTGAACAACATAATGACGTCATACACGCCGTAACCGTAACGCATAACGGTAGACCAAAGCATAACGATGAAATCGACAAGATCATTTGAAATGATAAAACAACATGGAGCCTGTTTACTGAGAAACCATACAAAGAATCAAGGAGAAAGTGTCTGATGGCGATGTGGAAATCCTTGTGGATGAAACCATAGACTCAATGGTACGATATGTTTCGAATATTTTAGTTTTTCCCTTAGCAGGGGAGAACGTTATGCCCAAGTTGTTAAAAATGTATGAGCTGCAGAAAACAAATGCCAGTACAGTAATTCAATCAATTATGGACTTATGCCAAACACTCGGGCCTACTGGTATCGAGTTTGAAAAACTTCTTCTAGTGGTTACGGACCAGGCTCCATACATGGTTTCAGCTTTTAACCAATTGAAACCTTTAATTTCTAAGTTAAAGCATGCTTGGTTCTCGCCCTTCACAGGGTTTGTGAATCCATAAGGAACGAATACGACATCGCACATCAATTCATCTCTGCCCTGAAGAAGATGTAGAAAGCTCCGAATCGTGTTGTTGCCTACAGGGAAACCACTGGTCTGCCCCTTCCAAATTTCCCGGTCATTACTCGCTGGGGATCGTGGATTGAGTGTGCTGCTATGTTGTTTGAAAATTTTGACAAAATTAGAGAGTTTGTGCTTTCTTTGGATTCAACTGACGTAGGTGCAATTTCCAAGGCACAGCAACTTCTGTTACCGGAGAAAATACATTATTTGCAGACAGAACTATATTGTGTCCATAGTTACAAGTAACTTATTTATTTATCGTATGGCTTTTAGTGCCGGGAGTGTCCGAGGACATGTTCGGCTCGCCAGAGGCTGTAGCTGCTTCAAGCGGACACCAATAGGGTGAGCTACAAGTTCCGTTCAATATCAAGTAGTTCCAACTTTCGCTACCAGATATCAATGATACCTAGTGGTGAACGTTGGAACATTGATAGAGCGTTACAACGAAATCTAACCTAGAAATTTAGCTTCACACATGTTTAGTCTGTGGAAGGATCTTTTACATGCCATAAATCTATGACATGGGACCGCCGGCTTGACTTACCCTCCGAAGGAAGGCATACTGAAGGATTTTACAAGTAACTGACTGCAGTTATCAACGTCTGGAAAAGGAAAAAAATGGGATATTTTTAATTCCGTGAGGGAGCAGTTAGATGGCTTTGCCAAAGACAAACTTGAGTAGTCTAGTCTTCAGAAAACCAGACATTGTGGAATTCGCCACATCTGTAGAGTTACTATTCCGAGTTAATACATGGTTTGCCCCACTGGGTTCTGTGGATGTCGGAAGAAGCTTTCGCATCTACAAAGACACTCTGCGTATCTCCTAATAGAAACAGACTTATTTTTAAAAATGTAGAGATGCTTAATGTCTTGAAGTACAACAGCTTCATGTTCTTTCCTTCTTTTGATGAGTGATTTGATGTACTTGTTTGTAATTGAATAAACTAGAATAGAGGAAAGAGAAAATCAGTTAGTTTACCAACACCTTTTTGCCCCTTTTTTTAAATCTTATTTGAGCACCTTTTCCCTTCCTTTTTTCATCTGAAATTTGCACCTAAAAATCCTAGCCCTGATTATAAGTAATCTTATAATGTTATCCAAACAGCTGAACCGCAAACAACACTCAATGGACTCCCACATGTGCAGATGTACTTATTAGAAACTTATAAAATACCATATATTTTTTGAGCTGATCATACATCCATTATGTACTTGCAAAGTTTTGATTAAACACTGTTTTACTTCCCATAAAAAAATATTTAAATAGGAATTTCATGACCCTTGGTGACGGAAATATGTTGTTTCTCTTTTCTGGCAATAACGTTTTGACAAGTTATTATTTAACCTATAAGTTTCAATCTATCTATCTATAAAGCACAAAGTTTGTCTGTCTGTCTGTCTGTTATGTATACAAATCTACACCGTTTCACCGATCTCAACCAAAATTTGTATACTTACCCTTTGGAACCCTGCGGGTAACCCTGTCAACTTTAAATTTCGGACAGACCACCCCATTCCCTGCATTTAGGCCCTTTGGTCCAAATCTACACCGTTTCACCGATTTGAACCAAAATTTGTATACTTACCCTTTGGAACCCTGCGAGTAACACTGTCTGCTTGAAATTGTGGACAGACCAATCCATTCACTGCATTTAGGCCCTTTGTCCCAAATCTAAACCGTTTCACCGATATTAACAAAAATTTGTATATTTACCCTTTGTAACACTGCGACTAACACTGTCTGCTTTAAATTGCGGAGAGGCTACTCCATCCCCTGCATTTAGGCCCTTTGGCGCAAATCTACACCGTTTCATCGATCTGAATCAAAATTTGTATACTTACCCTTTGGAACCCTGCGAGTAACACTGTCCACTTAAAATTTCGGACAGACCACCCCATTTCCTGCATTCAGGCCCTTTGGTCCAAATCTACACCGTTTCACCGATCAGAACCAACATTCGTATTCTTACCCTTTGGTACCCTGCGAGAAACACTGTCTGCTTGAAATTGCGGACAGACCACTCCATTCCCTGCATTTAGGCCCTTTGGCACAAATCTACACCGTTTCATCGATCTGAACCAAAATTTGTATACTTACCCTTTGGAACCCTGCGAGTAACACTGTCCACTTAAAATTTCGGACAGACCACCCCATTCCCTGCATTTAGGTCCTTTGGCCCAAATCTACACCGTTTCACCGATCTCAACCAAAATTTGTATACTTACCCTTTGGAACCCTGCGGGTAACCCTGTCAACTTTAAATTTCGGACAGACCACCCCATTCCCTGCATTTAAGCCCTTTTGCACAAATCTACACCGTTTCACCGATCTGCACCAAAATTTGTATACCTACCCTTTGGAACACTGCGAGTAACACTGTCTACTTAAAATTTCGGACAGACCACCCTATTCCCTGCATTTAGGCCCTTTGGTCCAAATCTACACCGTTTCACCGATTTGAACCAAAATTTGTATACTTACCCTTTGGAACCCTGCGAGTAACACTGTCTGCTTGAAATTGTGGACAGACCAATCCATTCACTGCATTTAGGCCCTTTGTTCCAAATCTAAACCGTTTCACCGATCTTAACAAAAATTTGTATATTTACACTTTGTAACACTGCGACTAACACTGTGTGCTTTAAATTGCGGAGAGGCTACTCCATCCCCTGCATTTAGGCCCTTTGGCGCAAATCTACACCGTTTCATCGATCTGAATCAAAATTTGTATACTTACCCTTTGGAACCCTGCGAGTAACACTGTCCACTTAAAATTTCGGACAGACCACCCCATTTCCTGCATTCAGGCCCTTTGGTCCAAATCTACACCGTTTCACCGATCAGAACCAACATTCGTATTCTTACCCTTTGGTACCCTGCGAGAAACACTGTCTGCTTGAAATTGCGGACAGACCACTCCATTCCCTGCATTTAGGCCCTTTGGCACAAATCTACACCGTTTCATCAATCTGAACCAAAATTTGTATACTTACCCTTTGGAACCCTGCGAGTAACACTGTCCACTTAAAATTTCGGACAGACCACCCCATTCCCTGCATTTAGGTCCTTTGGCCCAAATCTACACCGTTTCACCGATCAGAACCAACATTCGGATACTTATCCTTTGGTACCATGCGAGTAATACTGTCTGCTTGAAATTGCGGACAGACCACTCCATTCCCTGCATTTAGGCCCTTTGGAACAAATCTACACCGTTTCACCGATCTGAACCAAAATTTGTATAGTTACCCTTTGGAACACTGCAAGTAACAAACAGTCTGCTTGAAATTGCGGAGAGGCCAGCCACTCCAACCCCTGCATTTAGGCCGTTTGGCACAAATCAACACCGTTTCACCGATCTGACCCAAATTTTACATACTTACCCTTTGGGACCCGACAAGTAACAAACACTGTTCACTTTAAATTTCGGACAGACCACACTCTTCTCTGCTTTTTTGGCCCTTTGGCACAAAACTACACCGTTTCACCGATCTCAAATAATTACCCTTTGCAACTCGACGAGTAACACTGTCCACTCGAAATTTCGGACAGACCACTCCATTCCCTGCATTTAGGCCCTTTGGCACATATCTACATCGTTTCACCGATCTGAACCTAAATTTGTATACTTACCCTTTGGAACCCGACGAGTAACACTGTCCACTTAAAACTTTGGACAGACAACTCCATTTCCTGCATTTAGGCCCTTTGGCAAAATCTACCCTGTTTCACCGATCTGAGCCAAATTTTACATGCTCACCCTTTGGAAACCGACGTGTAACACTTTCTACATGAAATTTCGGATAGACCATTCCATTTACCGCATTTAGGCTCTTTGGCAAAAATCTACATAGTTTCACCCATCTCAACCAATCTTTATGTAAGTTACTTACCCTTTGGAACCCGACGAGTAACACTGTCTGCTTGAACTTTCGGACAGAGCACTTCATTCCCTATATTTAGACCCTTTGTCACAAATCTATATCGTTTCACCAATCTGGATCAAAATTTGTATACTTACTCTTTGGAACCCAACGAGTATCACTGTCCACTTTAAATTTCTGACATACCTCTCCATTCCCTGCATTTAGCTCAGGAATCCCTCGGGGTTGCCAGCTTCCTAACTCACCCGCCATGAGCCCTTGTGGGTGTACCAGAAATGGTGGGGCTACACACACCCTGCCTCTTTGAGGGCCTTGAGCAGAAGACAGGAGATATAATGAAACGGAATAGAAGGCAGACCCCTCGAAGAATGAGGGCATCAGGAAAGATGAGACAACGGCCAATTAAGCGGGAAATTGAAAGACTCCCTAGCCCTCGGATGCCCTAATACAGTCGGGGTCGGAAGAGAACAAGAGTTGACCAAGGGAGGCCGACAGGAAAGAGAACTGAAAGGAGCCTGGCACCAGGAAGTAGAAGCGATGTCAGACTCAGCTGGGGTCCGGTGGTCGCCAACCCACAAGTTGTGAGACTCTGGGAGAGGCAGTTGTGAGAATAGCTTGCTAATTCATCGCGAGGTGACATGAGGGACTTTCCAGGGCTGTCTATACTGATGCCAGCACAGGGCCGTTGCTCAAGCCACTGTGGTGTTGCGAAAGAGTGAGTGATTCCCCGGCCAATCTAAATACGACGGGAAACCTCGAACTTGTGTCATCATATTTCGTCATCATCTACGATCATCTCAGGTTCGTGCAGCTTGGACCCATTTTCTTTGCCGAGCAGCACGCCATAAGCTCTTTCACTAGACTCATCGAGTACAGGCCTAAGCCAGAAAATAAGGTTGAGACTTTGGAAGACATCGAAGCTAGACATCTGAATTACCTATATCAGTTGTAAGTTACACCATGTTCGTTTAGTAGTCATTTTTTCATTACCTTATTATTATCATCATCATAAGTGCTAATGACCTAGATGTTACGCGCATCATACCACTAATCACCGCCGCATAAAGTCTTTCTCGACTGTGATTTTTAAAATATTTCTTTTTATTACAGTACATTGTGTACATTATAAGCTGAAGTGTCAATTCAATACAGGTAGTAGTTTCCCTCATCATCCTCATCATAAGGGCAAATGACCTAGATGTTACGCCCATTACACCATTAATCACCACACACAATAAGTCTTCCTCGCCTGTGAATTTTGAAATATGTATTTCTATTACGGTAGTTTGTAAGTTTGACGTGTCAATTCAACAATAGTTTTCATTATCATCCTTATCAAAAGGGCAAATGACCTAGATATTACGCCCTCATTGTCTTTGGGAGGGGGGGGGGGGCAAATGACCTAGATTTTATGTCCATTACATTTCTAAGGAGACTTTGATACATTATCATCATTCCACCGGGCGAAGCCGGGTACTACTGCTAGTATTTTATATTTTACTAATTTATATGCTTCTTCTTCTTCTTCTTCTTCATTTCCCGGTTCCAGTGATCTGGGTCGGGGCGTGAATCAAAGACCTCCATCAGTTGCCTCGACTCACACACTATCATATTTAGGCTATTTGTACGATGGGTTCGCCACACCCAAAGATAGACTCCCTAGGCCTTGGATACCCTACTACCGCCAGGGTCGGAAAAGAACAAGTGTCGACCAAGTAGGCGGACAGGAAAGATTACTGAAAGGAGCCTGGCACAAGTAAGTGGAAGGAATGCCAGACTCTGCTGGGGTCCCATGGTCGCCGACCCACGTCCCACAAGTTGTGAGTCCCTGGGGGTAAAGTTAAATGCATTAGAAGTTAAATTTATGTAAAATTATGCCAATACAGTAGAATATCTTGACCAACAACTCTAAGGATGCTGTCATTGCTGTCCAAGCCTTGCACGAGATAGTTGTGAAATCATTGTACAGTGTCCACAACAACTTTGTGGTAAATACATACCCCTCACAATGCTTAACCCTTTGACCGCCAACGTCCGATTGATCGGACGTTCGGAGTTCAGCTGAAAAATGCCAACGTCCGATTGATCGGACGTTCTGAAAAATGTATTTTCCAAGTTACTTATTCGTTTTAATAGTTCACAATATATGTATTGGTCTAGTAGTGGATTAAATAAGACTACATACAACAAGTTTTAAAGTTTGTCACTCTGAGGAACTTGCTGCTGAGTAACCAAGCGCAAATTCAGCTTTCGCGGGTGGGAAACGAACCCTTTCACCTTTTACCGGGGGAAAAAATGAACGCAATCGTTCCATATACAGCAAGATTAGTAAAATTCGAGGTGGTAGTAGGAAAAAGACCAGATACATTTGTAAAGAATGTAATAAGAGTGTACATCCTTTGTGCCTCTCTAATCACAATTGCTAGGGCGTGTAATAAACGTGTAAATATTAGGTAATTAGTTTCATTTCATCCAAAAAGTGAATTCTGGAGTGTTCAGTTTGTGTAAAGTAGTGAAATAGACATTAGTAAACATTTTTACTTAAAACTAGCCTTGAACTGCAGCCATTTGCATATAATGTAAGAATTAGAAAATTTCATGTTACAGTAATAAAAATAATAATAAATTATTGTAGCTGTAATATTATATAGAAAGCTCAAATTTTATAGACTATGTGATATAGGAAACATCACCTCTCTAAAATAAAGCAGTTTGCGATATTAAAAATATTTTTTATTCTTAACGATTTTTGATCATGAATTTTCTTTTAACATTTCTAAAGTAAATATTAATTTCAATTATCACTCCATTTAATATAAATTATAGAATAAGAGTACAATTAAGTTACATTAATAAAACGCCCAGAGTTCAAAACAAAAAGAAAATCATCCAATATACATAAATAGTTCAGAAGTTATTACGTATAATTTACCACAGGGTAAAAAGGCCTTGGCAGCATAGGGTATGGCTGGCGGTCAAAGGGTTAATATTCTTCTACTCTTTTCTTATTACTCCACTATTTCAGGGTAATATGTCTGCATGGACAAACCAAATCACAACACCTGACACACTTCTTTCATTATTCTTGTTACTTCAATAAGCCTTCCATAATAAACCTTGCCATTCTTTCTTTTTATCCCCAAAAGCAGACACAAAAACAACACATCCATTACTCTTCCCAACAACCCTAATACCTTTTTCTCAACATTCAGATCCTCTCTCATGTCTTTTTCCATGGATCACCTCCATTCTGCCTGGCATTAAATATTATCAATATCCTATCACCATAGTTACCTTGCCCTAAGCCAAAGCCACCTGCCACCCACTGCTGGACCAACACAAAGAATCTCTATGCAACAACACACAAGATTCTCCGTGGTGCCCCATGGCTGGCAACCTGAAAACAAAAATAATTACTACCAACTCCAGAAAACAAAAGGTGATCTCTGTAACCTAAAGTTCGGTTACAACGATTGCAGATATCATATGATAAGACCGGAAAAGTCCCTTTGACGCCCATTCGTTGAACGATCGGGAGAGTAGATCGCTTCTGTTATCTCGGTGAATTGGGTCCATCCCAATGGTATAGACGGCACTTCCATCTTAGAAAGTCGTAACAGATTCGACGCAGCCTACCAACTGTCCCTCAACCGTTACAACAAGAAGTACATTTCGAAGATCTGTCATTACAAAACTGTTGTTAGGCCAGAGTTTTTGTACGCCGCAGAGACTCTCCTGATGAACAGGAACGGCACCATGGACGATCTGGAGAAGGTCGAAAGACGAATCTTCAGGAAAATTCATGGATAGAGATTGCTCCCAGATGGAATCTAGCAACTGAAAGCAAACTCCGAACTGTATCGACGGTTGGAAATGGCCAATACCAATATGCGATTTAGGCAGCTGACGTTCTACCGGCACCTTCTACGAATGGACAAAAACAGACTAACCAAGCGGATCTTAAAAGCTACATGACTGGAAGCCTGTGGCTAAATGAAGTCCAAAAAGACTTGGATTCCGCTGGGATTTCTGACCTTGATGTCCGACATTGCTTCAAATTTGGTTATATGGTTAACTATTGGTCCCCACCTCCCAAAGTGCCTAAGTGTAGGAAACCCCTTACAAGAGAGAAGCCGGGCTCAAGAGATATTGGGAACGAAAGCATCGAAGAACTAGTTGTAAGCGGTCCTTAGAGGGCTTAAATCAATAATAATAATAATATAGGTAAATCTATGACTTTTGTCATATTTCTATCTTTTCCCGTATTGATTATGATATACTACAATAAATATCCACTTTACAATACAATGTTCATCAGTCACTACTTTTTTTTTACATTTGAAACATGTTTCGGCTCTTTGAGCCTTCTTCAGTCAAATGGCACAATAAATTCTCACAGTTTAATCTAAAACTAAAAAGCATGACATTCTCAACAAAATTTAAGATTTTCACAATCGTCAAATGCAATAAACAAAGAAATAAAATACTTAAAGAATATTTAAAATCTGGGTAAAATCACTTTGTCATTATTATCTATGAAGTAAAACAGCCGCCCAGTTGAATTTAATCTATTCATCACGGTGCACCCCATAAATAGGCGCCGCATATATGTCAACAGTTATTGACATTGATATGTCATGCTTTTTATTTTTCAGATTGAACTGGGAGAATTTATTGTGCCATTGGACTGAAGAAGGCTCAAAAAGCTGAAACATGTATCAATTGTAAAAAAAAATAGTGATTGATAAACATTGTATTGTAAAGTGGATATTTATTGTAGTATATAATAATATAGGTGTTCAACTAATAAACAGACAGTACTTTGGTGCATTCATAAAAGCTTGATCCTATGTTTGCCTCTATTTAAGTCTCAAAATTACAGGTCTCTGAGCAAATGTTGAATGGGGGTTTTACTGTAGTTCCAGTAGCATTAGTGTTTAAATAACAATGATTTTACCATGAATGTGATCACTTGTTTTTGGAGTCTTGGTTGGTTGGTGTTGATCGTATATTAGGATTGCACTTATAATTGGTGAGTGTGTGTTCTAGTTCTTGGGCAGTAAAATGTAATAAATTGAGTTGAGGGAGGTGGGACACGTCAATTAGAATGTGCTATTAAATACAGACTCTAGAAAAGAAGGCTCTAATGTGAAATCCTACTGTACTTGCTTAACACCACATAGCAGTTTCATGTTTTACACCTGAAAAAGTTTGACATAAACAGAAGTGTGCCAGGACTGTTAAAGGCACTGATAGAGATTTCTCCTCTTTGCAGATCAGCCACATGTTCCGCTGTGCTCGCATCCAGGGGCTCGATACCACCGAAGGACTCCTGCTGTTTGGGAAGGAGCATTTCTACGTCATCGATGGCTTCACGTTGCTCAAAACTCGGGAGATTCGAGACATCGAGACCCTTCCGGAAAATGCCCACGATCCCATTCTCCCCAGTCCGGGCAGTCCTCGCCGCTCTCGTGCCATGCGGCAGTGTTCAAAGTTTGCCTACGAGGACATCAGGTAAATTCAATACCCACTTAACTCGAAGACAATATTTTGATGGCAGTGGTGACTTCCTTTTTATGGGGTAGGACATCAAGGTTATCCAAACTTGTTTTGAAGGCTGTTGTTACCAAATGTTCATATAAGTGATCCT
Organism: Meconema thalassinum; assembly: GCA_946902985.2. Taxonomy (NCBI): domain Eukaryota; kingdom Metazoa; phylum Arthropoda; class Insecta; order Orthoptera; family Tettigoniidae; genus Meconema; species Meconema thalassinum. The sequence goes on along the minus strand of OX336396.1, from coordinate 295,737,927 downwards.
TGGCTGCTAGACATGGTGCCACATTCTGTGCATGCTTCACTGAATCAGCAGTACACCCCCTAAAAGAATCGATGGAGAGAAATAGGTTGAAATGCTTCAGATATGTAATTATTTGAACAAACATTCATTTTCGGTTCCGTATTGGCAGTAGTATTCAAGAATCTATATATTTAAAACGCTTAGCTGTTTTTTGTTACCGCGAGATTGAGAAAACGACTTAACCGATTGGCATCGTAAGGCATTCTAACGAAAGCTCTTGGCATGTAGATTTGCAGAGTGTCTTTGAAAGGAAACATATATGTTAGGGTATATTTTTTAAATATTAAAGAAATATGTAATATTTGTCGACCCACGCATGCGCACAAAGGCCTTTCTCAACAAGGGAAATGGTGCTTCCCGCCACGTCTAACTGAGATCTTTGTTCATGAGAATTAAAAAGGGTCTTAATATTGTTTATGATGTTTCCACAATATACATTGAAATAGAATTATAAAATAAGCAATGTATTGAAGGACTTAAACTGGCAGTTGAGTGTCTATGCTGGTTAGGTAGCTTAATATTGCATCGACTCATGCTTGTCGGGATGGCCGAGGGGCTATCGTTACAGTCCGATAATTTTTATTAAATGCATCATCGGGAGGGTTTGATCCCACCTCGGATATGGTATTTTATTTCCGTTTTATTCTTTCTTACAATTTGTACTACATCGTCGAAACATATTTCACTTTTATCATTCCCATTGTAATTGGTTCTTAGCTAAATCAAAGTAGATAACATCCGGGAGGGCGCCAATTCATAGATAGAATAGCCTACTATGAATGAATATTGTTTTCATAGAGACACGAGAACTCATTCATCTCAGGAAGGGTGTGTTTATAACACCAACGAGGACACTACAGTAAACAAGGCAGTTTAATGTTATACTGCAACATAACAATAAATCATCGGAATGCTACTTATTATTTAGTGGTCTTAACCCTTTTGATGCCAAGCTATTAATGCGTGGATATGCTAAGAATGCCAAGCCAAGTTTAGTGAAATTACAAGGGTTTGATAAAAATTATCTCCTAGTGATAATTATCAAGATAGAATGTTGAAATTTTTTTCTGTAGCAGGTTGACATATTTGTAACGTAATGGATGCTAATTAATTGATATTTCACTTTATTTTGTTAATTGCAGAAATTAATTGAAAAATATTTTAACAAATAAATGAAATTCGAAATTTTTGATAAAATCTTGAAAGCCTCTACACTCGAATTACTGTCTTTTGTTATATACATGTTATTACTTATGGAATGCTACATATATGTTCCAAATTTGGAGTAGTTATATCAAATAGTTTTCGAGTACGATCAGTTTCTACAAAGACATGCGTATATAGTAGTCTTCGCATTGCACAATGTTATTTTACTTGCTACATTTATGGTAACCTCTTCCCCATCACTGGTTGAGGTGTCACTTGATTTATCATTGGAATCTGAACCTGGTAAACCACTGTCGATTTTGTCAGCGTAAATCCTACCTGTTTCGAAAGTATTCCTGTGTCTCGGCCTTGGCGTTCCTATCGCGCGGGCTGCAGACACGGGGGAATAAAATTGTCACCGTCGTCATCAGTCGAAAATTCACTCCCACACTCTTCACTCAGCGTTAAAAGATTAGTTATTTCCTCTTCGTCCAAAGAGCTAGCCATATTTATCACCAAGTATCGTAATTAGTTCCAAGCAAGAACATAAACAATCACGACTACAAAAGATAAAACGCGCGCCAAGCCAGCTGACTACAGCATGCTCAAAGAGTGCTTATTATTAATTCAATTGTTCACGGAACTTAAACACATCGATATATACAGTGTGAGAATGATTCCCGCGTTGTATTGGTTACAAGAGCAAAGTAGCTGCGTTACTGGAAACATCACTAAAATGTTAAGGAAAACGGGGCCGATAGATCGGCCCGTGGCACTTTTAGCAGAGGCTCCCTGGGCCGATAGATCGGCCCCATGGCACTATAAGGGTTAAGGGATGTATATTTAAATTGTTCCTGTAATGTAGTCGCAATGATATGATATCCAACTTATATCGTTAGTCTTTTTATCCTTTATTAAATTTTACTCCCATGGAAGAGCTATAGATGAAGCCGTAATACTATAACTAATACGACGTATTAAATAAGGCAGATTAATCCAGTATTTTCTCCTTCATACAATCAATTACTTTTCTTTCATAATCTCCAATAACCTCCAATCACTTTTTATTTATCAATGTTCAACTCCCATTGTCTAAACTCATCTCTGCTATCCTCAGAGTTGGCACTCTCGTTTCACTAGTTCAGGTTTCCTCCTCCACTCAAGCGCACCAATGCCACCTCCAAAGAACACTAATCATTCCATAGATAAACTTATCACGGCCTACATCGTCTCAGTAAACGTTACAACGTAGAGTAACGATTTCTCTGTGATTCCGTTCCCATATCTATACATTTAAGAAGGAGGGGAAGATTCATTAATTGTTGAGAGTAGGTGCTCCTCCCTTTTCATAACTTTTACAAGTCAGATTATTGAAAGTATATAATTTATCATTCACATACCTTTCTGGGAGTCATTAGAAGTTGATTTCAATTTGAATTGTCACTGCTGCACCGGAAATATTTCTTTTATTACGACAATATATAATTTTCAAACGTTATTTTATCTCTTGGGGAAGCCTCCGTGGCTTAGGCGGCAGCACGCCACTCTTTCACCGCTAGGTCCGTGGTTGACATCCCGGTCACTCTATGTGAGATTTGTGCCAGTAGTATGTTCCAATGTCGAGAGTGCAATCTTTTGACTCCCTTAAAGTTGCAATAGTGCCAAAAAGTAATCGTAGAAAGAATGTAACTTATATATGAAACTTCTTCAGTAAATACTGTATGTTGTTCATTGTCCGTCATGTTTTGACAGGTTACAACTAGTAAATCTTTAAGTTGTTTCCGCCTAGTCAACACTTTAATTTATAAACTTAAAAAATATTCACATATTAGGGTACCGGTACATGTTTCAGGAGCCAAACTTTTAACAAGTTTATCAGAAAGTTGACAACAAATTGCATGCTTTTTACTTTAGTTCTAAGTGTTTTTAAACTGTCGTGTGTTTATTGTGTTTGTACTGTGCTGGGATATCGATGTTTTTTGAGATGTGGTCCAATGTACGGAAAATATGGGCTGAGGAAGGGGCTAATTGAAGCCTTGAAACATGTACCGTAATATGTGAATATTTTTAAGTTTATAAATTAAAATATTGACTGGGCGGAAACATCTTAAAGATATTTTATTCTTGAATCAGACATGTATACCGAATGGGTAAAGAGAGACACCAAAAAGAGCTATGGAATGGTCAGAGTCTGGACGAAGACCAACAGAAAGAACACGGACAAGATGGGCAGATCAAGTGAAAGATGATGTGAACCGGAGAGGACAACAATGGCAGGAAGTGCTGAATGTCAGAATGTGGAAGAGAAGATTGGAAGAGACTCTGTGAACAACCTGCATAAGCAGAAACTTTTTCGGAAGAAGTATACCACTACGAAGTTGAAAATTATTTGAGTAGTGTAATGCATCTGTTTCTCTCTGGATGGCCGACTGTAAAGTAGCCTAAGTCATGTTGAGCAGACCAAGAGAATCAGTTGCTCGGTGCTAAACCAAGACACTAAATCATATTCTACTGCACTCATACAGGGTCATTATCTTTGAGCGCCTCGATAAACGCGGCAAGCTAAGCCGGCTTTGACCGGCGCAGATCGCAGGCGCATTTACACGGTTCAGTGGGTGGTTGGCGCACACTTTTACCAAACTTGTTCAATAATGTGTAATTACAGTGCTCATAGCCGAAGCTCTTGTAGCACACACCTGACATATTCTGATGAAAGAATGGACAACATTCTGAAGTTCCATAGCAGTGATGGCTTCGATTTCATCTCTTATGTACTGTCTAAGTTCAGCTCACTGTAATCACAATACTCACTAAATGTGCAACACTAGCATCTAAGCTTTGCAGATACACGTTCATATGAATGACAAAACACGTGTGAACTAACGATAAGAGTCAGCGGAGCGGGGTATTGCGAGTTCCACTCGCTCCGCACCTAGCCATCCAAATGAGTGGACCGCGGCAAACTATTGCGACATTTGGCTGGCCAGGTGCGGACCTCGCAATACCCCACTCCACTGACTCATATCGTTTAGTGCGTTATCTGAAACAAGACGAAAATTTCGAATCATGTTTCTAGGAAGACCTATGCCTAATGCCAGTACAATTAGGAGGCTCGCTAAACGATTCAAGAAAACTGGCTCCGTAAATAATGATAAAGTTAACAGACAACAAAAATTAGATGAGATAGTTGTCAATTCTTTCATCAGAAGATGTCAGGTGTGTGTTACAAGAGAGGGAGGACATTTTCAGCATCGACTATGAGCACTGTAAGTACACATTATTGAACATGTTTGGTAAAAGTGCGTGCCACTACTGGCTGAACCATGTACACGCACCTGCGATCTGCGCCAGTCAAAGCCGGCTTAGCTTGCCGTGTTTATCCGCACACATAGATAATGACCCTGTATATGCTCTGAAGCCTCAAAGAGCTTACAAAATTGATTTGAATGTAGCCAGAAATGGAAGGAAAGAAAGAGTAAGATCTGTCTTTCCCAATCTTCAATAACTGGGTAACAAGTGTCATAAGGTGTCCTTTTTGACATTATTGGGAATCCGAACACCTTGAACTAAAAAGCAAAGAGCACTGTTGCTCTTTCAAAATCGTCACTGGTGGTGAAACACATAGAAGACTTTGTCCAACAGAAAGATTATCAAAACATTTACAAAATTCTCAAATGATCAGTATAGAAGAGTAAAAGAATGGTGTCTGGAAAGGATGCATCCCAGGCACTGCTGATGAGAGATTGGAGGGGAAAAGAGAAGGGCAAGTAGTAAAGAAAGTGGGAAACTGGGGAATTATCTGATGTTTATACCAGGAATGTCCCAGGACTTGTCTATCAGTTGATGACTCGCCTTGGAATCCCTCATGGTGAGGGTAGAAACTGGAGCTATCGATAGACCCCAAAAAGGAACTTTTCTTTTTTGCTGAACTACACATGGGTAATCCGCACCCAGATAATAGAGGGTTTACTGTTCTTGTAACAATCTCAATAAATATCGAGTTTTGAACACTGTCTGGTTATGTGCCTTCTTAAAGGATGCATGTATTCATTGTTTACAGAGAGGTCCACAAGAGAAGATACTTGCTGCAGCCTATGGCTCTTGAAGTGTTTTCCGGAGATGGGCGTAACTACCTGTTGGCATTTCAAAGAAAGGTCCGGAACAAGGTATATCAAAGGTCAGTATTACCACATGTGAAGGAAGGCCATTTCAATCATCAGTAATTACTCATTGAATTGATGTTGGTATAACTATTTGAGAGGGAAGATCATTTCAACTAGCAGTAATTACCCATTGAATTGATGTCAGTAAAACGATTTGAGAGGGAAGATCATTTCAATCTGCAGTAATTACCCATTGAATTGATGTTGGTATAACTATTTGAGAGGGAAGATCATTTCAACTAGCAGTAATTACCCATTGAATTGATGTCAGTAAAACGATTTGAGAGGGAAGATCATTTCAATCTGCAGTAATTACTCATTGAATTGATGTTGGTATAACTATTTGAGAGGGAAGATCATTTCAACTAGCAGTAATTACCCATTGAATTGATGTCAGTAAAACGATTTGAGAGGGAAGATCATTTCAATCTGCAGTAATTACTCATTGAATTGATGTCGGTATAACGATTTGAGAGGGAAGATAATTTCAATCAGCAGTAATTACTCATTGAATTGATGTCGGTATAACTATTTGAGAGGGAAGATCATTTCAACTAGCAGTAATTACCCATTGAATTGATGTCAGTAAAACGATTTGAGAGGGAAGATCATTTCAATCTGCAGTAATTACTCATTGGATTGATGTTGGTATAACTATTTGAGAGGGAAGATCATTTCAACTAGCAGTAATTACCCATTGAATTGATGTCAGTAAAACGATTTGAGACGGAAGATCATTTCAATCTGCAGTAATTACTCATTGAATTGATGTCGGTATAACGATTTGAGAGGGAAGATAATTTCAATCAGCAGTAATTACTCATTGAATTGATGTCGGTATAACTATTTGAGAGGGAAGATCATTTCAACTAGCAGTAATTACCCATTGAATTGATGTCAGTAAAACGATTTGAGAGGGAAGATCATTTCAATCTGCAGTAATTACTCATTGGATTGATGTTGGTATAACTATTTGAGAGGGAAGATCATTTCAACTAGCAGTAATTACCCATTGAATTGATGTCAGTAAAACGATTTGAGAGGGAAGATCATTTCAATCTGCAGTAATTACTCATTGGATTGATGTTGGTATAACTATTTGAGAGGGAAGATCATTTCAACTAGCAGTAATTACCCATTGAATTGATGTCAGTAAAACGATTTGAGAGGGAAGATCATTTCAATCTGCAGTAATTACTCATTGGATTGATGTTGGTATAACTATTTGAGAGGGAAGATCATTTCAACTAGCAGTAATTACCCATTGAATTGATGTCAGTAAAACGATTTGAGAGGGAAGATCATTTCAATCTGCAGTAATTACTCATTGAATTGATGTCGGTATAACGATTTGAGAGGGAAGATAATTTCAATCAGCAGTAATTACTCATTGAATTGATGTCGGTATACCGTAACTATTAGAGAGAGAAGATCATTTCAATTAGCAGTAATTACTCATTGAATTGATGTCAGTATAACTATTTGAGAGGGAAGATCATTTCAATCTGCAGTGATTACTCATTGAATTGATGTTTGGAACAGGTTCATGACGTTTGCGACAGCGATAGCTGACAGTGCTCTGCAGTCGGTGGCCGGCCAGAAGCGCACGGCCAATGTGGAGCAAGGAGCAGGACTCTTGTCCAACCTCATTGGTGAGACGTCGGTCACTCAGCGCTGGGTGGTGAGTACATTACTGACCATCCTGTCCTTCCAAATCCATTCTCATGAACTTCTCTTGTGAGTTGCCATTAGGACAGGCCTCATCCTCAACCCTTCGAAATGGGAATAATTATGGGTGGAAATACAGTCCCGTGCACTTTCAACTGCATGTTGCGAGTTTCTTGGAAGCATTGCACCTAGTTAGTCTCTATGAACGTCAACCATATGGTGTTAATTTCTCAACATACCATATTTACTTGCATATATGACCCGTTTTTTTATCCTATTTCTAATGCTAAAAAATTTAGGAGGGTAACTCAAAAATTAATAGCGTATCAAGATATCTATTAAATAACTTAGGTACATACCAACATCCTGAAAAATACATTTCAAAACAGAAAATGTATTATTTAGGTTTAAAAGATACAATTATGGACCATTATACAATATTAGTCTGATATAAATCTCCCGCGATGGTGTCAAGTACCGGTATACGTGCTTGGCAGGGTAGACCTAATTTGGCGTTCACTGCGTCTGAAATAAACAGAAAATACCGTTGGGGATATTCTATGTTTATTCTAATTGCCAGCATTACTGTACTGCGCAATTTCTCAGCTCCCGTGGTTTTTACATGTACGCTTGAAGCTCCTTGGGCATTAATGGTTGAGCGGGCATATCAAAATAAACTAGAGTCTGATCCACATTTCCTATCTGTGATAGGAGAAACTGGTGTTCTTGCGGCTGTCGAGACACGAAGCACTGAAATTCCAACACTTTATCCCTATATTCCTCCGGCAGTCGCGGACATAATGATGTAAGCATCCATAAAGCCAGGTTGTTTCTTTGCATGAAACGCACAGCCTAACCTCTACTTGCTTTAAACTCGTTGCCACTGATTCCTATACCGGAATGCGGCCTTGGGGCAGGGATTTCCGGGTTATTTCTGTTACGACAGCTAGCCCAAACTTTATGCAGGTAGGAAAGAATGCATATTATGCTTGTACTGTCACTAAGTACCATAACAGCAATTGGTACACTCCTTATATTTACGGCAATGCAGGAACGTCTGCGGAATACTGTATGGTTAGAATCTGTCAATGCAAGACCTCCTCTTTCAGGAAGGACTATAAGTGAAGCTTCTAGTCTAATAAACAAATGACCTTGGCTAGGTAGGAAAAGATTTCTCATTGATAAATAGCTATTAATGGAATTTGCTAATAACAGTGATATTTATTCAAAAAACTCTCAAAAGATTAACAATAAATAACAATTATATAAACATGCGATAGAAATGCGACCTGTGACAGGCCAACAACAAGTGAACAAGTTTGTATAAACTTTAAATGCCAATAGAAATGAGAATAAAGTAACAACTTTATAACTGAAGGTGGCCAGGTAGCCTAAATTCAAAAAGGAAGACTAACAGTGAGTAGCTGTATTGCTCACTGATGACTTAAAAACTTGACTAGAACTGCACACTGCTAGTAAGCATAGTTTACTTACAGAAAAATCAACATCGACATGCCGGTAGAGAGAACATCCTGCAAGGTTGTTTGTAATTGAAATGGGAGTATTCCCAAAAACACATTGAAAGATTAAAGCGAGAAATCACCGTTCAGCTTGTCAAATATGTGAACTGGTGCTAAGTCCAATGACTTAAACAAGAATAGAGAAAGAGATGATTTGTTTTTTCAATATAACTAACATGTGAAAGAGAGAGAACATTTGTTTTATCGCCTACAGTTAGAAGGCAAAACACTTGCTTAAACCACTCAATTAACATTGGTTTTAGCATAGCCTACAGTTAGAAGGCAAAACACATGCTTAAACCACTCAATTAACATTGGTTTTAGCTTAGCCTATAGTTAGAAGGCAAAACACATGCTTAAACCACTTAATTAACATTGGTTTTAGCTTAGCCTACAGTTAGAAGGCAAAACACATGCTTAAACCACTCAATTAACATTAGTTTTAGCTTAGCCTACCGTTAGAAGGCAAAATACATGCTTAAACCACTCAATTAACATTGGTTTTAGCTTAGCCTACAGTTAGAAGGCAAAATACATGCTTAAACCACTCAATTAACATTGGTTTTAGCATAGCCTACAGTTAGAAGGCAAAATACATGCTTAAACCACTCAATTAACATTGGTTTTAGCATAGCCTACAGTTAGAAGGCAAAATACATGCTTAAACCACTTAATTAACATTGGTTTTAGCTTAGCCTACAGTTAGAAGGCAAAATACATGCTTAAACCACTTAATTAACATTGGTTTTAGCATAGCCTACAGTTAGAAGGCAAAATACATGCTTAAACCACTCAATTAACATTGGTTTTAGCATAGCCTACAGTTAGAAGGCAAAATACATGCTTAAACCACTTAATTAACATTGGTTTTAGCTTAGCCTACAGTTAGAAGGCAAAATACATGCTTAAACCACTTAATTAACATTGGTTTTAGCATAGCCTACAGTTAGAAGGCAAAATACATGCTTAAACCACTCAATTAACATTGGTTTTAGCATAGCCTACAGTTAGAAGGCAAAATACATGCTTAAACCACTCAATTAACATTGGTTTTATCGCCTACAGTTAGAAGGCAAAATACATGCTTAAACCACTCAATTAACATTTGTTTTATCGCCTACAGTTAGAAGGCAAAATACATGCTTAAACCACTTAATTAACATTGGTTTTAGCATAGCCTACAGTTAGAAGGCAAAATACATGCTTAAACCACTCAATTAACATTTGTTTTATCGCCTACAGTTAGAAGGCAAAATACATGCTTAAACCACTCAATTAACATTTGTTTTATCGCCTACAGTTAGAAGGCAAAATACATGCTTAAACCACTTAATTAACATTGGTTTTAGCTTAGCCTACAGTTAGAAGGCAAAATACATGCTTAAACCACTCAATTAACATTTGTTTTATCGCCTACAGTTAGAAGGCAAAATACATGCTTAAACCACTCAATTAACATTTGTTTTATCGCCTACAGTTAGAAGGCAAAATACATGCTTAAACCACTTAATTAACATTGGTTTTAGCTTAGCCTACAGTTAGAAGGCAAAATACATGCTTAAACCACTTAATTAACATTGGTTTTAGCTTAGCCTACAGTTAGAAGGCAAAATACATGCTTAAACCACTTAATTAACATTGGTTTTAGCATAGCCTACAGTTAGAAGGCAAAATACATGCTTAAACCACTTAATTAACATTGGTTTTAGCTTAGCCTACAGTTAGAAGGCAAAATACATGCTTAAACCACTTAATTAACATTGGTTTTAGCTTAGCCTACAGTTAGAAGGCAAAATACATGCTTAAACCACTTAATTAACATTGGTTTTAGCTTAGCCTACAGTTAGAAGGCAAAATACATGCTTAAACCACTCAATCAACATTAGTTTTAGCATAGCCTACAGTTAGAAGGCAAAATACCTGCTTAAACTACTCAATTAATAGAAAGAAACAAGTTGTGTTGAGCATAGTTAACAAGTTATGTAACATAACCCCAAGAAAGGAAGATACACTTTGAACTTTAGAAATATATTAGGTTATATTTGGCACTTAGCTTGCTTGTGTTGGTTTCGAGGAATTTCCACATAATAGAAATAGTGGGAACACTTGTTGATCACTTTTTTCTGTATTTCTTCTTTAGAAATGTTGATGAATTGCTGTCCAGCACTGAATAAAATTGTATATCACTTTTACTAATAACAAACTGCAGTAGGCCAAGTATCGATGTTATATCGATTTAGTAAAACTCGCTTACGATTGTTTAAAATGTGTTTGACTAGAAGCTTTGTTCAATGCATCAGCACATCGCATTGAGACACTTCCATAGAGCTGTGCAGAAACAGAATTCATGCCTTTTTTTTTTTGTAGACGTTTTTGGCGAAGTTTAGACATGTTGAAGTCTGTGTAGAATGCTGAGTTGACCTTTGACTGGCATGGTCAAGAGCTGCTCACAGTTCACATAGAGAGAGTGAAGACAGCTGGAGATTGTTAAAGCTGAATGACGACTGATGTAAGCAACACACAGGTATTTATACCGGCGATCACGGCAGGCACGTAATGAAGACAGGTGAAAGCAGCCAATCGAAGAGCGCAGAAGATTCTCGAATGAAGTAGAAGTGGCCAATCACAAGCAAAGTTCAAACTGGAATGAAACTTGTGACCAAACATTACTTCCAGAGAAAAAATTCAGTATCAGAAGCACGTGGAACGAGTGCAACCGACAAAGGGAGTGACATATCACAAAGGTGAGAGGTCATGTTGTACAACCAAATGAATTTTTACTTTGTACTATTCACTGAAAAGTGAACACCGTATCGAAAATAGGAATGGCAGGAACTCTGTGGTAAACGCTTATTGTTAGTTAGCCTACCCGTATTTCGTTAATGATGGGTCCAATATGCAAGGCTAGAAGTGTTTTTTTTTTACCTCACTTAAAAGAAGGGGGCAGGGGCTTATATGCAATGGGGTTTTATTTGCGAGTAAATACAGTATATTTAATATTTCAACAAGATTATCCCAGGAAAAAGACCAGTATGAAGACCAAAGAAGAAATGGTTGGACCGAATCAAAAATGATCTTGAAGGCAAAGGGCTAGACTGGAGAAGGACCCATGAAGACCAACTATTCATGAACAGGAAAAGGTGGCGGCACCCGGGCGACTGGAGCTGGAATTTGATGATGATTTAATACAGTAATGTTTCTTGTTTTTGTGCTGTATCTGTTGGAGTTTCGGCCAGTTGTACTAATTGGGCTCGTCCATACACGTCGGTACACCTTGAATAGACCCCTTGTGGTGTAGCAACTACCACGTATACCCAAATGGAAGTCGACGGTTTTTTTCCCACCTTTAGTGTTTTAAAAATTTGGGTTTGTCTTACATTCAGGGTATAAGAAATATTATGTTATCAAGGTTTCTTAAACATTATTATTATTCATTGTATAGTACGGTATGTGGCCGCGGCATCTTGTACCTCGCAAAGAATCAATGCAATGTATTAATAAAGAGTTAGTACACCAAATAGTTTCCTTGCAATTCACCTCCCTCCGCCCACAATTATTGAGTTCATGTATTTTTGTTTAAATTTTATTTTCTTCTTGCAAATGCTTTTAGAAGATTTATATAAATATATATTTCAATGTGTTGTATTGAGATTTAAATACGGCTGGTTATGAACAATTTTATTTTCATTCATTTACGAATTTTGAGGTTAGGATTTATGCCTACATGTGATTTTTAATCGGTTAAATAACATGTTTTTCGTAAGCATACAGAAAAATGTTTTTAAACAATCTTTATAAGAATAAAACCCGCCAGAAAGTTTTACAAGGAGTAATTTAGTGTATATATTAATTTAATAACGTCTGCATTCTTTCTAAGTTGATCCTGAATATCTGAAGGTTATATTGTATAGCCTATTAAACACACTCTTTATTTGCTGGAGTCGGTACGTGCGTATCACATGTCTTGAGAGAAATGTTACGAAACACCAGGAACACATTGGTTGGTTGGTTGGTTGGTTCCTCAGTTTAGGGGCTGCGACAACGCGGTCATGTAGCCCCGTGTACTTTGGGTTGAGTAGAATCTGTCTGATAACCGGTGTTAATTGTGATGACTGTATTAGTGTGTGTATCTGTTTTAATTCAAGTAAGGACTGCAGACGATCAATTTTCAAGTAGTTCCTACTTTTGCCGCCAAACGCCACCGTGAACGACTACTAGTTCAGAACTTAGCTACCTGACGTCACCGCAGTCGGCTCTTTGCAACGAACGCAGAAACCTAAGAGCGTTGTTTACATTCCTAACCTATACAATTTAGCTTCACACAGGTGTAATTAGTGGAAGGTTCTTCAACATGCCATAAATCTATGACATGAGCCCGCCGGCTTTACTTCCCCTCCCAAGGAAGGCATACTGAGGGATTTTTAACGCTCTTAAAAATTTCGACGACTTCGGCGGGATTTGAATCCGCGATCTTGGGCATAGAAGCTCAGCATGCTACCGACTACGCCACCGAAGCTGCCTGTTTCCTATGTTGTGAAATAGTAAGTCAAAGATATGTTGTTGTTGCTTTTTTAGGGACTGCAACATACCGTATTTCCTCGCATAATCGTCGCACTTTTTTAGCCAAAAATTCGTGGAAAAAAGCAGGGTGCGACGATTATGCGAAGAATATGTAAGTTCAAAGAATATACTGTATCATTATTTGCTGCACGGGCCAGTCATTCGCGTAGCATGAGTCTGGCGTGAGTCATGCCTGCAGTCAGAGACAGGCTTCTTTCTTATAACAAGGTCACGACAGGTTAACGCTTGCGGAATGTGCTGACGAAGCTGGCCATTCGCGTTGTGATTCATAGCCCGCAGGCATAAAGACTTATTACTTTCTGCTGTCAAGATCACGCCAGATTAGGCCTATAAGCTCGCGGAATGTGCGCTGGCCGTTCGCGTCGCGGTTCATAGCCGGCAGGCATAAAGACGATAAGGTATTACTTTCTGCTGACAAGATCACGCCAGATTAGGCCTATAAGCTCGCGGAATGTGCGCTGACCATTCGCGTCACGCTTCATAGCCCGCAGGCATAAATACGATATAACTTTCTCCTGTCAAGATCACGCCAGATTAGGCTTATACGCTCGCAGAATGTGCGCTGGCCGCTCGCGTCACAGTTCATAGGCTGCAGGCCTAAAGATGAGATTACTTTTTGCTGACAATCACGCCAGATTAGGCCTATAAGCTCGCGGAATGTGCGTTGGCCGTTCGCGACGCGGTTCATAGCCGGCAGGCATAAAGATGAGGTTACTTTCTCCTGACAAGACCACGCCAGATTAGGCCTATACGCTCGCGGAATGTGGGCTGGCCGCTCGCGTCACAGTTCATAGCCTGCAGGCACAAAGACGAGATTACTTTTTGCTGACAAGATCACGCCAGATTAGGCCTATAAGCTCGCGGAATGTGCGCTGACCATTTGCGTCGCGCTTCATAGCCCGCAGGCATAAATACGATATTACTTTCTCCTGACAAGATCATGCCAGATTAGGCCTATACGCTCGCGGAATGTGCGTTGGCTGCTCGCGTCACAGTTCATAGGCCGCAGGCCTAAAGATGAGATTACTTTTTGCTGACAATCACGCCAGATTAAGCCTATAAGCTCGCGGAATGTGCGTTGGCCGTTCGCATCGCGGTTCATAGCCGGCAGGCATAAAGATGAGGTTACTTTCTCCTGACAAGACCACGCCAGATTAGGCCTATATGCTCGCGGAATGTGGGCTGGCCACTCGCGTCACAGTTCATAGCCGGCAGGCACAATGACGAGATTACTTTTTGCTGATAAGATCACGCCAGATTATACGCTCGCGGATTGTGCTAAGTGACGAAGCTTGCCGCTCGCGTCACAGTTCATTGCCCGCAAGCATAAAGACGAGATATTTTTCGTCTGATAAAGTCGCGACAGCATGTACAACTGACTGGCGCACAAATACGAACATGCTATGCGACGATTATGCCATGAAATTTTATAAACCTATTTTAGTGTTTGAAAAGTGGGGTGCGACGATTACGCGGTGGCGACGATTTTGCGAGGAAATACGGTATGGCCCCATGTATTTTGGATGTGTGTGTAATTCTTGAAATAACCTGCATTTCTGTGATGGCTTTACTAGTGTGTGTATTTGTGGGTTGTGAAGGCCGTGGCCTTAAGCTAGGGGCCATCCCAGCATTTGCCTAGTGTAGAAGTGGCTATCGAACCCACCTCTTCTCGGTTTTGCCTCACGAAGCAGAATTAAAATGAAAATTTCTTGGCAGAACCGGACCTCCAAGGCGACAGCCAAGAACGTTAGCCGCTACACCACTAGGTGAATAGATTATTCGTATTAGGGGCTTGAGACATCAGCCCCATGTACTTGGGTGTGGGTTGAATTTGTCTGATAACCTGTGTTTTAGTGGTGTGTGTAACTGCAATTATTGGGGTAAAGAGTAGTGAAATTGGTATTTTCTCCGCATTAGTAAGGAGAGAAAGTGGAAAACCAGGGGAATAACCCAGCTGAAACCACACACAAGATCAAAGATACATGTTAGGGCAAGTTCATTTCGATCGTTCGTCATCTCGAATAGAGTTTTTAATCCTTCCTTCAGCATTTAATACACAGAAAATCACTTATTTTGTTACAAAGGGTTGGCATTCATAACTTCTGCCATGTTGCTGCTGTTTGCATGTGTTCACGCGGCTTGGCTCAATTTGCGTCTTAATTATTCGTTGTGATGCCAGACATACAGTGCGCCCGAGAATGTTCTCCGCAGTGGGTACATGCAGCTGTGAGTGGTTGAGTCATGAGTTTTAGTTGGCTGCACTGCACTGTGTCCTTCAAAAGTGGGACTTCCCCGTGTGAGCTGTCGATGTGCATCGCGATAAGTGCGCGAGCCTGCAGGTCTTCAGCGTGTATTACAGTCAGCGAGCGTTCGGATAGATTATTATTGGAAGAGTGCAACAGTATACAGGCGGTAATGTTTACTACTGAAGACGGAGTTTTTTTTTTGGTGGAATACGTTTTTCGCGAAGGCGATCGGTTTACAGAAAATGTAAAATTAAGATTTCAGGCGCGGTTTCCTAATTCAAAGTGTCCAAACCGTGATACCATTCGGGATTTGGTAAGTAAATTTCGTGTGACCGGGAACAGGCAGGCCTACGCTTTTAACAGACTAAAAACTTGATGAAATCTCCGATATAATGCTGCGAAGCCCAAGTAAATCAACACGAAAATTAGCTCAACAAACAGGAATCTCCAAGTCGACAGCACATAAAGCTGTAAGAGACGAGCTTCAGTTGTTCCCTTATAGTGGGCGATGTATGGAAGATAGACATATGCTCTCGCAGACTTTTTTGTAGAACTCTTCATGCTGAACAATTCTTACACTCATAGTATTTAGATATTTTGAACGGTTTGCCCAGTGTAAGCTTACAAATCGCTCGGACGCCAGGTTCTTTTTATCGACTATTCCACTAAAATCGTTACTGCTCGGCTCCTTTGATCATAAATAAATTATTTTCTACAGAAATCATACTCGATATATCCTTTACAGAATGGTGATAACTGCTTCAAAATCTATCCAGTGGTTCTTGAGTTGACCAGTAACAACCAAGAAACGGGGACTTTGTTTTATACTAAGTAGAGATGATGCAAGCGGCAGCCGTGCTACCAACGTAACTGCTGTAGCTAGCTCTCCCAGACGCATGTAGGCGCTGTGGAGTATATTCCCGGACTCGCTGTATAATTGGTTATGATGCAAACTTCAAGTAGATAGTTATTCATTACGCTGAAACATCAAATGTTAAAGCAGGGCAGAAGTATGGAGTGAGTGAATGCATTGTGGGTAGATGGCGGAAAACTGAGGAACAACTTAAAACTGCGCATACGACAAGAAAATCTTTTTGTGGACCTAAGAAAGGATGCTTCTCTGACTTGGACAGAAAAATTGTAGGGTATGTCTTTGAAAAGCAGGCAGAGGGATATCCAATAGCACGCGGCGTTATGAAAATGAATGCTTTGGATGTTTCTTGACAAATGTGTGTTACATTCTCGATGGAGGCTCCAACAATAGGCCGCTATCATATGCGTATCCCATCGTTCACAGTACTATTCTTCCACGATCCCTATTTCTAAATCACAGTAATAATTAAAGCCCGGAAGTTCATGCAAAGCCATATTTTTGCATATTTTGGTTATTTTGACACAATTGCATCATATTTTTCTCCTTTGCATGTTTAAGTGCATATCACTGCTTGAGAAGGGCATATATTCTAATTTCGTATTGTTTTGAAGCGCTTTATGTTACTGCATGTTCTTAAAGTCTTGTATTTCGATTCGGAATCCAAGAGTCTCGTGGTTGTTTAGTGAAAACCTTGCTATTGAGAAACTTACTTTCACATCCCTTAAGTCACCCCGAGTATTTATATAATCTGCTGTTTGCACTGTCTGTGAGGAAGAGCCCAATTCTCCAACATCTGAAATACCTTCATTCTTTTCTGTTTACTACCAGTTCACAGTAGGGGTTCAGCTTATGAAAGACCAGGAATTTCCGGAAATATTATTCGGACCTATTATCTCAAATTCCTTAACTCCGACCTTCAGTGAACTGCCAAGCTGCTTACCGTCAACCAAAGCAAGCACAAGTTATGGCTCCAATGAAAGTTAACGACGACGTTAAGTTGCAAAATTTTGTGACATTATTTGGAAGTGAAATTTTTTCTACCGATGATAGTGTCCTTTATTTAAAAATTTGTGAAAGATATGTAGGAAGTTGGAGAAAGTTTTCAGTGACTCAACATTTGGAAACCGCCAAGTACAGTATAAGCAGAATGTGAAAGATATGTAGGGAGTTGGAGAAAGTTTTCAGTGACTCAACATTTGGAAACCGCCAAGTACAGTATAAGCAGAATGTGAAAGATATGTAGGGAGTTGGAGAAAGTTTTCAGTGACTCAACATTTGGAAACCGCCAAGTACAGTATAAGCAGAATGTAATCAATTCAGCCCTTGTTAGCAAATGCTATTTGTTGCCCTGCAACCAAATATTTTTTCTCAAGACCTATGTGAAGCCTTAATTTCAGCACACATTCCATTGTGTAGTTATTTCAAAGTGCATATTTTTTGAAATATGAAGCTTATTCTACCAATAAATAGTGCGTATTTGCATGCATATTTATTCATTTAATAGTGCATGTACTTCCTGGCCTTAGTAATAAATAATCACAAAACATCATCATCAATTAAACTAGCACTGCTAGAACAAAATGGACAGCAGTTTTGGAATCAGCAGGGCAAATATACCCAGAATCAGTTTTAAAATGCTAGACACCACATAATATTTTTTTTATGTTCCCCAGTGTTGTTAGGAATTTAGAGAGCCAGGCTATCCTCCAAAAGGCTCTGTGTTCACTGGTGGGATATGGCCTGACAAGCATCATACTAGTTTGGTGGTAATGTTGTTTTAGCGAGGCGAGATCTCCAACTTCCAGTACCTGATGCACTTGAACACACTGGCTGGGCGCTCTTACAACGACCTCATGCAGTACCCAGTGTTCCCCTGGATCTTGGCTGACTACGACACGGAAGAGTTAGATCTCTCGGACCCAGCCACCTTCAGGGACTTCTCCCGCCCCATGGGAGCCCAGAGCCCGGACCGCCTGGAGCAGTTCAAGAAGAGGTCAGTTGTCTTGACTTTCAGTGAAAATATTTTTTGTATTTTTGACCATATTTATTTATTTATTTATTTACATATGTTACGCCCTCATTGGAGCACTTAACCAAAACAAGTATATACATATCTCAAAAAAACAATATTAATGATTCAGCTTCTTATTTTTCTTCTTTTCCCAAAACATTTTCATTCTAGTCGACCTTGCCGCTCTCTCTGCATCGCTTATGGTGTAAGTTTTGCGGGTAAAGGTTTTTAAGGGAAGTCGGATGTTCTTGTTTTTCAAGATATTCTTCTCATCTTTGTTAGCAATTTGGGACATTGTCAAGCCGAGTTCATCCAGATCATTTTGAATTTCCATAAACCAAGAGTTCTTTGTTTTACTTTTGAAAAAATAATTAAATAATACTTTTAATTGTCTGGTATCCGGCAGGCGTGAGAGATGACAAAAAAAAGCAATTCGCCTTTTTCGCATAGTATCGACTATAGACTCAGTTTCTTTATAAACCACTTCATTTGGTAATAGACGCCATTGACCATCCACCTGATGTTTTTTATTAATTATAGTTCTGAGAATTCTTCTATCAATCTTCTGTAATGTGTCAGTAACTGATCGAGTGTTTAACTTGAAAAGTGTTTCACAAGCATATATTGCTTCCAGTTTAATTGCAATATACAGTACACCATTACAAATGAAGAGAGGGCGGCCAGGTCGGAGAGATTAAAGAAGCTCTGGAAGGAGAAGAGGAAGTTGAGAAGCCGTTACAACTAATATTGTAAAGACTGTAGTGTATATGGATTGATTTAAGTGCTCCAATGTGGGCGTAAACTATGTAAATAAATAATAATAAATAATACAGTAGATAATTTAGATAAATTAAATTTAACAATGCTCCAAATTAAAAATAGAGAAGAGAAGAATATTTTAAGGAACAAATACTTCCGATTCACATTAACAACATTTGAATGGAAAAACTACACCATCACAGATGAACAAAGGGCAGCCAGGTCAGATAGAATGAAGACATTTTGGGTGCAGAAGAAGCTGAAGCTGAATCGCTAATCTCGTTGTTAGACTTAATTGTATTTGTATTGATTAAAGTGCTCCATTGAGGGCGCAAAATATGGGGAGGAATTCAGTAGATAGATGAGCTGTTTAGAAATAAGAAAAATAAAATCGTGATTAGATCAAAATAATAGCATACATTAAAGAATTGCCAACAATTGCCTAAATTAAATGAAACCTCATCAAAAATAGACTATTACCGTGTTGAATAAAAATCATACAAATGACTTTTCGAGTACTGTAGAAGCAACATTGCCAAAAATTTACAATAGTCACCTGCTGACATGAAAAACGTTCCATTAAAAAAAATGAATTACACATGTATTTCATGAATGCTTTAGTATAATCAAGCAGTTTTAATGTTATTTCATGCCGCCATTCATATTTGTCCATATAATGGCATTCTACAGTATTAACAAAACAATCTGACTGGAAACTAAATACTCCAGTTATGCAGTGTTTTAGAAATATACAAGCAAGTGAACGCAGGACATCCACCAATATAAATTTCAAATCTTGGTCAAGTAGCTAAAAAATCCATGTAAATATGCATTTATGAAGAAAGGAGAAAACACTCTGATTCGAACATTCATAAAAATGGATCACATATTTGTGTTACCTAAATGTTGAATTTCTTAACATATGTTTGTATAAACTAGACATTAATATCTGATTTTCATTGTTCACAGAGTTGATAAAATAATGTGATGGTGAATTTCCACCAGAAAAGAATGCAAGATTGCAAATTAATGTTGACATCAAATGTTCCAGCACACTGTCCCTTTAAACAAAACAATAATTTTATTTGTTTTGTTTGAATTTGATATTTTGGGTAAATGGTTACTTTGCATTTGATAATAACAATACATGAACATCTTCTTATATATAAAAGTGAAAGTCTGTATGTATGTCGGTCTTGGTTCCGTATACAAATCTACACCGTTCCACCAATCTCAACCAAATTTTGCATACACATAGTTTAGGACCCAGAAGGAACCGCTGGCTACATGAATTTTCGATAGTCTTTCTCATTCTTCTGATTTCGGCCCTTTTGCACTCAAGCACAGGCTAATCAAATCATGAAATATACTCATGAAGGAATGGCAAGGGAGATAGTTTCCATGGCAACATAGCTCAAGTCGAGACACGGCCGACTGGATACAAGTTGCGCTCTGCACTACCGGCATAGAAAATGAGGATCTTTACTTGAAATCCCGTTAGTTACTCAACTGCTCACACAGCACTGTCAACCGAGTTTAGCATAACAAAGACTTGACACTATCTACAATATATCTGTCAAATACCACTCACTCACTCACTCATTCATCGCGAAATCTCAGAAACCACCAAACGGATTGGAATGAAATTTGGCATGCAGCTTCCTCAAGGGCCGCAAATGCCCACTAAGAGAGGATTTGTGGATATTCAAGTTCTTAAGGGGTGTTAAGGGGGTAGGCCTGCATTTCATTGAATAGCAATATCTCCCGATTGGTTTCATTGGGGGATGTGATACTCGGCATATAAACTCATCATTAAAAATAATCAGACATATGTCGAAGGGTTTATCGATGTGGTGTATATTATGAAGTGAAAGGGGTGAAAATTGGGGGTTGAGGTATTCTTAACGGAGCGTTTATCTCTGAAACGACATAGGCGAGAAGTTTGAAATTCGGCGGGAAAAAACAGCATAAAATACAAGTAAATAGGTGTTCGACCGTTTTTCCATAAATCCAATTTAAGGGACCCTTGGAGAGGGGTGAAATTCTTGGGGAAAAAACAGGAAAGAAAGTGTCCTAGCTGATTGACTCACTCACTCATCAAACTCAGGGGGAAAGCAGCTTTAAATAAGTAAATAGGTGTTTGACCGTTTGTTTCATAAATCCAATTTAAGGGGTTCATGGGGAGGGGTGAAATTATCAAAAATAAATGAAAGAAAATGTCCTGACTGACTCACTCACTCATCATCGCCCAGCCAAAATTATTGAAGTTAGAAACATGAAATTTTGGGGATATGTTCGTTGTATGTTGAAAACGACCACTAAGGAAAGAGTTTTGGATATTCAGGTTCTAAAGAGATGTGCAAGGGGGTAAACGTGCATTTCATTGAATAACAATTTCTCACGAGTGGTTTCATTTGGGGATGTGATACTTGGCATATATACTAATCATTAAAAATAAGCTGACACATGTCAAATGGTTTTTCGATGTAGTGTATATTATGAGGTGAAAGGGATGAAAAGTGGGGGTTGAAAGATTCCTAACGGAGCGTGTATCTCTTAAACGTCATAGGCGAGGAGTTTGAAACTCGGAGGAAATCAATCAGCTTAAAAATAAATAAATAAATTAATTAATTAATTAATAAAATAAAATAAATAGGTGTTCGACCGTTTTTTCATAAATGCAATTTAAGGGGCCTATGGGCAGGGGTGAAATTCTGGAAGAAAAATGTCCACTAAGGAAGGATTTTTGGATGTTCACTCTCATCGACCAACCAAAACTATTAAAGTTAGAAGAATGATATTTTGGGGATATGTTTGCTATGTGTCGAAAACATCTTCTAAGGAGGGATTTTTCGATATTCAGGTTATAAAGGGGTGTTAATGGGGTTAAACCTGCATTTCATTGAATAACAATATGACACGACTATGACGCGAGTAAGCGAGGCTAAAAATGAGATGGTGTGTGTCTGTGTATTACTCAATCACGCAAGTACCACTGGTCCGATTTACATGAATTTTACATGGAAGTAGCTGATTTACCTGGTTAACTTATAGGTTACTTTTGATTTCAATACTCTGCACTATTTAAAGATGGCGACCATTTTAGTGACGTCACTACACCCTTTGGTTTCAACTTTCATATTTCCATTTCAAATAAAAAGAGAGCGCTAAGAAATAGCAAACTTTTGATGGCATATACGAGGTTTAAAATTACATTTTCTATCCGAAAGGTATCTCCAACGGTTAGCGAGTAAAACCTAAATTTGTGCTATAAAACACGGTCAACGCCGAGCGGTGTAGTTGGACAAAATGTTCCATCCTTAATCTTCCTCTGCGCAGCACCTCGCCTATCCCCTGTTTTAACTGTCACCTTCACATTTTAATTTATTTATAGCGCGTAACACCTATTTATTTTATTGAATAACAATTTCTCACGAGTGGTTTCATTTGGGGATGTGATACTTGGCATATATACTAATCATTAAAAATAAGCTGACACATGTCAAATGGTTTTTCGATGTAGTGTATAATATGAGGTGAAAGGGATGAAAAGTGGGGGTTGAATGATTCCTAACGGAGCGTGTATCTCTTAAACGTCATAGCCAGCCAAGAAGAAATTCCTGAGGAGTATGGTACAGAAGACTAGGAGAGATGATGATAATAATTCTTGTTTTAAGGGGCCTAACATCTAGGTTATTGGCCCCTAGGAAATATAGAGTGAGAAATGAAGACATTTGAAAGGAAGCTGAATGATAAGCTGGAGCAAAACGGATGGAGGAGGTAGTATGGACATGTGAACAGGATGAATGATGAAAGAACAAGTGATGAAGAGACAGATGATTGGAAAGAGAGGATGAGGAGGGCCTAGAGTACGGTGGATGGATTTGGTGAAGGACAGTGCGAGAGAGGCAGCCTCCGTGGCTTAGGCGGCAGCACGCCGGTCTCTCACCGCTGGGTCCGTGGTTCAAAACCCAGTCACTCCATGTGAGATTTGTGCTGGACAAAAAGGAGGCAGACATGTTTTTCTCTGGGTACTCCGGTTTTCCCTGTCACAAATTTAATTCCAGCAACACTCTCCACTGTCATTTCATTTCAACTGTCATTCATTTAATCATTGCCCCAGAGGAGTGCGACAGGCTTCGGCAGCCGGCACAGTTCATATCCTCGCCGCTAGATGGGGGCTTTATTCATTCCATTCCCTGACCCGGTCGGTCGACTGGAAGCAGGCTGTGGATTTTAATTTTTTCGCAGTGTGAGAAAACAGAACCTGTAGGGGAGTTCAGTGGTTGAGGAAGGATAGTGGACAGAGTAAATTGGTTGGTTAGTTATTGTTGTTTTAAGGGGTGGAACCACGAGGTCATCGGCTCTAAAGAAAGTGGAGGGGTGTCATATTTGCTCTGACCCGGCCTGGGCTGGAAAATGGAAATTGAAGATGATGATGATGAATAACACAATACAAGAAATAGTAAAACCTGGCAAATTGAAAAACCTATAATTGAAAATTTTGCAATATTTTGAAATTTCCCTTATAATGTTCTCCCTATCGGATATACAGTATGCTGCATATAATATAATCTGGTTATTTCTGGTACATTGTCATTCGAAAGAAAGTTATGTGTTAATATTCATTCAGTTGTCCCCCTATTCTACGAAATATTGTGCCTGCTTCTAACGTCTATCCTTTGAAATGGCATCTTAAAATAGGTGAGTGGCCCACTCAACGTACCTTTGTCGTGTAACTGCAGCATAATAAAGTCATCAGGAATTTTCTCCAATGGGCCGAGTGCAGAGCCATTTGTGAAACCAACTCGCAGCATTTCACTGTAACCAAGTGCCACTCAGCTAGGACAGCGACGGAAATATTCTCAAACGGTCCAAGAATGGTGCCGATTGTGTAACAAGCTATACTTTTCCGTACACGGTCGAAAGTACAGCGGGAATCTCATCAAATGAGCCAGAAGCGTCACTGACTGTGTAAACATCACATTTTTCCATGTCTGGTCACGAATACGGTGCTGTGGAGACATTAGGAACTCCATCATAAGGGCCGATCATGTAGCATTACAGTACCCGTTCGCGTCGCTGTATTTTCCTGTGCTCTATTTGGCAAAGATGTGTCCGCTAGGTCAACTGGAATCTTGTCAAGCTCGCTGAAAGTGGCTATCGCTACATAACGTTGTGATATTTTTCAGTTTCCAGCCACGAACTCTAAACCGTAAGGACAGCAGAATCGCGCCAAGCGTGCCAGAGAAATGTGCTACCGTTTACTTTGCCCCTAAGCTGGCATGCGCAGATACTACCCGCAGCTCATCACTGGCTCTTATGCAGCCATTTGCGTATAGTATCCCACAGTATATTTCTTCCGAATATGTATTCAAGAATAAATCTTAAGATGTTTCCACCTAGTCAATACTTTAATTTGTAAACTTTAAAATATTCACATATTAGGGTACCGCATTTCCTCGCATAATCGTCGCCACCGCGTAATCGTCGCACCCCACTTTTCAAACACTAAAGTAGGTTTATAAAATTTCATCGCATAATCGTCGCAAGGCATATTCGTATTTGTGCGCCAGTCAATTGCACATGCTGCCGTGACTTTATAACCTGGCGCGACTTTGTCAGAGGAAAAATATCTCGTCTTTATGCTTGCGAGCTATGAACTGTGACGTGAGCGGCCACTTTCGTCACTTAGCACATTCCGCGAGCTTATAGGCCTAATCTGGCGTGATCTTGTCAGGAGAAAATAATCTCGTCATTATGCGTGCGGGCTATGAACCGCAACGGGAACGGCCAGTTTCGTCAGCACATTCCGCGAGCTTTAACCTGTCGTGACCTCATTAGAAGAAACCTGTCTCTTACTGCAGGCTATGACTCACTCCAGACTCACACTACGCGAATGACAGGCCCGTGCAGCAAATAATGATACAGTATATTCCTTGAACTTAAATATTCTTCGCATAATCGTCGCACCCTGCTTTTTTTCACGAATTTTAGGCTAAAAAAAGTGCGACGATTATGCGAGGAAATACGGTACATGTTTCAAGGCTTCCTCAGCTCATATATTCCGTACATTGGACTACATCTCAAAAAAACATTGATATCTCAACACAGTACAAACCACAATAAACATTATGACAGTGTTAGAACACTTAGAACTAAAGTAAAAAGCATGCAATTTGTTGTCAATTTCTGCTGCACTTGTTAAAAGTTTGACTCCTGTGCAAGCAGAAGACATTAATTCTACACTAAAAACACGTTATATGGAAGCGTGACTTTCATATTAAACTATTTACTGTCTGTATCTTCTATTGTCCTGTTTTATAAAACAAGTGTGATGAGGCATAATTTATGTTGTTTATCAAAACACTCTGTGGCACCTCATTTGTCGATGTAAATTAAAGTATTGACTAGGCGGAAACATCTTAAGATTTATTATTGAATACTATTGTCAATACGGAACTGAAAATGAATGTTAGTTCTAAATATGTAAACGAACTTTTAGCTGTTATGTCCGAAGTGTTTTCTGTGAGTACCATGTTTTATCACAAGTGTTCTATGCATAAATATCCATGAGATAAAATACAATTTTAAGAAGCTACAATTTTGCAAACTGAATTTGCATCCATTTAAACACCAAAAAAATTCGTTAAAACAGCAGCCCTGGTTTAATAAGTTTCAGTGTCCTCAGTATTCCTTGCTTACAATCCATTTCAGGTTATGGACAAACAGATTGCTTGTATTGCAGGTACAAGGAGTGGGACGATCCTCACGGGGAGACACCTCCATACCACTACGGCACACATTACTCCTCGGCCATGATAGTGTGCTCCTACCTGGTGCGCATGGAGCCCTTCACTCAGCACTTCCTCAGGCTACAGGTGAGACAAGTCTCATCTCTCATTAGGCACTGATGAGTTAGGCTGTGATATTATTTTCCAC
Organism: Meconema thalassinum; assembly: GCA_946902985.2. Taxonomy (NCBI): domain Eukaryota; kingdom Metazoa; phylum Arthropoda; class Insecta; order Orthoptera; family Tettigoniidae; genus Meconema; species Meconema thalassinum. Next base: position 295,711,978 of record OX336396.1, on the reverse strand, counting down.
TGTACACCACAACCTACTTTGTTTGAGGTGCTAACTCCTGGCATTTTGGGAGCGTAAGTAGTTAGCTGACCCAATGCCCAGTAAACTGAAAGCCTCGCCTGTGGCGGAGCACTTTTCGGTCTTGGAGGGAATCCGTCATTTTGTGTAGGCTGAGGATAGGTCATACAAGATCCACCCACTCGTACCTAATGAGAAGGGAAGATCCGCCCACTTTGTACCTGTGGAGCCGTTTTCACCATGGCCCACATTTTAACCGAGTGCGTGGATCTTGCTGACTTACGAAGTAACCTCGGTTTGCAGATGATACTCAAACTTATATTAGCCGATGACGCGGTGGCTGCTGATCTCGTAATCCACTTTATAAGTGAGAGTGGGTTTGGGCCAGCAATCTAAATTTTCCAGTGTACATTGACTCAACAACTGGTTCGTTTTTTGTTTATACAGGGTGTCTACCGGTAACGAAAAACTAATTTTTATGTTTGGATAGTAGGAGGTAACAAAAATTTGCTGAGGTAGGTTTAAATCATTTAAACTCGCGCCGCTAGGGTCAGATTGTAACGGGTTTACTTGCTCCACGTTGAGCGTACAAGTGAAATGGTTTCTTACTTTGCTCCACGTTGAGCGTACAATTGAAACGTTTTCTATTGCCCTCACTGTTGCGTGACAAATGTAATGGTTTCTTACTAGCTCTGCCTTGCACTTTGAAATATTTACTCTGACTAACATATGTTGTTTTAATGGGCGCCAAGACCTCAACGCTATGTTGAAATCTAAATTTATATTTAACAACACCTAGCTCTGGTAGAACACCTTCAAGAATCTTTTCACTCAGATCGTGGTTTGATTTGATCATTAACCCAACAAACAATTGTATCAGGAGAAGGAATTGGTCTATATCTAATGCTACCTACTGAAAGCAAAGATTGCATGGTTAAAAGAAATGAATTTATTATATAAAACAAGTATTGCAAAATTAATAATAATAATAATAAGTTTGAATTTAAATTGGAGCGTTGCGATTTGAATATTACCGCTAGAAAATTACGTGAAAACGGAGTCGGATAAATTACTCATTTTACTCTTATTCCCAAGCTATGAAGTTACTGAAATACTGAATATAAAACAAAGAGATTAGAGATTACATAGTTCTGAGTCATTCGCGCTTACCACTGGAAATTGCCGTAGCATTTCCCTCGTACTGGATGTTGTAGAGAGCTTCCCACAGCCTCCTGGTCGTCGTCATCTTCTTCGTTAGTTGATGAGATACTTGTAGATATGATAACTTATGGTCCGAATATCGGAACCAACCACACGTACAACCACACTGGTTAAGTTTTACAAAGATAGTCGCCTTGCCTCCACGGCGCGCAAACCATATATGCCCTCGTCGCATTCCCTCTACGGAGCCGTCTTCCAGTCGCCCGGTCTCCACTGATTGGCTGACCCACGACGCGCTACTTCCCCACCTCCGGGTCATTACACTCGGCGCGAGGATGATGTTGATTACCGTTCCAGACTATTTCGCCTTTTCTTGAAGCAGCAACCCAGGCTTGCGTCATGCTTCTTAACAAGAATAAGCCGGTAGCCGAATTCCCAGTGAGTCACCTCTCTCAAAATACCCTAACTGACAAAACTCCGTAAAATTCCGTAATCATATAATTTTCTTACGATAATGTTGTTCGTAATAATTTGCTTGATAGTGTTTTCTATAACATAGAAAACCTATCTGATTACTTATAATTTTATAAAAAATGCTCCAAAGAAATACCTTAATAATAATAATAATAATAAGTTAATAATAATAAGTTACATGAAAACTTCTCTTGGCTGAACAATTTGCCACGTAAATAAATATAGAATGGCTTCTTACTCACTTATTCCAGTGGCGTAAAATCACCTCGAAAAACACTTACATATTCGCCTCGGATCATCGGATGATTTACCGTGACGACGGTATATTATCCGATTATCCCAGACACGTTAATAAATCCCCATCCAAAATACATATTACATAAATGAAATCACCCTAAATTACATATACATACACTCATAATTTTTCTTTACGCACTTTGCGTCAAAGTTTGTTGTCACTATGGATTGCACTTTGCAACCAGTCCAATGTTTTTCATATAGAATAATGTTCCACGGATATTTCCGCCTCTCAAATTTCTCTATGTTGGGAAAATAGACATAAATAATGTGTGAGCACTGTGTATTTATGATGTCACATCACACGCATCAAGGTGTTCTGATATATGTTTATCACCACAGAACTTCCTAATTTCACTGGAGGTCGCTTCGTTCTGGTGAAACTTAATATCACTGATCTCACTGAGCACACGATCACACTATTGTGGCAGCACATCGTGACCATAATACTTAATCTCTCTTTATATAAGACGAAATTAATATTGACTTCTGAAAAAATAAACAGTAAGTGCGCATTACATATAACACCAAATATTTCTGTGCCGTAATCGCCATGTCTTCTTAAGTTCCCGTAGACCATATTCTACTTAATACTAGTTCTCAACTCAGACCAGTTCTCCTCACTCAAATAATACCTTTGTACTAATTACTTTAAATTACACACTTACAAATCTTGCATGGCGAGGCCGTAAACAGAAATCACGTGTGCTGTTATGTATGAGTTTCATGAAGGACTGTCTCGCCTTCTGATGGCCCATCTTTTGTCTCGTGGATGCCTTAAGCAAAAATACCCTGTTCAAGCGCTCACCCATCTCTAGGAGACAAATGGGAATTCACCAGCTCTACCAAATTCTGGCCTTGGTGTATCGAGACATTTTAGTGCTGAAGAGCATCCGACAATCCCGTCATATTTCCCTGTACCTTAAAAACCCTCAATTACTTACATACTACCCCCCTGTGTGACTTCTGATACGCCTGCCTGGAAGACCAGATCTTCCACGCACCAAATACCACACTTACTCATTTGATAGGCTGGCTCGCCACCTAAACCCACTCACTTTATGACACATCCTTAATGTCATCACGTTGCCCCACTAACATATTTCTCAGTGTCTGTAACGATACCCTGTTGCTACTGTCCACACATGCTAACCCTACTTTCCTCTGGTGTCACACCTCTACTCGACACTCTGACCTAAAAATGTCACTTCTGACTGACAGAATGACGACTTAGACAGCTTCAAAGTGAACCCTGCCTGATCTAACTTCTGAAAAACTACCGTATTTCCTCGCATAATCGTCGCCACCGCCTAATCGTCGCACCCCACTTTTCAAACACTAAAATAGGTTTATAAAATGTCATCGCATAATCTTCGCATAGCATGTTCGTATTTCTGCGCCAGTCAGTTGCACATGCTGCCGCGACTTTATAACCTGGCCGACTTTGTCAGACGAAAAATATCTCGTCTTTATGCTTGCCGGCAATGAGCTGTGATGCGAGCGGCAAGCATCGTCACTTAGCACATTCCGCGAGCGTATAATCTGGCGTGATCTTGTCAGGAGAATGTAATCTTGTCTTTATGCCTGCCGGCTATGAACCGTGACGCGAACGGCCAGCGCACATTCCACGAGCTTATAGGCCTAATCTGGCGTGATCTTGTCGGCAGAAAGTAATTTCGTCTTTATGCCTGCGGGCTATGAACTATGATGCGAACGGCCAGCGCACATTCCGCGAGCGTATAGGCCTAATCTGGCGTGGTCTTGTCAGGAGAAAGTAAGCTGATCTTTATGCCTGCCGGCTATGAACCGCGACGCGAACGGCCAGCGCACATTCCGCGAGCTTATAGGCCTAATCAGGCGTGATCTTGACAGCAGAAAGTAATTCGTCTTCATGCCTGCGGGCTATAAACTGTGACGTGAACGGCCAGCGCACATTCTGCGAGTTTATAGGCCTAATCTGGTGTGATCCTTTCAGGTGAAAGTAATACCGTATCGTCTTTATGCCTGTCGGCTATGAACCGCGACGCGAACGGCCAGCGCACGTTCGCGAGCTTATAGGCCTAATCTGGTGTTATCTTGACAGCAGAAAGTAATTCGTCTTTATGCCTGCGGGCTATAAACTGTGACGCGAATGGCCGGTGCACATTCCGCGAGTTTATAGGCCTAATCTGGCGTGATCTTGTCAGGAGAAAGTAATCTTGTCTTTATGCCTGCGGGCTATGAACCACGACGCGAATGGCCAGCTTCGTCAGCACATTCCGCGAGCGTTAACCTGCCTTGACCTTGTTAGAAGAAAGAAGCCTGTCTCTGACTGCAGGCTATGACTCACGCCAGACTCACGCTACGCGAATGACTGGCCCGGGCAGCAAATAATGATACAGTATATTCTTTGAACTTAAATATTCTCTGCATAATCGTCGCACCCTGCTTTTTTCCACGAATTTTTGGCAAAAAAAAGTGCGACGATTATGCGAGGAAATACGGTATATCTAAATGACGTAGATGCTCCTCAAAACTGAGTGAACTAATTACCATATCATCAATGTAAATGGTTACAAACTCTCCTGTGTCATCCCCTAATGCGATGTTTAAAGCCCTAATTAAAGCTGCTGAACTACTCTTTAACCCATAAGGTGTTCTACAAAATTGATAAAGGTTATATTTATGACTAAAAGCGGCACTTGCCAAAAACTGGAACTCAAATCTACACAAGTGAAATACTTCTTCCCCTCAAATGTTTGCATTAATTCCTCTATTGACATAGATTTCAGCTGATCTGAACTAATTCTACTGTTAACCAATAATAATATTATTGGTTTTACGTCCCTTTTAACTACCCTGGCTTTTAGAGACGCCCTACTGTTAACCAAACGAGCGTCTAAACCAATACGAACTGTGCCGACGGCCTTGGGTACCGTGATCAAAGAATTAACATATGGACTGTTAGAGTGCTCAATAATCCCATCTTCAAGCATCTGGTTAATTTGTGCCTCAACTGCACTCTGATAAGCGAAAGGTACAGGATATCTATGTCCTGTGAATACTGACCTATCAATAACGTTCAATGAATGTGTATAGCAATTGGCCATACCAATGCGATCCTCAAAAACTCTCCTATTACACAATAACACATCATAGAGCCGAACACACTGTTCCACCTCTATATTTCCCTGAAATGCAGCATCACATAACGAGTCCTCTAGACTACCGTTCGTAATCACACTGCCCACAAAACATGGAGAACCCCGCTCTACGGCTGGCGATATCTCATTTAAAGTACAAATCACCCCTACAACACTACTTCTCTGAATATGGTCATTGAACGCTACTTCTACTTCAGAATCTCCCCATTTAAATTTCAAACTCCCTACATCATAACATAAGTTACCAGACACTCTACTTAGCAACTCTGAACCCAAGATAACACTGAATACTAAATTTTGAATTACAAGACAAATCTGCTTTTCTATATGATTATTAATTTTAATGTCTACTAAAACTTGCTTAGAAATTACTTTAGACCTCTTCCCAACAGCTGTGATAACAAAAGTGCTTTTAATTGGCATCTCCTCAAAATTTACTCCAGTTCCTTTCATTTTATCATAAAATGCACTACTTATGCAACTCTTCATACAACCACTATCAATTAAAACATCTGTGTACGCCTCGGACACGTTAAATTTAACTATGGGGCTCTTACTAACCACCTCCTGAATAATACCTTCATCATTTAGTTCACGTAATAATTCATTTCTTTCTTTTATGGTCATAGGGTTCCTGTATAAGTGTATGGACAGGGCATGTTATAGACTGAGATTCTGACCTTACATCGCAGCCTGGTTCGTGTTTAAAGCATTGCTACCGCTTGGTGTAGTACTACTCACTACGGCACTGGTCTGGTTGTTCTGGGTTGTGTTAACGGTATCTCTCTGTCCGTTATTACCATTGGGCTGATTCCCTCCTTGACCCCTGTTCTGGTTATAATTATTATTGCACCGGGCATTGCTGCGACGGGAGACACGGACTTCAATCACGCGCTCGCTACCAACTGCACCGACTGGTAAGAATTACTACCCTCCGCACCAGTGGAACGATCAGAATGAAGATTAACTGGAGGGTTATCCATTTTTTAAGTCCGTATTGACGCTTACAAATCAAATATATTGAGTAAAAAGTTTCCGCCCAATCAATACTTTTTCTGAAAAAATTTTTACTTTTTTCTCACATTAGGGACATGTTTCGAACAAAAAAAAAGTTCTTCTTCAGCCTATACATATATCAACTTAGTAATTATCTTAGACATTGCATAATTAAAATACATGCACATTAGACAATTCATTAAGAGTATACAATTACATTCATTAAGAAACATACAACTAAAAAACGCAATGTTAAAATACTTGATAACACATTAAAATATTTGGAAAATTTCTTGTTCCCATTTGTACTGGATGGCCTTGTTATGAAGGCTTATTAAACGGTTATAGGCAGCAGTTCATTGAAAGCTCAGAATCATCCCTCTGGTTTATTCTTGCCGGTGATGTATTGATGGGTTTACATGGCCTTTGGTTGATTTTCTTTAATATCTGCGTCATACGGATTGTTGTTTTTTTTTTTTTTTCTTGGTAAGGCGATCCTGCCGTGAGGCAGATATTAAAGAAAATCAACCAAAGGCCATGTAAACCCATCAATACATCACCGGCAAGAATAAACCAGAGGGATGATTCTGAGCTTTCAATGAACTGCTGCCTATAACCGTTTAATAAGCCTTCATAACAAGGCCATCCAGTACAAATGGGAACAAGAAATTTTCCAAATATTTTAATGTGTTATCAAGTATTTTAACATTGCGTTTTTTAGTTGTACGTTTCTTAATGAATGTAATTGTATACTCTTAATGAATTGTCTAATGTGCATGTATTTTAATTATGCAATGTCTAAGATAATTACTAAGTTGATATATGTATAGGCTGAAGAAGAACAAATTTTTTGTTCGAAACATGTCCCTAATGTGAGAAAAAAGTAAAAATTTTTTCAGAAAAAGTATTGATTGGGCGGAAACTTTTTACTCAATATATTTGACGATCAGAATGATCGGGGAGTGGAGGACTGAACAAATGTTCAGAGGGTGGGGTTTTGCTACTAGATGTCCCCCCCCCCGGTAATAATCAGTCATGTTTAACAATGGTATAACAAATAATATATATTAATCCAAAGGGGAATACATAGGTGGTAGGGGCAGACAAGAAAATGCACTTGGGGCACTAAGAAAAACGTGGGAGGTTCCCCTTAATTTGGCCAAGCCACGGGCGTGGCAACCCGAAAGAAAATGAATTTAGTATTACATAAAATAGTTGGCTCAGGAGAGCGGGCACAAAACAACCTGCCAACCGAGGCAGTCAGGGGGGGACAGCATGGCATGAGGAACCATGAAAGTTAAATTACCCACGAACACGTGGTTGCAACCGAAGGGTAGGTTGACTTTATATCGGCCCGAGAGGGCTTACAGGATAGCCGTAGCTATCAAAGAAACTTGCACAAGAAATAAGAAAACCCAACTTGAGCAGAGGGCTCGCGGCCTGAGTAGCCGAGTACCACGTGGCACTAGATAAAATGGCGTGGCCAACATGACGACAAGACAAGGGACATGCCGCCAGAGTTAAGTAATACCCCTTATTCCAAAATTACAGATTCAGTTATATCAAACATAGGTATATGGTTCAAGTCCTTTTAAATAGCAAATAGCTTATTTCCAAATTAGGTTGGCGTCACAATTAACGGCCGGAGTCCGTGTTTAAATATTCCAAAGTTCGTAATACGTAGAAATGCCACACTAAGCTGAGAATCATAATTAATGAATATTTTCTCCAGAGCAAGAGTTAATATATCAAACAGGAATGATAAATCTTTAGTCAGTATGTGGCCCACACAAAGTACCAGTTCAAAATGCAAATGACGCTTAGCTTCGCAACCCGCACTGGAAGCAGCAAATAAGTAACTAAAATCTCCTTCGGGAGTAAAATAAAGAACGGAATATCACAAACAGAATTAGAATGTTTTTGTAGAAAACACAGTACCTTGGTTCGTACGGCTTCCCAAGCCGTAATCAGAATGTGTGGCGTGGTTCAAGACCACGCGGCGAACGAAGACAGAAAAATACATAAGGATTAAATATCGGAGTAACTTCTCCGAGTTCAGAGTTTAAGAAACAGTTTTATCATTATTACAAGTCGAACTGCAGAACATTCTCAAAATGAGCTTGGCACGGTCCGAGTCCCTTGCCTTACCTTCTCCACAATTACATCGCGCCTCGTTTGAGACGACTGTTCACATCAACGGTCCCAGGCAGAAAGATAGCGTCCTCAAGACGCCAGTACACACACAGGCACTTCGCGCATGCGCGCAGCTATTAACCAATCGGCTCGCGGCAATTGTGCACGCGGCCAGTATTACGAATTTAGTCCAGAACAACCTCCTTTCTTCTCGAAGCATCGAGAAGGATCTCATGACGTCACGTTGTTTCCAAGGCCGGAAATACGTCGGTGGGCAGAGAGGGGGTGACGGCGGGAGTTTGACACGTAGTAGAAATACAGTTTATACCTTAAAGAGCCCGCCCTCCGTGGCAAGTAGCCAGGGGAAGGGGGGCAGGGGTAGGGACAAAACATTGTGTAATGGCCAACGCGGGAAGTCAACAACCCACCAAAAGTATTCTGGTAATAGTGGACAATGTATAAAGATTTGTTGGCCAAAGCATTAGATAATGATGTGATAATACAAAGAGTTGACTTTACAAAGGTCGCATGACAATTTAGCAAACATGTGGAGGACCAGACAATATTATTGTCACCAAATAAGGAGGTCCAGGAAGGCATAAAGGACACAACACCACCACTAACTAATAATAAGATATATTACCAAATAGGTGGCACATAAAACAAATATTCAAAGGTGGCACATAAACATATGAGAAACACTAGCACAAATTTACACAATTGAAGAAACACTCGCAAGGATTTAACACACGTTAAGTCTTGAGCCTAAAACACACATATTGTCTTGAACGTAGCTGCAGATCAGTACATCATAGAACGGCATGCAATACACGGCGGTTCCAAAGAATGATATAATTTAAATATGCAACACAAATGGAGTTGCAACAAATAATGAAAAAACAGGTCGCATGGAACGAGAATGTGTCGTCGAACCAGGACTGACTTACAGTGATGCGCCGATACTGTAAGCCCAAAAAATGAATTGTTAATAAAACAAATTATGTGTGAAACGCAGGAAGTCAAAGTAGTTGCTGTCATACAAATACCGGGATATGCCAATCGCACGGTATTGTCACAATAGGAAAGTAGTTAAGCCCAGCGTCAACCTCCAATTAGTGATGATGCCTGGCCTTGTAACATACTTCCAGACACGATGAATTACTTATCACACGAAGCATCATCATTATTCATACGCGTGAAGACAAATTGTTAGGCAGTAAATGAAGATAGAAGTAAACACATTACAACAAACTATCCGACGCCGCGGATTGAAGAATTCGTCGACATGGCGCGTAGCAACATCAAGCATGGTTTGATGAGATCGAAAATCACCGTAATGTCACTGCCCAAACAAAATATGAATCATGTGCATAGGACATGATTGCTAAGCACGGTTACTATGAAGATAGCACCAATTATAGAAATGATTAGCTGGATATTTGTTGATATATCACAACCAGCGTTGAAGCACAGCATTGTCATGGCTACACTTAGAGAACAACGAAGAAGAAACACGTGATTGGTCGCTACAAGCAGCAAGGAGGCCTCTGATAGGCCGAAAGCAGCCAATCTCAGTAGAGAGTTCAAAAACAAGTTAAAGGCCTCTGATAGGCCGAAAGCAGCCAATCACAGTAGAGAGTTCAAAAACAAGTAAAAGATGAATCAATGTGGCCAACTTAAGAATACAATTACCTTCTAAGCCAAAATATCCTACTGGAAACACGGCAGTGGGAATACTACATGCAATCAAAACAAATAAATCATGACAACTAATCAACATAAGCAAAACTAACCTGACAATGAATAAATGCAATGAAGACAAATAATACAGATATGTACAACCACACAGAGTGGAAACAAATGGGGAAACACAAAAACTGGTTTGCCAAGACAGTGGCCGAACCATATTGCCCGCACTGAAACAACAGGCAGGTTGTTTATGAAAATACAAGAGTGTTTAGTTCTGCGGCAACAAGGGAGACACCTTGACGATGGGACGTTTCAAGAGTCCAGAGGTGGTATGTAGAGAGACCACACGAGCTAGGCCGTCCTTACCACAATGAACCTCAAGAATACGTCCAAGTCGCGAGTAAGTAGGAGAAACATTGTCGTCCATAATAAGCACAAGCGTGCCAACCTTGAGGTTAGGAGACATACGGTTCCACTTGCGACGTTGTTGAAGGGAGAGTAAATGATCTGTGGACCATTTACGCCACAATGAAGTCATAATCTGTTGAAGTAATTGCCATCTAGACAACCTATTGATCGGCACTTCAGAAGCGTCAGGAATGGGCAAGGCATTCAAAGGTCGTCCAACCAGAAAGTGACCTGGCGAGAGATAGCACAAGTCAGTAGGATCCTCAGTCATAGGCGAAATGGGTCTAGAATTTAGAATGGCTTCAATTTGCACCACGAGAGTGGTCAATTCTTCATACGTAAGTACTTGAGCCTTCATGATTCTTATTAAATGAGATTTCAAAGATTTGATGTTTGCCTCCCAAATTCCACCAAAGTGCGGAGAACTAGGAGGAATGAAGTGCCACTGAATTAGTAGCGATGACGTAGAATCTTGAACAACAGATTGAAAATCTGCAGAGGAGAGCAACGAACCAAGATCAGCAAGGTCAGACTGTGCGCCTTGAAAGTTGGTACCATGGTCGGAATACACTTGAGCGGGAACGCCCCTTCTACTGCAGAAGCGAGTAAAGGCTACAACGAAAGCATGACTGGAGAGGGAAGTGATGACTTCAGTGTGCACAGCCTTCGTAACCATACAAACGAACATTGCGATGTAGGTCTTCGTCGCGACCTTTGACCTGGGGCCACCGTACCTGATAGTGAATGGACCACAGTAATCAACACCAACGTGATTAAAGGGAAAGGTTTGATGGAGGCGAACAGCTGGGAGTTGACCCATTAACTGTTCAGAAGGACGTGCAGCGTAGCGAACGCAAGTAACACAAGAGCGAGACAGGCTACGAACAAGTTTTCGTAGTGACGGTATCCAGAAGCGTTGTCGGATAGTCGCAATCACAAACTGGACTCCGCCATGAAGCAACTTTAAATGGGTATGTCTGACCAGGACTTTAGTGAAATGATGGTCATTGGGCAAAAGTATCTGGTGTTTTGTATCAAATGGAAGGTCGGCCAATTCCAAACGGCCTCCCACACGAATAGTGCCATCAGAGTGAAGCAAAGGGTGCAAATTGCCGATGGTGGAAGTGGATGGCACTTGCTCATTCCTGACGCTTCTGAAGTGCCGATCAATAGGTTGTCTAGATGGCAATTACTTCAACAGATTATGACTTCATTGTGGCGTAAATGGTCCACAGATCATTTACTCTCCCTTCAACAACGTCGCAAGTGGAACCGTATGTCTCCTAACGTCAAGGTTGGCACGCTTGTGCTTATTATGGACGACAATGTTTCTCCTACTTACTGGCGACTGGGACGTATTCTTGAGGTTCATTGTGGTAAGGACGGCCTAGCTCGTGTGGTCTCTCTACATACCACCTCTGGACTCTTGAAACGTCCCATCGTCAAGGTGTCTCCCTTGTTGCCGCAGAACTAAACACTCTTGTATTTTCATAAACAACCTGCCTGTTGTTTCTGTGCGGGCAATATGGTTCGGCCACTGTCTTGGCAAACCAGTTTTTGTGTTTCCCCATTTGTTTCCACTCTGTGTGGTTGTACATATCTGTATTATTTGTCTTCATTGCATTTATTCATTGTCAGGTTAGTTTTGCTTATGTTGATTAGTTGTCATGATTTATTTGTTTTGATTGCATGTAGTATTCCCACTGCCGTGTTTCCAGTAGGATATTTTGGCTTAGAAGGTAATTTTGTATTCTTAAGTTGGCCACATTGATTCATCTTTTACTTGTTTTTGAACTCTCTACTGTGATTGGCTGCTTTCGGCCTATCAGAGGCCTTTAACTTGTTTTTGAACTCTCTACTGTGATTGGCTGCTTTCGGCCTATCAGAGGCCTCCTTGCTGCTTGTAGCGACCAATCACGTGTTTCTTCTTCGTTGTTCTCTAAGTGTAGCCATGACAATGCTGTGCTTCAACGCTGGTTGTGATATATCAACAAATATCCAGCTAATCATTTCTATAATTGGTGCTATCTTCATAGTAACCGTGCTTAGCAATCATGTCCTATGCACATGATTCATATTTTGTTTGGGCAGTGACATTACGGTGATTTTCGATCTCATCAAACCATGCTAGATGTTGCTACGCGCCATGTCGACGAATTCTTCAATCCGCGGCGTCGGATAGTTTGTTGTAATGTGTTTACTTCTATCTTCATTTACTGCCTAACAATTTGTCTTCACGCGTATGAATAATGATGATGCTTCGTGTGATAAGTAATTCATCGTGTCTGGAAGCATGTTACAAGGCCAGGCATCATCACTAATTGGAGGTTGACGCTGGGCTTAACTACTTTACTATTGTGACAATACCGTGCGATTGGCATATCCCGGTATTTGTATGACAGCAACTACTTTGACTTCCTGCGTTTCACACATAATTTGTTTTATTAACAATTCATTTTTTGGGCTTACAGTATCGGCGCATCACTGTAAGTCAGTCCTGGTTCGACGACACATTCTCGTTCCATGCGACCTGTTTTTTCATTATTGGTTGCAACTCCATTTGTGTTGCATATTTAAATTATATCATTCTTTGGAACCGCCGTGTATTGCATGCCGTTCTATGATGTACTGATCTGCAGCTACGTTCAAGACAATATGTGTGTTTTAGGCTCAAGACTTAACGTGTGTTAAATCCTTGCGAGTGTTTCTTCAATTGTGTAAATTTGTGCTAGTGTTTCTCATATGTTTATGTGCCACCTTTGAATATTTGTTTTATGTGTCACCTTTGAATATTTGTTTTATGTGCCACCTATTTGGTAATATATCTTATTATTAGTTAGTGGTGGTGTTGTGTCCTTTATGCCTTCCTGGACCTCCTTATTTGGTGACAATAATATTGTCTGGTCCTCCACATGTTTGCTAAATTGTCATGCGACCTTTGTAAAGTCAACTCTTTGTATTATCACATCATTATCTAATGCTTTGGCCAACAAATCTTTATACATTGTCCACTATTACCAGAATACTCTTGGTGGGTTGTTGACTTCCCGCGTTGGCCATTACATTATTTGATCCGGCCCGGAGGACCAAATAATGTAATGGCCAACGCGGGAAGTCAACAACCCACCAAGAGTATTCTGGTAATAGTGGACAATGTATAGAGATTTGTTGGCCAAAGCATTAGATAATGATGTGATAATACAAAGAGTTGACTTAACAAAGGTCGCATGACAATTTAGCAAACATGTGGAGGACCAGACAATATTATTGTCACCAAATAAGGAGGTCCAGGAAGGCATAAAGGACACAACACCACCACTAACTAATAATAAGATATATTACCAAATAGGTGGCACATAAAACAAATATTCAAAGGTGACACACAAAACAAATATTCAAAGGTGGCACATAAACATATGAGAAACACTAGCAAGGATTTAACACTCGTTAAGTCTTGAGCCTAAAACACACATATTGTCTTGAACGTAGCTGCAGATCAGTACATCATAGAATGGCATGCAATACACGGCGGTTCCAAAGAATGATATAATTTAAATATGCAACACAAATGGAGTTGCAACAAATAATGAAAAAACAGGTCGCATGGAACGAGAATGTGTCGTCGAACCAGGACTGACTTACAGTGATGCGCCGATACTGTAAGCCCAAAAAATGAATTGTTAATAAAACAAATTATGTGTGAAACGCAGGAAGTCAAAGTAGTTGCTGTCATACAAATACCGGGATATGCCAATCGCACGGTATTGTCACAATAGTAAAGTAGTTAAGCCCAGCGTCAACCTCCAATTAGTGATGATGCCTGGCCTTGTAACATGCTTCCAGACACGATGAATTACTTATCACACGAAGCATCATCATTATTCATACGCGTGAAGACAAATTGTTAGGCAGTAAATGAAGATAGAAGTAAACACATTACAACAAACTATCCGACGCCGCGGATTGAAGAATTCGTCGACATGGCGCGTAGCAACATCAAGCATGGTTTGATGAGATCGAAAATCACCGTAATGTCACTGCCCAAACAAAATATGAATCATGTGCATAGGACATGATTGCTAAGCACGGTTACTATGAAGATAGCACCAATTATAGAAATGATTAGCTGGATATTTGTTGATATATCACAACCAGCGTTGAAGCACAGCATTGTCATGGCTACACTTAGAGAACAACGAAGAAGAAACACGTGATTGGTCGCTACAAGCAGCAAGGAGGCCTCTGATAGGCCGAAAGCAGCCAATCACAGTAGAGAGTTCAAAAACAAGTTAAAGGCCTCTGATAGGCCGAAAGCAGCCAATCACAGTAGAGAGTTCAAAAACAAGTAAAAGATGAATCAATGTGGCCAACTTAAGAATACAAAATTACCTTCTAAGCCAAAATATCCTACTGGAAACACGGCAGTGGGAATACTACATGCAATCAAAACAAATAAATCATGACAACTAATCAACATAAGCAAAACTAACCTGACAATGAATAAATGCAATGAAGACAAATAATACAGATATGTACAACCACACAGAGTGGAAACAAATGGGGAAACACAAAAACTGGTTTGCCAAGACTGGCCGAACCACATTGTGTCAGTCGAAACGACTGGCACAGTCTTCCCCTCTGCCATCGAAGAAATGGGGAGGAAAGGGGGGGGGGATGCTGACAGGTGAGTATCACACTGACTCACTCATATGACCTAGCACAGTCAATCGATCGTGCAGCACTCGTACAGTTTATTCCACATCACATGTCCAGGATCACATCATGATGTCGTGATGTAAATGATGCCACCAGTGGTACAGCCCAGCACCGGAGCTTAGAGTGTCCAGCCAGGTAAGACGAGCAGGTAGGTATCGCCATCAGGACCGCCAGCAGCCGTCAAGCTCCACCACCAGAAGATGGAATTCGTCGGGGCCGACAGTGACCCAGGCGTAGGTCATCCGCCCCCATTGGGCTACACCCTTACTGGACCATAGCTGTAACAAATCAGAGACCAGCAGCGAACCGTCCACAAACAGCAGATGGCTCGACAGGAGGGGTGAGCCGAAACTTTTCCTGCCATAGAACAGGGTACTTCTCGATGATGTAGGGGGTGGATCACACACACAGGTGACCACTCGAAAACACACATAGGGGAAAATACTTCACCCAAGGAGGACTCAGCACACCTTGTACTCAACTGACGAGGCACTCTCTCAGATCACGAGAGGTTGAAATCTTTACTGCAGAACGACGCACACGCACCGCTTGAGTTAACGTTAGCTTTAACTTTTAATTTAATTTAACACCAGCAAGTTTAGGACACACCAGAACCATAGAGCATAATACTCTTACCAAAAGGGGAGGGGAGGAACCCACTTATCTCAAAATTAAATTGTCTGAAGGACCAAATCAACTGTCCCAAACCAAAATCCTAAAATTCACATTCTAAATCAGCAGACTTTAAATTTGTGGATGCTCCACGCACACAAAAAAAAACTCTCCATAGTGACTGGGTGACTCTGCTCATAATATTAGTATGACCAACACAGGGTCAACAAGGCACAAGTGCCTACCGGGAAGTCAGTCAGCACAGTTATTTACATTTAGAAATAAAATAGCGTTTCAAACGCACTGTCAATGAGTATGGCTCTTACTCAAGAGACCGCCCAGCAAGGGCAAGAGACAACAGTATCTCAACAGAACCTGTAAACCAAATCTTATCCAAAGCAGGAATGCCAGGGCAATAAAATTCCAAAATCTAAATCCTATCCAATTTTGTCAGACAGACAACTGGCTAGGACCTCTCCTCGACAGCAACACGCAGGCATACAGCATCACTCACATTCACTCAACGTTGCTGAAATAAAATTTGCACCACTTAGAGCAACACACTCCAGGTACAACTAATTCGCACCAACACACCAAAACAGCAATCAAACGAGGTCAACAGACCATTGCTACCAACTCCGCCAAAATAACGCTTAGCCGAGCTGACTCAGGCTACGCCACTTCACTTTTCACAACTCAAAGCTTCTCCAGCGCCATCGAGCAGACTCAGATGACACTCTCACACCTTGTGTACCAGCCAGCTAACTCTCGCAATGGAGCAAAATCAGGGGGCACACATATCTACGTTGCTTAAAAGGCCTCACGGGCAACAGGGAATTCACCATCCTGAAATAAAATATGATCGACACAGGGTCCACCAGAAATCAGGGAATACACCAACCTGAAATAAAATTGCTACCTCACATGTATACTTATGAGACCACTGAACTCCAAACACTTCCACAAATATCTCAACTCCGATAGACTAGGTACCACCATAACGAATCGAACATGTCGACAGGCACCAACTCTTCAACACCAAAACTGAAATATAAGTCTTCGCAAATACCTAATACACACACTACAATTTGCTCCTGCCACAAGGTGAATCCACCGAATCACATGACAGAAAGGGACGAACTAGCTCGGCACAGACGCATAAGGAACACTTCCTCCTGCCGAACGTTGACGTAAGAGACATCACAGGCCAGTCGACCAAGGAGAGACACCATGTCACCAGAGGACGCCGGGGTACAACCAGAGACAGATGCCAACCCGAGGAAGCACAAGGCAATGTCCGGGGAAAACACAAGAAAACGAAAATAGAGCAACAGCAACTACCATTCACACACGAGGTCCAACACTTCTCCAAGAGCTACTCCATAGCTAACCAAAATTTCAAAATACCTGAAATAAAATTTTTCTCCAACAGCTTACTTGGTCACCGACTGAAAATAAAAAAAGGTTTGACCAAAGGAATTCCAAAACAGGAACTTTCCTGACTGCATACGACCAAACAGCACACAAGCGATACGTCGCAGCAACGTCTGAACAACGCAGACCAGGTTCACCTCACCCAAGTTCACGGGGCTCATGATGAAATTCAAAACTGAAATAAATAATTTTCTGAACTGTCCACTAATCTCAAAGGACACCTTCGATGCCGATCTTATACTGCTTTCTCACCAACACTAAAATTCAAGCTAGCTGACATTCACTCAACACTCTCCCCACACACGCAGCTCTCAGGTCACTCGACAACACTCGAACAGAGCAGAAGTCAACAAAATCTGGTCAGTCACTCACAGGTACTGTCACAGCAGCAGTACTAACCTAAATAAAGAATTCTATCAACAACCGGCTCACATCCACTCGTCCACACAAACATCACTCGTTCTTACAGCACACGACGAAAGCTGAAATATTAAAATTTTCACACGCAGCAAGTGAAATCAAAATGTCACCGACACAGTTGGCAACCTTGTGCCACATCACCACAGCACGTACTGCCGTCGTCACACTTGGCACTCCATAGCCGATGTGAAAATAACCTCCCCGACAGATTGTCAAGGTACAACATACACTTATCCAAAAGCAGGTTCACTTTTCGCACTTTCAAAATAGCACAGACACAGCTGGCAGGTGTACCACCGTACACAGATAATTTCACAATACACGTGCCCTGAAATTTCACATAATGTCACAGCAATAAAATAGAAGGACAGCTCTACTTCAAAGGGGAGATCTACAGATCTACAGCTACAGTCTACAACTAGTTAGTATAAGGAGAGTACCACTACACAAATGTTGGCCTCGAAAAAATTATGCGGATTAACACCGATAAAATAATTAAGCAGAATTTATTTCACGAACATGGCACTCGGCCTGACAATAACCAAATTTGTCCGCAGTTAGCGCAAGGCTTTACTTGACTCCCCACACGGCAACACAGCCTGAAAAACATACTTGAACCTTTCGAAATGGGCACCATGGCTTCCACATGGCTTACTACTGCCAGAAAATAAAATTTAAGCACTCTGCTTCACTTAGCTTGAGAATTAGCTTTACTCAACTTGGCAACACAGCGAGAAAATAATTAGCACTCACAGCTTCCACATCTAGAAAATAAATTAAGCACTCGGCTTTCAACTTGGCTTACTGCCTGAAAGATAACAATTAAGCACCTTATCACCTGAAAAATAATTATTTCAACAATTACGGCTCGACCAACTGCCAGGAACATTAACAATGACTACAAGTCAACACTGCCAACAATAGGCTTTCAAAATTTTCAAAGATACACGGTCGGAAATTAATTATTCTCACAAGAAGAACTTTTGCGCTATTAATTGAGTGCAAGAACAGCACCACATGGTTAAGAAAACTTCAAAACAATTTCACAGAAAATACGGGGAGTTTTGAGCGCGATACTCATCATACTGATGCAGAAACTTGAGGCACAACAGATTACAGGTTAATAACTGACTACTGTACTGAACTGAACTTACCACGGCGGATCTTCTGCAGCAACAGAGCGAAACAGAGACATGAAAGGCAGAGCAGCAACACCAGAGCTCACCGAGTCTTGGGGAGTTCTTGATTTCAACTCATCACAGTTGATGAAATTAGCATCACAACATTTGCTTTAATACTTCGTAGCGCTCCAAATAAGCACAAGGCCATGAAAGAAACAGGAAAACAGACAGAGATTAAATTATTGCATAAATACACTTCCCAACACACACAACAGGTGCCTAGTTTTACTGAATTTAGCTTTTAACTTGAAGTTACTTGCCCCAAAACAAAAAAACATGACTCAAAAACATCCAAGTAACCACCGGGAGAGCTAGCAGCGGCTTTCGCAACCACGCTCTGCTACCACTGCACCGGGCGTGGGTGTAATGCTGCGACGGGAGACACGGACTTCAACCACGCTCTGCTACCAACTGCACCGGGCGTGGGTGTAATGCTGCGACGGGAGACACGGACTTCAATCACGCGCTCGCTACCAACTGCACCGACGGGTAAGAATTACTACCCTCCGCACCAGTGGAACGATCAGAATGATCGGGGAGTGGAGTACTGAACAAATGTTCAGAGGGTGGGGTTTTGCTACTAGATGTCCCCCCCGGTAATAATCAGTCATGTTTAACAATGGTATAACAAATAATATATATTAATCCAAAAGGGAATACATAGGTGGTAGGGGCAGACAAGAAAATGCACTTGGGGCACTAAGAAAAACGTGGGAGGTTCCCCTTAATTTGGCCAAGCCACGGGCGTGGCAACCGGAAAGAAAATGAATTTAGTATTACATAAAATAGTTGGCTCAGGAGAGCGGGCACAAAACAACCTGCTAACCGAGGCAGTCAGGGAGGGGGGGGGGGGGGGGGGGGGGACAGCATGGCATGAGGAACCATGAAAGTTAAATTACCCACGAACACGTGGTTGCAACCAAAGGGTAGGTTGACTTTATATCGGCCCGAGAGGGCTTACAGGATAGCCGTAGCTATCAAAGAAACTTGCACAAGAAATAAGAAAACCCAACTTGAGCAGAGGGCTCGCGGCCTGAGTAGCCGAGTACCACGAGGCACTAGATAAAATGGCGTGGCCAACATGACGACAAGACAAGGGACATGCCGCCAGAGTTAAGTAATACCCCTTATTCCAAAATTACAGATTCAGTTATATCAAACATAGGTATATGGTTCAAGTCCTTTTAAATAGCAAATAGCTTATTTCCAAATTAGGTTGGCGTCACAATTGACGGCCGGAGTCCGTGTTTAAATATTCCAAAGTTCGTAATACGTAGAAATGCCACACTAAGCTGAGAATCATAATTAATGAATATTTCCTCCAGAACAAGAGTTAATATATCAAACAGGAATGATAAATCTTTAGTCAGTATGTGGCCCACACAAAGTACCAGTTCAAAATGCAAATGACGCTTAGCTTCGCAACCCGCACTGGAAGCAGCAAATAAGTAACTAAAATCTCCTTCGGGAGTAAAATAAAGAACGGAATATCACAAACAGAATTAGAATGTTTTTGTAGAAAACACAGTACCTTGGTTCGTACGGCTTCCCAAGCCGTAATCAGAATGTGTGGCGTGGTTCAAGACCACGCAGCGAACGAAGACAGAAAAATACATAAGGATTAAATATCGGAGTAACTTCTCCGAGTTCAGAGTTTAAGAAACAGTTTTATCATTATTCTGGTTCCTACCGAAATTCTCCTCGTAACCACCTCTTCCCAGAGCATCGAATGTACTCAATAAATTTTCCACTTGAGAAATAGATTTAACATTTTGTATACAGGCAGCTTCTTTGATTCTATATGGAAAATGTCGTAGTAATAGCCTGACTACATCACTTTCCTCCTTCAAACCATCCAGATATTTACACGTCAATACCTGTCCTAAAAAGTACTCGGTCATAGTGTAGTTTCCTCTCGGGTTATATTTCCCACACACAATTCCCTCACGATGCTGAGACTGAATTACCTCATTCCAAAATTTCTCACAAAATTTAATAATAATAATGATGATAATTGTTGTTTTAAGGGGCCTAACATCGAGGTTATCGGCCCTCACAAAATTTAACTTTAAAATCTGAAATATTCTCGAAATTGTCTCTGTAGACAGCAAACCAGTTTCTTGTCTCCCCTACAAACGCTTGCTCTAAAATTTCAACTACCTGGCACCACTCAATACTACCATCTTCCAACCTTTCCCCGAATTTATTTTCTATTGTATTCATGAACTCCATTGGACAACCCTGCCGATTACTGAATTTGCCTAGTTCTATTTCCCTGTATGTGCTATTCACATAAACTGGCCTACTCTGATTATTTTCCTGCCTAATTCTAGCTTTCAACTTCTGCTCTAATTCAGCAATTTTCTCCTCAGCTTTTCTTTCGATATTAGTTACAGTTAACCTAATGCTCCCTTCCGATGCTTCAACTTTACCACTTAACTTAGATTGTTTCTCATTAATCTCATTAATGCTTTCCTTATTCCTCTCCCTTAAAGTATTAACTTCAGTGATTATTTCTGCATGTACTTTATCAATTCTTCCCCCCAGCTGTTCTTTAACCTCTTTAGTTGCTACCTGAATTTTGTCAATTTCTCCCCCCAATTGCTTTTTGACCTGCTGTGTTTCAAGTTGCACTAGTTCTTTTAAATTTTCAGCCTGTGTACTTATTCTAATTTCTAACTCCTCCTGTACTTTTCCTAATTTTCTGTCTACATCTGCAATAATCTCTTTAGCCTTCTCTTCCATCACCCCTCTGATCTCACCTCTAATCAGTTCGAATTTATCGCTAATTTCCCTACTGTTTTGTTCAAGTTTAGCATTATTTTGTTCGAGTTTAGCATTTAAAGTTTCAGTACTCTCTCTATTTTCCCTGCTGTTTTGTTCAAGTTTAGCGTTTAAAGCTTCAGTACTCTCTTTATTTTCCCTACTATTTTGTTCAAGTTTAGCATTTAAACTATCGCTCAATTCCCTATTACTCTCTTTATTTTCCCTACTATTTATTCAAGTTTAGCATTATTCTGTTCAAGTTTAGCATTTAAAGCATCTGTGCTAATTTTATTTTGTTGCATAAACTGAAGAAGCAAACTCTCTAACCCTGCTTGACTGTTTTGATTACCCCCCTCAGTATCGGGATTTACCTCCGACATCCCTGTACTGCTTTCATTTCCAAGACTAGCCATACTGCTCGTATCTTCACTATCCAACTGGTGACCACTACGCAACTTCATCTCTTCCTCAACACTACCCATGCTGATACACACCGATAAATGAAAAACCCCCAAAATACAGGCACAGAAATATATACACTTCTCCTTCCACAAATGTTATTAGGTCTTCAGCCCCAAGTTGGTAGCGACAAGTGAAACGGATTTGCTTGCTCCACGTTGAGCGTACAAGTGAAATGGTTTCTTACTTTGCTCCACGTTGAGCGTACAATTGAAACGTTTTCTATTGCCCTCACTGTTGCATGACAAATGTAATGGTTTCTTACTAGCTCTGCCTTGCACTTTGAAATATTTACTCTGACTAAGATATGTTGTTTTAATGGGCGCCAAGACCTCAACGCTATGTTGAAATCTAAATTTATATTTAACAACACCTAGCTCTGGTAGAACACCTTCAAGAATCTTTTCACTCAGATCGTGGTATGATTTGATCATTAACCCAACAAACAATTGTATCAGGAGAAGGAATTGGTCTATATCTAATGCTACCTACTGAAAGCAAAGATTGCATGGTTAAAAGAAATGAATTTATTATATAAAACAAGTATTGCAAAATTAATAATAATAATAATAAGTTTGAATTTAAATTGGAGCGTTGCGATTTGAATATTACCGCTAGAAAATTACGTGAAAACGGAGTCGGATAAATTACTTATTTTACTCTTATTCCCAAGCTATGAAGTTACTGAAATGCTGAATATAAAACAAAGAGACGAGAGATTACGTAGTTCTGAGTCATTCGCGCTTACCACTGGAAATTGCCGTAGCATTTCCCTCGTACTGGATGTTGTAGAGAGCTTCCCACAGCCTCCTGGTCATCGTCATCTTCTTCGTTAGTTGATGAGATACTTGTAGATATGATAACTTACGGTCCGAATATCGGAACCAACCACACGTACAACCTCACTGGTTAAGTTTTACAAAGATAGTCACCTTGCCTCCACGGCGCGCAAACCATATATGCCCTCGTCGCATTCCCTCTACGGAGCCGTCTTCCAGTCGCCCGGTCTCCACTGATTGGCTGACCCACGACGCGCTACTTCCCCACCTCCGGGTCATTACACTCGGCGCGAGGATGATGTCGATTACCGTTCCAGACTATTTCGCCTTTTCTTGAAGCAGCAACCCAGGCTTGCGTCATGCTTCTTGACAAGAATAAGCCTGTAGCCAAATTCCCAGTGAGTCACCTCTCTCAAAATACCCTAACTGACAAAACTCCGTAAAATTCCGTAATGATATAATTTTCCTATGATAATGTTGTTCGTAATAATTTGCTTCATAGTGTTTTCTATAACATAGAAAACCTATCTGATTACTTATAATTTTATAAAAAATGCTCCAAAGAAATACCTTAATAATAATAATAATAAGTTAATAATAATAAGTTACATGAAAACTTCTCTTGGCTGAACAATTTGCCGCGTAAATAAATATAGAATGGCTTCCTACTCACTTATGCCAGTGGCGTAAAATCCCCTCGAAAAACACGTTACAAGATGTGATGGAGCAAGTTTCACGCAAGTGCCTCCGATTGCTAATATGCTAATATTTCCATGCCCGACCTCAAGGTCAAACGACTAAAAGTGACACCGATTATGTAAATCGACAATTTTCTCCGTGTTCTATCGAGAAAACTACGGGAATCTCGTCAAACGGCTGAGACCATCGCCAGTCGTGTAACATCGCGATATTTCTCCATACTTGACTGCGAAGGCAGAATTCGATAACAATCACGCAACAACGCATATATTTCTTCGTGATCTACCGCGGAGACGAAGGAAATATCGTCAAACGGCCAAGATCAGAGCAACCTCTTGGTAATCATATCATCATCTTGTACACAAGACGGCATATTAGCTTAAAAAAACTCGTTTGATATTAAATATCTATTATTTATTTATTATTACTTTAATTTTTATAACACCATAAGTGACTTTTATTCACCGCTTTAAACGCAGTTCATTGGTGTTTTTCTTCACCTTCACTGCGAGATGAACATACAGTACATGCTTGAAGACCGCAGACGTATCTTGAATTA
Organism: Meconema thalassinum; assembly: GCA_946902985.2. NCBI lineage: Eukaryota > Metazoa > Arthropoda > Insecta > Orthoptera > Tettigoniidae > Meconema > Meconema thalassinum. The sequence continues at coordinate 295,688,055 of OX336396.1, read as the reverse complement.
AAAGGTAACTTACTATAATAATATAATAATAGCATATGGCCTCGGGTACCGGGTGCAAGTTTTGTTATTTGACACCCAAAGGGTAGCTTGCATGTCGAATTTTGTTGTTCCTTGAAGCACTATGAAAGTCAAGGAGGTTAGATATCTAAGCTCCTTGAACACTATAGCGCTTTCTCTTAGAGAAATGCGGAACTTTGTGTTGACGGAAACTCCCGAGATTAATTTTGCCATTATGAACACGGCCAACTGAATTCAAATAGGTTCTTGGACATGCCAACATCGTATGACATGGTGTCGTAATTTTTGCCGCCTTTCAAAAATCGCTTACCATGACCAGGAGCGAACCTGCAAGCTTTGGGGTTGTTAGACCGACACGTTGACCACTCACCCACCGTAGCAAGCAAAAGGTAACTAAAATTAAAAGATAGCTATAAAGTAACTAATTTTTACTTACAGTAGACACCCTGTTTTACTATAATTTATTAGTTTTATTTAATTTTTTGTTTTATTAATGTTCGGTCTTTTCAAATTTAGGTGTCCACCTCTAAATTTTAAATTCCATTCCAAATTTGTATACTTTAATCTGTGTTAAGAGGGGCAGATGACCTCGTAGTTCTGCCCCTTAAAACAACAATAACTAACTCTCCAGGGACATGTTTTATACTTCCAAGCAGTGTATCTTCAGCCTAGTTCAGTAAATTTACAGTCCAAAATATTCACCTTGTTGGTGATGGTCACGAGTGTTAAAATACATAAATGAAGATGATATGACACTGATAGGTGGATGAATAAAAGTTCTTTTAAAAGACTATTAAAAGAAATTTAAAAGACAGATAATAGTTTAAAATACGTCGCTCTAATTGTCCGGTGCAGCTGAATTTGCCGATGGGAAATTGTTGTGAGTGAGAGGAGGTCCGTGTTGATTGTCTTCTAATGAGTAACTTGTGTATGCTTGTTTGACAGGGAGGCCATTTTGACCTGGCGGACCGCATGTTCCACTCTGTGCGGGAAGCGTGGTTGTCGGCCTCAAAGCACAACATGGCCGACGTGAAGGAGCTGATTCCTGAATTCTTCTATCTCTCCGAGTTTCTAGTCAATTCCAATAACTTCGACCTTGGTAAGTCTACTCATTGTGCTTTCTGGATTAATTTCTGCTTCATCAAGTCTGATTTCATAGATGGTGAAAAAATTCTGTTGATATTGCCTGCAGTACCTCTTGACATTTTCGCCGATGATGTCTTGGTGTGGGGCGAGTCAGAAGAGTAGGTGCAAGCTACACTAGATCTTGGCAGAATGAATTTGCAACCATGGGTCTTAAAATCAGCAAAACCAAGACAGTTGATTTGGTGATGAGTAGAAATACTTCAACGGTCCATATAACACTTGGAGATGAGGAGATAAATGTTGTAGACAAATTCCAGTATTTAATTAGTATTCTTTCCTCGGACATTACCATACATCAAGAGATTAACAACAGAATACAGAAAGCTTCCAATTTCCATCAGGCAGTGCGTCAGCTACTTTGGGATGAAACATTTCCACAAGCTTCCAAGATTAGTTTGTTCAAGATATACTTAATACCTATACTAACATATGGACTGGAAGCAGCAACCCTTACTGGACCAACAAACAGTTGTCTCCAGGCAGCAGAAATGAAGTTTCTCCGCTCTTGCCTTCAAAAGACCAAAATGGATAAAATAAGGAATGAGGATATCCGACAACAACTGGGATTAATAAAACTATTAATAATCTCCATCTTTTCAATATATTGTATTGAAAAGACTGAGATTATTAATAGTTTTATTAGTGAATATATTCAATACGGACCTAAATGGAGAATATTGCTCTAAACAACTGGGATTGGAAAAGAGCCTGCTGGTGACACTCGTACTCAGGTGATTGAGATGATATGGTCACATGAAGAGGATGGCTCCCCACAGGATACCTCGAGTGTACTTTGGCCAGAGTGTCCCCGGGAAGAGACCAAGAGGAAGACCTCGCGATATGTGGGAGACGCAAATTTATAAGGACCTTGAAGCTAGAGATAAGAACTGGCATCAAATACAAGAACGACATGGATGGACAGGACAATTTGGAGACGGCTCATTTATAACTGCACCCGGCTTGCTGGAGTGAAGAAACGATGATGATGATGATGATCTCTTGTCATTAAACTTTACTTGCTTCCAGATACACGGAATTACTTGGGTCCATCTTCCCCCTCCCCAGTTGTTGAGTATTTCTGGGATCTACACTGAAGAAAATGGAAATTGCAACACCCAGAAGGAGTGGTGCTACATTGCTGCAATTAAACATGCAGGATGAGTGTTCGGTTGTGATTCGTTGATTACACTTTCAGGGCCCTCTGACCGCAAGTTTGGACAACAATCAATACAGGATATGCCCACCACGAGCTGCAATACATTGATGTATTCGGCAAGGCATGGAGTCAATAAGGCCCTGGATCGCTTCCTGAGGAATTGTGGCCCATGCATGCTGCACTGCACGGGTCAGTTGTTCCCGAGTTGTGGGTGGCTGAGGACGGTTGGCTAGTTGTCGACCCATCATGTCCCACACATGCTCAATAGGACTGAGGTCCGGGGATCTGGTGGGCCATTCTAAGGTTATGTCGTGGAGAGCTTCTCTGGAGATGCGTGCAGTGTGAACCCGGGCATTGTCCTGCTGAAACATCCCATTAGCAATGTTCGCCATTATAGGGACAACCACTGGATTGAGTACCCTATCAACGTACTGTCGAGCAGTCATAGTGCCCTCAACAAGCACTAATTGTGATTTCACATTAAAGCCAATAGCTCCGCAGACCATAATGCTTGGTGTTGGCCCTGTGTGCCTCTCGACAATAAGGTCTGGGCGGCCCCTCTCCCCGGTACGTCGGCACACACGATTCCAGCGATCACTGCGGGCAAGACAGAAGCGTGATTCATCACTAAAGACGACCCTATGCCATTCGTCGACCCACGTCGATCGTTCTCGACACCAGGCCAGCCTTACACGTCTCTGTTGTGGGGTCAATGGAACACCTTCTGCAGGGACACGGGATCGTAAGCCAGCTGAACGCAGGCGATTACCAACTGTTTGTTGTGTAAGGTGGGGTGCCACAGCTGCTCGAATTTGCGCTGCTGTTGCATGGGGTTCCATCCGGGCCATCCGAATAATGCAGCGATCCTCTCTCACAGTTGTCTGTCGCGCTGGGCCTGTGCTAGGTCTACGAGTTTGAGTACCTTCATTTGATCACTGCTGCCATACATGTTGTACCGTAGATGCCTGTCGGCCAACACGCGCAGCGAAAGTCCTTAGCGATATTCCAGCCTCACACAGCCCAATTATCCAAGCCCTCGAAAACGGCGACAGTTGTTGATAGTGTGCTCTTCTCTGTCGTCGAGGCATGTTTGACGGGGAACACTTCACTGCACAGACTGCAAGTCAACTACGCTACACCAGAGTCCATATACTGCAGTTGATTCCTCCGCAACCAATCACGTGGGGAGACCTGTAGCAACAATCCAATGGGTCTGAAACTTTGATCGTTTACATACCTACATGGCATCGTTCCATATCTTGAAAATCAACACAAACGACCAATGCCTTCATGATGTTGCAAGCAATTTCCATTTTCTTCAGTGTATCTAAGAAGTTTGTTTGGGAAACTGTCTTGACCAGGACAAGCATGTCTCATCACAGATATGTTCCTTTACCTGTGTACTTTTACAAGCTACTGTATGAGTCTGGTATGCAATCCTTATGGTTGTTGGTAAGGAAAGTTTAAAATATGTTGGCAGGTTGTAAGCAGAACGGAGTGCAGCTGGGGCACATCGTGCTGCCCCCATGGGCGAAGGAGGACCCACGAGAGTTCATACGCGTGCATCGTCTCGCACTGGAGTGTGACTACGTGTCCCAGCACCTCCACGAGTGGATCGATCTCATATTCGGGTGCAAGCAATACGGGCCCTCGGCGGTAGAGGCCGTCAACGTGTTCCACCACCTCTTCTACGAGGGTAACGTCGACATTTACAAGTGAGTGTTACAGCCTAATTTTTATTTATTATCATCATCTTGAACCGGCTCCAATTTCCCGGGTGCGGTGAATGAGCGTTCTCCATTTATTTCTCTCCAAGAATGTTTCCTCCTCCATAATTTGCTGTAAATCCAGACCTCTGCCTGCAAGATCATTTCTAACCTTACCCACGAGGAGTTACGCCCTCTGCGACACCCTAATACTGGCTTCAAACACCATAATGTTCATGGCTAGTCAGGCAAATCATGAAGCCAAAAGATTCAAAATGGATCTGATGATCACTTGATGATCTAAACTGGTCATCCAACTGTTCAGTTTTAGGGAATAACCCATCTCATTTGTGTACAATCTTGTTGACCGACTGAAAAGAATCAAACTTTTGTTCGTCCTCTAGCGTTGCTCTACCATTTTAAAATCATGAACGCCACTTTAAACACCTCGCCCAACGCATTGCTTCATTTTTGGAAGCTAATATCAACATTCCATGGGTTTCAGTTGCCGATTCTCCCAAGTTTCTCGAAGTTGGCTCTCTGCTCCAGTTTCGAGTCCATTGTAATTTTGAAACTGTGCAGATGTATGAGTTATTAAAAACATGTGTAATACAGACCTGAATGGAGCTAGTGCCTTAAGACTTTGTGGCGGGTCTCTGTGCTCACGGCAGGTTCAGCCTGGGAATAAAATGGTACCACCTTATACAACTGAAAATAACACATAACAGCTTTACAATGAAATGTTAGCATTATTGTCTATTACCCCAGAGTGCTGGGTTTGATTCCTAGCTCTGCCAAAAAATTCTGGTTTGAGTTACTGGAACTGTATCATTGGCATTAACTGATGACACCTCCCATCGATTTCTAGTAAATATATTTTATTTGCCTCATTGCCCAGAAGAATATAAGAAGGGAGTTTCAAATCATGTATAATTTTATTTGTCCAGCATCGACGACCCACTGAAGAAAAACGCCACAATTGGTTTCATCAACAATTTTGGTCAGATTCCAAAGCAGCTGTTCAAGAAGCCTCATCCTGCCAAGAAGATCAGTCATCGTACCTCTGTGATTGATCCCGGCCCCATTACTCCTGGTCTTAGCTTCACCACTGGAGACCGCCTCTTCTTCCACAACCTGGACAACCTGCGACCTTCTCTACAGCCAATCAAAGGTACAATTCAAAACACCCATGTAACTGCTTTTGAATGATCTTCCAAAATGGCATCTGAGAGATTGATAACTAGGGCTCGGAATTTTAGATGCTAAAAATCGGGAAAATATTTATTATTTATGTATTAAAAATATACCTAAAATATGTGACAAAAAAGTAAAAATATTTAATTATAATTTAGTTTATTAATGTGAGTATAAACAATATGCAGCATCATCATCTTGCACAGTTTCCAGCCACTGGCCGGGTCTGTTTGGAACACAAGCCTCTCCAACGTCTTCTGTCATCCCACTATCTCTCAGCCTCCACCCTTGTCCAGTCTTCTCCTCTCTTCTTCACGCTTTCTTCCACCCCCTTCAGCCACCTGTCTTTCGGTCTTCCTCTTGGTCTCTTTCCTTCCCACTTCGTCTCGTGTATCCTCCTGGGTATCCTCTTCTCCTCCATTCGTTTTACATGTCCATACCATCTAAGTCTAGATTTCTCTATACCATCCTGTAATGGTTCCTCCTTCATTAATTCTCTGGTCCTCTCATTTCTTATTCTGTCCATCTTTGTAGCTCAAATACTGCTTCTCAAGAACCTCATCTCACTGGCCTGTATTTTGCTCTTCTCCCTTCCTTTCATAACCCAGGTCTCCGAGGCATACGTCAGGATAGGGACATAGTACGTCCGATATATGATCTTTTTGCTGTTCTGAGGGACATCCTTGCTCCATAACATGCTTCTCACACTCCTCCGGAATGCTTCTGCCGGTCTCCCCCGCTCATTTATTTCTCTATCGTTTCTTCCATTCTCTTGTATCAGGCTTCCCAGATACTTGAAACTCTCCACTTTCTTAAGCTGTTCCCCACCAATTGTTATTCCTGTTGAGGTTCTTTCCTTCTTCCTTGTTGTGATCACCATCTCACTCTTATTTATGCTAAATTTCATCCCATAACCTTGTATTATTCCTTCCCACACGTCCAACTGTTCCTGAACCTCCTCCTCCTTGTTTCCCCAAATCATCAAATCATCTGCAAACACCATTGCTTTCATCTTTCCTTCCCCAATTACTTGTGCCACTCGGGTCATTATGTCATCCATCACCGGAATGAAAAGTAACGGTGACAGTGCACTTCCTTGTTTCAGGCCGTTTCTCTGTTCCAACCAGTCCGATCTCTCTCCTCCCACTTTCACACAGCTCACGCTTCCCTTGTACATCTCCTTTATCCTCCTTATAGTCCATTTTTCTACTCCTCTATCCTCAAGGGACGTCCATACTTTGTTTCTGCATACACTGTCATATGCTTTCTCAATGTCCAGGAAGGCCATCAGTAGATCTGTTCCATACTCATAGTGCTGTTCTTGTAACTGCCTTACAGCAAAAATCAAATCCACTGTGGACCTTCCTGCTCTGAAGCCATGTTGTTCTTCCCGCATCCCTCCTTCTATCCTTGTCCTAATTCTCCTTTCCAAAACTTTCTCAAACATCTTTGCACAATGACTCATCAGTGTTATTCCCCGATAATTTCTGCATTCTGTTCTACTTCCTTTCTTGAAGATCGGGACAAAGTATCACGAATGCAATTATGCTATGTCTCACTGACTGCTGAAGCATTACAATACATAACGAGATACATCTTCAGGTTGTCCATCACAAATGACCGACGATTATCGCGAAACACTTCTTCTGAAGGCGTGAAACTGCGGCAATATGATTCTTCCCCTTGAGTTGTTGTGTAACATGTGATCCCTGTTCAGCCTTCATTGCTTTCCCACATGGTTGGCGGAACAGAACGCCCCCATCAGAAGTAAAGTTATCTTAAATTCTGCAACAGACGATAACTTGTAGATGTTTTTACTTCAGGTATCATAGAACTGCCTTACACTTCATAGTGCCTGAAATGAACTGCATGTGAGTGACACTGGTTCCAGGTAGCTGGGGGAGGGGAGGTCTAGCACATGGTGCAATATGGTTATGGACAAAGATATCCCCGGCTTCCACAGTGAGTGGCACGGGTCACAGCTGCAAGCTGGCATACGCTCTGCATGAACATTAGATACCACTTAATACACTAACTTCATTCCGTCTTTTCAATACGGAACGAAGTTAGTGTATTAAGTGGAATTCTATTTCAATACGGACCAATATGGATAATAAAAAATGAACATTAGATAGCTCACAGGTTCTTCCCCGTTGAAGTAACGTAGAACAAAAATGCAATAAACTGATAGATCTAGCATACTGATGTTAAAAAATGTAAATATTATGTCTTTTTATGTGCTAATAAGTGAAAAGCAGGAATTTATGTAACTATAGAAAAATGCTTTAAAGATGTATTTACATAAAAATGTATTTATTTACCTTAAAATCCAAGCCCTATGATAACTAATTTCCTATTAATAACACAAAGCATCATACTGTTAGTTGGTTGAAGTGAAGTGACCCGTGTTCCAGAACTGAAGAGTCCGGTGGGGCAGATCCTGCACACAGAGAAAGGTATTCTGGCCGTGGAGCAGAACAAAGTGCTCATCCCTCCATCTTACAACAAGCACGTGGCCTGGGGGTTTGCAGACCACAGCCTGCGCGTTGGCAACTACGACAGTGACAAGGCCGTCTTTGTGTGTGAGGCCATGATGCAGAGCAACGGAGAGGTCGTGGCCTGCGTGTGTCCCTCCTCCAAGCTCATCATCACTGCAGGGACCAGTACGGTGAGTTCGTTTGTCACTCAAAACTGTGTGCAGTGGAGGGGAGCGAAGGTAGATACACCTTCATTTGATGGAATAGGGACAGCATTATAACTCGAAATGGTCGTTGTTCAGCGGAAATTACCAATAGGATTCAGAAAGGAGCTAATTTGTATCACCAAGTCAGGAATCTCCTTTGGGTCAGTCAAATTCCTTTAATTTCAAAAACATTGTATAAGGCATACTTTGTACTGTACCCGTAAAAATCGAGAAGTTACTAGCTGATCATCCATAGCAAAGCTGGATTGTAGAATAATGAAAGTTTCCGGCTAGATGAACAATCAAAATCACGCCAACAAGCTCTTCGGGATTATACACAGTAGTCGACGAGCGTGTTATGGATAAAACAAATTAGCTTTAATGGGTGGAGTGTAAAACTTTCCTTAATATCGGGGCTTTGTAGGATAAATAAAGACATCCTATCTATTTTAGGCTATTCCATAAAACGTCTCCACTTATAGTATAAAATTAAGCACACGAAACAAGACTTCGAAAAATATAAATCTAATATATAAAAGTGAAAGTCTGTATGTGGGTATGTATGTGGGTGGGTCTGTTCCGTATACAAATCTACACCGTTCCACCAATCTCAACCAAATTTTGCATACACATAGTTTAGGACCCGGAAGGAACCGCTGGCTACATGAATTTTCGATAGTCTTTCTCATTCTTTTGATTTAGGCCCTTTTGGACTCAAGCACAGGCTAATCAAATCATAAAATATACTCATGAAGGAATGGCAAGGCAGATAGTTTCCATGGCAACATAGCTCAAGTCGAGACACGGCCGTCTGGATGACAGTTGCGCTCTGCACTACTGGTATAGAAAATGAGCATCTTTACTTGAAATCCCGTTAGTTACTCACCTACTCACACAGCACTGTCAACCGAGTTTAGCATAACAAAGACTTGACACTATCTTCTACTATATATTTGTCAAATACCACTCACTCACTCATTCATTCATCACGAAATCTCAGAAACCACCGAACGGATTGGAATGAAATTTGGTATGCAGCTTCCCCAAGGACCGAAAATGCCCACTAAGAAAGGATTTTTGTATATTCAGGTTCTAAAGGGGTGTTAAGGGGGTAGATCTGCATTTCATTGACTAGCAATATCTCCCGATTGGTTTCATTGGGGGATGTGATACTCGGCACATAAACTCATCATTAAAAATAAGAAGACCCGAGTCTCAGGGTTTTTCGATGTGGTGTATATTATGAGGTGAAAGGGGTGAAAAGTGGGGATTGAAATATTCCTAAATGAGCGTGTATCTCTTAAACGACAAAGGCGAGGAGTTTGAAACTCAGCGGAAAAAAATCGGCATAAAAAATAAGTAAATATGTGTTTGACCGTTTTTTTATAAATCCAATTTAAGGGGCCCATGGGGAAGGGTGAAATTCAGGTGGGGGGGACAGGAAAGAAAGTGTCCTAACTGATTGACTGACTGACTCACTCATCAAACTCAGGGGGAAAAACTGCTTTAAAGTAAGTAAATAGCTGTTCGACAGGTTTTTTTTTTTTTTCATAAATAAAATTTAAGGGGTTCGTGGGGAGGGGTGAAATTCTGAAAAAAGAAAATTGAAAGAAAATGTCCTGACTCACTCACTCACTCACTCACTCACTCACTCATCATCATCGCCCTGCCAAAATTATTGAAGTTAGAAACATGACAGTTTGGGGATATGTTCATTGTATGTCAAAACCGTCTACTAAGGGAGGATTTTCGGATATTCAGGTTCTAAAGGGGTCTTAAGGGGGTTAAACCTGCATTTCATTGAATAACAATATCTCTCGAATGGTTTCATTGGGGGATGTGATTCACGGCATATAAACTCATCATTAAAAAGTAAGAAGACACGTGTCTGATGGTTTTTCGATGTGGTGTATTATTATGAGGTGCAAGGGGTGAAAAGTGGGGGTTGAAGGATTCCTAACGGAGCGTGAAGGCCTATCTCTTAAACGACATAGGTGAGAAATTTGAAACTCAGAGAAAGAAAATCAGCTAAATAAATAAGTAAATCGGTGTTCGTCCGGTTTTTTTCATAAATTATTTAAGGGGCCAATGGGGTGGGGTGAAATTCTGGGGGGAAAATGGAGAGAAATTGTCCTAACTGACAGACTGACTGACTCACTCATCAAACTCAGGGGAAAAAGACAGCTTAAAAAATAAGTTAAAAGGTGTTCAAGAGTTTTTTCATCAATCCAATTTAAGGGGCCCATGGGGAAGGGTGAAATTCTGGTAAAAATAATTGAAAGAAAATGTCCTGTCTGACTCACTCACTCATCACGCCCAGCGAAAACTATTAATGTTGGAAACATGAAATTTTGGGAATATGTTCGTTGTATGTCGAAAACGTCAACTAAGGAATGATTTGTGTTTATTCGGGATTTAAAGAGGTGTTAAGGGGGTAAAGATGCATTTCATTGAATAACTATATCACATGATTTGTTTCTTTGGGGATGTGATATTCGGTATAGAAACTAATCATTAAAAATAATCAGACATATGTCTAAGGGTTTGTCGATGTGATGTATATTATGAGGTGAAAGGGGTGAAAATTGGGGGTTGAGGGATTCTTAACAGAGCGTGTATCTCTGAAACGACATAGGCGAAAAAATTTAAATTCGGCGGGAAAAACAGCTTAAAATACAAGTAAATAGGTGATCGACCGTTTTTTCATAAATCCAATTTCAGGAGCCCTTGGAGAGGGGAGAAATTCTGGGGGGGAAAACAGGAAAGAAAGTGTCCTAAATGATTGACTCACTTAGTCACTCATCAAACTCAGGGGGAAAACAGCTTTAAATAAGTAAATAGGCGTTCGACAGTTTGTTTCATAAATCCAATTTAAGGGGTTCATGGGGAGGGGTGAAATTATCAAAAATAAATGAAAAAATGTCCTGACTGACTCACTCACTCATCATCGCCCAGCCAAAATTATTAAAATTAGAAACATGAAATGTTGGGGATATGTTCATTGTATGTCGAAAACGTCCACTATGGAAAGAGTTTTGGATATTCAGGTTCTAAAGAGGAGTTAAGGGGGGTAAACGTGCATTTAATTGAATAACTATATCTGACGAGTGGTTTCATTTGGGGATGTGATACTTGGCATATATACTAATCATTACAAATAAGCTGACACATGTCTAATGGTTTTTCCATGTAGTGTATGTTATGAGGTTAAAGGAATGAAAAGTGGGGGTTGAAAGATTCCTAACGGAGCGTGTATCTCTTAAAATACATAGGCGAGGAGTTTGAAACTCCTCGGAAATCAATCAGCTTAAAAATAAATAAATAAATAAATAAATAAAATAAATAGGTGTTCGACCGTTTTTTCATAAATGCTAATTTAGGGGCCTATGGGGAGGGGTGAAATTTTGGAAGAAAAACGTCCACTAAGGAATGATTTTTGGATGTTCACTCTCATCGACCAACAAAAACTATTAAAGTTAGAAGAATTACATTTTGGGGATATGTTCGTTGTGTGTCGAAAACGTATACTAAGGAGGGATTTTTGGATATTCAGGTTCTAAAGGGGTGTTAACGGGGTTAAAACTGCATTTCATTATATAACAATATGACACTCATTCGTTCATTCATTCATTTATTTGCAATGGAGGGTGTGGCCCCCGGAGGCAAATTGGATATACTTATCAAATAAATAATTACACATAACAATTCAATAACAATTATACAACAATTAAACTGGAGTATTTACACAAATAGTCAGTCTTTTCTTAAACACACCTATGGGAAAAGGCTCTAAGACTGCGGCAGGTAGAGAGTTCCAGTTATCAATGGCACGGTTTACAAAAGAATATTTACCATAACTTGTTCGCTGTGGTCGGCCCTTAACTTTGAAAGGATGATCGCTCCTACCCATGTAAGTAATATAAGTAATGACGCGAGCGAAGCAAGGCTAAAAATGAGATGGTGTGTGTCTGTTTATTACTCAATCTGGCAAGTACCACTGGTCCGATATACGGGAATTTTACATGGAAGTAGCTGATTTACCTGGTTAACTTATAGGTTACTTTTGATTACAATACTTTGCACTATTTAAAGATGGCGACCATTTTAGTGACGTCACTACACCCTTTGGTTTCAAACTCATATTTCCATTTGAAATAAAAAGAGAACGCTAAGAAATAGCAAACTTTTGATGGCGTATACGAGGTTTAAAATTACATTTTCTATCCGAAAGGTATCTCCAACGGTTAGCGAGTAAAATCTAAATTTGTGCTATAAATCACGGTCAACGCCGAGCGTTGTAGTTGGACAAAATGTTTCATCCTTAATCTCCCTCTGCGCAGCACCTCGCCTATCCCCTATTTTAACTGTCACCTTCACATTTTAATTTATTTATGACGCGTAGCGAAGCACGGGTACTTCAGCTAGTTTATTAATAAAACTAATTAACAATAAATAACAAATAACACCCAAATATTCTTTCTCATTCACACCACTGAAGTTCTCATGACTCCACACATACACACTAACATTCCTAATTACAATATGTAAAGACTCTGCCATTTACAAAATCATAAATATAATAAAACAATTTACTTGAAATTTAATGAGTCTTGCATTCCATCTAAAAACGTTTAACATTCCCGGCGTGTGCCTGCCACATTGCTGGCTTGCTGTCTCGTAAAGGTTAGACACGGTCAACAGACTCGTTCAGTCATAAAACACACAGCTGCGGAACTCCCCTCGCTTATATACCAATCTGACCTTGGCAGATTAACGGGGCTTGCTTGCCTTGCACCTGTTAAAGTTTCCTGTCCATTCTAGCATATGAAATACGTAAAATGAACTCAGAGAAATCACATCGTATTCTCAGTAATTTAAACGTTACGAAACTCCTCATAAAACAATCATTCTTATGACAAATATCCACACACTTTCTAACATCCACTTACGCCATTCATGACTGACGGAAGTTTCCATACACGCATCAATCATCGCTATCGCAAACACTCGCTTCAAAATCATTTACTCCTACTAACTATAGACAATATTGAAAACATGCAGTAAATAATGATTATTAAAAATAATAAAAACACTTAATTAAACAATAATGAAAAGTTTATATACAATATCTACACAAGTCTATCGTTCCAAATTTTACTTTCTTAGTAATTTTAATTGGTTAATATTATTATTAACACTTTCTCTGGTTTAAAGTTTCCCTCTTCTATACCTTTAAATATTTACAATCCCATACCATCAGTCAAAATTGGTTAGTTGTCATCTCCGGTTTGATATGACCGATCAACTAAGATGAGTTCATATTATTAATATAATTCCAGGTTTAATCATCATTGTACCCCCCTATCCCTGCATGTCCTACTATTTACTATGCTACCTGAGGACGGATTGAGGAGAAGCGAGACTGGCTCGTTGGTGGAAGTTGGACCTAATCCCATGGCCCGGAAGGAAGAATTTCAGGGTATCCTCAACAAGGAAAGATTATACCAAGTGAAAATCAAATATAATTTTCTAAGGAACGTTACAAATGACACAGAGAAAACGGTGAGAATGACGTTTTCGGAAAGGTGGCAGAGAGGCCTCGGGAGACAGGATATACCTGCGTCGAGCGTCCTCAAGTCCACCAGGGTCAGTTTCTCCCAGATTATTTCTATCCCGTATGTGGCGATGAGCGCCATTTTCGCGTCGAATAATCTCATAGCGGTTCCCAAAGAGAGCTTCGTGAGTGATTTAATGTCATATATGGCTTTAGTTGCCGCCGTTGCACGAGACTTGATGTGGACTCTATAGGCTCTAGCTGTTGTTTGTATTGTCAATCCTAAGTATGTGAAAGTATTTACTGTCTTGGGTACCACCATAAACTGTGCGTCACCGAGTACTTTCATGAAATAAACGTATCCTGTATTTGTAAATGATGTGGTAAACAATGTAGTCGGTATCACGTAATCACGTGTAAGAACCGGGGACCTTCCATTGTGATATTTTGTGAGGGTGGAAGGTGAAAACACACATGTATATTCAAATTTATTAACCCTATGCACAATTTGTGCACTGTATTCTCAATAATAAAATAGGCACACCACTAAAATACCTCATAACCCCAGTTCAAAGTGAAAGGATGCTTGGGGCTTCGAGAGCTTATCTGACGAGTCGCACTCTAATCCGGCAGAGGCCAATTAGGGTGTGTGAATGACCTCACTAAAGGTTAAAAACCTGCGGTTCTATTATTCGCTTCAGATAGGCTTTTCAACAATTATTTCTGTTTTCGAACCTTTAGGATGGCCAGGGCCCGAATTCGGTGGGGATTCGAAGAAAAACAAACCATTTAGACAAAAATCACAAGAATATGCATTTATATGCTTCTATTCCGAAAACTGCGGTTTTATGCATTTATATGCTCGATAAATATCAATTCTGTTGGCCCCAGAGAGGTGAAAATACCACCAAAAGGCTTCTTTCAATGTGTACTATTCAGGAAAAAAATATGCAAATATGCTCGAATCCGAGGCCTAGTTATCACCATATCTCTATTCTTTTCCCTATTATAATCCATTATCAGTTTTAGGCTCATGATTTGATCTGGGCAACTTCTCCAGGGTCAGAAACTTCCTTGATATTCTCCTAATTCATTTTCAAGTTGTACTTTAATTCTATTGAGAAGAATTCGAGAAAACATTTTATAGGTAACATCCAGGAGTGAAATCCCTCGGTAATTGTTAGGGTCTGTCTTATCCCCTTTTTTATGTAGTGGATGGATGATAGCTGATGTCCAATGTTCAGGGAATTTTCCTGTAATCCAGATGTTGACTAGTTGTTGGTGAAGAGTGATTTTTGCCGAATTTCTAGCATACTTCCAAATCTCTGCAAAAGTCTGGTCTTCTCCAGGGGCTTTTGAATTCTCCATCTCATTCAGTACTATGTAAACGTCTTCTAGTGTGGGCGGGTTAATATTCTCTGGTGGTGTTATTATTGGAATGTCAACATCCAATCGAAGGAATTCTAGGGGTTCTTCACAGTTAGGAGTGTCCTAAAATATTTAGCTATAATTTGTGCATTTTCCTGGTGTTTGTGGGCCAATTTAACCTTTTAACAATAAGGTACGTGCTTCATATTTTTTCACATGTTGTTTAAAGATTTTGTAATAATTCCGCGATTGTGAAATTTTGAATTCCTCTTCAATTAATTGTAAGGTGTCTGTATGATATTGCTGTTTTATTCTTAAAGTTTTAGTTGTTTCTTTTTGTTGTGTAACTAAATTTTGAAAAGGTGTTTCAGATTTTTGGGATTGGTGTAACAACCACGCTCGGTGTCGTTTTTCAATCATCTCAACACATTAATTATTCCACCATTGATGTTTTTCCACGGTTTAATTGGAGCCAGGTCTTCGGCTATTTGTTGAAGGTTGTGAACCAAGTTTTCGAGTTTATCAGTTATCTTAATGTTTCCAGTTGCTTTTTGGTACTTTTCTCTGTTGATTAACTGGGTAGTTATGGTTTCGACACAGGTCAACTAGTCGCTCTCTGTTTTTATTTGTTCTATTGTGTGCTGACCAATTTCCAATTATGTCACTGTATTTTCTTTCTCTACCTAGCTGAGCGTTAAAGTCGCCAATTAATGATTTTACATGGTGTTTGGGGATGTTATCTATGGTTTGATCCAATAGGTTCCAAAATTCTTCTGTTTCTTCACGGTCTTTGGGGGAAGTGTTTTTATCATGCATGGGCATTTGTGATAGTATAAATCTTATTAGATGTGTTAAAGGTGAGCGTTGAGATTCGAGGAGATGGTGAGCGGAATTCTTGAACTGAATTTATAATTTTAAGGTTGATCAGAAATCCTGTTCCAAATTGTGGAACATTCTTCATCACTCTCTTCCCCGGTATACCCTTATATAGTTGATACCCTTGAGATTCCAAAGCATCCTGGTCAGTGTTTCTCAATTCCTGTAATCCCATGATAAGAATTTTGTGCTGATCCATTATGTCAGTGATCACCTTTAGCTTACCAGTTTGCATGAGAGAGTTCACATTATGTGTAGAGAAGTAAGTTATCTGCATTGGTTTGATTCTTGATCTCGTCTTATTCGTGTGTGTTGGACTGGGATGTTTCCGTGACTCCGACATCACGGTATCTCGTAGGTTGCAGCCCACCGGATCCGAATGCTACTTTCTCTGAACTCTAGGTTCAGCCGGTGGCGTATTCCTTAAAAGAATTTCCATGGTTGACAGTCACGGTAACACCGATGAGGGACTAGGTCCCGAGTTACAACTCTGGATGTGATTCAGAGAGGTGATAATAAGGCCGCTCCTCTGGAGTACAGACGCGTAGCGCAGCCGCCCCTAATCTGGAGAACAGATGCTGCGTTTTCTATGCAGTTGACCGCAAGTGGTTCATCCGCCTTTAGGGGAAGTTTCCCACCCCAAGGGCAAGAGAGTGCCCCAACCTCCACCAGTTCTTCCGCCTCCCTAGAGAGCCGTTGACCGGGTAGAGGTGGACTCCTTATCCCGGGAGTCACTCGTTCGTCAGTCTCATCAGTCTAAAGCAGGGTCTTTTCCAATTTAGGTGTCCACCTCTAAATTTTAAATTCCATTCCAAATTTGTATACTTTAATCTGTCTTAAGAGGGGCAGATGACCTCGCAGTTCCGGCCCTTAAGAAAACAATGACTAACTAGAGTGCCATGCTCCAGGCAAAGGCTTTCAAAAATGACTTCGGAATACCGAAATCTATATTCGATGTCAACTGATTGCTTTTCTGTAGAAATGCTCTCCTTGCCTGAGTCAGCCTACTTTTGGAACTTAAATACACAGTTATATCCAGTGAGAGAATGGTTTTATATGAACAGGGCCAATTGATTACCCCGTAGCATTTTTATCAGAACCTCTTGTCAGCTGTCTGTTGTATCGGCCTGTGTCACTTCTTCTTCATTTCCCGTTTCCAGTTCCCTGGGTCGGGTTGCGAATCAAGGACCTCCACCATTCATTTCCTTCTTTTAATACTTCTTTTTCTTTTACTCCACTTTTCTCTATGCCTTCCTTCACCGTATCTATCCACCTCTTTCTGGGCCTTCCTCGTGGTCTTCTTCCTGGTATTTTCTCCATAAATATTCTTTTGGTACTCTATATTCTTCCATTCTCATCATATGTCCGTACCACTTCAGCTTACTGGTCTCTATCTTGTCTTACAGTTTTGGGAACCCAGTTCTCTCCCTAATGTTCACATTTCTGACTTTATCCCTCTGCGTCTTCCCACTTATTCCTCTAAGGAACTTCATCTCGGCTGCTTGGGTTCGGCTTCATCGTGTTTTGTTGTGGTCCAAGTACCTGCTGCATATGTCAAAATTGGTGTGTAATACATTGAAAATAAAACTTTCTTGCATTTCTCTGGGACTTCCTGGTTCCATACTAAACCTCTTACACACTGGTAAAACCCATTAGCTTGTTGGATTCTCTTTCCAATTTCTTCATTTATCGTACCATCGTCTGTGAGTATGCTCCCCAAATACTTAAAGCTTTTTACTATAAGGGTTAAATATCCTTAGCTGTCAACCAGTTGCCTGTGGTCCAACTGGCATTTCCACAAAGTATACTTTACACCATTTTTCAAGTTTTGAAAATATGAAATTTTGAGGGATCTATTCATTAGTTATGAGCGCTGTTTGCTTGCAGGTGGTGACGGTGTGGGAGTACAACCGCAAGCATCTCGGCATCAAGCAGTGTCTGTACGGACACACGGACGCAGTGACATGCCTGGCGGCCAGCCCGGCCTACAACGTGATAGTATCGGGCTCTCGAGATGCCACGGCCATCATCTGGGACCTGTCTCGCCGTATCTTCGTGAGGCAACTGCGAGGTCACGCCGCTCCCATCGCAGCCATCGCCATCAACGAGCTCACCGTAAGATTTGTATTCTCGTGACTTGACTTGCATGCGATAGTCTATTTTTACTGGCAAGTTGAACGTTCTAAGTTCATGCTTTTAGATGATAACAATTGTAAGCTCTAAACACTACAGTTACCACAATAACACAAGCAATGTTCACAACAGAACCTGGAAATCGGGGAAATATCAGGGAAATTTGTCTCTCTGGAAATATCAGGGAAATGTCAGAGAATTTCGCAAAGGTGTAGAAAAAATCAGGGAAATTTGAAGAAACTTAAAAAAAAAATGCATTTGGGAATCATCATCATCATCATCATTTCCCCTTATCCAGCTCCTGCCGGGTCGGGGTATTTATGGCACTTCTCCACTTTCCTCTTTCCTTCCACCATTCTTCTTCCACGATCTTGTCCCAGTCCAGATTTCTTTTTCTCACGCTGTTCTTCACTGAATCAATCCACCTTGTTCTAGGTCTTCCTCTTGCTCTCTTACCCTTGCACTTCGCCTCCAGCATCTGTCTTGGTATTCTATTTTCCTCCATCCTCTTTACATGTCCAAACCACCTTAGTTTATTCTTCTCAATTCTCTCATTTAGTTTTCCCATCCCAACTTCCTTCCTAACATCTTCATTCCTCACTCTGTCTTTCCTTGTCTTTCCTATCATACTTCTTAGGAATTTCATTTCACTGGCTTGGATTCTACTCTCTTGCCTGCTTGTC
Organism: Meconema thalassinum; assembly: GCA_946902985.2. Taxonomy (NCBI): domain Eukaryota; kingdom Metazoa; phylum Arthropoda; class Insecta; order Orthoptera; family Tettigoniidae; genus Meconema; species Meconema thalassinum. Next base: position 295,669,538 of record OX336396.1, on the reverse strand, counting down.
AGGGTCCAAGTCTCAGCTGCATAAGTTAATATGGGAACATAGTACACTTTATACATTACCTCCTTGCTTTTCCTCGGTACTTCCTTATCCCAAACAAGTTTTCTTACACTTTGATAGAATGCATTGCTCTGCTGTACCCTCCTGCCAATCTCCATGTCCAACCTACCAGTTTGCATCAATTCACTTCCTAGGTATTTGAACGTGTCCACAATTTCCAAACTCTGACTTCCAATTTTCACAGTGCCCTTTCCTTGTCTTTCCCCTCTTGTCATCACCATGGTCTTGCTTTTCTCTATACTGATTTTCAGGCCATACTTCTGAATATTTCCGTTCAGTGCATCTAGTTGTTTTTGCACTTCTTCGGTGTTCCTTCCCCAGACCACAATATCATCTGCAAATAACAGTAACTTCATTTCTTTATGTCCATATGCTTCCTTTGTTTCCTTTACTATTTCATCCATTACCATTATGAACAAGAGAGGTGACAGCACACTCCCTTGTCTTAGTCCAGTCTTGTTCCTAAACCAATCTGTCTTTCCAACTGGGGTCAGTACCCTGCTAACACAGTTGTTGTACATTGCTTGCACCATTTCCAACATTTCTCTTCCCAGTCTCTTCTTAACCATGGTTTCCCATACCTTCTCTCTGGGGACACTATCATATGCCTTTTCTAGATCTATGAAAGTCATGATCAAATCCTCTCCATATTCCCAGTTCTTTTCCATCACCTGCCTCAAGCTAAAGATTGGGTCCACTGTGGATCTTCCACTCCTGAAGCCATACTGTTCCTCTTGCAACTCTCCTTCCACCTTTCTTCTAATTCTTCTTTCTAATATCCTTTCCAGTATTTTTACTATCTGTGATATGAGGGTGATCCCTCTATAGTTATCACACACCTTCTTGTCCCCCTTCTTAAACACTGGTATTATTAGCCCTTTCTCCCAGTCTTCTGGTACACATTTCTGTTTCCACACACATTTTAGCAGTCGATACAGCCATTGCATACCAACAGGTCCAGCAGCCTTTATCATTTCTACACTGATTTCATCCACCCCTGTTGCTTTTCCCATCTTCATTTTCTGTACTGCTAATTCCACCTCCAGCATTGTTATATCATCTTCTGTTATAGAGTCGTCAGGTTGTGTCACTTCCATCTCACCAGTACCATTGCTCACATTCAATAGCTTATCGAAATACTCCTTCCATCGTCCCTTTATCTCTTCTGGGTGTGTTAACAACTCTCCTTCTTCCTTTTTCACCAGCTTTGTGGTAACTCGTTCTTTCCTCTTCTTAGAAGCCCATACAGCATCCTTTTACTGCCACTTACATCTGTTTCCATTCTTCGTGTAAATTCTTCCCAACTTTTCTTCTTTTCTTCTCCTACCACTTTCTTACACCTCCGTTTGCTGTCGTGATACTTCCTTTTGCTTTCTTCTGTTTGATCTCGGTTCCATTCTTTCCATGCAGACTTCTTTTCTTTCACTGCTTTCCTCACTTCCTCATTCCACCATGGTGTCTCCTTCTCTTTCACTCTTGTTGACGTCCTACCACAAGCACTCTCTGCTGCACCAGCAAATGCCTTTTTAAAGTGGGACCATTCCTCTTCTACATTTTCCACTTCAGTAACTGGGATTTGTTGCTTCAATCTCTCCTGAAAATCTTACTGTACAGCTTTGTCTTTCAATTTCCATACTTTTATTTTACTTTCTCTGATCTCCTTTAGGTTTTCCAATTTTCCCCATCTAAATTTTGCCACCACAGCTCTATGGTCCCCATCAAATGCTTCTCCTGGTAAAGCTGTCACGTCTATCAGCTTTCTGCGATTAGTCCTTTCCACCAGGAAGTAGTCAATTACTGATTTTGTTCTTCTATCACCCCACCCATATCTCGTAATTTTCCTGCTGTTTTTCTTCCGAAACCATGAATTACCCACTATCAGTCCATTCCTTTCACAAAAGTTTACAAGTTCCTCTCCTTCCCGGTTCTTTTTCCCATATCCATATGGTCCAACGACTTCTTCCTTTCCTTGTCTCTCATTTCCGACTTGTGCACTCATATCTCCCATGATCACCACTTCTACATCTGAGATTACTCTTTCTACATCCTCCAGGAATACTTCAATATCTTCTTCTCTGTTTCCAGTCTGTGGTGCATACACTTGTATGAAGTCCATCACGTCATTCATCTTCATTCTAATTTTCATTATTCTGTCACTCACACACTCTACCACTTCAACATACTCCTCCAGTTGTTTCGAGGTTATCAGTCCCACGCCATTTTTTGCCTCTTGGCCACCACTCCAGTATAATGTATATCCTTTCCTCAATTTCTTCCTTCCTTTACCTTTCCATTTCACTTCACTCAGCCCCATCATTCCAACCTTCTCCCTCTCCATGAAGTCTACCACCTCCTCCACCTTGCCTGTCAGGGTCATGACATTCATGATTCCCACTTTCATTTCGGTTACTGGTCGCCCATTTCTCACAGTTCCCCCAGTACCAAAGGAACTGCACGTCGCCTGCAGGGTACGCCCTAACCTTTTCCGAATCATTGGAAGTGCCATTTCCATTTTAGGCTATTATTACGATGGGGTCGCCACTCCCAAAGGCATTTTATGAAGCTACTGCCAGCTATTATTCAGGCCGCCCCTAACATGGGAAACAGACGCCCTTGCAGCCGCCCCTAACCTGGGAAACAGACGCTGCCGATTGATGCTGTACTCATACTATTCCCTGAGTACTGGGTTGCCTCTTCCACAATCTCCACCGTTCCGAAGTCCATCTTCTCCGCTGCAGATTCCGTTGAGGTCTTCGCACGTAACCCTGTGCACGGGGCCTATGTTATACCCCATAGGACTGGGTCCTCACCAGAACTTAGCCGGTACTGTAGTTCCATGGTATATTACAGTACCGTTGCCCACCCCCGCGACGTGGACGCGCCTGGCAAGAATTATCCATGTAGCCAATTAGGATTGACTCATGGACCGGGTTAAGGACCTGTCTAAATCCAGCCTCCAAGGCCATTTGGGAATATTATTATTAATTAATTAATTGAAGAAACTTAAAAAAAAATGCTTTTGGGAATATTGTTATTATTAATTAATCTAAAGCCTCCGTGGCTTAGGCGGCAGCACGCAGGCCTCTCACCGCTGGGTCCATGGTTCAAATCCCGGTCACTCCATGTGAGATTTGTGCTGGATGCAGCGGGGGCTGACAGGTTTTTCTCCGGGTACTCCGGTTTTCCTTGTCAAAACTTTCATTCCAGCAACACTTTCCACTATCATTTCATCTGTCATTCATTTAATCATTGGCCCTGAGGAGTGTGACAGGCTTCGGCAGCTGGCACAGTTCATATCCTCGCCACTAGATGGGGGCTTCATTCAATCCCTGACCCAGTCGGACGACTGGAACAGGCTGTGGATTTTTTCATTATTATTAATTAATCTAAACTTTAAACAAATTTTGCATCGAGCGAGTGAGAATTATTTTTCATCCGTAACCTGGCGCAGTGCAGGGAGTTTCCGCGTTTTTTTTCTGTTCATTGGGATAATTTGTCAAAAGCCATCTGTAAATTTTCAATGTTTGGTGTCATCTGCATACATATATATTTTTACTTTTTCGGTTTCAATGGCTCTTGGAATTCCAGCAGTGGTAATGATGAAGAGGAGGGGGCTGATTGGGTCCCCCTGCAGTACTCCATTAGTCTCCTCGATAGGGAGTTTTCACTACATCGTCTATTTCAATGATGTTTTTGCTAGTATGTTCCTTAATAGTCTCGTTTCGTGTATACTTCCTATTATCTCCTCTACCTTTTCCATTATGAGCTTTCTGCTCATTAGGTCAAACACCTTAGTATAGTTTATAAATATCCCTGCTGTTTGTTGCAGTTCGTGTTTAATATCCTCCTGTAGACATTTTACCGCCTGAATGGTTAACCTTCCCCTCACAAAACCAAATCGCTGGTCTTGAAGAGCCCAACTAGTCAGATCATATATCCATTTATTTTATTCTAATAGAGACATAAATGTTCACCCTTCCCCCCTGCACACCGAATGTCCTTATATGTTCTTATTCATTGACATAATCCTACCTAGAACTCAGGACAGTTTAGGGTCTGTTTTTCAATCTCTGGATAAAAGTGATGGGCATCCACTCCCCGAGTAACTTTGCTCAACACTTTTATCCCTTCGGCATTCGAAACGTGTTTTTCAATGCAAAGTTACTCAGCGAGCTACTACTCGTCGGAAGTATCAACAAACGGGTTATGTGATTGGTCAAAAATGAATTCTGAACGGTAAACGCTCATGCAAACTCTGCGAACTGATTGAAAAACAAACCACATGGTCTCGGTCTACGTATCAGTATTTAAATAATGATATGCTTTAATATGAAATATTGTAACTAGTCGGCAAAACAGGTATTATGTTTCAACACAATGGCTATTCAGATTTTAACCCACATAGCGATAATGCAGTCATCAACATAGGCCTAATATATATTGTTTTTATACGGGAACTGAACTAGCCTTTCATGGACTAATGTATGCATTCCCTTTACTGCCAAGTAATCTTATTCATAACGAATTTAAAACTCAATTCCACGCAGGGACATTATCAAAAAAAAGCAAAATATTAATGGGGCATAAAATATTATTTCCATAATCTTACCAGTACGTGAAAATAAGAAACCGTCTTGTACTCATCATTTCCGTGGTTGTAATAGCCACGGTGATAACTTCTTGGTCTGAGAATCATGAGATCTCTGGTTCGAACCCCAGTCGTGGCAATTATTTTTGCTACCAGATCATTGATTTAAACGATATTTATCATATCGTGAGTCATTTTAACAGAATCTACATGAAATTACGCTTACCTAATTTTTATTACAATATGTTACAGTAAGCAGGATTTGGGAAATTTGTTTGTATTGAACATTATTTCTAGCAGTCTATAGATAGACTAGACACTATGGTTTCATCTCTCCTCTTAATTTACAGTATAATATGTGATGTTTGTTGAAACAGAGCGTAAATTCATATTCGTCACAATTTTAAGAATGTCCAAGCTGTGTAGTATACGAGATCTTCGAAATGTTTATTTTTCTATTGCCGTATAATGTATACAAATATCGTCACCTGTGTGCGTACCGAAGCTGATAATTCTAGCGCAGCCATCACAGCACTTTTCGATAAACTAAAACAAGCCATGAAATACGATTCATACAACTAGAACCCGTGCACAGGGTTACGTGCGAAGACCTCAACGGAATCTGCAGCGGAGAAGATGGACTTCAGAACGGTGGAGATTGCGGAAGAGGCAACCCAGTACTCAGGGAATAGTATGAGTACAGCATCAATCGGCAGCGTCTGTTTCCCAGGTTAGGGGCGGCTGCAAGGGCGTCTGTTTCCCATGTAAGGGGCGGCCTGTATAATAGCTGGCAGTAGCTTCATAAAATGCCTTTGGGAGTGGCGACCCCATCGTAATAATAGCCTAAAATGGAAATGGCACTTCGAATGAATCGGAAAAGGTTAGGGCGTACCCTGCAGGCGACGCGCAGTTCTTTTGGTACTGGGGGAACTGTGAGAAATGGGCGACCAGTAACCGAAATGAAAGTGGGAATCATGAATGTCATGACCCTGACAGGCAAGGTGGAGGAGGTGGTAGACTTCATGGAGAGGGAGAATGTTGGATTGATGGGGCTGAGTGAAGTGAAATGGAAAGGTAAAGGAAGGAAGAAATTAAGGAAAGGATATACATTATACTGGAGTGGTGGCCAAGAGGCCAAAAATGGCGTGGGACTGATAACCTCGAAACAACTGGAGGAGTATGTTGAAGTGGTCGAGTGTGTGAGTGACAGAATAATGAAAATTAGAATGAAGATGAAAAATGACGTGATGGACTTCATACAAGTGTATGCACCACAGACTGGAAACAGAGAAGAAGATATTGAAGTATTTCTGGAGGATGTAGAAAGAGTAATCTCAGATGTAGAAGTGGTGATCATGGGAGATATGAATGCACAAGTCGGAAACGAGAGACAAGGAAAGGAAGAAGTCATTGGACCATATGGATATGGGAAAAAGAACCGGGAAGGAGAGGAACTTGTAAACTTTTGTGAAAGGAATGGACTGATAGTGGGTAATTCATGGTTTCGGAAGAAAAACAGCAGGAAAATTACGAGATATGGTTGGGGCGATAGAAGAACAAAATCAGTAATTGACTACTTTCTGGTGGAAAGGACTAATCGCAGAAAGCTGATAGATGTGACAGCTTTACCAGGAGAAGCATTTGATGGGGACCATAGAGCTGTGGTGGCAAAATTTAGATGGGGAAAATTGGAAAACCTAAAGGAGATCAGAGAAAGTAAAATAAAAGTATGGAAATTGAAAGACAAAACTGTACAGGAAGATTTTCAGGAGAGATTGAAGCAACAAATCCCAGTTACTGAAGTGGAAAACATAGAAGAGGAATGGTCTCACTTTAAAAAGGCATTTGTTGGTGCAGCAGAGAGTGCTTGTGGTAGGACGTCAACAAGAGTGAAAGAGAAGGAGACACCATGGTGGAATGAGGAAGTGAGGAAAGCAGTGAAAGAAAAGAAGTCTGCATGGAAAGAATGGAACCGAGATCAAACAGAAGAAAGCAAAAGGAAGTATCACGACAGCAAACGGAGGTGTAAGAAAGTGGTAGGAGAAGAAAAGAAGAAAAGTTGGGAAGAATTTACACGAAGAATGGAAACAGATGTAAGTGGCAGTAAAAGGATGCTGTATGGGCTTCTAAGAAGTAAGAGGAAAGAAAGGGTTACTACAAAGCTGGTGAAAAAGGAAGATGGAGAGTTGTTAACACACCCGGAAGAGATAAAGGGACGGTGGAAGGAGTATTTCGATAAGCTACTGAATGTGAGCAATTGTACTGGTGAGATGGAAGTGACACAGCCTGACGACTCAATAACAGAAGATGATATAACAATGCTGGAGGTGGAATTAGCAGTACAGAAAATGAAGATGGGAAAAGCAACAGGGGTGGATGAAGTCAGTGTAGAAATGATAAAGGCTGCTGGACCTGTTGGTATGCAATGGCTGTATCGACTGCTAAAGTGTGTGTGGAAATGGAAATGTGTACCAGAAGACTGGGAGAAAGGGCTAATAATACCAGTGTTTAAGAAGGGGGACAAGAAGGTGTGTGATAACTATAGAGGGATCACCCTCATATCACAGATAGTAAAAATACTGGAAAGGATATTAGAAAGAAGAATGAGAAGAAAGGTGGAAGGAGAGTTGCAAGAGGAACAGTATGGCTTCAGGAGTGGAAGATCCACAGTGGACCCAATCTTTAGCTTGAGGCAGGTGATGGAAAAGAACTGGGAATATGGAGAGGATTTGATCATGACTTTCATAGATCTAGAAAAGGCATATGATAGTGTCCCCAGAGAGAAGGTATGGGAAACCATGGTTAAGAAGAGACTGGGAAGAGAAATGTTGGAAATGGTGCAAGCAATGTACAACAACTGTGTTAGCAGGGTACTGACCCCAGTTGGAAAGACGAACAAGACTGGACTAAGACAAGGGAGTGTGCTGTCACCTCTCTTGTTCATAATGGTGATGGATGAAATAGTAAAGGAAACAAAGGAAGCATATGAACATAAAGAAATGAAGTTACTGTTATTTGCAGATGATATTGTGGTCTGGGGAAGGAACACCGAAGAAGTGCAAAAACAACTAGATGCACTGAACGAAAATATTCAGAAGTATGGCCTGAAAATCAGTATAGAGAAAAGCAAGACCATGGTGATGACAAGAGGGGAAAGACAAGGAAAGGGCATTGTGAAAATTGGAAGTCAGAGTTTGGAAATTGTGGACACGTTCCAATACCTAGGAAGTGAATTGATGCAAACTGGTAGGTTGGACATGGAGATTGGCAGGAGGGTACAGCAGAGCAATGCATTCTATCAAAGTGTAAGAAAACTTATTTGGGATAAGAAAGTACCAAGGAAAAGCAAGGAGGTAATGTATAAAGTGTACTATGTTCCCATATTAACTTATGCAGCTGAGACTTGGACCCTGACAAGCAGGCAAGAGAGTAGAATCCAAGCCAGTGAAATGAAATTCCTAAGAAGTATGATAGGAAAGACAAGGAAAGACAGAGTGAGGAATGAAGATGTTAGGAAGGAAGTTGGGATGGGAAAACTAAATGAGAGAATTGAGAAGAATAAACTAAGGTGGTTTGGACATGTAAAGAGGATGGAGGAAAATAGAATACCAAGACAGATGCTGGAGGCCAAGTGCAAGGGTAAGAGAGCAAGGGGAAGACCTAGAACAAGGTGGATTGATTCAGTGAAGAACAGCGTGAGAAAAAGAAATCTGGACTGGGACAAGATCGTGGAAGAAGAATGGTGGAAGGAAAGAGGAAAGTGGAGAAGTGCCATAAATATCCCGACCCGGCAGGAGCTGGATAAGGGGAAATGATGATGATGATGACAACTAGAATACAAATCCATGATACAAATCATGAAGTGTTCACAGCTGGTAGGAGAAAAACAACAAGCAACTACTCCGAAGGTTTAATGCTTATCCAGCACAAATAGTACCAGGTAAATATGACCAACTTGCCCACCACATTTTTAGCCTACTTTTCACATTTTGCAAAAGTGAGGGAAAAGTAGACTTATGAGATCGGGCAAATGTCTGTCTGTCTGTCTGTCTGTCCTTCTGTCTGTCTGGCTGTGTGTGTGTCCCCCCCTATCAACTCCTAAACGGCTGCAGCAATCGAAACAAAATTTGGTAGGAGTAAACATCTATACCTGAATATCTCACGGCCATATTTGAAAATGATGTCAGTGCTACCAACTGCTGAAAAATCACAATTGAAATTTGAGGTCCATGTTGGATATCTTGGAAGCTATTTCAAAATTGGCACACGTATAGATAATAATTTTGCAGTTTAATTTCGAGGAGGCCATATATGGCAGTTGCCAAAATGATTATAAGCCTGCTGATAGGTCCAAATTTTAATTGCATATAACTTCTATACTATCAATTGGATTTCAACCAAATTTTGTATGTGCTATGTGTATATAAACAGATATAACTGAACATATTCTTAATAGCCACCAGGGTTGCCAACTGTTAATAAATGCTCTAAATTTGTTTTTACCAAATACCCATATATCAGAAAGTATGCAAGCCAACAGCTTTAAACTATGCACACGTATAGTACCTGACATCCAATATTAATTTGGAGTAACTTATATACGTCAGTGCTACCAACATGATTCTAAGCCTGCTGAGAGGTCCAACTTTAAATACATGTAACTTCTATACTATCATTTGGATTTCAACCAAATTTCGTGTGTGCTATGTGTACCATCACAGATATGTCTATGCCGATTCTTAAGAGTAACCAGGGCTGCCAACTGTTAATAAATACTGTCTCTATTTTTGTTACCCTAATATCAATATATCAGAAAGTATGCAAGCCAATAGCTCTAAAGTTTGCACACATATAGTACCTGGAATTCTAGATTAATTTGGAGTATCTAATATACGTCAGTGCTGCCAACGTGATTCTAAGCCTGCTGATAGGTCCAATTTTAAAATGCATGTAACTTCTATACTAACTAATGGATTTCATTCAAAATTGACACAACAATAGATCATATTATTTCAGATTATTTCTGACCAATACATGTATGTCATTGTTGCCAACATGATTTTACACGCACTGTTAGATCCAATGTTTAGCTGCATGTAATCCATGCTATCCATTGGACTTCAACCAAATTTTGTATTCTGTACCTTAAGAGATGGAACTAAGAATATATTCAGTCACCAGGGCTGCCAACTGTAGTTCTCTATTAGGCTACATAATGCCAGGTATACAGTATTTCGAATTAATTAGAAATTTCGATATTACCAACTTAATTTCTTCATTATTCTAGATAGATCCATATAGATCAATCATTGGCATGAATGTTAAATTTTAAGAAAAGTAGGCTCTTTAGTTCGTCACGGAACTTCTTGTTTTTCCCTTGGCAGTGCTGCCTAGCGATTGAAAAACGCAGTATGGCGTTTAATGCTGGGAGTACGCTACTCCGAACTTTGCCCAACGATTGAGAAACAGGCCCTTAGACGGTCCCAGATTCAGGTTCTGATCACGCCACATATTTTGTCTTTTTAATGGCTCGTACTTTATGAACACAACATAAACTCATTGGGGCAATTTAGAAGGCTGTTGAAACTAAAAATGTCTAGGTCTATGAATAACGTACAAATTTGTTCTAATGTACTGAATTACAGTATTACATTCAGAAATGCATCTGGAAAAGCTGGAAATGTTGCTGAACGCACAGTGTTGTTCCCTTTAAACGAAACCCTGGATATTGCAGGGTGATATTGCTACGTGTGCTGGCACTTGGCTACATGTGTGGAGCATCAATGGTGACGAGCTGGCGAGCGTGAACACTTGTGTAGGCCGTGCAGACCGGATGCAGCAGATACTGTGTGTGGCCTTCTCTCAGACGCACGAGTGGGACTCCCAGAACGTCGTCATGACCGGCTCCACCGATGGCGTGGCTCGGGTGAGTACTTCCGCCTTGTTACGTCCCTCTGTGAGGGTAATCGATAATACATGCAACTTGAAAGCCATTATTTTCATTTTAACTCATAAATACTTGTAAATAATATTGAATATTTCTCCCATTACTGTGAGATAAGGTGTGCTGATGACATAGCTCTAATTGCAGAAAATGAAGAAGACTTACAAAAGATCCTAAGCATGATGGACAAAATATTGGCGGAAGAATTTAATATGAGAATAAATACAAACAAAACATGAATTTTGGTCTGCAGTAAAAATGGCGAAAACCAGGCAGAAATAGAGTAAGAAATGAAACAATACAAGAAGTGAATGAGTTTAATTATCTAGGAAGTAAAATAATTGATGGAAGAAGCAGCAGAGAGATATTAAGTAGGATTGCCCAAGCCAAGAACGCTTTCTATACTGCAAAGAACGGTTGGTTCCTCAGTTTAGGGGCTGCGACAATGCGGTCATGTAGCCCCGTGTACTTTAGGTGTATGTTGAATCTGTCGGATAACCGGTGTTAATTGTGATGACTGTATTAGTGTGTGTTATCTGTTTTCAATTCAAGTAAGGACTGCCGACATTGAATTTTTTCAAGTAGTTCCTACTTTTGCCGCCAAACGACACCGTCAACGACTACTAGTTCAGAACTTGGTTACCAGATATCATCGCAGTCGGCTCCTGGCGACGAACGTCGGAACCTAAGAGCGTTTGTCAAATGTTTAACCTAATTTAGCTTCACACAGATGTAGTTAGTGGAAGGTTCTTTAACATGCCATAAATCTATGACATGGGACCGGCGGCTTTACTTCCCCTCCAAAGGAAGGCATACTGAAGGATTTTAACGCTCTTAAAAGATCCGATTACTTCGGCCGGGTTTGAACCCGCGATCTTGGGCATAGAAGCTCAGCATGCTACCAACTACGCCACCAAAGCCTCCACTGCAAAGAACATAAGTCTTTTGTTGTGAAGAAACAAATGTTGAAGACCTATGTATGGAGCGTCGCGCTATATGGCAGCGAATCTTGGACAATAGGAGAGAGAGAGAGAGAGAGGAAAAGACTACTAGCATTTGAACCCTGGCGCTATACAAGGATTATAAAAATCAGCTGGAATGAAATGGTCACAAATGAGGAAGTCTTTAGAAGAGTGGGAGAGAGAAGATGCTTCCTTAAATATTTAAAAAGAAGACTGAATCATCTCGTGGGTCACATACTGCGACACAATGGACTGCTTAAGATTATAATCGAGGGAGCAGTAGATGGCAAGAATATAGAGGAAGACCCAGACTGGAGTACATGAGTCAAATACTGCAAGATGTGGGTTGTGGCTCATACTGTGAACTGAAGAGGCAGACAGGAAGAGTGGCAAGCTGCTGCCAACTAGCCTCACGGCTGTTAACTACAGAGAGAGATTGTGGGAACATTGTGGTTAATTATAATGAATGTTGAATGCAATTATCTCCCCCACTCCTCCAGTAATTGGCTACTATGAGTGTCAGGAAGACAGATTGGAAGCCTTTATTTCCAATTTGGCACATTAATGACCTTTACTTGTCTCCTTCCCCATTGCAGGTCCAGTGGGACCTCATCCTTATACAGTAGTACACTTCAGAAAAACTTCTAGACTTTAGCAATTCAGTTTGTGTATTATCAAGAATGTTAATTGTACACAAGAGACTCCCAACACACCACGCACCCAAGTTTTCAAAGGAAAAAAGTAAAATGAAGCAAGCAAAAAGACATGCATATTTCCCTACAATAAATCCTAAAAAGATGGTATATTGGCTTTCACGGCCAGTGAATTAAAACTCCACAATTTTCAGTAATTTGATTAGAAAAGTTGCTGACCTCTAATTCACTGGCCTTGAAAGCCAATATACCATCTTTTTGGAAGCCTTCATAGGGAGGTTATGGCTGCTTGAGGTTTTAGTTCTCACAGTAAAGAGGTGCAGGTGCACTTCATAAAAAGGGAGGTAACGCCCAGTTCGCTACTCCTGTGGGGGTCCGGGCGGGGACACCAAAAGCCCGCTGATGAGCCAGCTTGGTGTCCTAGGCGAAACCCCACACAAGACATGGCACAAACCTAGAAAAATCGCTGAGTTTTGATAAATACTAATATCGTGTAGAACATATTATACTCAATACAGTCTACAATCTACAGGGATCTTCGACATTTTACCTTAAAACGTCAAGTGAAAGAGTTTGTCCTCGTTTCTCCAGTCTCAAATACACAATTCAGATTCCTACTTGAACCCGATTTCTTTTTTCTTTTGCTTCCTTGATTATCTTGGCTTTTTCTCCCACAGTAAACAAATGGGACTGTATCTTAATATCAGTGGGGCCAACATGTTTACCATTAGGTATCACAATAAATAAGGAAGTCATCAAAGTGGTGGATCATTTTAAACTGCTGTGATCTCGGAGTCCCAAAATTCGTCAGAGGTTAGGACTTGGATAGAAAGTTTTCAAGATAAAAACAAATGAGCATCATGTTGAGGTTTGACCTCTTTGGACAAGGTGACGATGTCTTCTACTGGCTTCATTGTTGTTTGGTTTCGGGGTCGTAGAAATAGCATGACGTTTCATCAACTTGGACAAAATGTATCAAGTCGCTTAGGAGCTGTTTCCTCAAAGCACTGCATTTTTCCACTGGACGTTCCTTTTGCTGTTCAGTGAGAACCCAAGGCACCACATTTCGCAACAACACTTCACATTCCTAAATCGTCCATTAAGCTCCACAACGGTCCTGATAAATCCCCTGTCTGGTCCGTTGTCGGTCTTAGGCACAAGTGCACAGAGTTTTCTAACATTTTTGTCACTGTCAACATTTCATCTTATTTGAAACGAGTAAACCACACGTACATTGAGTTTTCCCCATAGCGCTGTCTTTGTAACACAACAGTTACTGCTGCATTTTTCCCCAAGTTTAGTTAGTTATTGATGTTTTAAGGAGTGGAACTTTGAGGTCATCTGCCTCAAACTTCCCCAAGTTTCACAGCCACTTACTGTTCACTTAAAAAGGGGAACGAATGAATCTGCTTTTGCCAAACACTTCACTGAGTGCATTGAACTGAGAGAGAGTTGCTCTAAGCTCGTCTACCATGAAACTTCCGTCTATCACTGAGCTATTCCAGGATTTTTTTGGGTACCCCTTCATACAATTGTCGACAAAGGTCTGTGTTCTTTGATATATATGTAAATGTGACTATTTAACCCTTTATGGGATAGTGGTTTATTAACCACCTGTCATAAGGACAGTTTATGCTTTCAAAGATGCTGATAGTTGAATCTTTCAGCCAAATTTCAGGGAATTTTCATGCTCAAGGACGGTTCTAGTATTTCTAAAAATCAAATATTATACGTATGTACTTGACGTAATGTACTGGATACATTTTTTTTAAATTAAAACTAAGAACATTAACAATTAAAGTGTAAAAAAATTAAATATAGAAATAGAAATTAAAAAATTACAATAATAAAAGAAATATAAAAATGAAAATAATAAATATAACTATAAAAAATATTAAAATTATAAAAATCAATTCACAATTAAATTTAAAAAAAAGAATATCAAAATCCTGCACTTAAGGTTATATCATAAATGTGAGGAGAACATCGGTGGCACACAGTTTGGATTCAGGAATGGGCTCGGAACTCGGGAGGCATTGCTCAGTCTTCAGGTGTTGATTCAACGATGTCGTGATGTTCGTGTCGATGTTTACATGTGTTTCATCGATTATGAAAAAGCCTTTGACACTGTTCAACACGATAAACTGATGAACATTTTATGTGACCTGGAACTAGATGGACGTGACATCCGATTAAATGGAAATCTGTACTGGAATCAACGTGCTGCTGTACGTGTTGATGGTCAGCTCTCTGAAGAAGTATCGACTATGAAGGGAGTTCGCCAAGGTTGCATTCATTCTCCACTCCTCTTCAACATCTATTCTGAAAAGATTTTCCAAGATGCTCTTGATGGAAAGTCTCAAGGAGTAGTGGTAAATGGATCTATTATTAATAACGTCCGATATGCTGATGACACTGTCAGCCTTGCAACAAGTATGGATGATTTACAAATACTACTGGATTCTATTTCTGAAGGAAGTAATGCCATGGGATTACATTTAAATGTAATAAAGACAAAGTGGATGGTTGTTAGTAAAAACAAAGATGAAATTCAGGGCATTCTTACACTTGGTAATGAAAGAATTGAAATGGTTTCATCATATAAATATTTAGGATGTCAAATCAATGATAACTGGGACTTAAATCAAGAAATTCGCTGTAGAATTGAGCAGGCCAGAAGTTCTTTCAAGAAAATGAGAAAAGTTTTGACCAGCCGTGATTTAAGTCGTCATTATGCACCCGACTGCTTTGATGCTACGTTTTTGGTGTCCTGCTCTATGGAGTTAAATCATGGACACTTACCGAGGTTTTAAGTAAGAAACGGATAGCATTTGAAATATGGACGTATCGCAGGATTTTCAGGATATCATGGACAGCTAAAGTCACAAATGTGGAAGTACGGCGGCGTATGAACAAAGACTTGGAAATTCTCAGTATCATCAAAAGGAGAAAACTAGAATACTTTGGTCATTTTATGCTCAACAACAAATACCACCTCTTGCAATTAATTATCCAAGGGAAGATTGATGGCATTAGGGGTCCAGAACGCAGACGAATATCCTGGCTAAAGAACTTTAGCCAGAGGTTTGGACTTAATACAGTGTCAGCTATGGACAAACAGCAGATCATGCTACTGATCGCCAATGTTCTTGGAGGACGAGGCACTTGGAGAAGGAGAAGAAGAAGAAGAACATAAATTAAAAATGAAAAATAGATATATAAACATTAAAATTAGAAAAAACAAAAATAACATTATTAATAATAATAATGAAAATGAATTAAAATGTAGAAACACCTAAAAATAAAAATAGTTTTGCCCTATAAAGGGTTACTAGCTCCCTGTCAGAGAATAGAGCTTCATAACAAACTTGTGAATATTGATTTGGCTGCTTATACCAGGCACTTTTGAGATATCAACTGGTGGTACATTTCAGATGTGGTCCGTGGACTACGTGCAGGTTCCTAAAGAAGAGAAACCTCTCGGGAAGGATACGAGTGAAAACGATGTCCGTTCTTTGAATTCTGCCAGCAGCTGCACCGAGCTGAAGGCTGAAGTAGCGTCTACCGAGGGAGAGGCTCGCACCAAGCAGCGCATGCAGGATCTGGTGAAACAGATGAGCATCTCGGCAGAGTTCACCAACGACCAGACTGGTTTGTACTTCACACAAGCATCTCTAGGTCTTCCACCATCACATCCAATGTATTGAAAGACTTCCACCTCCTTTTTCTGTACCTTCTGTTAATGCATTGTTTCATTGCATTCTGGGACTTTTATCTTACTCCTTTCTTTGTTTATTTTGTTTTCATGTCTCTTCTACCCCATTTCAGCATCTACTCCTTACTTCTAACCTGTCTTCTGCTTTTTAGCCTATTGTATTTGCTCTCATATAACTCGCACTTTTTTGACCAAAAATAATTTTCGGTGCGTGATATATGCGGGGATTTGTGTGCGAAATACTGTATTCCCAAAAAAACATAAAATTCTAATTATTGAAACAAGACGACTGGAATTGTCAACTGCCGTCACTGCTGCCGATCTCTGAGCTACTTGTGCGTGCATCATCATCTAATACTGCATCATCCTAACTTCCGTGTAATGCATTCGCGATGCCGTCTTCAAGAACCTCTTAACGTCTGTCAACACCATAACCCATACCCGTGTAACCCAATCGCGCAAGAGTTCAACTGACAGCCTATTTTATCTTCTGTTGAAAGCTTATCGTGACGAACAATACCAGATCTCGACGTTCTAACCTAACAATTACTTATTTAGCGTGTGGAGCACCCACAAAACAGCTGACGATCACACCCCGTATTGTTGTTTTACTGCGTCGCCACATTTGAAAACACCTTATGTGTTTGGTTAGTGGTTTCTAGCGCATCTTTCTGTTGATGCCAGTAGCGAATATAAAATTTATCCAAAATGAGTTCTCAACCGGCAGCTCTATTACCATCGTCTTCGTATTTTATCACTTTGAGTTTAAACCCAGCCGTATAACTCCTGCGTTTTCACACAGTTAAAAGATCGACTTCCGCAAGAAAACTATCACAACTGAGAAACAATGGAACATGAAGACAGAATATTGGTACTTGTCAACAATGCAACAGATGGTCAAATACCAAGGAAAGCACCGCCAATAAGCACGAACAATAATATTGCAGGCAAGACATGTGATGTCCTGTGGGCGGCAATCATCAGCTTTATCATGGTGTCAGAAATTAATGCGAGATATATGCGAGGATTTTTTTCCCCGCAATTTTAAATTAAAAAATGGGGTGTGAGATAGAGTATACACAGTGGCGAGTTATATGCGAACAAATACAGTGTTTAATCTTCTGAAATGTAGGCTTGTGTCCATGTGTGTTGTTGTGTGTGTGTATATTGTAGATACAATTATTGGAAAAAATAAATAATATTCATAAATTTTGATTGGCGGGAACAATTTCAACGATACTTGGTAGGGACGTACTACTGCCCCAATTCAACCTCGATTGTGCCTTTCAAATATTAATAACTATCACTGATTCAACATGGCGACACACTATTTCATCAGCATTTAACATCTCCAAACTTATTGCTGCAATCAACCTGAAGATTTTTTATGATAGAGGCCACAAAAGTAAGTTTATCAACTACTAGTTCCATTAAGAATTAATTCCTATATTACACCATACTTTTCCATTTAGAAACTCTCCCATCTATTAAATTTCCTATATCTTCTTCTTCTTCTTCTAGTCAGGGGCAGATGACCTCGTAGTTCCGCCCCTTAAAACAACAATAACTAGCTAACTTCTTCTAGCCTTTGTCCCACAGAGTAGGATCGGCTCTTCTGAACAACTGCTTGCACGGTCTGCAGCGTACTTCTCAGCATTGGCTGCTCTCATGTCCTCCTTGATTTGCTCAAGCGACCGCTTCTTTGGCCATCCTTGTGGTCGCTTGCCTATTACATCTAGTTGTAGTGCTCTTTTTGCCACTGTGTCCTCGCAACTCCATAGTACATGTCCGTACCAACGCAGGTGAGCTTCCAGCATCTTGTCAGGGACCGGTGCGACACCAAGGGTGCCTCTAACATGGACATTGGTGACATGATTTAGTGTTGTTAGGCCAATGGACCAGCGCAGTATCCTCATCTCCATGCTCACATCTCTTGGTTACTGGCCAGCACTGAGTTCCATACAATGCTACAGGTCTGATTACAGTGCTATTTCAGCTGTATTTGTTCGCATTCGTACTTCTCTCAATGTGTCTCCATCTGATGCTATGTATGAGCCCAAATATCGGATACCAGTGATCTTGTTGAGTTGTTTTCCATCGGTTTGCTCTCCACATTCCATGTATTCAGTTTTGGAAATGGATTTCCCATAATACAGTAACAAAAATAACCCCTGGCACTGCAGCCCGTAAAGGGCCTAGGCCGACCAAGCAACCGCTGCCCAGCCATTTGGCCTGCGGATATTGGGGTGACGCATGATCAGCGCATCGGGTCCCAGTGACCGTTAATCTCGGTTTTCGTGATCGGGGCGCTGCCTCACTGTCAGACAGCTACTCAATTGTCCTCACGAGGCTTAGTGCACCCCGTTCCAGCCCTCACGTCAGTTTCTAAAATCCCTGATGGAGCCGGGAAACGAACCCCGGCCCTCCGGCTGAGAGGCAGGCGCGCTACCCCAACACCTCGGGGCCGGCCATGGATTTCCCTTATCGTCATCATCATCTTGTACAGTTTCCAGACCCAGGCTGGGTCTGTTTGGAACATAAGCCTCGCCACTTAGTCCTTTCTTCCCACCACCTCTTCGCTGTCACTCTAGTCCAGTCCTCGCCTCTCTTCCTGACACATTCCTCCACTCCTTTCAGCCATCTATCTCTTGGTCTTCGCCTTGGTTATTTCTTCTGCATCTGCATCTCATGTATCCTCTTGGGAATCTTCTTCTCTTCCATTCTCTTTTAAGTGTCCATACCACCTCAGTCTTGATGTCTCAATCCTACCTTGCAAGGGCTCCTCTTTCACTATTTCCCTGACCTTTTCATTCCTCAACCTGTCTCTTCTTGTTACTCCGATCCTACTTTGTAGGAACTTCATTTCACTTGCTTGTATTCTGCTTATGTCTCTTTTCTTCATTATCCACGTTTCTGATGCATAGGTCAGTATCGGGATATAGTAGCTTCTATATAACACTTCCTTACTTTTTTGTGGGACATCTTTATCCCACACTAAGCTCCTAATGCTTCTCAGAAATGCTTCTGCCTGTCTGCCACGTTCCGTAATCTCTTTGTCATTTCTCCCATTTTCCTCCACTATACTTCCCAAGTACTTGAGACTTTCCACCTTCTCCACCTGTCCACCTCCAAGTGTTATCCCACTCATTGGTTTGTCCTTTTTCCTGGTCGTTAACAGGATCTCACATTTACTGATGTTGAACTTCCATCCGTACTCTCCCACTGTTTCTTCCCAAGCTTTCAGTTGCTCCTGAATTTCCTCCTCCTTGTTTCCCCAGACCATGAGATCATCTGCAAACACCATTGCTTTCATCTTATCTTCTCCTATCTTTCCTGCTATCCATGTCATTACCTCGTCCATAACCACAATAAAGAGAAGGGGTGACAGCGCACTACCCTGTTTCAGGCCACTCATTTGTCTGAACCAGTCTGTTCTTTCCCCTCCAACTTTCACACAACTCACACTTCCACAATACATTTCCTTCACTCTGCCTACAGTCCCTTTTTCCACTCCCATGTTTTCCATTGCTTGCCAAACCTTCTCCCTACACACACTATCATAGGCGTTTTCGATTACTGAAAATATGAGATCCACTGTTGATCTCCCAGGTCTGAATCCATACTGCTCCTCTCTCAATTCTCTCTCCACTTTGGCTCGTATTCTACTTTCTAATATCTTTTCATATACGGTATCTTGGCACAGTGTGGTATGAGTGTGACTCCCCTGTAATTTCTGCACTCCTTTCTGCTTCCTTTCTTAAATATTGGGACAATTAATCCTTACTTCCAATCTTCTGGGGTCTTTTTCTCCTTCCATACCACCTTCATCACACGGTACAGCCACTGTTTCCCAACCTCCCCTGCTGCCTTCACCATTTCAACACTCACTTCGTCCACACCCATATGATGGACTAAATAGGTTTGTGTACAAGACCTACATTGTGATAAAGTATAGAGCAATAGTTTCAAATGTAGTAGTTAATTCAGGAAAGAAACATTAAAAGATTATATTTTAAAATAGTACGAAGGTAGCTTACTAGTGCTTCCCCTGTCTTACTCAAGATAACTCACACCAACACTGGAAAATACGTGGCCAAAGTCACATGATGAGGCTTATCTTCTACAATAAATGGAGTTCATGGTACTGGTTTATCAACTTACCAAGAGGCATCAGTGAAATATGTCCTCTTCCAGAAATGAACATGCATATAACCTATGTCAATGCCTACATTAGAAAATAATGAGTTTCACCTCTTAAAACGATCACAACCACCACCACTACAGTAAACAATTGCATGCAAGAACATGTAACTTTCAGTATCAATTAATTATGACTACTCCTGTGACATTGCATCTTTCTATAACGAGTCACAGGAGTTAATTTTAAGAAAAGTCAAATGCCTGTCTCTGCAATTTATGAAACGTAAGCTACAGAATTCTAAGACATAAAATAATTATTATTATAATAATGGTTCATTAGATTTTTAAAACAAACCTCTAAATGTGTCTTCTCAAACTTCAAATTTGTTCAACAAGATTGAGTTAGCTTCCATGGATAATGTGCTCAGCAATTCATTCATAGACTTCAACCGTCAGCACTAGACAATGCTTAAAAATTTTCGGGGACTTAAAGGGCCCTGCCCTGTCATTATTTTATCCGTCAGTACCACAAGTTAAAGAATTTGACCTGCTCAAGGAAACGAACAGTACTTCAGATATAATACCAAAATGTTTCCAGAATTTTCTACTTCCAGTTTTCATAACTGTGGCCCGTTAATCATTACATATTTAAACACAAATTGTGCTAAATGTTCCGGCATAACTCAACAAAATGACAGCGTTTCGCCCCGGTGTGCTATTGGGTTCTTCAGTTGGTTAAAGCACACCTCACCAAGACACTGTCTAGTACACACTGGGAAGGCCATTGCAAGATGTATTTGATACATATGTATCCGCGTCACGAGCAAAGCCAGTGCACTATGGGAGTCGAAACTCCACTCCAAAGCAATTATAACCTTACCTTGGCATTGAATATATAATTTTCAAAAGTAAATATATGTATTGTCCGTTGAGCCATTATATATTTAAACACAAATTGTGCTAAATGTTCCGGCATAACTCAACAAAATGACAGCGTTTCGCCCCGGTGTGCTATTGGGCTCTTCAGTTGGTTAAAGCACACCTCACCAAGACACTGTCTAGTACACACTGGGAAGGCCATTGCAAGACGTATTTGATACATATGTATCCGCGTCACGAGAAAAGCCAGTGCCCTATGGGAGTCGAAACTCCACTCCAAAGCAATTATAACCTTACCTTGGCATTGAATATATAATTTTCAAAAGAAAATATATGTATTGTCCGGGCGAAACTCTGTCATTTTGTTGAGTTATGCCGGAACATTTAGCACAATTTGTGTTTAAATATATAATGGCTCAACGGACAATAGGGCGAAACGCTGTCATTTTGTTGAGTTATGCCGGAACATTTAGCACAATTTGTGTTTAACTATATAATGGCTCAACGGACAATACATATATTTTCTTTTGAAAATTATATATTCAATGCCAAGGTAAGGTTATAATTGCTTTGGAGTGGAGTTTCGACTCCCATAGTGCACTGGCTTTGCTCGTGACGCGGATACATATGTATCAAATACGTCTTGCAATGGCCTTCCCAGTGTGTACTAGACAGTGTCTTGGTGAGGTGTGCTTTAACCAACTGAAGAGCCCAATAGCACACCGGGGCGAAACGCTGTCATTTTGTTGAGTTATGCCGAAACATTTAGCACAATTTGTGTTTAAATATATAATGGCTCAACGGACAATACATATATTTTCTTTTGAAAATTATATAATCATTACATACCAAGCAGCACAATGTTTGTCATTACAGCAGCAATATAGTAATTCGCTGTAAGAAGTAGGAGTGTTTTATATTTTCAAAAATGCATGTTATTATTTTTAGATTTTAGTAGTTTTTAAGTGTTTTAAATGTTAGTGCAAATATGTGTTTTTGACATTGATGATGAGTTCAAGGTTGTCTGTTATTGATGATTCCTAGCATTAAGTATGATGGGCTAAAGAAGGAATTATTGTAAAAATTCCGAATCATGTACCCTTAAGATGCTAAAATAATATTAAAATTGTGTTGATTAGGCGGAAAATTTTGGAAACTTTTATATTTCACAATTAAACTGTCAACACGGAACCTGAAATGGATACTTCTTCGAATAAATGGTTCATTATACAAAGCTTCTCTTCGATCACTTATATAGGATATGACAAAGCAAAAGAATGTCATTAACATTTCAAACTAATGCCATCTTGGATTTTTGAACCACATTACCTGCCTATGTACTAGACTCTGAATAAGACTTGTTGTGCCAAGTTTCACTGCTCATGGATGATTAGCTTGCCAGATATGTCTTTGTAAATACTTGACTATTGCATGGTCAACATGTTGTTCTTGTGTTTATCCGGATTTTGAAAGTTACATAATATACAGTGTATACAGTACATAATCAATAGTCCTCTATTACCAAACAAAATTTCAGATTGATTGCTATAATAGGGGGCGTGGTGGCTCAGCGGTCTAGCTGTATGCCTCTCACCAAGGCGGACCGGGTTCGATTCCCGGTCAATGCATGTGAGATTTTCGATGTGAAATGCCATGTCCTGTGGTTCGGATTCCACGTAAAACGGAGGTCCCGTGGCTTATGATCGCGAGATTAACGGTCACGTTAAACTACAAGCTTCCTTTGATTGCTATAATAGATTCGCAGCTATTGAGAACTGGTGAAATATTTCTGGAACAGACGAACAGCAAAGGTTCCAGAAATTGAAGAGCAAATTTGTATCATAACAATAGCAACTTGAAGTTAGGAAGTAAAAAAACTCAAAAAAGGATTTATTTTTTTAAATTTCCTTCCTAAAATGAGGATACAGGGATTATTCGAGGTTGGGTATATACGGTAACCTGATGAGATTTATGTCATCTATATATATAAAAATCAATGTTACATTCGCAATAAGGGTACAGTATGTCCCTTACGCGTTCACAAATTCATCCGATTATGATGAAATTTGGGTGAGTTGTTGTGTGCACTCCAGGGAAGGTTTCTGGCTACAAATTATTTATGTAACACAAAAGGGTGAGGGACTTAACAGGAACCCTTAAAACCCATAGTAACACAATTGCACAATCTGTATACTTATGACACCACAATGCGAGGTGTGAGAAAGGCTTGCTGATTCATCCTGACATGGATGTCTCAGCACAGCCTAATGCATAAGGATCTTGGCACCAGGCAGAAAGAATATTGTTTATCCAAAGGCACTTCAGTTTCTATCTTTCTTGGGCTGGCTGCGTGGCTCAGCGGTAATGCTCTCGCCTGCTGTGACCAAGATTGCAGGATCGAATCCTGGTGCAGCCAATAGGCATTTGAGGGTGCACAAATGCGAGGGGGCATGTCAGTAGATTTACTGGCACGTTAAAGATCCCCTTCGGGCCAAAATTCCATCACCCCGGCGTCTCTAAAAGCCGCAGTTGTTAAAAGGGACGTAAAACCAATATAGTACATTATGCAACGAGCCTATAATGGCAATAATTAAGACACGAGTATGTATATAAAACGAGCGTATGCGAGTTTTATAATTTCCATACGAGTGTCTTAATTACCATTATAGGCGAGTTGCATACGACGATAATTATTATAACTATTTTATGTTCGAACATAAACATTCATAAATATCTGTAGAGATTTTGCCAGTTTTATGTACTGAACAGAGCGCATGAGACGCAGGGAATTCCTTGTATTTGACCATGGCCACCTCGATTACCCTACTATGACACTAGGCCAGGCAGTGAAATGTACATTAGAAGGCCGTGGAACTCAGCGCATCTAATTATCTAATTGGTCAAACAACTGTTTCTTGAGCTCTGATTGGTGGGAGAAACTGTTTCATAATGAAAAATAGTGTTATAATGAGCCTCATTATAGTACAGTTCTCTGACATATAATAGTTAGGGTCAAACATAAACAACATTATTATCTTCCTTTCTTTCTTTCTGTCTTTGATTGGCATTGCAACGCATGCCGGGTACAGCTAGTTCTAAAATAAAACTCAGTCGTAGGCATTTCCTTGCCAACATGGGACAGCTTAAAACTCAAAAACTAGAATGTTCACCTTCAAAACTATTGGATATATTTTTTGAAATTATGACAATTGTTCTATTTTACATGAAATTGCCCTTAATTATCATTTTTGATGGAAATTCCTGTTACAGAATGCACAAATCTTTTACACTGTGCCCCCAGGTCTCATGAACAAGAGTGGCTCCGAGAGCAGCCTGTCCGAGGAGGAAGAGGTCAAGGTGGAGGTTGATAATGAAGGCAGTAAGAAAGAAGCAGAAGCTCCAGCAGAGGAGAAGGAGGCATGTAGTGACGACGGAAGTGCAGACGAGGTTCCCCTGCACCCTGTTAAGGGGGACCTACACCGCCAGGAAGCAGTGACGGGGTCCAGCACGGAGACCCAGGAATCTCCCGGCCAGTCCCCCGTGGTACTACGCCGCAAGTCTTCATCCCGCATCAACCCTGCCTTCCGCAAGAGCGAGGGCAGCAGGTTAGGCGAGTCGATTCATCCGCGGAACCGGGCCGAGAGCGAGGGGGGGCCACCTTCGCACCGCGGCTCCGGCACGGACGCAGACGGCATGGGCATAGTCTCCGTCGTGGCAGCCGAGGACGGCGCGGGTCGGATACGGGCCAGCAAGAGTGACACTAGCCTCACCGATTCCTTCATCATGGTCGGAGAGGCAGACGTCATCGAGGGACCCATGCCTAGCAGACCTAAAGAGGAGGTGCCTGCTAACATGCGCCGGAGAAGAAGGAATCCCCAGAACATTCTCAGGGAGGGTAAGTGTTACCAACTGAAAATGGAGAACTTTTTTTAAGGAAGCATAACAACTTGAATCAATACCAAAATCAGGTAATATACCACAGAACTTTCACTCATCTGGTAACGTTCAGTCATATTTGCCAAAAATGCACATTTCTTTAAAATGACATGGAAGATGCAGCAATATAGATTGCTGATTTCTGAACATCGTCATGCATTTACACTTACAGTAGTATTATCAGGTCGTAATGAGGAGAATATTTTCCAGTGTCTGTACGTCAAAGCCATGTACTCGACTGTTCAGAACAAAACTTGTGCAGTGATCTTAGGGCAAATGACAATAACTGCAAATGAGTGTAACCAATTTTGTGTTTAGTATATTTGATGTATCATTTAAAAGTACTGTGTATCTTTTGTAATTTTTTAATTTTTTTTTTTGTACAATTAAATTCCTTGAATAATTTATGCACTCAAATGATTTACCTGTATTTTTCATCCAAAACCTGTGTTAATTATGCACCCACAGAAGTACCATTCCAAACACAATGCTAGATGGAAATAATGGGACAGTTGATAAGCTTTCTTTCACTGAAAAATTAGCCAGACATGAATAAATTGATAGAAGCAGCAGACATTTGGTAACCCTGATTGTGTGAAAAGTATCAATGAATGTTGCAGGGTTCAAGTGGCAGCGTCAGCTGGTGTTCCGCAGCAAGCTAACCATGCACACTGCGTACGACCGCAAGGATAATGCAGAACCTGCATCTATTACTGCACTGGCAGTATCAAGGTGAGGATTTATTCAAATTAACATGTACTCTATCATGTCATGTTATGTGTAGGGCTCGGATTTTTAGGTAAATAAATATTTTTCTATAAATACATAAATTCCTGCTTTTCACTTATCTAATATATAAAAGTGAAAGTCTGTATGTATGTATGTATGTATGTATGTGGGTTGGTTCCGTATGCAAATCTACACCGTTCCACCAATCTCAACCATATTTTCCATACACATAGTTTAGGACCCAGAAGGAACCGCTGGCTACATGAATTTTCGATAGTCTTTCTCATTCTTCTGATTTCGGTCCTTTTGTACTCGAGCAAAGGCTAATATAAAGTCATAAAATATACTCATGAAGGAATGGCAAGGCAGATAGTTTCCATGGCAACATAGCTCAAGTCCAGACACGGCCGACTTGATGCCAATTGCGCTCAGCACTACCGGCATAGAAAATGAGGATCTTTACTTGAAATCCCGTTAGTTACTCAACTGCTCACACAGCACTGTCAACCGAGTATAGCATAACAAAGACTTGACACTATCATTCTACTATATATTTGTCAAATACCACTCACTCACTCACTCACTCACTGATTCATTCATCACGAAATCTCAGAAACCACCGAACGGATTGGAATGAAATTTGGTATGCAGCTTCCTCAAGGGCCGCCAACGCCCACTAAGAAAGGATTTTTAGATGTTCAGGTTCTAAAGGGGTGTTAAGGGGGTAGACCTGCATTTCATTGAATAGCAATATCTCCCGATTGGTTTCATTGGGGATGTGATACTCGGCATATGAACTCATCATTAAAAATAAGAAGACATGTGTCTGAGGGTTTTTCGATGTGGTGTATATTATGAGGTGAAAGGGGTGAAAAGTGGGGGTTGAAAGATTCCTAACGGAGCGTGTGTCTCTTAAACGACATAGGCGAGGAGTTTGAAACTCAGCGGAAAAAACAGCATAAAAAATAAGTAAATAGCTGTTTGACCGTTTTTTCATAAATCCAATTTAAGGGGCCCATGGGGAGGGGTGAAATTCTGGGGGGAAAAAACAGGAAAGAAAGTGTCCTAACTGACTGACTGACTGACTGACTGACTGACTCCTCAAACTCAGGGGGAAAAACTGCTTTAAAGTAAGTAAATAGCTGTTCGCCAGGTTTTTTTTTTTTTTTTTCATAAATCAAATTTAAGGGGTTCATGGGGAGGGGTGAAATTCTGGGGGGAAAAATCAGGAAAGAAAGTGTCCTAACTGATTGACTGACTGACTGACTGGCTGACTCACTCATCAAACTCAGGGGGAAAAACTGCTTTAAAGTAAGTAAATAGCTGTTCGACAGGTTTTTTTTTTTTTTTTTTTTTTTTTTTTTTTTTTTTTTTTCCATAAATCAAATTTAAGGGGTTCATGGGGAGGGGTGAAATTCTGAAAAAAGAAAATTGAAATAAAATGTCTTGACTCACTCACTCACTCATCATCGCCCAGCCAAAATTATTGAAGTTAGAAACATGACAGTTTGGGGAAATGTTCATTGTATGTCAAAACCGTCTACTAAGGGAAGATTTTCGGATATTCAGGTTCTAAAGGGGTCTTAAACCTGCATTTCATTGAATAACAATATCTCCCGATTGGTTTCATTGGGGGATGTGATACACGGCATATAAACTCATCATTAAAAATAAGAAGACACGTGTCTGAGAGTTTTTCGATGTGGTGTATATTATGAGGTGAAAGGAGTGAAAGATGGGGGTTTAAGGATTCCTAACGGAGCGTGTATTTCTTTAACAACATAGGCGAGGAGTTTGAAACTCAGCGGAAAAAAATCAGCTTAAAAATAAGTAAATAGGTGTTCGACCTTTTTTTCATAAATCCAATTTAAGGGGTCCGTGGGGAGGGGTGAAATTCTGGGGGGGAAAAAAAACAGGAAAGAAAGTGTCCTAACCGATTGACTCACTCACTCTTGAAACTCAGGGGGAAAAACTGCTTAAAAATAAGTAAATATGTGTTCGACAGGTTTTTTTTGGATAAATCAAATTTAAGGGGTTCATCGGGAGGGGTGAAAACCTGAAGAAAAAAATTGAAAGAATATGTCCTGACTCACTCATTCATCATCGCCCAGCCAAAAATATTGAAGTTGGAAACATGGCATTTTGGGTATATGTTCGTTGTATGTCAAAACCGTACACTAAGGGAGGATTTTTGGACATTCAGGTTCTAAAGGGGTCTTAAGTGGGTTAAACCTGCATTTCATTGAATAACAATATCTCACGAGGGGTTTCATTTGTGGATGTGATACTCGGCATATAAACTAATCATTAGAAATAAGCAGACATGTTTCGAAGGGTTTTTCGATGTGGTGTATTATTATGAGGTGAAAGGGGTGAAAAGTGGGGGGTTGATGGATTCCAAACGGAGCGTGTAGGCCTATCTCTTAAACGACATAGGCGAGAAATTTGAAACTCAGCGAAAAAAATCAGCTTAAAAAATAAGTAAATCGGTGTTCAACTGGTTTTTTTTTTCCATAAATTAATTTAAGGGGCCAATGGGGTGTGGTGAAATTCTGGGGGAAAATAGGAGAGAAAGTGTCCTAACTGACTGACTAACTCACTCACTCATCAAACTGAGGGGAAAAAGACAGCTTAAAAAATAAGTTAATAGGTGTTCAAGCATTTTTTCATCAATCCAATTTAAGGGGCCCATGGGGAGGAGTGAAATTCTGGTAAAAATAATTGAAAGAAAATGTTCTGTCAGACTCACTCACTCATCACCCCCAGCGAAAACTATTAGTTGGAAACATGGAATTTTGGGAATATGTTCGCTGTATGTCGAAAACGTCAACTAAGGAACGATTTTTGTTTATTCGGGTTTTAAAGAGGTGTTAAGGGGGTAACCGTGCATTTCATTGAATAAAGATATCTCATGAGTTGTTTCTTTGGGGATGTGATATTCGGTATATAAACTAATCATTAAAAATAATCAGACATATCTAAGGGTTTATCGATGTGGGGTATATTATGAGGTGAAAGGGGTGAAAATTGGGGGTTGAGGGATTCTTAACGGAGCGTGTGTCTCTTAAACGACATAGGCGTTAAGTTTGAAATTCGGCGGGAAAAAACAGCTTAAAATATAACATGGTATCCACAGGCAGGAAAAGTCTGGAATTTTGTTTTTGGTCAGGAAAAGTCAGGAAAAAGTATGAAAAAATGGCGTGAGTCAGGAAATAATGGCGAAAAGTATTAGAAAGTCAGGAATGTTATATTAACCATACACTATTTTGTGTTTTACAGCCATATTTTGATGTTACTAGTTCAACTAATCTCTGAAGATAAAAAGAAATATCTCGCTGGACATTATGGTACGTTTCCATTTTTACAGTACATCATAGTAAAAACCTCTTTTACCTACTTTTTGTACGCTTTTTTTGCGATGGCGTAGGGATGTGGCGACCCAGTCACTATAGTTCAGGTTATTAAGTACTATTAGAGGTTTTAAAGCAGCAATGAAATGTAACGCTCGATTAAATGTAACTCAAATGATTTATTTAACACAAAATACATGAACTGTTTAAATGCGTTGTGCCGTGAACAGATCATAAAACAAACTGTTTGAAAGTTAGTTGAGGGCGCTAGTTGCGCCTATCGATCAGGATGAAGGTCGATACCGGCAGGTGCCGATCTCACCAACAAGTACTTTAGTTATATGTTAGTTATTGTTGTTTTAAGGGGTGGAACTACGAGGTCATCGGCCACTCATTAAGTACTTTGATTTATGTATTATTGCATTATAATTTACTTTATTTTAAATGAATTAAGAGGCGAGCTTTGGGCAAATTCTGCAAATGAAAAAAGATATATACATATTTGCTCAATAAACCATTTTTCCGATATTACGATGACTTCGCGAGTCAGGAATTTTGTTGAAAAATGGTCAGGAAAAGTCAGGAAAATTGAAATTGAAAATTCTGTGGACACCATGTATAAGTAAATAAGTGTTCAACCGTTTTTTCATAAATCCAATTTAAGGGGCCCTTGGAGAGGGGCGAAATTCTGGGGGAAAAGCAGGAAAGAAAGTGTCCTAACTCACTCACTCATACTCAGGGGGGAAGAACAGCTCAAAAATAAGTAAGTAGGTGTTCAACCATTTTTATTTTTTTTCATAAATCCAATTTAAGGGGTTCATGAGAGGGGTGAAATTCTGAAAAATAAATGAAAGAAAATGTCCTGACTTACTCACTCACTCATCATCGCCCAGCCAAAATTATTGAAGTTAGAAACATGACATTTTGGGGCTATGTTCCTTGTATGTCGAAAACGTCCACTAAGGAAGGATTTTTGGATATTCAGATTCTAAAGGAGTATTAAGGGGGTAGACTTGCATTTAATTGAATAACAATATCTCCCGATTGGTTTCCTTGGGGTTGGGATACTCGGCATATAAACTCATCATTAAGAATAAGCAGACATATGTCTAAGGGTTTATCGATGTGGTGTATATTATGAGGTGAAAGGGGTGAAAAGTGGGGGTTGAAAGATTCCTAACGGAGCGTGTATCTCTTAAACAACATAGGCGAGGAGTTTGAAACTCGGAGGAAATCAATCAGCTTAAAAATAAACAAATAAATAAATAATTAAAATAAATAGGTGTTCGACCACAGAATACTTGCAATGGACCTGGGAGTTGTTAAGGATAGCAAGAGGACAGAGTACCAGGAAAGGAGAATCAAAGTATGGAAACTCAAGGAAAAGGAAGTCAAGGAAGAATGCCAGAAGTTAATAAGGGAAATGATGCCAACAGACAATCCTAAAACAGAGGAAGAGGAATGGAAGCAATTCAAAAACACAATGGTGGAAGCTGCAGTGGCAGTATGTGGAAGAACAAGCAACAGAAAGCGGTGTAAAGAGACACCATGGTGGAATGAGAGAGTAAAAGAAGCTGTGGGAAGGAAGAACAAGGCTTTCAGAGTGTGGTTCCAGGAAAGAACTGATCTGGCAAGGGAAGATTATAAGATAAAGAAGAAAGAAGCAAACAAGATTGTCGCAGAGGAGAGGAAGAAGTGGATGGTAAAGTGGACAAAGATGATGGAGGAAGACAGCAGAGGAAATAAGAAAGTACTTTATGGGATGGTCAAAAGTAAGAGAAGAGGTCTGCGAGAGGATGTGGTAATGATGGACAAAAACGGAAATGAGGTACACAACAAAGAGCACTCAAGACAGTGTGGAAAGAGTACTTTGAGGATTTGCTGAATCCAAATGGTCATAGGGATGAAGACGATGTATTGGAAGATGGAGAAGACAACACAGGAATGGAAAAGGACCTGACTTGGAGAGAACTGGAGATGGCTATAGACAAGATGAAAGGAGGAAGAGCACCGGGTGTGGATGAAGTGAGTGTTGAAATGGTGAAGGCAGCAGGGGAGGTTGGGAAACAGTGGCTGTACCGTGTGATGAGGGTGATATGGAAGGAGAAAAAGACCCCAGAAGATTGGAAGAAAGGATTAATTGTCCCAATATTTAAGAAAGGAAGCAGAAAGGAGTGCAGAAATTACAGGGGAGTCACACTCATACCTCACTGTGCCAAGATATATGAAAAGATATTAGAAAGTGGAGAGAAAATTGAGAGAGGAGCAGTATGGATTCAGACCTGGGAGATCAACAGTGGATCTCATATTTTCAGTGAGACAGCTCCAGGAACACCACTACGAATTTGAAGAGGATCTGTTGATGGCCTTCCTGGACATCGAAAAGGCCTATGATAGTGTGTGTAGGGAGAAGGTTTGGCAAGCAATGGAAAACATGGGAGTGGAAAAAGGGACTGTAGGCAGAGTGAAGGAAATGTATTGTGGAAGTGTGAGTTGTGTGAAAGTTGGAGGGGAAAGAACAGACTGGTTCAGACAAATGAGTGGCCTGAAACAGGGTAGTGCGCTGTCACCCCTTCTCTTTATTGTGGTTATGGACGAGGTAATGACACGGATAGCAGGAAAGATAGGAGAAGATAAGATGAAAGCAATGGTGTTTGCAGATGATCTCATGGTCTGGGGAAACAAGGAGGAGGAAATTCAGGAGCAACTGAAGGCTTGGGAAGAAACAGTGGGAGAGTACGGATGGAAGTTCAACATCAGTAAATGTGAGATCCTGTTAACGACCAGGAAAAAGGACAGACCAATGAGTGGGATAACACTTGGAGGTGGACAGCTGGAGAAGGTGGAAAGTCTCAAGTACTTGGGAAGTATAGTGGAGGAAAATGGGAGAAATGACAAAGAGATTACGGAACGTGGCAGACAGGCAGAAGCATTTCTGAGAAGCATTAGGAGCTTAGTGTGGAATAAAGATGTCCCACAAAAAAGCAAGGAAGTGTTATACAGAAGCTACTATATCCCGATACTGACCTATGCTTCAGAAACCTGGACAATGAAGAAAAGAGACATAAGCAGAATACAGGCAGGTGAAATGAAGTTCCTGCGAAGTAGGATCGGAGTAACAAGAAGAGACAGGTTGAGGAATGAAAAGGTCAGGGAAATAGTGAAAGAGGAGCCCTTGCAAGGTAGGATTGAGACATCAAGACTTAGGAGGTATGGACACATAAAGAGAATGGATGAGAAGAAGATTCCCAAGAGGATACATGAGATGCAGATGCAGAAGAAACGACCAAGGGGAAGACCAAGAGATAGATGGCTGAAAGGCGTGGAGGAATGTGTCAAGAGGAGAGGCAAGGACTGGACCAGAGTGACAGCGGAGAGGTGGTGGGAAGAAAGGACTAAGTGGCGAGGCTTATGTTCCAAACAGACCCAGCCTGGGGCTGGAAACTGTACAAGATGATGATGATGATGATGATGAGGTGTTCGACCGTTTTTTCATAAATCCAATTTAATGGGCCTATGGGGAGGGGTGAAATTCTGGAAGAAAAACGTCCACTAAGGAAGGATTTTTGGATGTTCACTCTCATTGACCAACCAAAAGTATTAAAGTTAGAAGAATTATATTTTGGGGATATGTTTGTTGTATGTCGAAAACGTCCACTAGGGAGGGATTTTTGGATATGCAGGTTCTAAAGGGGTGTTAACAGGGTTAAACCTGCATATCATTGAATAACAATATGACACGACTATGACGCGAGCGAAGCGAGACTAAAAATGAGATGGTGTGTGTCTGTTTATTACTCAATCACGCAAGTACTACTGGTCCGATTTACATGAATTTTACATGGAAGTCGCTGATTTACCTGGTTAACATATAGGCTACTTTTGATTTCAATACTTTGCACTATTTAAAGATGGCGATCATTTTAGTGACGTCACTACACCCTTTGGTTTCAAACTTTCATATTTCCATTTCAAATAAAAAGAGAACTCCTAAGAAATAGCAAACTTTCTATGGCATATACGAGGTTTAAAATTACATTTTCTATCCGAAAGGTATCTCCAACGGTTAGCGATCAACGCCGTGCGGTGTAGTTGGACAAAATGTTCCATCCTTAATCTCCCTCTGCGCAGCACCTCGCCTATCCCCTGTTTTAACTGTCACCTTCACATTTTAATTTATTTATGACGTGTAGCGAAGCACGGGTACTTCAGCTAGTTAGCACATGAAAAGACATAACATTTACATTTTTAAAGTCAGTATGCTAGATTCTTTAGTTTATTGCTTTTTTTTTTTCTGTGTTACTTCAACGGGGAAGAACCTGTGAGCTAGCTAATCTTCTTGCAGAGCATATGTCAGCTTGCAACTGTGTTATTCTTAATTTGTCGCCCCGTGCCACTCACTGTGGAAGCCGGGATTTTTCTCGTCCATGGCCATATTGCACCACGCGCTAGACCAGTGTCACTCACATGCAGTTCTTTTTCGGCTCTGTGAACTGTAAGGCAGTTCTACGATGCCTAAAGTAAAAACAACTACAAGTAATCATCTGCAGTAGTATGTTGCAGATTTTTAAATAATTTTACTTATGATGAGGGCGTTCTGTTCCGCCAATCATATGAGAAAGCGATCAAGGCTGAACAGCTATCTCAAGTTACTCAACACCTCGAGGGCAAGAAACATATTGCCACAGTTTCGCGCCTTCAGAAGTAGTGTTTCGCAATAATCGTCGTCATTTGTGTTGGACAACCTGAAGATGTATCTCGTTGTGTTTTGTATTGCTTCAGCCGTCAGTGAGACGTAGCATAAATTGCATTCGTGAGTACTGCATTTTGTTTATATTCACATTAATAGACTAAATTATAATTAAATATTTTAACTTTTTTGTCACATATTTCAGGTATTTTTTATACATTAAAAATAATTATTTTCCCGATTTTGAGCACCTAAAACTCCGAGCCCTAGTTATGATTTTTTTTGGACCTTACCAATTCCTAATAATAATGAAGGAAATATTGACATCCCACATTGTATTGCAGGGACCATCGGACGGTGTTTGTTGGCGATGCGAGAGGGCGTGTCTTCTCGTGGTGCGTATCGGACCAACCCGGGCGAGCTGTCGCCGATCACTGGCTCAAGGACGAAGGCACAGACTCGTGTGTGGGCTGTGGAGTTCGTTTCACTCTGTACGAGCGAAGGCACCACTGCCGGAATTGTGGTCAGGTTTTCTGCTCAAAGTAAGTGGTACATTAGTAATGTTCAGCCGGGTCAGACTTACTTCCGCCAGTAAAGAACCAGTATCCAGTCAGGATGGCCGGTTGAATCAGGTCTTGTCATTCAAATTCCTTGTCTCTGCTCGAATCGGGATGTGTTCACCTCTCATTTAAACAACAAGGTTCATTTGTCTATTTGTTCTCATTATGAGCAAACAATGCATATTTTTTTGAGTGTGCAAGCTTTTCCAGGCGAACAGTGATCTGGAAATTCTAAAACAACATGACAAGGTTAATACAAGTAAATGTTTGGAACCAGGCGATGGTGATGACAAGAAATGTGTGAGATGGTAGGAGGAATATTGCAGTAGATGGAAAACCATTACAAGTTGTGAAAAGCTTCAAATACTTGGGGAGTGTCCTAATAGATGATGGAAGGATAAGTGAGGAAGTTGTTAAGAGGATCCAACAAGCAAATGGGTTTTACCAGAGTGTGAGGGGTCTGGTGTGGAACCAGGAAGTTCCCGAGATATGTAAAAAAAAATTGTATTCAACATATTACACACCCACAGTATATTGACGTATGCAGCAGGCACATGGACAACAACTAAACGGGAGGCAGCAAAGATGAAGTTCCTGAGAGGTATAATTGGAAAGTCCCGCAGAGACAAAATCAGAAACAAGGAAATTAGGGAGAAAACAGGATTCCCGAAGTTACAAGACAAGATCGAGATCAGTAAGTTGAAATGGTATGGACATATGATGTGAATGGGAGAAGACACGGGAGAGCGTTGAGAAAAGAGGAGTGAAAGTGGAGGATATACTGGAAGAGGGACGAGAGTGGTGGAGAGACAGAAAAGTATGGAGGCCTTGATTCACATCCTGACCTAGATCACTGGAACCGGAAAATGAAGAAGAAGAAGAAGAAGAAGAAGAACTGCAAAATACCCCCATTATCTCCTAGAATATTGTGGGAATGATGGAGCAGTGGTCAAACTGCTTGCGTCACAGACCAGGTTCAATTCTCGGATTTTGAACATGGGATGTCACGTCTGGTGGTCAAATCCCACGTGAAAAGGAGATCCCGTGGCTTATGATCACAAGATTGACGTTCACATAAAATGATTTTCCTCGAATATTTCACCATCAACAAGTCAATAGTCAGTGTTTCCAGGAATAGAGTGATGTTGCACCAGTGTTTTACAAACTGCTGAAAGCACTGTCACCGTTACTTTTCATTGTGGTGATGGATGACATAATGACCCGAGTGGCACAAGTAATTGGGGAAGGAAAGATGAACGCAATGGTGTTTGCAGATGATTTGATGATTTGGGGAAACAAGGAGGAGGAGGTACAGGAACAGTTGGACGTGTGGGAAGGAATAATACAAGGATATGGGATGAAATTTAGCATAAATAAGAGTGAGATGGTGATCACAACAAGGAAGAAGGAAAGAACCACAACGGGAATAACAATTGGTGGGGAACAGCTGAAGAAAGTGGAGAGTTTCAAGTATCTGGGAAGCCTGATACAAGATAATGGAAGAAACGATAGAGAAATAAATGAGCGGGGGAGGCAGGCAGAAGCATTTCGGAGGAGTGTGAGAAGCATGTTATGGAGCAAGGATGTCCCTCAGAACAGCAAAAAGATCATATATCGGACGTACTATGTCCCTATCCTGACGTATGCCTCGGAGACCTGGGTTATGAAAGGAAGGGAGAAGAGCAAAATACAGGCCAGTGAGATGAGGTTCTTGAGAAGCAGTATTGGAGCTACAAAGATGGACAGAATAAGAAATGAGAGAACCAGAGAATTAATGAAGGAGGAACCATTACAGAATGGTATAGAGAAATCTAGACTTAGATGGTATGGATATGTAAAACGAATGGAGGAGAAGAGGATACCCAGGAGAGTACATGAGACGAAGTGGGAAGGAAAGAGACCGAGGGGAAGACCGAGAGACAGGTGGCTGAAGGGGGTGGAAGAAAGCGTGAAGAAGAGAGGAGAAGACTGGACAAGGGTGGAGGCTGAGAGATGGTGGGAAGACAGAAGACGTTGGAGAGGCTTGTGTTCCAAACAGACCCGGCCAGTGGCTGGAAACTGTGCAAGATGATGATGATGAAAGCACATTTCCGGTCTGCATTAATACTTCTTAGAAATCGATATGAATCATTAAAATTAATATATTACACTTTTGTGGCAATTCAAACATAGATGACCTCTCTGTTCCGCCCTTAAAGTAACAATAATTAACAAAAGTTCAAACGAATAACTATTCAGTAGGTCAACATATACCGTATTTACTCGAAAGTATTGCACTCTTTCTTTTTCAGGTAAATTATGTCTTGAAAATTAGGGTGTGCATTACAAGCAATGAAGCGCTAGATTCGAGCACAAATTTGGAAGCATCCCTGATCTAAGGGCAGTGCCTCCTCTCTTCTAGTGTCTGTGTCTTTCATTCAGCTTAAAGCCCCTACACACTATCAGACGAGACCAGACCAGACGACAGGGCAGGGCATGTCGCTAGATCGGGGGCAGACTTTACATACACACCAACATACCAGATCTCCAGACCTCAGTTGTATTGAGTCATCTGCCCAGTAATAAGTAAGAAGGTTATTGTTATTTTGTTGAGTATTTAAGTACGGTAGTGTGATGGTGCCGCATCTTTCAAAACAGGACTACCATTGTGTATTGCATTGATCAGTGACGAGGATACGCGGAAGAAGAGAATAGAATAGAAGAGAAGAAAGGCACAGGTTCAGTCATGCCAACTTGATGGAGTTAGAATCAGATGATTTCCGCACCCTTCTACGAATGAACAGTGTTTTACCGAATTACTTGGTATGATCCAGCCATACATCGAGAAGAAAAATACTAGTTTTCGGGAATCTGTGAGTGCTGAACAAAGACTAATTGTGACACTGCGTTACGGAGATCTCTGTCGGCAATTTCTCCCCAGCTGCTGTCAAGTCTGAAAGGTACTGAAACTGTTGCAGATCGCGACGGAGTCCGCCAGTCGGCCAGACAGCGCTACACACAACGCAGACAAGACAGGAGAGGGGCAGTCTGGTGGTCTGAAGGTTTTCCAGCCAGACCGTCAGACAGTCTGCGCAGACCGAATTGGGCGGAGGACAGACCTACACACTCTCAAACTGCCCGCCCATCAGCTACTTTTTCTACCGTCTGCTGGTCTGGTCCGATCTGATAGTGTGTAGGGGTTTTTATTGTGGCTGCTGACATGCTATTAGCTGGTTACAACTTCATTTAAACTTAGTAAATAGTTACGAATGGGCAGAACTTTAGATCAAGCCTTAATGACTATTATGAAATTCATGACTGGCCATAAAATATCGTATATTGTAAACACGTGATGGCAAAACGGTTCGGTCGAGTTTTTAAATGGCTAGAATGAAGTCAATGCGATGAAAACCAAATTTTACAATGAAATCGGGTCGGCGTGGCGTACATTAAAAGCATGGCAGGACCTCACGATGCTGTTGGATTGGAATTCAATACGTATTGGTACGGTAATTTTAATATCCAAACTCGCTGCATATCTTGTAATTGAAAAAATATCTTGTCTTTAAAAAGCAGGATATAAAACACTGACGAGGTTGGTAAACATAACCTAAAAGTCACTGAAATTCTGGTGAGCATCATGGTTCACGAAATACGTGGTGAAATCAGTCTATAAAAGGGGCACTGAATTAGCAAAATATTTCATACTGAATTCCGACCATCGCCGTCCCGGGAAATTTGCTCAAGAAGAACAAATAATCATTAACTTCTTTTTTCTATTCATATTAATCAAGCGGAGCAATTTACTTCTCATCATAGTGGTTGTGAAAATATCAAATCTTAGAATAAGTGTGAACAAAATATATTCTGGAAATGTGAGCAGATTGAAGTGGTTGTGTAACTTGCAGATGCAGCCGGTTCGAGTCGGAGATCTCACGGCTCCGCATCCTGAAGCCGGTGCGTGTCTGCCAAGGGTGTTACGCAGCTCTGAGGTCTCAGCACCACTCAGGGGACGGCGGCACATAGTCGGCGGCCAGCGCCCCAGGGTGGGGAACCGCTAGCACCTTTCTACAGACGCGACAGATTCTGTCTGCGTGGAAGAGATGAGACTGAGTGAATGTGTTTGTACCCCCTCCACTTAGCTTGCAGTATGTTCTTAACGACTCCATCAATTCTTCACCCTCGTTTCTTCTCACTGTGTCAGAAACACCATAATCTGCATAAAATAATAAATGGGGGAAGGACAGGCTAGGAAGGGAGAAGAAGAGTGGCGCGCATAGGCTCGTCAGCGATTGAGGGAACACACTCTATTTTCCGTGAACCCCTCTTCCTCTTCCCTTTCTAGCTTGATAATCTCTCAGTTAGCAATCATCCCAGTCTTGTATGTGTCCTCAGCAGCAGTGGAGTGCCTCATACCTTAGTAGCCTCCATAGAACTGGCTGAAAAGTCACATTTACTCTACTCTAGCCTGTGCCAACATCGAGCGACGATAAAGTAAAATTAAATGTTAATGTAAAAGGTCCAAATAATATTTGCCCAACACTGTTGGGCCATCAGTTGATCAGGTGTTAACATACTCCACATCTTCATATCCTCTTTAGTTGGTTTAATGCTGATCTCTCTTCTCCACCAACGAAGGAGGGACATGTGTTGCTTCATTTATGGCCTTGGGATATCTCAGTTATCAGACACATACCTCTTTCCACTTTCTTTGCATGTTGATGCCCAAATATTAAAACCTGTCAATATTGAATACGTTAAAAGATTATTTCTACATTAGGTTGTTCATGCTGGTTGCTACTTTAACATGAGCTCTTTGTGGCTTTGCAGATGTGAGCCAAAGATGTCATTGTAACAGATTGTAGTGATTGTTGTTTGTTTTGTTAGTAAGTATGCATTCAGTAAGCATCTGTGTCATAATCATACACATTTCATGATTGTGGCTGCACAAATGTTACCGTGTGGCAGCTGAAGACGCATTATCTGTGCTAATTACATCCTTCGCAACAGGAAATAGCAGTGAAACCTTTGACGTGGGAACTAGAGGGGCAAGAGAAAGCTTGAGCTTCGCATATTTTTTGGAGCTACAGATGGATTTGCCGTGCTATAGAAGCATTCCAACACCAATCTATGTGTCTGTCTGAGGATCTAACCCTAGAGGTGCCATTGCAATGCCTCTCTTGTCAACGTAATGTCGGCCATAAACCTAGTCAAAGTGCTTCGACAATATATGGTAGAAGAGGATGATGACTGTCAAGAATCCTCAGTCTTTAAATAGATCGTGGTTCTTTCGTACTTCCCTGCTCTATTTATCCACGATCTCCCCACTGGGTGTTTCCTGTAGAAAAGAAATATGAACAGAGATGATTGTGGAGTTTTACAACATTGAAATATATGGTACTTGTTGAACTGAGAGAGAAACGAAGTGAAGAGTTGATGAAGTCGTTGTGTTGGGAATGTATCAACTGATCATGTACAATAAGTAATGTACAGTTCTTGATGTTCTTTCGTTCCATTGGCTTTTGTATATCACTGGTATTGTGTCAAAACAAACTCGTCCTTGAAAATTTGGTTGTTAGTAGCTGGTCTCTCAAGAGAATATGCTAATATACTAATGTGCAAGTACATGTTGATGCACAAGCTTACAATAAACAAGACCTTAATATCATCCATATTTCTCAAAGTTGTGTATGAAACTGATATCAGATATATCAGTTTTATTTGCCACCAATATCACAGGATATAAATGATCCCTTCCTTGCGATACGCCAGACAAAGTTAGTCATCTCTCTTGAGTTAAAGATGAAGCTTTGCCACAACACCAGTGATATGCTCTGCTATTGTAAGATTTTGATAAAGGTTTTATTTTTGGTTTTGATTCAGTATTAATGCAGAATATTTTATCCTTTTTCTTGCTAGAAGTGTGCCTGTATTTATAGGACAAGAACTCAGAGGTATGAAATGTATACAGTATGGTATCGGCTAAATATCCCTTTCAACTACTGGTACAGTGGCTTTAGAGACAACACAGTGCCAGAATTTTGCCTTGGATGGAATCTTTAACATGACATGGGGCTGAGACTCCCTGACTGAGCCGGTGTTGAACCCGGAATCTTGGGTTTTAAAGGCCAACTTCGGGCTTTGTCCAGAACTCTAAATGTACAGAGAGAAATAGTTTTATCTATATCATCTGAGCTCAACACTCGTAAGAAAATTTGTATAACTTGTTTACTGATCAATGAATTGTTATTAATGAGGCTTCAAAGCTTCCTAAAGAGGCAAGACTGGCGAGACACAACAATAACATGTCTCATTCTACCAAAACATTATTCTGTTCAAGATGGTTCCAATTATACCTGTTATATACTTTTCCTCTAAATTAAACCAACCATTGTGAGAAAAAGAGAAAATAAAACTATTCAAGGCTCCCCCGTAAGCCCCTCACCTCTGAAGATTGTAGCCCACTTTTCTTAAACACTGGTACCAATATTTACAGTGTAACCAAATTTGGACTGAATGTCTACCACGTACAGTTCCTCCCTAGAGGACAGTGCTAAACTGATTGTAGATCCCCTAAATGGCTCCAGCTAATTTGAAACCTTGAATAATTCAATTACTTCTGTCAACCCACCAAGTTTGGCAGGTTTTCATAGTAGTAAAACCCCAATTTAACTTTTAAGAAATCCCATTTTATGAAAATGTTTGTAAGTCCCAGCCCTAAGAACTAGGGTAATAAAACCTGCTTTTAACGAATCCAGCTTTAATGAAAAGTTTCTCTTTAAGTAACACAAAATCATACCCTGTTATTACGAAAATATTTGACACACTTTTATAAACAAGATTCAGTAATTAATCAATTTCTTACTTGTTAGCGATGTGCTACTACCGTGTGGGTAGCCCGAAGTCAATTCTTAACACGCTACTCTCTAACTCGAATGACAGTGCTTTTGATTTCATCATTAATGCGATGAAGAATCTCTTTCATCGAGTGTAACGTTTTACTTTCATCTTGCTCCTCTGTATTTTAAAACTGTAACGATACTCTCATCCTTTGACTGAATGAGAATATTTGCTTTGTGTTTTGCATCTGATGAAAGCTGAATAAAACAATTGAACGATTCAGTCTATTGATTTAGCTCGTAGCAGAAACATCTTATCTAGCGATTACACCCACTGTTGCACAGCTCACTATGTAACTTTTTACATTTATTTATTTATTTATTTATTTATTTATTTAGCGTATGGCGTTTAGTGCCGGGAGTGTCCGAGGACATGTTTGGCTCGCCAGAGGCTATAGCTGCTTAAATGCGGACACCCACGGGGTGAGCTACAAGTTCCATTCAATTTCAAGTAGTTCCAACTTCAGCTACCAGATGTCACTGACAACTTTGATAGTAAACAAGAGTTTAGTGCTCTTCAGTCGGTCAACACGAATGTACCCAAAAGAGCTGGTTTATGCCCTAATCCTGGAATAAATTACATGAGATTAATAAATAAACTAGGATGACCAGTTTCGATCGTCAAGCGATCATCATCAGATCCATTACTCGTAGGCTATAGAATCTATGTTTGAAAACACAGTTGAGAATATTTACAATATGTACAATTATTTAGTTGCAGTATTGGTACCGCAACTGGCGGTGTATGCTAGTTGTAGTATATATGATGTTAGGTGAAATGCTAAATGGTGATAGATATCCAGAGTTTGTATATTTGGAGTGATTATGTGGTTGTAAAAAGACAACCAGATAAGTAGTAGCCTATAATATTACAGTTTAACCATAGTTGATTATTTACAACCAAATAATCACTCCAAATATACAAACTCTGGATATCTATCACCATTTAGCATTTCACCTAACATCATATATACTACAACTAGCATACACCGACAGTTGCAGTACCAATACTGCAACTAAATAATTGTAGATATTGTAAATATTCTCACCTGTATTTTCAAACATAGATTTTATAGCCTAAGTGTAATGGATCTGATGATGATCGCTTGACGATCGAAACTGGTCATCCTAGTTTATTTATTAATCTCATGTAATTTATTCCAGGATTAGGGCATAACCCAGCTCTTTTGGGTACATTCGTGTTGACCGACTGAAAAGCACTAAACTCTTGTTTATTAAGGCAACACTCAAAAAATGGCTTCAAACCCCACAAACATTGATAGAGCGTTTCAATGAAATCTAATCTAGAAATTTAGCTTCACACAAGTTTAGTTAGTGGAAGGATCTTTTACATGCCATAAATCTAGGACGTGGGCCCACTGGCTTTAATTTTTACATTGAATGTTGATGATTGTGGTTTCAACAACAGTTCAGATGTGCAATGTGTTGAAGGTCTCCAACTCCCTTTTAAGAAAAACCCCTATCTAAGGAAAGAATTTTTAATTCGCCCGAGATTTGTTTAGTTAGAAACGAGGAATATGTATGTAACTTAAGTCGAATGTTTCGCTTGTGTTGGTGTATTTTAACTCATCCAAACACCAGTTGGTAGCACATGCTTCCAATCATCAAGATTGTGGGATCAACTCCAGGCACAGGCACATTAAGGAACTCCTTCAGGAAACCTTTCCAGCAAACCAGCATGTCTAAAATCAATGTAGTTAAAAGACCTATAGGAAGACGGCAAGCAATGAACTCGGACAGTGCCAGAATGTCACTTTGTGTCCAGTCGCCTTCTCTACGAAGAGGGAAGTTGTCAAATTAAAACATGTCTCATTAAATATGAAATGAAAACAAGTGAGCTTGTTTTGAGGATTCTTCTTGATTGAAGATTTTTGTCAGAATGGCTTTGAATTGTTGTAAGCATTGTACATGCCAGTGTTTGTTATGGTGGATAGCCTGGCTTGGGGCAGGTGTCCATGCTTCTGATCATTGAATATGTTTCATAACCTGGACTAGAAACTCCTTAAAATATCCCGTCATGACATGGCCAAATATTAAAATGTATATCTCAAAGCCATACCCAATGTGGTTGTCCGAAATAATACGGTGAATTCCATTTAAGTCGGTCAACGCGCATGTGTCCAAGGAGTGACTTATCACCCTAACTATACACAGGAGGGGGAGGGGGAATTTAATTTGATATGTTTCATTCGCCGAGCGAACATCACCGATCCTGTTCGGCGGAAATGTGTAACACTAATGTACAACAATATTTTTTATGTTCGACCCTGACTATTATATGTCAGAAAACTGTACTATAATGAGGCTCATTATAACACTATTTTTCATTATGAAACAGTTTCTCCCACCAATCAGAGCTCAAGAAACAGGTGTTTGACCAATTAGATACGGTAATTAGATGCACTGAGTTCCACGGCCTTCTAATTTAAATTTCACTGCCTGGCCTAGTGTCATAGTAGGGTAATCGAGGAGGCCATGGTCAAATACAAGGCATTTTCTGCCTCTCATGCACTCGGTTCAGTACATAAAACTGGCGAAATCTCGACAATATTTATGAATATTTATGTTCGAACATAAAATAGTTATAATAATTATTATTTCGACTCCCATAGTGCACTGGCTTGCTCGTGACGCGGATACACATGTATCAAATACGTCTTGCAATGGCCTTCCCAGTGTGTACTAGACAGTGTCTTGGTGAGGTGTGCTTTAACCAACTGAAGAGCCCAATAGCACACCGGGGCAAAACACTGTCATCTTGTT
The DNA here is from genome assembly GCA_946902985.2 of Meconema thalassinum. Classification (NCBI taxonomy): domain Eukaryota; kingdom Metazoa; phylum Arthropoda; class Insecta; order Orthoptera; family Tettigoniidae; genus Meconema; species Meconema thalassinum. The sequence goes on along the minus strand of OX336396.1, from coordinate 295,625,673 downwards.
GAGTTATGCCGGAACATTTAGCACTATTTGTGTTTAAATAATAATTATCGTCGAACATAAACAGTCGTATGCAACTCGCCTATAATGGTAATTAAGACACTCGTATGGAAATTATAAACATACTCGTGTCTTAATTATTGCCATTATAGGCTCGTTATATAATGTACTATTATAAACTTGTGTATCGTGTTGAATGCTCTACAAGAAATTATTATGGCATAGCAGGACATTTATCCTAGTCTTGCCTTGCAATATCAGTGGAAGCATGTGACATTTATTTAATGGCAGACAGAAGTTGCTCTTCTTAGATTGATCCACATTTTGCTAGCCTCCAGTGTTGACCAGAGGTAAGTTCTAGCCATCCTTTGACAGAACTTCAGATTTAAGTTCTCATTGAAGCAGAATGACATAATTACACTCGCCGGCATAAAAAGCGAAACACTACGAATATCAGACAAAACTTGACCGTTTCGAACCCGGTATAAATTGAATGATGTGAATTCGCAGAGATATGGCAATGTGCCGTGATTTAATTAGCTCATTTGAGAAGTTTCAGCGCAACAATTGATAAACATTGTTGATCGTGACAATCACAACATCAACGTTACAGTTTCCTGCCTTTGGGCAAGAATAACCACAAACGTCTGTCTTAAGGTTTATGGCTGTGAATTCTCCTGCCGCGTATTTTTGTGAGCATTACGGTTTGTTTATAACATTCTTAATCATACAGTGTTATAGTACGATGCATTCCAGGTTTCGATAAATTCAAATTCGTGTTTGCGCACTGTTGTGATTATCATGGTCAATAATGTCTATCAATTATTGTGCTAATTAGGGTAATTAACTTATGATACATTGCCATATTGTTGTAATGTCATAGTATTTGATTTATACAAGGTTTGGAACAGTCCAACATTGAGTTTAATCTGAAATTCGTAGTGTTTCGCTTTCTTTGCCGGTGAGTGTATATAGAGTTGGTCTATAGCAACCCTATATGTGTTGCGTTGTTTTTTATGAGTTTAAGTAAGCACTACTGTAGGGAGCTTTGTTAATGTCCATTCCTATTTAACCGATAAAAGAAAGAAATAATAACCCTTGGCCTAGGCCTACCAAGCGGTCGCTGCCCAGCCACTTGGCCACGTGGTCGGCGCATCAGGTCCCATCGACCGTTAATCTTGGTTTTCATGACCGGGGCCCTGCCTCACTGTCAGACACTCAGTTGTCGTCACAAGGCTAAGTGCAGCCCGTTCCAGCCCTCACGTCCCTGATGGAGCCGGGTGAAAGGCAGGCGCGCTACCCCGACCCAAACACCATGTATTATCAGGTGGCCGAATTAGTATGGTAAAGCTAAATAGAGCCTAATTGGTTCATAGAATCTTCCTGTATCCTGATAAGGGTAATGTGTTTTTGTGGCAACCTAACCAGATCAGTCTTATAACGCGGTTGGTGCTTTGCCATACACTAAGTCTACCCCCAAACGGGGTCGGGGATGAGATTCCACGTGGCTGATGGTCTTCCTGTAGCCAACCTCACGAGAGGAGTCTATGAGTCCGAGGACATGATCGGCTCACCTGAGTCTGTAGCTGCTTCCAGTGGACACTCTTACGGTGAGCTACAAGTTCCGTTCAATTTCAAGTAGTTCCAACTTTCGCCGCCAGATATAAAATGATACCTAGTGGTGAACGGTGGAACTTTGATAGAGCGTTCTGACGAAATCTAACCTAACAATTTAGCTTCAGACAAGTTTAGTCCGTGGAAGGATCTTTTACATGCCATAAATCTATGACATGGGACCGCCGGCTTTACTTCCCCTCTGAAGGAAGGCATACTGAAGGATTTTTAACGCTCTTAAAAAATCCGACGACTTCGGCTGGGTTTGAACCCGCTATCTTGGGCACAGCAGTTCGGCATGCTACCGACTACGCCACCTAAGCCATTTCGTTTGCCTTACACTGGTCATAACAACAGAAAAAACTGTGGCAGATTTAATATACCGTATATACTCGAATACCACCCGCACATTTTTAAACAAAATCGGACGTGAAAATTTGGGGTGCGGGTCTTATTTGAGTCATCCTGATTTTAAAGATTTAAATTGCCCGCCACGCGCGATATCGGGTGTTGCGAGTATCCGCTAGATGGTGCTAGCCTTCTTCCGGCTATCACTTTGTTTTACCGTAAGCAGGCGGCGTCATACTTCCTCGCGCACGTGTCGCGCACGTTTTCCGAGTGTAAACATGAGTTGTACGAAGAGTTTGCGGTCGTTTAATGTGAGTGAGAAGCTGAAAGTTGTGAGGGAAGCTGAAGTTATTGGAAATCGTGCCCGGCAGGAAATACAGTGCACTCCCGATAATTCGCGTGTGGATAATTCGTTTTGCGGTTAATTCGCGGGTCTCCATGAGTATTTTTTAAATTGGGAATTCTCACAGCAACTAATCATCACGCTAAGTTAAGCAATCTCTGTCGTTTAAAAGAATTTTGATGCGACGCAATGCGTAAAGACGAAATCATTGAGACTAGGGAAGACTGAACTGCATTTCTCTGCGATGCAACAGTAGGCCTAATTGCGCAATCTTCGAAACTTACGCGCATGTTGCCGCGAGTGGTATAGCACAGATTTCCTTTGTCTTTGAAGCCCAAACAATACAAGAGGAATGCACTTTCACTCGGAACCTACCCTCCCTTTCCCAACAGCCACGCTCCAAGGTCGCTGATCTGTGAGTTGTGAAGGGTGGATGTGCGGACAGCGTATTGTAAACAGCGATTATTGCGTAATGGCGCAAACGCGCACGACATCGAGAGCGTGTTTGTTCGATGCTCTTCATGCAGTCAACTAGTCGGGAGGAAAGTACCGCTACTTCGCTCGTACAAAAGCAAGCGCTTGCCGACTTTTGTAACGACGATATTTCGAACGGGCAAGTTAGACGTCGATAAAGACGATTATGATTTACTACAGAAAAGCAAAGAAGAAATAGCATGGCATTTGACTGTTGGTGAGGAAAACGAAAATCCAGTAGATTTCGAGTGCGGGAGTGATGCAACGGAAATCCCGGAATTTTCCCACAGTCAAGCTAGTGTCTCTAGTCACACTTATCTTTTATATAGAAAAACGAGATGAATTTTCGTTTTCATATAATATTTTCTTTGGAAATGTGCAATCGAAAAATAGAATAAACGATCTAAGAAACAAAAAGTAATGACGGCTTTTTTTAAATATATTAATGTGGGCATAATCCACATAGGCCTACCAGTAGCCTAGCATGTCGTATAAGACACTACAATCAGGAGTTAAAATTATTATTTCGCGTGTTCAAGCCTATTTCAATATTTTAACCAATAGTTTTGTTTTTCCTAGGCTTAACAAAAATAACTGCGGATAATTCGCGGAAGTTCGTGCATTAATTACCGCGAATTAACGAGAGTGCACTGTATGATATTGACGAGTCATGTATTCGTGATTGAGCGGGATGACGTCTATGCTACAACCACTGGATGTCTGCGTGAACCGCCCGTTCAAAGCAGCCTTGAAACAGCTGTATACGGAGCAGATGGCGGCCGATAAGCACACACTGACTCCAACTGGTCGTATTCAGCGCCCGGAAGTTCAGCTGCTATGTTCGTGCATTTTGACGGCATGGAATCGTATCTCGGGAGATCTCATACGGAAGAGCTTCAAGAAATGTAGTATTTCGAATGCTATGGATGTCAGTGATGACGACATTTAGTGGGATGGTGATAAAAGTTCCGAAGTTGGTACTTCTGATGACGATGAATGAAGTGTTTGTGTACTTTTATTTGTATTTTTAATCGTTTGATGTGTGTTATTTTAGGACGATTTCAAAACTGTTGGAAACTATTTTGGATAAATGCTATTCTGTTTATTTAGTTACGATTGTACATAATTTTGAGTTTTTTTTTTTAATTTTGTTCTTCAAAATCAGGGTGCGGGTCTTATTCGAGGGCGGGTCGTATTCGAGTAAATACGGTAGTTCCCACACAAACCGTTTTGCTTTCTTGGAGTTAGGCCTTTTAAGGTTTAATTATTTATTAGAAAATAAAATAATATAAAAACGCTTTAATGTTAATTTTCAAATGATACTGGTTCGTAAAAGATCTCTTACAGAACATTTGGTGAATATATAATGATAAAATACAACCAAGAAATGTCCCACGACAGAGACTTGGACTCAAATAAAACCTTCCATTTTAATGCATTGTAACTTAATTTGCAATAAAGAATTTGGTTATATACAGCTTTGCCATAATAATTTGGCCACCTCTGTTATACAAGACCGATAGAAAAGCTACAGTAGAAGTTAACAATTCTACAGGGTCATTATCTATGTGCGCCCCGATAAACACGGCAAGCTATGCCGGTTATGACTGGCGCAGGTCGCGGGTGCGCGTACACGGTTCAGCCAGTGGTTGGCGCGCTCCACTGACTCATATCGTTACTTCACACTTGTTTTGTCATTCATATCTGCAAAGTTTAGACGTTAGTGTTGCACGTTTAGTGAGTATTCTGATTACTGTGATTGTTGGTCATGCCTAGACACCAATTCACATTGCGCGAACGTGTGTATTACCCACTTAAGATTTGATTGCCGCTGAGCCTAGCTGCGCCAGTGTTTGTTGTTTGTCGTAGCAGCTGCCCCGTAGGGCGAAGCGGGGAACACAGCGATGACAGAGTGCATTCTGCACTTAAGTCAAGCAACATTGCACGTCACAGGAGCTCATGTCACCACGGACAGTTGAACGATGACTGAGGCTGCTGGAGCTGAGTCATATCCTACTCGCGCAACTGTACCTGTCAACGAAGCTGGCTGCCGTGTGACACAAGTAAACAAAGAATAGTTCCCATCTTGACCGCCGGCAATCAATTCGTGGATGGGTAATATATCCATAATTCATATATGAAAAGCAGAAATTCTTGTTCTGAAACAAGACGAAAATTTCGGATCAAGTTTCCTGGAAGACCTCCTCCTAATGCCAGTACAATTAGGAGGCTCGCTAATCGATTAAAAAAAACAGGCTCCGTAAATAATAAAAACGTTAACGGACAACGTTGTGTTCTTAGAGAACAAATATTAGAAGAGATTAATGTCCATTCTTTCGTCAGATGATGTCAGGTGTGTGTTACAAGAGAGGGAGGACACCTTATTGAACATGTTTGGTAAATGTGTAAAAGTGCGCACTAACCACCGGCTGAACCGTGGACGCGCGCGATCTGCATCAGTCAAAGCCGGCTCAGCTTGCCGTGTTATCGGGGCGCACATACATAATGACCAAAGCAGCTTGTAGTTTTACGTGACTGTTAATCTTGCGATCATGAGACAAGGGACCTCTATATTTACATGGAATCCAAATCACTTTGAAAATATCACATGAATTGGCCAGGTATCGAACCCGGTCCACCTTGGTGAGAGGCAAGCAGCTTGAGCACTGCACCATCACACCCCCACTACAGACCAACTGAGTGATCGTTTCTATAAAAAGTTTGATACGTTACACAAGTTTATAAATACTAGCAGACCCGTGCGATAAATCTCGCATGTTCATAGGCCACACTTTCCCCAATAGGTTTATAATGAAACACTTAAGCAGAAAGGTTATGTTTTTATTTCAACCAAATGATTATAGAACACTATTTACATTTCAGGTTAAAGGAAAGAACTCAGAATATTAATATGACATGAAACAGGCGTCACAGCGGCCCGTGGACAGCAATATGGAGCGTATTTTCCTACATGAAAGGTGCTTGCAAATCGCACACTTCGTACAATTTTTTTTAAGTAATTTTTTAAAGAAATTATAGATATTTATGAAATTAGAGTGCAATGCGTCACTGGTAATGTATATTTTCTTTCATTTGAATGCTCATTTTTCACGGTCGGTCTCTTGTGAGCGCCGCAGGAGGGATGAATACTACTGAAATAATTTATAAATATTATTGTGCATAACTGTTATACAGACGTTATGAGTCGTCAAACTCATGACCAGGCTGCTTTGAACATCAGAGGTCTTCCAGTCGAGCGTGTTCACCATTTTAAATATCTAGGGAGTATCATCACTGACGATTTAAATCCTGACGTTGAAATCAGAAGTCGCATTGAAATGACACGCAGTGTATATAGGAGAATGTCCTCATGCTTGAACAATGACAACTTAGCTCCGACAAGAATTGACTAGCACCTTTGTCTGGTCGACACTCTTGTATAGTATGGAGGTTTGGACTTTGAAGGTCAGCACCATGAAACGATTAGAGGCCTTCGAACTGTGGATTCATAGACGAATGCTTAAAATACCTTGGACTGATAGAGTTGCTAACAGAGATGTCCTCAGAAGAGCAAAATGTGATCTTCAGCTTTCGTCTATCATTAAGTATCAAAAAACTACCTATTTTGGGCATGTACTTAGAGGCCAAAAATAGCAGTTGCTTTGACTAATACCACAAGGCCAAATAGATGGCAGACGAGGGCGTGGCAGAAGGCAGATGTCCTGGCTTCAGAAAATCAAGGAGTAGTCACGGATTCGATCTGTTGAAAATTGTTCCGGCATGCGGTGGACAGAAGCGCCTTTTTCATGACGATCGCCAACGTTCGGGGCACCGAACACGGTACTTGAAGAAGAAGATGATAAGTGTTATACAGTTCCGCCGAACCTTAAACTTGCTGAATGAAACATGTCGACCAATTAAATTCCCACTCCCCCCCCCCTTTTGTTAAAAAAGTGCGTTAATTAAATGTACAAATAATTCACGTAATTTGGTTAGGGCGATTAGTTACTCCCTGCCCAATCTAATCAGGCATACTCATGTTGACGGACTGAAAATGTAATTCTGTTAATAGATTACTTAGGCAACGAAGATTCCATTTAGGTTGTGACAACAGTGATACATTGTAGTTTAAATAAACTTTACACATTGAATCGGGGAACAAAACGTGATTTGCAACATGAAAATGTAGAACAATACATGTATTTGAAAGATACCTAAGTAAGGAGAAGGCTTCTCTACCAAACGTCAGGTCAAGTCCTGAGAGAAATCTCCCCCCCCCCTTCTTGAGTTTCCGGCATGGAAACTCAAGATCGTTATCCCTCAACCTACTACAGTATACACAGTAGGCTACATATAAAATCATTTGTTTGCTCCTTTTACTCAACTTCTCTCCACTTTTATTACCTTTGAAGTATTTTAATGCTGATTCAAGCTTTACATCTCCAGTTTGAACATGTTTTCTACTTGAGGTAACCATGTTGAACTTGGTGCATTCGTAACAGTGTTGCCTTTGAGCCTGATTCGCCATAAAATCGAATTACTCGGGTGCTCTTTTCCAGCTCGAACAAGGTTTGTACAAAACAAAATGTAACATAATATCAAATTCGTACTGAATTACTCTGCCTATAGTTCCAAATACCACTGAAAACTATATTCATACACACAATTCGTCACATGAAAAGCAAAGCTCCCAATTACAGTGAAAATGAAAAATTTATTCTTAGATTTTTACAAAGTAAATTCTGAAAAGTAGCCATCTTATGGAAACAGAAACACGCGCTTGAAAATCTTGTGCACTAAAAACAAGCAGAAAAAGTGGGAACTATTTCCTGGTGCGTTAGTCTCTTCACATACCAAAACATCAAAGGGACCACTTAGGTCTTGAGGTGACCAGAGGTATAGTCACTAACAATACATCTCTACAGTGTGGAGTTGGAGCTTCTGTGGTTCTTGTCTTGTAACTTTATATGATCTATGTGTGCAGTATTACATAGCTTTACTTCTTCGTTAGACACCCAACAAGGCAGCTCCTGTGTTATATATACCTACTACTGTTTAAACTTTAATCATGGATGTGGTGAGATAGGAAACTCTTAGTGTTCCTTCTAAATGTTAGGGTGTTGAAATAGCTACATATCTGGATGTTTGTTATTTTTCACAATAGATGACTTAGACGTTTCAAATTTTGCTTGGCAATACATCGGGTCACAGTGGACAATAATTTTGGTGTATTCCATTCAGATTGTGTGTTTCGGGACTGAATGTACCGAGGACAATAGCTCTTTCTTGGGTGTGCTGCTTTACCAACTTGTACATTTGTAGATGTTTTTATACAGCAGCCGAAAGGTCAACAAATTGTGTTGTAAATAGTTTTGTATATAAAGGTATTATTTTACATTTTAAGCTGCAGAGTACATAAATTTAATTTTGTAATTTAAAAGCTTGCTGTTATGTAGGGAGCATATGCAGGATCGGTTCCAGGTGACTGTTGATTATCTCAATCTTAGTAAGAGTGTAGTTTGTAGAGAAGCATAATGAATATTTGTCTTCACTAAATATCTTCTTTTGGATGATTTTCAAACAGGAATAAGGTTAATCCCTGAAGAAATTATGCAAACAGCATTTATTTTTTAGCCTTCGAGGTTTTGCTGGGCATAATAGCCCTAAATTTTGTGTTGGAAATGTGGTGGTTTGACTTTTACTAGTGAGCTCCCACAATGTTACCATGACATGTATGATTTATCGAGGGCCCAGTTTATGAAAATCTTCTTCAAGTGCCTCGCCCTCCAAGAACTTTGGCGATAAGTAGCATGATCTGCTGTTTGTCCATAGTTTTTCTAAGCAGCAACACTGGGCTCACTCCAGGTTCTTTTGCCAGGATCCTGGACCCCTAATGCCATCAATCTTCTCTTGAATAATTAATTGCAACCGGTTGTATTCGTTATTGCGAATGAATTGACCAAAATATTCTAGTTTTCGCCTTTTAATGATACCATATTTACTCGGCTATACAACCCCCTCGCCTATAGTCAACCCCCCTTAATTTTTGAGAGCCATAATACAAAATTCTTGGAAATCGCTTATAGTACTCCTTCTTCTTCTTAATTATTTGAGAGTCCTGTCCGTCATTGTCTGGCGCGAGCAGCTCCACGCGTATGGGATACGGCCGGCGATTGGTCAGGCAAAACAATCACAGGGAATGTGTGATATCTTTTCAGAGGTGGTTGGCAATAATCATGGAATATACTTGTCTTTATATTTGATCATTGTTGGGCCACACCATTCAATCGTACGTAAGCTATGTTGCTATAAACCAGGCGTGACCTTGTTTGAAGAAAGAAGTCTCTGTCTTTCTTCCAGTGCGTCCGGGCTATGACTCACGCTATGCAACAGGTGGCTGGCCACACGTGCTGTGTTGCCACATTCAATTAAGGACGAGACGCTAGTGCCGGCGACATACGCACTTCGTTTACTGTTATTATATCGTACTATGCAGCATCAAAATAAAATAACTTATTTTTACTCTCTCCCTTTCCCAAAATAATGTTGTTGTTTTTTTGTTGCAAATTTCGCATCTCTAGTACCCCTCTCCAATTTTGGAACTAAAAAATTAGGTGAAAAGGGGGTCCTATAGCCGAGTAAATACGGTATTGGGAATTTCTGAACCTTTGTTCATACGCCACTTACTAAGATTGAAACGTGTAATATACTTGTACTTTTTAAATTTAATTAACTTCTTGGCATCGTAATTATATTAGTATATTGTTTCCTTGTTTATGATAATAGTGTGTTCCAAACAGAGTTAATGAGAGGCATGATGAATTGATGTGAACTAATTCTGCATATGATGTGTGAATGTTTGTTAGAACACTGTATATAGTTGTACGTTGAATGTGTGGATGGTTAACCATTTTTATAAAAATGCTCTAATTTGATGCAATACACCACTGTATGTCGTATTTAAGACTGGGTTACTTATAGGAATATGTACTGTATGTGTCTAGCTGTAGAGATAGATCAGAAACATGACATGTGGTACCTGGGTGCAACTAAATTACAGAATGGAAATTCCTTTGCCGAATATTAAAACTAATAGAGAATCATTGCTGTATTAACCTGCGATCAGGATAATGTTGGTATCTGTAATGCGTAATGATTCCTCCATTAGTTTTAATGTTGAAGTCTGGGCCAAAGTTTGCCAAATTTCTCTATAAATATTTATTAGTCAGGCTTTGAACTATACGATCCAGCTGTAATGTTTCTGGTCTCGTAGGTCATCTGCTTGGAAGTGTGTTGGATCAGAACTGAAGGTTGTTAATCTCATATATTACGCTGTGATAGCTGTAGCAGTGTCTCTCTGTTGTAACTCTAGGACGTGTGCTCGGAACCTCCTAGTTTCACTGGTTTGGTATGCATCATTTGTGAGTGAAGACATGAAAGGCAGGTTGAGATGGGGGCAGACAAAAGTGATAGTGCCATATGATGCTCAGAGCCAGTCAAGTGTAAACAAACTGTGATTGGTATGTGATTTACAGCTCAAATTGTTTCTTGATCTCTTCTTTTTTCCATGTGATTTTAATGCCTTAAACCACAAGAATTCATGTAATTATGGCATAGTAAAATATCGAAGGTAAGAGGGTTCAATCCCCACTATAGGCTGTCCTTTTCTGTGGTTCCCATTTTCAGCTCCAGGCAAATGTCAAGATAGTACTTTTTCCTTTCAGTTGTCATTATTTCCTACGGGAAGGGTATGTGACATCCACTTGTAGCATTGGGAACAAGGTTAGGGGCAGGTATGCACAAGACAGGAAGTAAACAAAGATTTGAAATATTGAAATCGTAGAGTAATGCATATTTTGAAAAATATATATCTAGTGGCAATCATTTTATTAAAGAGGACATAAAATCGACCAAAATCCACCACTTTCACAAATTTCATAGCACCCAAATTAATCTTTTCTAAATGTTATATATAATAGTGAAAAATGCACTTTAAGTGGAGGCTGTTGTGCGACATAATACGGGAAAGTTAGTTATTGTTGGTTTAAGGGGCGGAACTGCGAGGTCAGCTGCCCTTATAGTACGGGAAAGCGAGGGTTGTGGGGAAACGAGAGCAGAGGTACCTCGGGTTGGAGTTAACGCTATCACTTACCTGTGGGACAAGGGAGTGGAATGTCACTGCACCAAGTCATTGTCATTTCACAGAATCACCATTTTCTTGTCAAATATTTTGAACGAAGAATAGTCGAGAAAAGAAAATTCCTTTTAGCACTTTGCACAATAAATCTTCTCATTTTCCTTGACATTGTTTTGTAAATAAATAATAAATATAACATTTTCAGACATACCAGTCACAGTGTCACCTGATATGTAAATATATTTTTTTGTAAAGTTGTTGACGAGCAGCTATGAACTATGTGGGACCTGTAAATACTTTAGCACTGTTAGCTTGTCTCCAATTTAGCTTCTGTTTCGTGAAATGGGGGGAGCCGAGTATCGGAGAGAAGATCTTGTTTTGCATTCCAGTAGAGTTAAGTGTGCGTATCGTGCACGTTAAGCTTGTCTAGTCCAGTGCTGTAACAATAAGTATTTAGCACAATAACAGTTAATAGAATGTTGAATACCAAAGAAACTATCTATGGAAATAAAGTTTTGAAAATAACCTGTGTAACTGTTCTCTTATTTTCTCTGAAGATGTGTCCAAGTTTCCAGGATTGAATCCTTAGTAATTAATTAACTTCTTTCCTAGCGATTTCCCAACTTTGAACAGGATCCGCTTGCTTGGTTGTCCTTCACCATTTCTTCCTGTTGAGGGCATCTTCAGGTTTGAGGCCACATACCTGGAGGTCTTCGCTTATTCTATCCATCGTTTTCTTGGGCACCCACAGTGTCGATGCCCTCCTAGATCATATTGCAAGGCCATTTTTACCACAGAGTTCTCATCACTTCTAGTGACATGCCCATTACAACGAAGATGAACTTCCCTCATGTTGTCTTTAATTGTTGGAACTCCCATTTGCTTCCTTACGTGTTCATTACTGACATGGTCAAGTCTTGTAATACCCATGGACCAACATTCCATGGAGGGCTTGTTCGCGTTTGGTTGAAGCTGGCCAACATTCTGTGCCGTCGAGTGCCACTGGCCTTGTCATGGTCTTGTAAACTTTTCCTTTCAGGTGGATAGCTATTTTCTTATCGCACAGTACTCCAGTGACTTGGCGCCATTTCAACCACGCAGCATTTACTCGTGCTCCGGTGTCAAGAAAGGTCTCGCCATACGAAGTGTTGAGAGAACTAAGGTCTTAAATGGTCTTCAATGTTAATGGTACCCAGACGATCTTTTCAGCACAGAGTATGATTCTCACGATTTTCACGAGTTTGATCGGTGAGAAATACATCAGCAGCATGTAAGATTGTCCATGGGCGAGGTTTTTGTATGTCGGCTGTTACTGTATCCAAGCACAAAATGAACAGAAGAGGGGAAACTGCTGAACATTGATGAATTCCCAACACTGATGGGGAAAGTAGGTGAAACTCCAGATGGACAGCGTACCATACTTATGACGTTGTGGTAAAGAGACTGGATGCATCGGACATAAGTTTCTGGGAACCTGTGAACCCCTATGAGCTCGTGTGGCACTCTGTCGAAAGCCTTTTTGAGATCCAGAATTGGAAAATGTACAGGTTGGTTCTTTTTAGCAGTTTGCACAATAATTTTATTAATGCCGCCAATGACCATTTCTAATAATTATCAGGACGGGTCAGGGAAGGGATTTTGGAAGGAAATCAGCTGTGGACCTATTGTAAGGAACCGTCCCGGCATTTGCCTGGTGGTGAAAATGGGAAACCATGAAAACCATCTTCAGGACGGTGGATGTGGGATTTGAACCTACGCTCTCCCGGTGCCCACTTTGCACAATAAATCTTTCATTTTTCCTCACATTTTTTTTGTGAATAAATATAATTCCTATAATTGATTTTCAGATGATGAAGAACACCGAAGTATACAGGACAAAGCCCATGACTCTTCATACAGTTTAGTAACAATTTCCAAGGAACTCGGCCAACTCTTATTTATGCCCATTTATGTAAGGCGGGAAATATGAGACTGTCTGAAAATAATTTCATTTCGTTTTTCTCATATATTTTCATTTGAGGCTGTTTTGGCTTTCAGCGTCCAGTCTAGTCTGCAAGCCTCTGTTTGCGAACAAGTCGCCTACATGATCCCCCATTAGCAGTTAGCACAACACCTCTCAATTTGAAGTCGTTCAGTGCTGACTCTAACCATCACCTCCTAGGTCTACCTCTGCTTCTCTTAATCTCTACAGCCAAACTCGTTAACCTCATAATTATGTAATCTCTCCTCTCCCATTCTCTTCACATGACCCTGCCATTCCTCCCATTACCTCTAGCTTATGTATCAGATATCCTGAATCTACCTAAATGTTGTTGTTTGAGTCTTCAGTCTTTTGACTGGTTTGATGCAGCTTTCCATGCCTGCCTGTCCTGAGCTAATCGTTTCATCTCTACATAGCTACCACACCCTATGTCCAAGGCAATCTGTTTCACATATTCTAACCTTCGTCTACCCCTACAGTTCTTGTCCTCGACCCTTCGTTCCATAACTAAGCTTGCTATTCCTGGGTGTCTTCGTGTGTGTCCTACCAAGCTATCTCTTCTCTTCATTAGCAGTCACCAGAAAAATCTCTCCTCTCCCACTCGTCTTAATACCTCTTCATTTGTTACCCTATCTACCCATCTGATCTTCATCATTCTGCTGTAACACCACATTTCAAACACTTGTATTCTCCTCTTTACTGCTCCACCAACAGTCCAAGTTCCACTTCCATAGAGCGCCACGCTCCAAACGAAGGCTTTCAAAAATTACTTCCTAATTCCTAAATCTATATTCAACATCAACAGATTCCTTTTCTGTAGAAATGCTTTCCTTGCCTGAGCCAACCTACTTTTTATGTCCTCTTTGCTTCGTCCATCACTGGTTATTTTGCTTCCTAAGTAACAGAAGTCTCCTACTTCCTTTAGTTTTTCACCTGCCAATTTGATGCCCATAGAGGTTACTGATTTATTTCGGCTGCATTCCAATATTTTTGTTTTACATTTATTCATTTTCATCATGAATTCTTTCCTCAAGACAGAGTTCATACCATTCAAAAACTCATTCAAATCCTCTGACATGTCGGCCAAGATGATGATGTCATCAGCAAATCTCAGAGTTGAAATTATTTCTCCTTGAATCTTCACTTCCACTTTAAATTTTTCTTCAATTTCCTTCATTGCATGTTCAATGTAAAGATTGAAACATATGTGTGATAAGTTGCAGCCTTGCCGAAATAATTGTGATTATTTTATTTGTATAGATTACAGGGTGGGAATGCAGGAACTACAGGGGAATTACACTGATGTGCCACTGCGCCAAAATATTTGAGAAGGTACTGGAGAGAAGAATTCGGACAGAAGTTGAAGATGGGCTGAGGGAAGAACAATATGGATTCAGGACAGGGAGGTCAACAGTTGACCTCATCTTTGCTGTAAGACAGCTAAGGAACACCATTATTGTCATAAAATAATTAGCAAAAAAGGTTTACTAAATACAGTCCTAAACTCCAAATTGATGGGAGAAGAAACATACACCGACATCCATTGGTCATAACCGGAAACAGACTGTTATATTCAAAAATGTACATTTGACTTGTACGGTATACAAAAACAAAAAAAGAACACTATGAGAAATACAAAAACAAAAGAAACACGCTATGAGAATTTGTGAATGCAAACTCACACTTCCCCCCATTCACAAATTGCAAAAAAAACTTAAAACCAAAAATAATACATAACTAGCCTTACACTAACAACAAACATTTACATATCATTCCTTGTATGGTAGCAAAGGGCAACATACAGACTAAAATACAGACATGGATCACATTTGCTTTGATTTAAGCCAAGCTTGACAAGTTGTGCAGTGATACAATTGTGCCAATCTTTACCAGCTTGACATAAACCGTAAATACTCTTGTTGAGTTTTAGCACATATTCTGGGTATTCTACACTGCGAAAACCTTCTGGTTGATTTACGAATACAGTTTCCTTAATTTTGCTATTAAGGTATGCCGATACAATGTCCAAATGACAATTATCCCATTCACGCTCTACTCCTATGGCTATAAGGGTCCTAATAGTTTTCCTTTTTACCACAGGACTGTAGGATTCAAGGAAATCTGTACCCTATATCTGACTGAAACCTTGAGCTACTAAACGTGTTCTATACCTAAGTACTTCACCTTCTTGGTTTCGTTTAGTTTTATACACCCATTTGGTGCCTATGACAGTCTTTTCCACCTGAATCTTCTGCAAGTGTCCACACATTATGTTTTTCCAAGAGGGCAATCTCTTGGTTCATTGCCTCAAACAATTTATCTTTGTCATCTCGTGAGGTGGCTTCTTGAAAAGACACCGGATCGTTATATTCTGACCTCAACATGACAATGCGACATTTGACCTTGACTTCATTACAACACACACACTTACTGGGACGTTTTCTCTCTCTACTCGACCTGCGTAATACTGTGTGTTCAGGCTGTAATGGAGCGTCTATTACGACATCAGAATCTGACAAAGAGGCATCACTTGTTACAGAATTTTCATTTCCTGATTCGGCTACCTCGTGTTCAAACACGTCACCTCCACAATCTTTCTGCTCGACAAACACTTCTCCAACTGTTCTAGGTTCACAATCTATCTGAGTTACAGGTTTTTCCTGGGCTTTTACAGAAAACGGAAATACATCTTCAACAAATTCTACATTCCTGGATTTAATGACACATTTCTTTTCGATGTCCCATACACGGTAGCCCCTCGAGTCATCGGGGTACCCTAGCATTGCACCAACATTTGCCCTTGGCACTAACTTTTCCACATTACGTTTATGGATCCAAACTTTACAACCAAATGATTTTAACATAAGCAATTCCTGGTCTGACAACTTTCTACTCGTCCACAGTTCAAATGGGATGTTCTTTACAGTTGACGACACACACCTATTCTTTATATAGCAGGCTGTGCTGATGGCTTCCCCCCAAAATTGAACTGGCATGCCTGACTGAATGAGCATGCACCTACTAGTGGTGAGAAGTTGCTGGTTGAGGCGTCCAGCAACGCCATTCTGTTGGGGAGAGTAAGCCATTGTTAACCTACGAACAATACCTTCCTTTTCAAGATAGTTACAAAACTCTGTACTTAAATACTCTCCACCGTTGTCTGAATGGAAAGATTTCAACTTGGTCCCTTGTGCTGTCTCCATTAGGGCCTTAACCTTGAGAAACTCATTAAATGCATCACTCTTATGCTTAAGGAACCTTACATATGAGAATCTGGTACAATCATCAGTAAATGTAATAAAATATTTGCTACCTCCAATCGATGGGTGCTCTAGCTGGCATACATCAGAGAACACAACATCTAATGGCTTCTGAGATACATGATCTCTTTCATTAAATTTAAGTCTTTTCATTTTACCTTGTTTACAAGTATCACAATCAAGATTCTTTTCTTTGGGTATAAAATCACGATCTGGAATGTTCAGAGCATGGCCAAAACGCTGATGCCATATTCCGCTAGTTACAGCTTTGTTGCTCTTAGCATACACAACCTCCACCTCGTCATTACAAGCAAATTCTTTCCCTTGTTCTACCATAAAATAATCACAATTTACCTTATACATATTTCCAACGGCCTCACCCGTAAGGAATATACCCTCATGATCTGACAATACAACTTTGCTATCTTTAATGGTTACGACTGCACCTTTCCTGTCAAATTGACCTACAGATATTAAATTGTCTTGAAGACCTGGGACATACAACACTCTTTTCAGTTTCAGAAAAGAACCTCCACACTTGTCAGATAGCTTCATAAGCACACTTCCCATACCACATATACTAACTACGGATCCATCAGCTGTGTCTACACTACCAGAAACCTTTGGGGTGTAATCATACAGAATATCCTTATAAGGTGTCAGGTGCTCAGTGGCTCCTGAATCTACATACCACCTGCGTACACAATCAGATGCATCATCCTTGCTTTCAGTTGCCACATAAGCCTTTACCTTAACACTACTAGCATTAACCTGAACACATTCGTTTGCTGCCTCATCGTCCTTTACCGTGGCAATAACCTCACGATTCTTAACCTTAACATTTTCCTTGCGTCCATTACTACAATTCCGGGAAGTATGACCTATCTTGGCACAATTAAAACACAAAACTGAACCTTTCTTTCTTGCTTCATGAACTAAATCACAGAACTTCACAATGTGCCCCTGTTCTTGGCACTTGTAGCACATGAATCCACCACTACCTCTTGGCTTGTTGACACTTTTGCTGCTGTTGACGACCCCTTTGGAATTTAAGCGCATGGCTGCCACCATTGCCTTCACGCTTTCACCCTCAGATTCGTCCTTCTTCAGCCTCGCATAAGTCTCCTGTTCTCGCTCCATCTTTAGTTTGTCCAACTTGTTCTTTCTCTCCTCCAACAATAGTTTGGCTCGCACTACCTTTACACTTAAGTTTTCTTCATTGCTTTCCAATGAACGTATCAATTTTCGTACTCCCGCTTTTCCAGTCCTCTGAGAATAAAAGCAGCTTTGGCCTTATCCATAAATTTTATACCTACATCGTCCAACCGTGCACACCAAGTAAGCACTTGATCAACAAATGTACGCATGCTAATGTCACTAGTTTTCTTAAAAAGACACAATTCTTCTAACATCGTCACAATTTGAAGGACTCCGGTATCGCAACATGAAGTCAGAAAATTCTGCCATGCTTCCTTAGCTGTCTCCGCTTCTTTGATATCACCTAGGAAAGGGTCGGTGACCAAACTTATGAGCAAGTTTTTCGTGTCTTGATCTTTGCCCAGTTGGGCCTCGGAGTACTCTTCAACGGGTGTATCTTCTATCTCTCCTGTATCGGTCTTTCGTGGGAAACCTTGAACCGCGTCCCCCGGACGCCTTGTTTGAAGCAATGCCTTTGTTCGGGTGCTCCACGCTTCCCAATTGTCGTCCTGTAACCTCACTATTGCAACTTCTCGCTCGCTGCTTCCCGTAGCTGCATCCATTATGTATACTTAAAATAAAACGTACAAATAGTCCTCACAATAGAAAATCGTCCACAAAATTCACCAAAAACTACCTTGAATGCACACTTAACTGTCCACATGTGCGCCGCATATATCAACACCCTTTAACGACCGACATTCTCCCATCACAAAGTCCACACATTAACAGCAATAACCTGTCATAAAATAATTAGCAAAAAAGGTTTACTAAATACAGTCCTAAACTCCAAATTGATGGGAGAAGAAACAAACGCCAACATCCATTGGTCATAACCGGAAACAGACGGTTATATTCAAAAAAGTACATTTGACTTGTACGGTATACAAAAACAAAAAAAGAACACTATGAGAAATACAAAAACAAAAGAAATACGCTATGAGAATTTGTGAATGCGAACTCACAATTATGAATATGGGAAAGATCTGGGGATGACCTTCTCGGATATTGAAGAAAGCATATGATAGTATTCCCGGTCACGAAATCCAAGATTAATGGCCGAGGGGACCTGATGCGCTGACCACGCGTCACCCCAATATCTGCAGGCCAAATGGCTGGGCAGCGGTCGCTTGGTAGGCCTAGGCTCTTCAAGGGCTGTAGTGCCAGGGGTTATTTATATGATAGTATTATTAGAAACAAGGTATGGGAAGCAATGAGAGCAAAAGCAGTGAACAAGGAGACAGTGGCAAGAGTGAAAGCAATGTACGAGGGAAGCTAAAGGTGGGAAGGGAGAGAACGGAATGGTTTCAACTGGAGAGTGGCCAGAAACAAGGAAAGTGCCCTCTCACCCCTGTTATTTATAGTGGTGATGGATAAAATAATACGAAAAGTGGTAAATAGCATTGGGGGAAAGGAAAATGAAGGCAATGTCGTTTGCTGATGACCTTCTGGCAGTGGCGGCCGGTAATAAGGTTGCAGTGTTGCACAACGACCAGATTAATTCATGAAAAACAATTAATACCGTAATCATGTTTTTAGTAATAAAAGTTGTATGTTTCCTTTTATATGTAGGCCTACAGGAATTCATAATTCTGTTCTTTAATAATTCAGGAAATCTTATAGTAAGTTACTGTGAACTGACTGAGAAAGCGCCAGGCCCAAGCACCGACCATATCTCAATAGTGAAGGGTATGGCAGAAATGCTAGACTGGGTAAGCCCTATCCCAACAGTTAACTCGGCTGGTCGTTACCCGTTGACTGCAACCAGGCAGCCGAGGCGTAGGTGCGGACGGAGACATCCGAGATGCTTCGTCAACTGCCTCCACCATGTCTTGCAATGTTGCGCATAGCCAACTTGTGACACTCGCAGTTCTCGCCCTCGTACCAACCTACGTTGTTTTGTTCTCATGAAGGTTTTCATGTAGACTAACTTATATTCCATTTCATCCGATGAAAATGTGATGTCTCTGAAATGCTGCATTCGTTATGAATGAGGTACATCCATTTTACCGCGCTTTTTTATAATGCAGGCAATGGCCATGTATTTTTCTTTTCAGGACGGGTCAGGGAAGGGATTATGAAAGGAAATGGCCGTACACATATTGAAAGGAACCGTCCCGGCATTTGCCTGGTAGTGAATATGGGAAACCACGAAAACCATGTACAGGGTGGCTGAGGTGAGATTCGAACCCACGCTCTCCCGTTGCCAGCGAGGCACGAGATAGCGCTTTAGCGCTCTCGGCCACCGCGCAATTGAATACAGTTTTCTCCGATATCAAGCAGTCATTTACCCTATCACCTCATGGGCGCAGGAGGTGGGGTAGGGGGCAAGGAGGAGCCGTGCCCACAAATTGAAGTTACTGATGGTTAACTGATTTAGATGTAGGGATAGTTCCACAGTTTTATTTATGTTCGACCCTAACTATTATGTGTCAGAAAACTGTATCATAATGAGGTTCATTATAACACTATTTTTCATTATGAAACAGTTTCTTCCACCAATCAGAGCTCAAGAAACAGTTGTGTGACCAATTAGATAAGGATACCTTCGCGCATGCGCTCAAAATCCAACATGTCTATATAAATTACCGAAAGAGCACCGTCCATATGTTCGCGTAAATAAACTGGTGAATATGAGATAAGAACTGGCACTGAACCTTAATATCCCCATAACCAATTTCTACACAGCGCGTGATTTTGAAACGACTTCGGTGACAGTTTTACTGAATACTGGAGCACAATCTGAACATATGGCATTGAAGCACACAGATCGCATGCGTCGGTTGCCCAGAGAGCTTGGAAATCAGAGATATACTACCCACCGCAGCACCCGATCACAACATTCTAGTGACTGAACAGACATTTATGATTATTTATGTTAAAACATATAATAAAGTTATAATTATCGTCGAACATAAACAGTCGTATGCAACTCGCCTATAATGGTAATTAAGACACTCTTATGGAAATTATAAAACTCGCATACGCTCGTTTTATAAAAATACTCGTGTCTTAATTATAGCCATTATAGGCTCGTTGCATAATGTACTATTAACTTAGTAATTTGGGATTATTTGAAAATATCTTCAGTTATTAAAAAATCGGTGGACTACTTTTTGCCTGTTTTAAATATGAACATGATTCACAAAGAAAAGCGAACTCCTATGGACAAAAATTCTAAACTAAACAAGTAGTTCCATGAAGAACTATACAGCCTATTTTCATATATCCTACTTATGTTAATTGCCTCTGTCTACATACAAAATTTCAGTTTGATTGCTGTAATAGATTCGTAGATATTTAGAACCGACTAAATATTTCCGATGGTCGCCATGTTGGATTTTATATATGTAGGTCCTAGAGTTATGTACTGTTACATGAAGATTATTGTGAACGTGTAGTATTCAAACTTCAATCGCATGATTAGGACAAGAAGTAACAAGGAGATTTTAAAATTTTGCACAGCTGCCATCTTGTGGTTATGGAAACAATTGAAATAAATTAGACGCCAGTGGATTAACATGGTATAAGGATTTACTGTACCAAGTTTCACTGCACTCTGATGGTTAAATTGCGAGAAACGTCCACGTGAATATTTATATTTTACGTCGCCGCCATGTTGGATTTGTCATCACCAGGTTATTTAAAGTCCCATAGGTGAACTTCAGTTCATAGCCCCTACGAACATTAAAAAATTCAGTTTGATTGCTATAATAGATTCGTAGATATTGAGAGCCGTCTAAATATTTCGGATGGTCGCCATGTTGGATTGTTAACTGTATAGTCCATAGTGTCATCTACCATTAAAGGAAAATTATTGCGTAGGTTCATTATTCAAACTTTCACTTCGATCGCATGATTACGACTCAAGAAATAAAAACTTAATTTTAAAATTCGCAAAGCCGCCATCTTGAGGTTATGTAAACAATTGAGCTAAATTAGATACCAGTACATTACAATGTGTATAAACATTTCCTGTACCAGATTTCATTGTGTTTGGAACATTAAATCGCGAGAAAGGTATATTTAAAATTTTCAAATTCGCTTGGCCGCCATGTTCCTTTTGTAGTTAACCGGTTTTTGAAAGTCTTAAATTATAGATGAACTTCCAGTAGTGCTCTTTATCTCCGTACGCAATTTCAGGGTGATAACCGCTAATAGTTTCAGAGATATAGAATGCCGGTGAAATATTTCGCACATCCGCCATCTTGTGGTTACGTAAACAATTGAACCAAGTTAGATGTCGGTGCATTACGATGTGTATAAACATATACTGTACCAAGTTTTATTGCGTTTGGTTGGTTAAATCGCGAGAAACGTCTATTTAAAAGTCGCAAATTCGCGTGGCAGCCATGTTGGTTTTGTAGTTACCAGTTTTTTCAAAAGTCACATAGGTTAATTTCTAGCAGTTCCTTTTATCACCGTTAAAAATTCCAGGGTAATATCGGGAATAGTTTCGGACATATTGAATGCTGGTGAAATATTTCGCACAGCCGCCATGTTGGATTGGTGAGACGTAACAACATTTAAAAGACACGGTCGGGGTCGTCCGGAATAGTGCTATGAACTTACCGAGTTTCATCGAAATCGCTCCAGCCGTTTAGAAGTTATTAGGGACACACACACACGGACAAAAGGTGATCTCATAAGCCTTTTTTTTTTCCAAAATTGAAAATAGGCTAAAAAAATATTCCACCCATTCATGCCATAAAGACCATGTATCCGACGGTTTAAGAGCAGCCAAAATAATGAATGTCTCGAAGCAAGTAATAAATGAAACGAAAATTACGTCTCAATACCACCTAGTGACATGTAGGTATTGAAATAAAAAATAATACATGCCTCCCCTCATCCTAGAAAAAATCCTGCGTGAACACATGGACCACATTAATGAAAACAGTACCGACAGTAGTGGCTACGCGGGCTGAAGCGCAGCGTTAGGTCATGGGGCCAAGCTCTCTGCTGACTCGGTAGACGCGTGGGTTCGAGCCCCACCGTCGGCTGTCCTTGAAATGGCTTTCCGTGGTTTCCCATTTTCAACTCCAGGCAAATGCTGGGACAGTACCTTCTGACAGGCCACAGCCGCTTCCTTCCACTTCCTTGCCCAGTTTCATCCATTCCATCGCTCATCCCGACTAGAAAGACCTGCACTCGGCCTCTCAGGAGGCTACACGACCAAAAAAAAATGAAAACAGTGCAACACCCAGAAAAATTATCCGTCAGCCGCCACTGCCTTCTGGTATGGGGAGAGGATGAGGAGGAAGTACAAAAGCAATTCGATGAGTGGGAGAAGGTAGTGTTATCATATGGGATGAAGTTCTCAGCACAAAAGAGTGAAGTGGTCATCACAACGAGGAGGAAGAACAGACTAGATATGGGCATAACACTTGGAGGACAGCAGTTGCAGAAAGTAGACTGCTTCAAGTACTTGGGAAGCATAATTGAAGAAAAGGGAGGCAATGGGATGGAAATAAATGAAAGGGGAAGGTGCGCAGATGTATTTTTCAAGAGTGTTAGGGGGATGATAAGGAATAAAGATGTACCACAAAAATGTGAAGGAATCATCTACAAGACCTACTTTGTGTCAATTTTGACGTATGGTTCAGAAACATGGGTGATGAAGGAAAGGGACAAGAGTAAAATACGAGCAGTGGAGATGAAATTCCAGAGGAGTAGGATAGGAGTAACAAGAATGGACAGAGTAAGGAATGAGAGAGTCACAGAGATGGTGAGAGAGGAACCATTGCAAAATACGAAGTACGTCCAGAAAGTAAGTTCCGTTTGGTAATAACATTAAATTGTGTTCAGATACAGAAAAATTATGTTGTTGTTTGAGTCTTCAGTCTTTTGACTGGTTTGATGCAGCTCTCCATGCCTCCCTGTCCTGAGCTAATCGTTTCATCTCTACATAGCTACCACACCCTACATCCGAGGCAATCTGTTTAACATATTCTAACCTTGGTCTACCCCTACAGTTCTTGTCCTCGACCCTTCCTTCCATAACTAAGCTTGCTATTCCTGGGTGTCTTAGCATGTGTCCTACCAACCTATCTCTTCTCTTCATTAGCAGTCGCCAGAAACATCTCTCCTCTCCCACTCGCCTTAATATCTCTTCGTTTGTAACCCTATCTACCTATCTGATCTTCATCATTCTCCTGTAACACCACATTTCAAATGCTTCAATTCTCCTCTTTTCTGCTGCACCAATAGTCCAAGTTTCACTTCCATAGAGCGCCACGCTCCAGACAAAGGCTTTCAAAAATGACTTCCTAATACCTAAATCTATATTCGATGTCAACCGATTCCTTTTTTGTAGGAAGGCTTTCCTTGCCTGAGCCAACCTACTTTTTATATCCTCTTTGCTTCGTCCATCACTGGTTATTCTGCTTCCTAAGTAACAGAAGTCTCCAACTTCCTTCATATTTTCACCTGCCAATTTGATCTCCATAGAAGTTTCTGATTTATTTCGGCTGCATTCCAGTATTTTTGTTTTACATTTATTAATTTTCATCATGTATTCATTCTGTAGAGCCTCCGTGGCTTAGGCGGCAGCACGCCGGCCTCTCACCGCTGGGTCCGTGGTTCAAATCCCGGTCACTCCATGTGAGATCTGTGCTGGACAAAACGGAGGCAGACAGGTTTTTCTCCGGGTACTCCGGTTTTCCCTGTCAACATTTCATTCCAGCAACACTCTCCACTTTCATTTCATTTCATCTGTCATTCATTTAATCATTGCCGCAGAGGAGTGCGTTAGGCCTCGGCAGCCGGCACAGTTCATATCCTCGCCGCTAGAAGGGGGCTTTATTCATTCCATTCCTGACCCGGTCGGAGACTGGAAGCAGGCTGTGGATTTTTCATTCATTCTGTAAGACGGAGTCCATACCATTCAAAAACTGATTCAAATCCTCAGGCGTGTCGGCCAAGATGACGATGTCATCAGCAAATCTCAGAGTTGAAATTATTTCTCCTTGAATCTTCACTCCCACTTTAAATTTTTCTCCAATTTCCTTCATTGCTTGTTCAATGTAAAGATTGAAAAGTATGGGTGATAAGTTGCAGCCTTGCCTTACACCTTTCTGAATACCAGCTTCTCTCTCATGTCCTTCAGCTCGAATGACTGCTGTCTGGTTTCTGTATAGATTGTATATCACCCTCCTATCCCTGTACTTTATTCCAATAGATTTCAAAATGTCAAACAATTTAGTCCAATCAACGTTATCAAAAGCCTTTTCTACGTCTACAAATGCCATGAACGTTCTCTTACCTTTCCTTATTCTACCTTCCAAAATCAGCCTAAGACTTAGTACAGCTTCCCTTGTTCCTACATTTCTCCTGAAACCAAACTGGTCTTCACCCAACTCCGTTTCTATCTGGCTTTCAATCCTCTTGTAAATTATTCTAGAGAGGTGCATATCCTCGGGAATAGCATTACGGCTGTAGTTTCCCGTTGCTTTCAGCCGTGCAGCAGAACGCAGTGTAGTCATTAGTTGGCTTATATTATCAATATCGTAACCGTCTATTAGACTAGTAAAGAATTGATTTATTCTGAAAGGCTGCTACTCCCTTTCAGAATAAGTAAAGAGCAATTCTACTACAGAATACTAACCTTCTACTAACAATTAAATACCAAAATTCTACTAACGAAAAAAATACTAAAGTTTCACCAACAACAAATACTACCACTAAAACAGTCTGTCACCAGGCCCACTCACATGCACCCTCACACATCACAGTCTAATAGAACAATGACATATATCTAATAAACAAATTAACTTCATACTTACAACTAAAACTAACTACATACTTACTGTACTGTAATTGACAATATTTACAAAATTTAAAATGAAAAATTATTTATTGCACAAAATTCTACAACACTTAAACCACTTTTCCACATAACTGCCGAAATGTTGCAGGCATTTGTCGTAGCGTGGCACAAGTGTTTCTATACCTTCTTCATAGACGTGTGCCGCCTGTGTCTTCAACTAGTTGTACGTTCCGCTGCAGCGTAGTTCCGCATATGCGCGGTAGACGCTCTGTATCAAGGAGAAGAAACGTGCGCCATTTGGAGAGCGCTGACAGCCACGTACGCGTTGTTGTGCATGTTTACTCGTACAATGTCGGTGTTGATTGAAAATCCCGTCGCATGTGAAATCAGATCTGTGATTCGTTTCCTGAATGCTAGGAAAGTGAAACCAATTGAAATTTATCGGCAAATTTGCGAAGTGTATGGAAAAAATGCGATGAGTGATTCAATGGTGAGAAGATGGGTCCGATAGTTCAATGATGGACGTAGTGAAGTGCACGATGAAGAGCGAAGTGGGCGTCCATCTTTGGTTACAGAAGAACTGGTTCACGCGATTGATGACAAGATCCGGGAAAACCGCAGGTTTACAATTAGTGCTCTCGCTATGGAATTTCCCCAAATCTCACGATCACTAATTCATGCAATTGTTACCGAAAAACTGAACTTTCGTAAACTTTGCTGACGTTGGGTACCAAAGATTCTTACGGAGCAACACAAAACAAAACGGATGGGTAGTGCATTTCAGTTTTTGACCCGTTACAATGAAGACGGCGAAGAATTTCTGACACAGATAGTCACAGGAGATGAAACTTGGGTTTCTTACGACACCTCTGAAAGTAAGCGGCAATCAATGGAATGGAGGCACACATAAGCCGAAAAAAATCTTGACACCTCGGAAAATGATGTGCACAGTGTTCTGGGAGTGGAAAGGCATCTTACTCATTGATTTCTTACCGCGTGGTCAAACAATCAACGCAGATGCTTACTGCGAGACACTTAGGAAATTGCGCCGCGCAATACAGAATAAGCGCCGAGGGTTGCTGTCAAAAGGTGTTGTTTTTCTTCATGACAACGCACGACCACACACTGCAAATGTGACGAAAAACCTCCTACAGGGAGTTGGCTGGGACATGTTTGACCACCCTCCATACAGCCCTGACCTCGCTCCTAGCGACTTTCATCTGTTCACACATCTCAAGTCTTTCCTTGGCTGTCAACACTTCAACAATGACGACGAGCTGAAAGAAGATGTTTCCAACTGGTTGAAGACACAGGCGACAAACTTCTATGAAGAAGGTATCCAAAAACTGGTGCCACGCTATGACAAATGCCTGCAAAATTTCGGCAGTTATGTGGAAAAGTAGTTTAAGAGGTGTAGAATGTTGTGCAATAAATAATTTTTCTGTATCTGTACACAATTTAATTTTATTACCAAACGGAACTTACTTTCTGGACGTGCCTCGTAGAATAGAGCGGTCTAGGCTACAATGGTATGGACATGTGAGGAGGATGCGAGAGGAGAGGATACCGAAGAAGATGTTTGGAATGGAAATGAAGTAAAGGAGGCCAAGGAGAAGACCAAGGGACAGATGGACAAAAGGAGTTAAGAAGAGTGTGGAGGAAAGAGGAGTGTGCTGGGACACAGTGAAAGACGAGAGATGGTGGATGGACAGGAAACGATGGAGAGGCTTATGTTCCAAGCAGACCCGACCAGCAGTCGGAAACTGCTCAAGATGATGATGATGATGATGATGATCACAGGGTGGGATGACATCAGATCAATCATATACAGTATACAGTACAACTAGCACTCCACTACTGCTGTGACAAACCCCGGAATGCTATTCTGTCCACTGACAGCTTGTGTTGCTGTTCACCCTCAAGGCAGAAATCACAACTTGAAAAAGGAAAATGTGATGCGACTTTGACCATGAAAAGGGTCAAATCCTGGTGCAGACAGTTGATATGTTAGTAGATTAACTGGCACATTAAAGATCCCCTACTGGATTGCCACGGTGATTATGAAGTCACCTTCTCCTTCAGCGTGTTAGGTTCTTCTTAGCCATAACATGGATTGGAACAGCTTCTTCATGGTGTAAAACTTGAATAAGCGGTGATAAATAAATGTTCTGCTTTGAATCTGATACTGATTCTATCACTATTGCACTGGTGAATACATTTTCACAGAACAGCCGTGTGGTCGTCAAATATTCGAATAATTTAATCTGATCTTATGGTTGGTTGGTTCCTCAATTTACGGGCTGCGACAACGAGGTCATGTACTCCGTGTACTTTGGGTGTGTGTAGAATCTGTACTATGGGTGAGTGTAGAATCTGTCTGATAACTGATATTAATTGTGATGGCTGTATTAGTGAGAGTTCTGTAATTCAGGTAAGGACTGCAGATGATCAATTTCAAGTAGTTCCTACTTTTGCTACCATATCCTACCGTCAACGACACCTAGCATAGAATTTGGCAACTAGATGCCACCGCAACCGGCATCTGGCGACGAACTTTGGAACATAGAGCATAAATTAAATCTAATCTGCAAATTTAGCTCACACAATTGTAGTTAATGGAAGGTTCTTACTTCCCTTCCGAAGGAAGGCATACCGAGGGATTTTTAACGCTCTTAAAAAATCCAACGACTTTGGCCGGGTTTGAACCCGCGATCTTGGGCATAGAAGCTCAGCATGCTACCAACTACACCACCGAAGCCGCCTATCTGATCTTATTACTGCAAACTGGCCTCCAGTGCCTTCTATAATCAAGTTACACTGCGTTAACTTATACCAAGACCAACTACAATCCTTATTATAGAAAACAAAAACATGGAGGCGATTGTAGTTGGTCTTGGTTATAGCCTACCATGTCGTCTCATAACTCACCAATTTCAAGATGAGGCTTAGTAAAAGTAGGATCTAACCGGTTTCTGTACATGGGACAGTATCAAAAAATCCTCTCGGCACACCGGAAGGCGGAGGTAGATTTCACCGGGCAAACTAGGGGATAGGCTATAATAGGCAAAATATGCAGGTTTTCGTAGAAGGATCAGACCTCATTTATTGCGAGAAAGTATTTTACAATGTAATTGGAGCTCAATTAACTTTTCTTTCGTCTTACTATGCATATTTTTAACATTTTATTGTCTTAGGGGGACCTTCTTGTCATTTGGGGTCCATTTTTATACTTGTTGTCATACCGTCCTTATGCAAGGTTTGGAACTGATGTGTAACTATCTAACAGTCTGTTACTTCTTCACGTCAAATTTTATCTCCCGCAGAGATGTTGGTTGATTCCTCAGTTTAGGGCTGCGACAACGCGGTCATGTAACCCCGTGTACTTTGGGTGTGTGTAGAATCTGTCTGATAAACGGTGTTAATTGTGATGGCTGTATTAGTCTGTAATTCAGGTAAGGACTGCAGACGGTCAATTTCAAGTAGTAGTTCCTCATGTTGGTACCAAATATACCGTCAACGACACCTAGCTGTGAACTTGGCTACTAGATGCCATCGCAACTTGTAACTTGCTACGATCGTTGGACTTCCCCTCTGAAGGAAAGCATACTGAGGAATTTTCAGCGCTCTTTGAAAATCCGACGACTTCGGCCGGCTTTGAACCCGCGACCTTGGGCATAGAATTTCAGCATGCTACCAGCTAGGCTACGTCACCGAAGCCGCTTCCCACATAGTCAGATGGAAAACTGAATGTGATCTCGTTGTCATGGCAACCTCTGATAGCTCATCCCTCATCAATTTAGAAGCGTTGTCATGGTAACCTCTGATGGCTCTTTGCATTTTCTTTTAATTCCGAAATCATTTTTCTCATCCCTTGGCGTAATGGTGGGTTGTATCAAAAATTCTCTCAGCCAAAAGTTTTAGGTAATTATTAGGGGAATATCGTCCATTTTGTACGGTTTTGATATTGTGCCCATTGGTCAATGGTTGGTGCTATCAAAAAAACGTTTTAAACATAAATTTTTGGCACTTATCCGACACATAATATGAACTTGGAAGGGATTCGATATTTCACATATTAAGAGAGTTATAGTGATATTTCACTTTTTCGACAAAAGCCCCCATTTTTACCCCCTTCGACCGATTTTGCCCATTTACGAACTCGACCGAGATTTTATAGGGATACATATTATGTAAAAAATTCAAAGTGATTGGTGCAAAATTACGGCAGTTATCGTGTCCACAAGAAACTGATATATATAGATGTACATATATACATAAATTATATAGGCTATAAACTTTTGAACTGACGGTGGTTTTGGGGTCTGGGGGATGTAAAACGCGAAGATATGTCGAAATTTTCCGGAAGTCGAAACATGGTACCCATTGCAATAGTTAGCTTTCTAATGAAATCTACCTAAAACTCACAAGCCAGGCCAGTTCTTGGGAAAAGGTCTATTGTTAGCGCCAGTCGGAACCAGTGGCGCCGAATCTTTTTTTTTTCAGGTCTAGCAGACACCCACCCCTCTCGTTCTGTGGGGACCCCCCCCCCCTTTTTTTGCACCTCTCTGCCCTACCCCTACACCCTAACCCCCTTATCAAAAACCGGACCCCTACCCCAATAATTACGTTTTTACAGCTTATTTCGCACAGTTCTCCCCTTCTCTTCTCTTCTCTCTCCCTTCTTTCCTTTCCTCTTTTCCTTCTCCTTCCCTTTCCTCCTCTATCCGTAACCCCCCCAACGGAACCCACCCCCCAAGGGGACCGGGAGACCCACCCCCTCGTCAGGTCTAGCGGTCGCTAGACCTCGACCATGGATTCGGCGCCCCTGGTCGGAACTGCGACAAATGCCGGCATCCTCGGCGTCTCTAAAAGCTGCAGTAGCGTAGTTAAAAGGAACGTAAAACTCATAACATTATTAGTATTACGGTATTGTTCTAACTATTCTCGAATAAGCCGCTAGTCATTTGTTTATGTACAGGACCAACACATTAACTAACTTGATAGGGTTATTTATTTATCGTATGGCTTTTATTGCCGGGAGTGTCCGAGGACATGTTTGGCTCGCTCCTTCCAGCGGGCACCCTAATTAGGGTGAGCTACAAGCTGTGGCTACAAGTTCCGTTCAATTTCAAGTAGTTTCATCTTTCGCTACCAGATATCAATGATATCTAGTGGTGAACGTTGGAACTTTGATAGAGCGTTCTGACGAAATCTAACCTAACCATTTAGCTTTACACAAGTTTAGTCTGTGAAAGGATCTTTTACATGACATAAATCTATGACATGGGACCGCCGCGCCGGCTTTACTTCCCCTCCGAAGGAAGGCATATTGAAGGATTTTTAACAACGACTTCAGCCGGGTTTGAACCCGCTATCTTGGGCACAGCAGTTCAGCATGCTACCTACCAACTACGCCACCGAAGCCGCTACTTGATAGGGTTGGCAGTTATGAGCATTCCACGTGCTTACTACGCACATTTCAATTGTTTTGCTAATTGCCTTTGGCTGTCGCTTTGTATTCAAACACAAAATAACGACCTCCATGTTTCCAATGCAGTTTTTAAGACCTCCTTGATGACACCAAGCAGAATTACTGAGTTATACTCGGTGGTAGGTCGATAATTCCAGAGCGATACAAACAAAACCCATTCCAAACATGGGTTCAGTGTGAGTGACATTACAGTTACTTCTTGCGGTCATCGCAGGCACGTGCTCTCCGGAGTCGTGAGTTTTGAGACTATTTGTTAGTAATTTTAGCTCGTGAGTTTTGAGACGTACGGTAACCGGTTATACTGTGCGTGCAGTATTATCAAATAATATTTCAACCCTTTTGCTCTGATATGCAACTTTCCAATTTCGAGCACGTTTTCACACGACATGATGATTGATCATGCGGTCCACAGTTCGCAATTTATTTAATTGTTCTGTGGGTATCTATAAGTAGGTATTCTACAATTAACGCAAGACTGCACTTGAAAACTCTGTTTTATTTCTTACAACAACTAGGCAGGAACAAGAACATGAAATATATATAAAAACAAAAGAAGGTACGGTAGTCTCTCTTCCATGACCGCACATCTTTGGTTAGAAGATAGTTCACTTCCATTACACTTAGAGGATAGTTCACTTCCACTACACACTCCCCCCTAAATAACCGCAAGCGAGTCCACGAATCTGCTGGGAAAATGAACTGTTCGACCAGAACTAGTTTTTCTCATAGGTCTTTCAGCTGCTACGGGTACAGGGGTTATAGGTGAGTAATCTGTTTGTTGAATTTTGTCTGTATCTGACTGTGGATGCTGTGTTGTTGAAGAATGTTCCTCGAGTATGAAGGCTGGTTTCAAGCGGTCGATAGTGATCTTCGTAACCTTTCCTTTGACCTCAATTCAAAATACTTCTGGTTGCGCTTATTCACTTTGTGAGGACCTGTGTACACTGGCTGCAGTGGTGCTGGTGTAGCGTTCTGATATACAAACACATGGGAGCATGTTGTCAGATCCTTGGAGACAAAAAAGTTTCTGTTCCCGTGTTTTGATGCAGGAACAGGTTTCAGCAAGCGGATTGTCTCCTGAAGACGTCTCGCGAAGTCTTGTTGGGTGATGTTAGGGGTCTCGGAGAGAAATTCGCCTGGAAGTCGGATGGTTGTGCCATAGACTAGCTCTGCAGGTGAACATCCTAAGTCTTCTTTGACTGCGGTACGAATACCTAAGAGGACTATTGGAAGTGACTTCACCCAAGAATGTGATTTGAGCAGGTGACATTTAAGGGCAGCTTTCAATGTCCTGTGCTGGCGTTCTATGAGTCCATTTGCCTGAGGGTGGTAGGCGGTAGTGGTGTTGCTCTGCGAACCTAAATACATGGCAATTGTCTTGAAAAGGTTGCTCTCGAATTGCCGACCTTGGTCTGTTGTGATACGAGCTGGTATACCAAATCTTGAGAACCAACACGAAATAAAGGTTCTGGTAACAGTTTCTGCTGTTTGGTCTTCTATGGGTGCTGCTTCTAGCCAGCGGGAAAACCTGTCCACAACCGTTAATAGATATCGAAATCCTCTGCAAGGTGGTAAGGGACCAACAATGTCCACGTTGATGTGTGAGAACCGTTCATTATAATCCGGTCAGGAAACTGAAACCCGTGCGTTTTTTTTTTGGGGGGGGAACCTTTTTGTTTATGATTGCAATTCATTTCTAGCATGCTAAGGATAAAATTTAGCTTGGGAGCCATTTTTGTTATTTTGGCGTTTGGCCGCCATATTGAAAATGGCGGCCAATCTTCACGAAATGAGAAAATAGAAAAATCTCCCAAACTACTTGGACAATCTTCATGGTTAAGATACCTCAGGATAGGTATTTAATCGTTATATATATTTTACAATGTGACTGCTTCCAATCTGAAAGGGAAAAAGAAACAAAGATGCATATTTGTTATGGTTATTTTATGAATGTATACTTATGGTGTAATATAGGGTGACCAGATTCTGATAATGAAATCAATTATTGTCTGTCGAGAAAGCGGATCCTATAATTGGGCATTTGTGCAATATTTATGATATTTAATTTCAAAACAAATATTTTATTCACTAAAACATGATATAGTATATTGCATTTCTTAAATCACGTCTATATAGTCACTCGCAAACATATTCTAAAAATTATACAACCTAACAGATACATTTTTAAAAAATATCACTTATAGGCTATAATGAATCCTTGACCAAGAAAACCGATTCACATCCAATATCTGGGTCAGTCTCTTCTTTTTATATACTTTAAAGAGTTATGAATTTTCTTCAAAAGGTTTGGGTGTTCTAACAAAAATTTATAGAAACTTGAGCAAGATACATCACGAAAATGTGTCTTGGTCAAGATCATTGCCTTAACAGTTTCAACATTGAGCCTGTTCTTTTCATCTGACCACATACAATTGATAATTGAAAACACACTCTCTAAGGCTGCATTAGTTCCTGGAATCGTCAAAGCAAAGGTCACAAGACACGCAATACATTTGTATTCAATGTTTTCCCTGTCCATAACTCTAAATATCTCAACCCACTTATCTTCAGTTGTACCATTTATCTTCCAGGTTTCACTTTTTGCTTCAAAAATGTTTTGGACATGTCTTACTTCATCAAATAGTTCATCTTCATCAATTACTTGTTCTGAATGACTGTCAATTTCTGCAATCCACTGCACACACTGCTGAACCTCATTCCACAATGGAGGACTATTCAGCTGAACCCACTGAAGTTCTTGCAGTTTATGGAAGGGTAGTGTCCAGTTCTCCAAGTATTGAAGGAAAGTGACATAAAAACTGTTCGCAGACTCCGTAAATTTATGATCATTGATCAAACCACCATCTTCTAATTGCTTTAGTAAAGAGATCATTATGGATGTTTGCAAATTCTGGTCCTTCCTGCACACAAGCTTATTTTTCAAGGCATGTAATTCATTAGCAACTTCACTGCCACATATATCGTCTTTCTCAATTTTCTTTATTGTGTTGGCACACACCTTGAGTTGTGAATTAATAAAATGAAGCCAAAGTAAGGATTGTGGATTACTGAAAAAGTCTTTCAGCACTCTAGGACACTTTTCTTTTGAAAGAAAATAAGACTTGAGACTATCAAACATAAGTCTGTTAACAGCTGGGTGTAAAGGAAGACATCTGGTTTTTACACTTCCCAATATCTGCTTGTACTCAACATCCACAAACTCACAGAAGCTCTTCAATTCAGCCACTCGAACAGCATAAATGTGAAAATACTGGAACACTTTATTAACAATTGTGTCAACATCAATAGGTAAAATGTCTGCACTTGTCTGCATAGCGTTGTGTACAATGTGGGCAGCACAACCTATTCCAAAAATGTTTTCATTTATCCTCTGTCTTAACTTTTAAAAAACATTGTTGGTGCCTTTTCTTCCAACCCCACCGAAGTTGGTGTTGCAGTTATCACCACAGAGAGCAATAACTTTGTCAGTTAACTTGTATTGTTCCAAGATGTGAAGAATGTGGTTTGTTAGCATCTCTGCTGTTTCCCCGGAATGTGCTTGAAACTCAAGAAATTTGATTTGAACGCCTTTATTTGGTACAAAAAAAACTTAAAAGTACTGGAACTAATTTCAAGTTGTTGTGGTTTGAAGTATCAACCATAGCTGATACATATCTGGCATTTTGCAAGTCACTGGTGATTTCGCTTAACGCAAAAGGAGCTAAGACATAAAGTACGCATAAGAGTTGATGTGCAATCCATCGATCTGAAGGAGTGGTTATGTTTAACCGTATGAAAAGCAAGGGCGGCTGGTGATATTGTTGCAGCGTTGCACAACTCCCAATAATTTTACAACTAAATCGTCGTTTTTTTTCCTTTAATGTTTTAGTTTTATAGATCTAATGCACTCAAAAATGTGTTTAAATCATCGATATTTTGTTATTATTTATCGTAATGCTTCACACTGTACCTATAAAAGCTGCCGCCTTCAAATCAAACTCCAGGGGGTTAGCTCTCTTGTGGCCACTCCCAAGTAGACAGCGCGGCCGGCAGGGACGAGGCCAAGCTTGTACATAGCTTGCTGGCCAGCATGGGTAGTAGGGAGTTGCAGGCGAGCTGCCAGCCCCCTGGCAACACTCAGTTCCAAATGGCACCGTTAGACTACACCACTCTTTGGAAATGACAACACCCTCGATTTCTCTTACACCGCGAAGGGTAGTTTGGTTAGTTATTGTTGTTTTAAGGGGCGGAACTACGAGGTCATCTGCCCCTGAAGGGTAGTTTCTTTCCCACACCACTAGGGAATGCTACACCACCCACAACGGTACAATTATCGGAATTTCATAGGGAGAAATTAGTTGGTTCACACCCAATTATTTTAGATGTTTTCTCATCATAACTTCATTTAATGTTTTTGTCAATTGTTCTGTGAAGCGAGCCTAAGAACGCCACCGTGCTATAAGTACAGTAGATAAGTGACTGAACTATTTTGCGACGTATTGTTGGTGTACTGTAGCGGTTTATGTTTGCTTTTACCACTCTTGTTCTTGCGGGATTTGGGTTGCGATTAGTTCTGTATTTAGTTGATTGAGTATTTTTGTTCCAGGTAGATACATAACCGTGCATTATTATTATTATTATTGTTTGGTTGATTCACTACTATGCATTCACTACGAAATTTCAGGCTAGCAAAATTCAGTGTTTTGTTAGTTTGCCTTTCGCGCCACTTTCCGATATAGCACCCAGATGTATCATCTGTGCATCTTGTAAGTTAGTATTTTATTTAAACGGAATGTTTAGTTTGAAACATTAATTGTATTGTGGAGTGTAAGTGAAAATTAATAGAGCAAGTAATTTACTAGTTAGACAGCTTTCCCAGCTCCCTGATGACGATAAACTCACAGTAAAAACACTCGGTTGACCATTACCAGATAAGTATTGTCCAAAATATAAGTATAGGCTACGAGGGCGTTTAAAGGATATATTTAAGGCAATAATAATTGGTTATGTGAATGCGACATTAAAAACGCTTTATTCTGTTTTCCATGTTTGTTGGTGGAGAATCCGCGTGGACCAAAATAGGAGTTACGGAAATTAATCCCTAAAATAAAGAAACATGAATCTTCAGCTGAGTGGTTTTGGTGCCGTAGTTGGTAGCATGCTGAGCCTCTATGTCCAAGATCGCGGGTTCAAACCCGGCCGAAGTCGTCGGATTTTTAAGAGCGTTAAAAATCCCTCAGTATGCATTCCTTCGGAGGGGAAGTAAAGCCGGTGGTCCCATGTCATAGATTTATGGCATGTTAAAGAATCTTCCACTAATTACACCTGTGTGAAGCTAAATTATAGGTTAAAAATTTGAACAACGCTCTTAGGTTCCAACGTTCGTCGCCAGGAGCCGACTGCGGTGGCGTGTAGTAACCAAGTTCTGAACTAGTAGTCGTTTACGGTGGCCTTTGGCGCCAAAAGTAGAAACTGCTTGTAATTCAATGTCTGCAGTCCTCACTTGAATTAAAAACAGATGACACTCAGTAATACAGCCATCACAATTAACACCGGTTATCAGACAGATTCTCCACACATCCAAAGTACAGGATATGACCGCGTTGTCGCAGCTCCTAAACTGAGGAACCAACCAATCTTCAGCTGTTTGAAATTGACACTTTTTGGAACTGTTAACGAAGCTGCACAATTGGACAGTGTCTATAGAAGGTAAATTGCGGAATATAACGAAGAAGTTAGGCACAATAGGTATGTGTTAAATATTGTAATAAACTCTATTCGTTTCTGTGGCTCTTTCGAACTGGCCTTGCGTGATCATGATGAAAGTGTAACATCAACAAATCCAGGTGTTTTGAGAGAACTAATTAAATTTAGCGTTGAGTTGGATGCTGTGTTAAAGGTCATTTTAGTAAGGGCAACTGTTTTCAAAGGAACGTCCAAAACAATTGAAAATTAAATTTTACAGATTATGTTGGTGGTTTGCCAAGAAGAAGTATCAAAGCAAATAAAGGAATCGGAAATTTTAGCCATTATAGCAGATGAAACTAGTGATATTTCAAACATATTTCAGATGGCTGTTGTGTACCGATAAGTTACGTAGTAAGAGGCAAACAAAACATGATGCACACACATTAGCAGCGTGTTTACTGGATTAATTAAAGAAGCAGAAATTGAATGAAACTCCGCAAAAATGAATTGCGCAGACGTATGACAGAGTGCACTTCATGGCTGGTTCCTCTGATGGGGTTCAACCTATAGTAAAAAAATCCTATCCTTATGCAGAATATGTGCCCATCTTTGTTAGTAATATCATTTTTCGTAACGTACAAACTTTTCGGTTGCCATGTTTTTATGTTGAGAATGTTTATTATCCTGGAGATAGAGACCCAACCTTAGACAACCTGCTGTGTTTTAAATGCTTCCAATTAACTCAGACATAGGGCGTAAATACATACATATGATTTTTTATGAATTCCTATAGGAAGAAGCCCAAAAGAGCCATTAAAATTTGTCTATTTGTCGAACGTACAGTTAGTTTGGAAAACCCATGTATTTCAGTTTTTATAGAACTGTAGTTCATCTAACGTTAATTGATTTTTGTTACATGTGTAAACTTCCCATATAAAATTGCGACATCAGAAATTTTGGCGCAACACCCAGCTTTACTTACCACCGGCCGCCACTGATGAAAAGTAAACACACCTTCTAAAACAGCAAGACGTTTCCCTTCTTCATCCTCTTTCCCTTGTGTTGTCATGAAGGAGGTTAATTTATGGCTTGAACTCTTAGCAGCCTCTGCCACTTTATGCTTCTTCTTTTGTATAAATTATGTTGTAAATGTTCGATAGAAAACGCACCTTTGCATAAAGTACACACTATTTTGTCTTGATCTTCCTTAATAAAAGGAAATTCTTCCTTTAATACATCCGTGAAATTACACTTTCTTTTCGGCATTCTCAACTATTGATAAAATATTGCGGAACAACTCGTCACGATTAGTAACTATAGAGTACTGAAAGACGCGTGCTTGTAAACATTATAAGACGTTAAACGTGAAGTTTTATGTATCAAGCACCATTACTTATAATAAAACAAAGTTTCCCTCGCATGCAACGATGGTGTTATGTTACAAATTTGTTATTCCGCATGCATTGGCAAGTATGCCAACCACAGCCTACAAAATTAACCCTATGAAAGAGAATTATTTGCTAAATTACCCTAGGAAAGAGAATTATAGTGTTGGTTGATTAGCGATACTTTCTACGAAGTATCTCTCGGATAATATTTGAATCTTGGGATACAGAAAAACAAATGAATTAAGTAAAGCATGTACGCAAAACTGCGCACACATTAAAATATCTCAAGGAAACGGGATTTAATGGGACGGGACATTTTGCGTCCCGTCAAAGATTTGTCGCGACAACGGGACCAACTACTGAAAGAAGAGACAGTGCCGTTAAAAACGGGACGTCTGGTCACCCTACACTAGGATGACCCGTTTCGATCGTCAAGCGATCATCATCAGATCCGTTACACTTAGGCTATAACATCTATGTTTGAGAATACGGGTGAAAAATATATACAATATGTACAATTATTTAGTTGCAGTGTTGGTAATGCAACTGTCGGTGTATGCTAAATGTAGTACAGTATATCTAATGTTAGGTGAACTTCTAAAATGGTGATACAAATCCGGAATTTGTCTGTTTGGGGTGATTATATGGTTATACAAAATCCACTATCGTTATACTGTAATAATACAGGCTGATACGTATCCGGTTGTCTCCCTAACTGGAACTTCAAGCCAGAGTGAACACGAAACTGCTTGAAGTTCCAGTTAGGGAGACAAGCGGATAAGTATCAGCCTGTATTATTACAGTGTAACCATAGTTGATTTTGTATAACCATATAATCACCCCAAACAGACAAATTCCGGATTTGTATCACCATTTTAGAAGTTCACCTAACATTAGATATACTACATTTAGCATACACCGACAGTTGCATTACAAACACTGCAACTAAATAATTGTACATATTGTATATATTTTTCACCTGTATTCTCAAACATAGATGTTATAGCCTAAGTGTAATGGATCTGATGATGATCGCTTGACGATCGAAAGTGGTCATCCTAGTGTATTTATTAATCTCATGTAATTTATTTCAGGATTAGGGCATAACCTAGCTCTATTTGGGAACATTCGTGTTGACCGACTGAAAAGCACCAAATTTTGTTTACTTAGGCAACACTGAAAAATGGCTTCAAACCTCACAATGATGAATTATCATTACCTTGATAATAACTTATAACAGTATTTGGTAACACTTTGACGTTTCCACTAGTGCAGCACACGACTATGTCCTTTGAACATCCTAACTTTGTAGAGATTGCCTATATCCAAGGAGCACTTGCTCATACTACCGGCTTATTAGAATATCATAGCGACACACACGTAGACAGGTTGACAAGTGACGGTAACTTGTTGGTCGACTGTCCCTGACCTGAAAGAGGGCCGACTTTTATACAGCCTCAAAGGAACATATCGATGGCCGAACTCGCATTACATAATGCGAGATCTCACATCCCATTGGTCATCTTCATGGAAGCATCCAGAAGGTTATTAATTTCCATCAAAACATCAGGAATAAACTGGGGAATTACTCCAAATGTGATTCTGAAGTGCTGATATAATCTTCTTCCATAACAAAAACTTGGCAAGCAAGTAGCTTTCCAATATTCGCTGGTTGCACGTGGGACACGCGGCGGGTTCAAACTATGGTGAGCCGACAGCTTGTCGCAGCCTCGCTGACGTCATAGCGCGCTCTCTTCAAAATCACGCCCAACCAAACGATCGTAAATGGGCACAGTATCAAATATGTATGCAGTGTAGGAGACATGTTGTACCATGGGTATTTATGAACGAAATATCTTGCCGTGCTATAGGCAAAAACTCTAAATGTTTCATGATTTCCAGAAGTTTTCTTCTTGTGATGAACATTTTATTTGAGCTGGTACCTGAAATAAACCCAAACAAGATTTTATTTGACGCCCTCCGATTTTCTCTGTTCTTAAACTAATTGTCATTTACAAAAGAAGGGGCAAAACGTAGAAGCAAAACGAAACTGATCTAAAATATAGAGGCGCCAAACACTAGAAAAAATCAACAATGCATGCTAGGACTGCCTCGGAACATAACTATTCACTTTCTTATATCTCAAGATGGTAAATATAAGCAGATGTTTAAAGAAAAAAAAAATTCTGACACAAATATTACAAGGCTATATAATACCTAGAAATATCATTACATACCTGAACACGAACGTTCCATGGCGAAACAATGAAAACATTCCGAAAAGACGACTTATCTGCTCTGCAATATCTCAATTACTGTGGGCTCCCCGAGCGAGACGCGGTGTGGTCAAGGTCACAACGTGTTTCAACCTGGTCGAGCAAGTCTTCTAGTGTTCTGATATAGGCCTACCAAAAATTTCATCATACGACCAATTTCAGTTTTTGAATGAATGCCGCATTTGAGGCACTTTTGCCCCACTGTGTGCCGGCAACCTTGAAGATGGTCTTCTGTGGTTTCCCATCTTCCTTCTAGGCAAATGCCTCGTCCTTACAATCACACTTTCCTTCCCCAGACAACACTCCACACGCGACGGTACTTGTAGCTCACCCCATGGGTGTCCGCATAGAAGAAGCTACAATCTCTGGCGAGCCGAACATGTCCTCGGACACTCGCGGCACTAAAAGCCTTACGCTAAAAATAAAACCAAAAAAGTGCCAATACAAGAAATTTGTAAAATGCAACACAACACACAAATGAAATTTTATGCTTATTAATGAATGGCCAATGGAGTATGAATGGCAAATATCTAAATATTTGTCAGTTTATTAAACAGAAAGGTTGGTTGGTTCCTCAGTTTAGGGGCTGCGACAACGCGGTCATGTAGCCCCGTGTACTTTGGGTGTGTGTAGAGTCTGTCTGATAACCGGTGTCAATTGTGATGACTGTATTAGTGTGTGCTATCTGTTTTTTTTTTAAATTTAAGTACAGACTGCAACTTAGAATTTTTCAAATAGTTCCTACTTTTGCCGCCAAGCGCCACCGTCAACGACTACTAGGGCAAGTTCAGAACTTAGCTACTAGACGCCACCGCAGTCGGCTCTTGGCAACGAACGTAGAAACCTAAGAGCGTTGTTTACATTCTTAACCTATCCAATTTAGCTTCACACAGGTGTAATTAGTGGAAGGTTCTTTAATATGCCATAAATCTATGACATGGGACCGCCGGCTTTACTTCCCCTCCGAAGGAAGGCTTACTGAGGGGTTTTAACGCTCTTAAAAAATCCGACGGCTTCGGCCGGGTTTGAACCCGCTATCTTGGGCATAGAAGCTCAGCATGCTACCGACTACGCCACCGAAGCCGCCTAAACAGAAAGGTAAACAGTTTTTTTTACACAAATTGATAATTTATTTCTCAAAAGTACCATACTGTGGAATTCTCAGTTTTGCCTCACAAGGCTCCAGCCGCCCAGTTCCAACCCTCAGACCAGAATAAAAAATTCTTGGCAGAACCGGGAATCGAATTCGGACCTCTGGGCTGCAGCCAAGAATGCTAGCCACTACACCACGAGGTAGTCTAATTTCAATCTTAATATTGTTTATAACTTAGCCAATAAGTTAAGATTAGGGTACAACCAAATTTACAATTATTTTATGCACTTACCAAAGCAACACATTCTTAATATTTATTGGCTTTTTTTCTGGGGGGAGCTGGAGCCCCCACAGCTCCCGCCTTATATACGCCCCTGGCTGGAGCGGGGTACATTCAGCCTCGTGAGGCAAAACTGAGAAGAGGAGGGTTCGATTTCCACCTCAGCCATCCTGAAAGTAGTATTCCATGGTTTCCCCACTTCTATTCCAACAAAATGCTGGAATGGCCACGGCCGCTTCCTTCCCAATCCTATCCCCAATTTACAAAATACACACACTAGTACAGCCATCACAACACAGGTTATCACACACATCTAAATACACGACGCCGTAGCCCCTAAAATAAGCAACAACAAGAACATATTACGTCAGCAGCATTAAAGAAATGATCGTTAGCTGTCAGTAAGTTTAATTTCTGAAATAATAAGGTAGGCGGGGGCGCTGTCTCCCATCCAGGGCACTCAACCTCTGCTAAGTGGAAGTCTCGATAATAGCGGAATGCCACTCACTCAAGCTGCTGCACGTGTCGAGGCAATGCCCTCTGAGTCTGAACCATTCGTCATTCTTACGTTCGTCTTTTTATGAGTGTAAACAGTGTATATAAAACAAACAGGAACTGATAATCAGCTAATTAAACACTTCTTAAATTAAATAATGCCACTTAGTGGCTTCAGTGGCGTAATTGGTAAGCATGCCGTGCTTCTATGCTCAAGACCACGGGTTCAAACCCGAACATCCGAATTCATCGGAATTTTTAAGAGCGTTTAACATCCCTCAGTATGCCTTTCTTCGGAGGGGAAAGTAAAGCCGACGGGCCTATGGCGTAGATTTATGGAATGTAAAAGAACATTCCACTAACTACAATTGTGTGAAGCTAAATTTGTAGGTTAGATTTGATTAATGCAGTTCCAAACGTTCATGGCCAGGTGCTGGTTGCGGTGGCATCTAGTAGCCAAGTTCGCAGCTAGGTGTCGTTGACGGTAACATTTGGTAGCAAAAGAAGGAACTACTTGAATTTGATCGTCTGCAGTCCTTACCTGAATTACAGATAGCATACACTAATACAGCCATCACAATTAACACCGGTTATCAGACAGATTCTACACAAACCCAAAGTAGCCTACATGGGGCTACATGACCACTTGTCTGAAGTCCTGGAACAATGAAGTGTAACTGTAAGGAACTGAGAACTTCAACTTCAAACTTTTGTGTCATTAAATAATCAATATTGAAATATATTTTATGTTCGACGATGTCGAAATGTAAACATTATGTGTCGGAAAACTGTATCATAATGAGGCTCATTATAACATTATATTTCATTATGAAACTGTTTCTCCCACCAATCAGAACTCAAGAAACAGTTGTGTGGCCAATTAGATAAGGGTACCTTCGCGCATGCGCTCAAAATCCAACATATTTCTGTGTTGTCAAGCAAAGTGAACGGTCTCTGCTTCCGGAGTGCCTTGACCACGCATGCACTCTCAGTCACCCGCCTTGTTCACTAATAACTGAATTAACTGAATCCCACAGATATTTATGAATATTTATGTTAAAACATATATTAAAGTTATAATTATCGTCGAACATAAACAGTCGTATGCAACTCGCCTATAATGATAATTAAGACACTCGTACGGAAATTATAAAACTCGCATACGCTCGTTTTATAAAGATACTCGTGTCTTAATTATAGCCATTATAGGCTCGTTGCATAATGTACTATTATCATTTTAAATGATCTTGTCATGTAGCCCCGTGTAGGCTACTTTGGGTTTGTGTAGAATCTGTCTGATAACCGGTGTTAATTGTGATGGCTGTATTAGTGTATGCCATCTGTAATTCAGGTAAGGACTGCAGACGATCAAATTCAAGTAGTTCCTTATTTTGCTACCAAATGTTACCGTCAACGACACCTAGCTGCGAACTTGGCTACTAAATGTCACCGCAAACAGCACCCGGCTACGAACGTTGTAACTTAATACAGCACTATTCAAATATAACCTACCAATTCAGCTTCACACAATGTAGTTAGTGGAATGTCGTTACGCTGAGGTCTGGCGTTATGTTACGGC
Organism: Meconema thalassinum; assembly: GCA_946902985.2. Classification (NCBI taxonomy): domain Eukaryota; kingdom Metazoa; phylum Arthropoda; class Insecta; order Orthoptera; family Tettigoniidae; genus Meconema; species Meconema thalassinum. The sequence continues at coordinate 295,582,264 of OX336396.1, read as the reverse complement.
GACGGGACGAAATGTACCGAGAATGCACTGAGGCGTGTGACGTCATAGTACCGCTTGAGCTACCTCCTTTCCCCGCGCGCTCCGGTGAGCGTGACGTCATCCAGCCAGCTACCTCCTTTGACCTTGGTTTGCACTTGCTAATGGACTTGGAGTTCACGCAGTTCGCTGCATGATCATGAGGCTTTCACCCAGCATTTTTCAGCATTTGTAGCATTTAAAATTATATAAAGTCTAGTCTTTCAGACTGACTGTCACTCTTTTTTAAATAATATCATTAACTTAAATGCTTTTGAATTTATTTATTTTACAAGCAAGCCACTAATACATATTTTTGGTCAATTTTACCCTCCAGGTTGGAGGTTCCCACGGACTCAGCGAGGGAACTCAACACTACCGCCTTTCCAGGCAGTGTCCCAGAGCTGAGAACACTTAGTCGGAAAGGATACCACTGGGGAGGTGTGATCAGCACTTCGCCCAGGCGGCCTCACCTGCAAAGGGAACAGGGGCCTCATGAGGGATGGGAAGGGAAGATTGGGACGGTTAGGCAAGGGAGAGGGATGGAGGCGGCCGTGGCCTTCCCATCCCGGCATTTGCCCGAAGACGAAGTGGGGAAACCACGGAAAACCACTTTCGAGGATGGCTGAGGTGGGAATCGAACCCCCTCTACTAATTTGGTCCACCCGAGGCTGAGTAGACACCGTCCCAGTCCTCATACCACTTTCCAAATTTCGTGGCAGAGCCGGGAATCGAACCCAGGACCTCCGGGGCGGCAACTAACCATGCTGACCGCTACGCTACGGAGGCGATACTACTAATACAATAAAAATTTAAGATTATATCTTCCTCATAGCAAATGGAATTGTAAACATTTTAAAATATATTATTCAAACGTTTCCTTTTCTCGAACTGATACTCGGTGAAATCGACTAAAATTAGATTAATCGATTAAAGGCATTCGGTTAACCGATCAAAATTTTTAACCGATCGACAGCTCTAATAATAGTAACAAGGACCTAAAAATGCTGTGGGTAACTTATCACCAATTTGGAGATCGTTGTTTAGCCTACTTCTTGAGTGAGAGATTGCAGAGTTACTTCATATTACTATGACCTGTAATCTCCCAGATACTATAACCCCTCCCATTGGTTGATTTTGGATACGCTACTGATATAAATACAGTATCAACATTTTTAGCCTATTTTCAATTTTGAAAAAATAGGCTTATGAGATCACCTTTGTCCGTGTGTGTGTGTGAGGTGTGTGTGTGTGTGTGTGAGAGTCCCCCTAATAAATTCTAAACGGCTGGAGCGATTTCAATGAAACTCGGTAAGTTCATAGCACTATTCCGGGCAACCTCGACCGTGCCCTTCAAATTTTGTTACGTCTCACCAATCCAACATGGCGGCTGTGCGAAATATTTTACCAGCATTCAATATCTCCGAAACTATTACCGATATCACCCTGGAATATATTACGGTGATAAAGGGAACTACTAGAAGTTCACCTATGTGACTTTTGAAAACCTGGTAACTACAAAACCAACATGGCGGCCACGCGAATTTGCGACTTTTAATTAGACGTTTCTCGCGATTTAACCAACCAAACGCAATAAAACTTCGTACAGTAAATGTTTATACACATTGCAATGAACCGACATCTAACTTGGTTCAATTGTTTACATAACCACAAGATGGCGGATGTGCGAAATATTTCACCGGCATTCTATATCTCTGAAACTATTAGCTGAATCACCCTTAAATTTTGTACGGAGATAGAGGGCATTACTGAAAGTTCATTTATAAGACTTTCCAAAAGCGGTTAACTACAAAAGGAACATGGCGGACAAGCGAATTTTAAAACTTTAAATAGACCTTTCTCGCGATTTAATGTTACAAACGCAATGAAATCTGGTACAAGAAATGTTTATACATATTGTAATGCACTGGTATCTAGTTTAGTTCAATTGTTTACATAACCTCAAGATGGCGGCTGTGCGAATTTAAAATATTAGTTTTTATTTCTTGTGTCGTAATCAAGCGATCGAAGTGAAAGTTTGAATAATGAACCTACGCAATAATTTTCCTTTAATGGTACATGACTCTATGGCCTATACATTTAACAATCCAACATGGCGACCATCCGAAATATTCAGACTACTCTGAATATCTACGAATCTATTATAGCAATCAAACTGATTTTTTTAATTTTCAAATGGGCTATGAACTTAAGTTGACCTATAGGACTTTAAATAACCTGGTGATCACAAATCCAACATGGCGGTGACGCGAAGTATAAACATTCACATGGACGTTTCTCGCAACTTAACCATCCTATTGCAGTGAAACTTGGTTCAGTAAATCCTCATACGAATGTAAATCCCCTGGCATCTAATTTATTTCAATTGTTTCAATAACCACCAAGATGGCAGCTGTGCGAAATTTTAAAATCTCCTTGTTACTTCTTGTGTCCTAATCATGCGATTGACGTTTGAATGCTACACGTACACAATAATCTTCATGTAACAGTACATAACTCTAGGACCTACATATATAAAATCCAACATGGCGACAATCCGAAATATTTAGTCGGCACTCAATATCTACGAATCTATTACAGCAAACGAACTGAAATTTTGTATGTTGATAGTGGCAGTTAATATAAGTAGGATATATGAAAATAGGCTGTATAGTTCTTCACGGAACTACTTGTTAGAATTCTGATGACATGTGTTGTTGTAAGTGTCCTGGAACTAGGATACCCGGAGTGTGAAAACCACACTGCACTCGGATACTTCCAGTCCAGTCGTGTTAGTGGTTTACTAATATTCAAAACAATACAATATTATGGTTAAATAACATTGTGTCTACGAGTTCAGGAACATTTCGGAGGGGTCCTCCCCCCCCCCCCCCCACCCCCCACCCCCACCCCCGCCCACTCTGCGTACACTACTGTTGAGGTGTCAGGCCTACCTACATAGAGTGGCTCACATGTGCTGTTTTGATACGGGTCGTCACAGAAAATCCTGTTTCACAACAAGTAGTTCCGAGACGAACTAAAGAGCCTACTTTTCTTAAAATTTAAGACCTAATTTAAGGTAAGAAAGACCTGCCTGTCTCGCCCATGTTAAATCTTCAAATTTGTGGTATACTTTACTCAAAATCTGTTTGGGTTAGCCAATTGAAATTTTCAGGGATTACTGTTTGGATCATTATCTGAAATAATAAGAAGGATTATTGACAAAAACGAAATACTTTTACCAATATGTTTTTTCAAGGTACGATGTTTGAATCCAAAACTATGTCGAAGAATATTTATATTTCATTTTGAATATTATTTAAACGGATATCCCTTCTTATTACTGTTCATTAGGATGATGTTGATACATAAAAAAATATGGACTTATCTTTATGAGCTTTCTTACAAATGGTAGTCTACCAAAGTAGTGAAATATGTTTAACTCAGAAAAATGAGGTGGAATTTTTTCATTACCTTTTGTTACCTCTGACAATTCTTAGAACATTCCTGCCCCATAACTTGCCAATTCGTCCATCACTGGTTATTTTGCTTATCCTACTTCCCTTAGCTTTTAAATAAATAAATAAATAAATAAATAAATGAACAAATAAATAAGTAAACAAATAAGTAAATAAAAACAATATAAATAAATAAATGCGTATTTCAACTTATCTGTTTGCAAATGAGTGGACTTGTTTCCCTCTTTAAATCAACGATTCAATTATTTATAATTGGGGCAGATGACATCGCTGTTCCGCCCCTTAAACAATATTTCTTCAATAGGTCAGAGCAAAATCACAGTGATTATAATATCATGACGATGTTCAGTAACCACTAGTAATTTAAACAATGCAGGAAGTTGTCATTGTTACCAACACAAAGTCTGCGCTCAACAGAACAGACAAGAAGTGAGTTCAGAAATCTATCTATAATAGTTCATAAGTTATACGCACAAACATAAATCTCTGTAAAAGTGGGCGTTGTCATTCACAGTCTTATAAAATGATCATTGTTCATATTTTTAGGACTTTTTTTTTGACAAATTGCAGCTCTCTACATTGTAAATAACTAGAAACACAAAAAAACAATTTTTTTCGCCCCGAGACGGGTCTTTCTTACATTTAAGACCGATCTAGAATAATGACGACATTAAGCTACTAACACTGGCATTTATCTTTTGTTGAAGCACACCCGAAGTATTGTATAATAACAGAGCATTGAAGTTTGTTCGAAATAGTTTCCTTCCATGGATTCTGAGATACTGTCTACGGCTCAAATGCTCGGAGAGAGTTTTTAGGTAGTTGGTAGATCTGCTGCCTCTGAACATGCGCCCTATTATATCCCTTACAGCATGCACACAATACCGTGCATAAAATTTGTTATTTATCTATTAGATGGTATGGAAGTTCGATGCAGTTAAACATTGAACCTATCAGCACGCGTAGAATCATGTTGGCAACATTGCCATGTTTGGGTTGCTCAAAATTAATCTGGAATATTACGTTCTATATGTTAGAGAAATTTAAATATGTTCGCCTACCTACTTTCTAATCTACAGAGACTACGGTTCAAAATTATAGAGAGCATATATCAACAGTTGACAGCCCTGGCGACTCTGAATATATTCTTAGTTGCTTCCCTTAAGGTATCCTACACAATGTACATACAAAATTTGGTTGAAGTCCAATAGTCACATGCAGTCAAATATTGAATCTACAAGCTATAATCTATAAGATTAGGATAAAAATTATGGGGAGCATTTATCAACAGTTGAGTCTTAAGAATACGCACAGTCATATCTGTTACCGCACACAAAGCACATACGAAATTCAGTATGGAAATTACATGCATTTAAAAATGGACCTATCAGCAGGTGTAGAACCATGCTGGCAACACTTGGCAATTGACAATTAATCGGAAATATTAAGTTATTATGTGTGCCAATTTTGGAATAGTTCTCATGCATACCTTCTGAGATATCCAACATAGAGCTCAATTTTAACTGTGATATTTCAGCAGTAGGTAGCAAGGACGTCATTTTTAATTGCGGCCGTGAGTTGTCCCGGTATAGATCTTTACTCATACCAAATTTGGTTTCGATAGTTGCAGCCGTTCAGGGGTTGATATGGGGTACACATACACATCTGCCCGGGTAATCTCACAAGTCCCCTTTTTCATCATTTTTGCAAAATGTGAAAAGTAGGCTAAACATGCCATATTACTACAAAACCATAGTAGCCCGTTTGGCCAGATGGGGAAAGTCTCCTTCAAATTCCTACCATTTTAATCTCCACAAATTCTTCTTTCTTCAAAGGAAAGTCCACCAATTTCGGATGACCCGTCATAGGGAACATTAACCAGTTCGGAAAGTGACGCAATGTTATCACTGTCCCCATAATGCTTTTTTAACGACTTGACGAGTGGGTAGCCTATAAAACCTGCCATCGCCGGTCCCCGTGTTTTGGTGCGATGTCCTCCACAGTGCTGCTACTAGGGCTATTAGCCTGCGCCGGGGCTCGGCCAGAGTACCCCGAGGAAGGGGGCCTCCTCGAGGGCGACATTATACTCCACAATGACATTCAGGTGAGCTCTTCTCTTTTCACCCTGGTTTGTTGGTTCCTCATTTTAGGGTCTGCGACAACGCGGTCATGTAGCCCCGTGTACTTTGGGTGTGTGTAGAATCTGTCTGATAACCGGTGTTAATTGTGATGACTGTATTAGTGTGTGTTATCTGTAATTCAGGTAAAGACTGCAGACGATCAAATTCAAGTAGTTCCTTCTTTTGCTACCAAATGTTACCGTCAACTACACCTACCTGCGAACTTGGCTACTAAATGCCACCGCAACCAGCACCTGGCTATGAACGTTGTAACTTTAATACAGCATTATTCAAATCTAACCTACAAAATTAGCTTCACACAATTGTAGTTAATGGAAGGTTCTTTAACATGACATAAATCTATGACATGGGCCCGCCGGCTTTATTTCCCCTCCGAAGGAAGGCATACCATGCTACCAACTACGCCACCGAAGCCGTCACACTTTTCACCCTTTTAACTCTAGAGCAGGTCCCAGGGGACCTCTTCGAGGGCGACATTGTACTCCACAATGACATTCAGGTGAGCTCATCTCTCTGAGCTGCGAGCAAGAGCGTACCTCCTCTCAGGTAGTCAAAGAAATTCGTGGACAAGTCAATCTGAGAAGAACATTGAGGTAAAATAAATCTATCATCCATTTTAAACAAAATTGTTGTTTCAACATACAGTAAATATGTAATTGCGACCTTTTGGGCTTTATTATCCTGGCTACACATTATATAAATTAACTATGATTAAATAATTTGTAATTAAGTTGTACTGTACACTAGCCGTGAACTTGGCTACTAGATGCCACCGCAACCGGCACCTGGCGGCGAACGTTGGAACGTAATAGAGCGTTAATCAAATCTAACCTACAAAATTACCTTCACACAATAAAAACAGTAATAATAATGAACTAGCGGGCCCGTGCGAGAACTCTCGCATAATGGGTTGTGTGCGCCCCATTGTGTATAGACTACCCGCCCGGCCATAGTGCTATGCGGGTGTACGCGACACAGTTCAGCCAGGGGCTATCGTGGAGGGTCGGACGAGCACATGGCAACTCTCTGAGCGTGAGGTCGAGAGAGCGCCCGTACTAATCGCATGTAAATAACAAGCACACATAATAACACATAATCAAAGTAAAATAATTACTCACCTTGCCACAGAAGTCGTTGAAAATGTCATCCACCTGCATCTACTCTTTTCTGGCATCGTCTAAGGAAATTTGCATTCAAACGCTTTATTTCATCTACCGAGATATCCTCAATTTATATCGTGATATTTTGTGCTAATGTGTAGTCTACGCAGGTTGAGGCATTATTGAAACAATAGTTTTAACACTTAGCAATAACACGTTATAAAATTTTGAAACACAATAACAATTAAACAATAACCAATCACACGTGGGACCTACACACGTTATAAACTTATAACTTAAAATAGGCTACAAACGAAATAACAAAGTCAACTTTACTCGGCAAACACTGCGTCGCAACTGTCCTAGCACCGCGAAGTCCCGCGCTGCTCCGCAGTATTAATTTCATCAATCCTACAAGACTTCTTTCCTTAAGACATTTGCTGTCTCAGCTCCACGTTGCTATCTGCTCGTCTGACCTTTAGCTCGACGTTGTACCTGCAGTGGTGCGCCGGCCGAGCGACCGGCCCCGCTTTGAATGAAAGACCCTGTATTATTTCTCATCTGTTTGGTTTGACTGTGTTCCCCTCGCAGAGGAAGCGGACTGCAGTTTACTATTATTATTATTACCTGCGGTCCCGTTATGGCAAATAAACATCGGGTACTTTTAGGATTAGACATTTTCGAAACAGAGACCTCTTCTCTAACGAAAGTAAAAATTGGGCATTAGCAATAATTTTGTGGTAGTAATAATAATAATAATAATAATAATAATCATATAGTATGGCTTCGGGTGCCGGGTGCAAGGTTTGTTATTTGACACCCAAAGGGTAGCTTACATGTCGAATTTCGTTGTTCCTTGAAGCACTATGAAAGTCAAGGAGGTTAGATATCTAAGCTCCCTGAACACTATAGCGCTTTCTAGTAGAGAAATGAGGAACTTTGTGTTGGCGGAAACTCTCGAGATTAAATTTTGCCATTATGAACACGGCCTACTGAATTCAAATGGGTTCTTTGACATGCCTACATCGTATGACATGCGAGTCGCAATTTTGGCCGCCTGTCAAAAACCACTTTCCACGGCCAGGAGCGAACCTGCAACCTTGGGGGTTAGTAGACCGTCACGCTATCCACTCACCCACCGTGGTAAGCTACTTTGTGGTTGCAAATGTCTTTGTTGCTGTTGCCTATTTTACGGACTGTGGCATCGTGCTCATAGAGGCCTGTGTATTTCGGTGTGGGTAATTTGCGTGATAGCCTGTGTTATTGTGATGGCTGTACTAGTATGTGCATTTGTAAATTGGAAAGGAGGCAGCCGTGGCTTTAAGTTGGAAACCATCCCAGCATTGACCTGGAGTAGAAGTGGGTGAAACCATGGAAAACCACTTCCAGGAAGCTGAGGTAGGAATCGAACCCTCCTCTTTTCAGTTTTGTATCTTAGGTGAGTGATGTGCAGCCACTACCAACACTGTCTACAGTGAGCTGATCCACTCTAACCTGACAATTTAATAACAATCATTTAAATATTTCAATTTCGCGTCACCGCCAAGTTGGCTTCGCGCTCATGAGATGAACATACAATATGTTAATAGCCTCTATCTCAACAACAACAACATCACTTATAGCCTAACTTAACTAACAAATAGAATGACATAGAATGGCAATGATAGCCCGATTCCTTATTGACGTATTAATTATAATAAACTATGTACTACCTTACGTCCATATTTAGTACATTGTGACCTTCTTCAGCGTGGTATAGGAAAAGTAACTGCGTAGTACCATACAACTTTTTCTTGTCATAATAGAGGGTACTATAAATATTTTTGTACCAAAAGTTCACACGGTAGAACTTCAACAAACCAGATCTGTTACAATAATTTTGTTAATAAAGCATAACAGTCTTGAAAAAACAGCGTCGAATTGTAGAGATCTAAAAAGAAGAGATTAAAGTGTACGGTACGTGAAAATATGTATGTTGAATAAGTTAGGTTATAACAAGTAGTTCCGTGAAGAACTAAAGCCTATTTTCATTATGTTAATTGCCACTATCAACATACAAAATTTCAGTTTGATTGCTGTAATAGATTCGTAGATATTGAGAACCGACTAAATATTTCGGACGGTTGCCATGTTGAATGTTTATATAATTATGTAGGTCTTAAGAGTTAAGTACTGTTACGGTACATGCAGGGACGGATTTACATATCTGCCGCCTCTAGGCACATTCTGACAGCCCCCCCCCCCCCCCCACGTTGGTCGTCCAGGGGTGCGGGTGGCACCTGAGAGTGATCCCTAACTCACGCAAGAACACAAATGCAGCCGACTGGCTAATGAATCATCTAACTCATCGGCCGGTTGACTGTATTTGTGTCCGAGTAAGGGTAAGCCCCGCTGGACTGCTGAGTATAGGATACGTCTTGCACGCCATTTTAATTTTGGATATTATTGATTGATTATTAAAAAGACGTAATCTAAATTGTGGGGTTGGTGTTGATAAAAACAAAAAGTTATTGATCTAAAATTGATTTAATTACATAAGAATTAAGAATATTCTTACAAACTGGCATATTTCCAATAGGCTAAATTTACTCAATAGAAAAGTTTCCTTTACACTTTGATAAAGTTTTAAAGTGATTGTTAAGTCTTTCTAAAAACGAGGGAAAACAATATCTGCTACAATAAATGATACATCAAGTCTATTAAGGATTTGACAATTTTTAAAAACATAATTCAATGTTCATAATTAAGAACAAAATTAGATGTTAAAAACTAGCTAATCAATACACATATCTTATGCATCAATACAGTACATCTCCAACAGCGGCGTTTTTTTACATAGATTTTCTCCTGGATTTCATAATTGAGAACGCCTCTATTAGATCTTCAACTTTCATCTTGTCACTGTTCAAAAGTTCAGCCTCGATGTGTAGAATAGCCAACGAGTTTAATTTGTCGTCATTCATCCTTGATCTAAGACAAGACTTTATTCTTTTTAAGACAGAAAATGAACGTTCCGCTGAGCAGTTGGAAACAGCTGTGCACAAATACATACGAAGAGCTATATCAATGTTGGAGAATGTTGATTGGAGTTGTTCTTCTCTAATATATTTCATCATGACGAGTGGGTTGTTTCGAATTCCGCTACTCTTCAACAGACAAGAAAAATGTTCACATTCATTTGAAAATGACTTTTCTGGATCATTGGCATACAATGACTGAAGTTTGTTTGCACGCTCTATTATTGTTTCAGTTGAGGAGGAGGACAGATCGTTAAAAACTGAAAACTTGGCTGCTATTTCACCATATGCGTTTTTCCGCTTCTGCAACTCAGATTTTAGTTGGTCGAGAACTACATAAAATGTCTCAACTCTAAATTTGTCACGTCTTTCAAGAAGTACTTCTGTTTCTTTGTTTTCGTCAGCCTGGACTTTTCTCTTTTTTGACGTTTGTAGCAAGTCTCATAGTCAAAATCACATAGTGTTTTAGCCTTTTCTTCATATACGGCAAGCATGTCTCGGAGAGAATCAATAAAAAGGACTAAAGAATCATACAGTCTCACAACTCTTTCTATGGACGTTTCTATTTTCTGGAGAGTTTGACTAACTTGTTCAAACCTGTCCAATATATCACTCCGAAGTTCCATCATGAATACCGTTTCCAGCCTATTCAATGATCTCAAAAGTCCCGTGGCTTCACTTCTCACCAACGGCTTCTCATTAGTGTTCTTTTCATAGTCCTTTAAAGCCAGCACAACACCGTCTAAGTTTTACAAAGCCCTTTACATGCACTCTCACAAGCACTCCACCTTGTTTCAGACAAACCCTTAAGAGTTTTACTTTCAGGTTGACTAAAGGTAACTGGAATTTCCCATATCTTAGTAGATGCAACAAAAAAGTTGTAAACGTTTTGTATAAGGTTAAAGAAAGCACATGCTTCTGGACAACAGCTTGCAGCACACGTACCTACAAGGTTAAGTGAATGTGCCGAACAAGGAACAAACAGTGCTTTGGGATTTTCATCCTTTATTCTAGCTTGTAAGCCACTATACACGCCTGACATGTTGCTAGCATTATCGTATGATTGCCCTCTGCAGTCGGATAGATCAGTGACATTTGATCTTAAAACAGCCATAACAGCATTGGCTAAGTCTTCGGATTTGTGCCCAGTATTCGACAAAAACATGAGAAAGCGTTCAACAGGATTGCCATTTTCCTGTACAAACCTCTAAACAAATGAAAGCTGATCAGTGTGACTTATGTCAGGCGTTGAATCCACTATTATGGAGTAATACTTCGCTTGTTTCACTTCATTGATTATGATATCTCTAACTTTAGAGGCTAACAGTACAATTACCTCATTGCAAATAAATGAAGACAGATAGGATGTTTTCCCTGAACCTGGATTACCAAATTTACGTATGTGTTCAGCGAGAAAAGGATCGAATTCCGCTACTAATTCCAGTGACATCATGTACTCCCCATTGTGTAGAGACCCAAATGTTTCATCAGGTCCTCGAAACGGACGTCCTCGGCTTGCCAGCTTTTTCACCACAGCGAACACTCTTTCCAAAACGTGTTTCCAATACTTCCTTTCAGTTTCGACGATATAATCGTATTGACTGTCTAGCGTTCCAATTCTTCTCTTGCGGGTCAAAAGTGCCAATTCAGAATTGATGTGTTCTTGTGAGCTTTCAAGTGCAGACAAAATCGCTCCAATATTTTTCCAATTCAAAACACCTTCACTTCTGAAAGCCAAATAATCTGCAGGAAGCGCAAAATACCGAACCTGTACTTTTTGAATACACCAAGTAATCTCTTGAAATGAGTTATCCATTTTGTGATTTCCTACTAAAGATTTGTTTATTTAAATGTCTGGTTTTATTGCCAGAATCCCTTTTAGAGTTTTTGAAATCACAATCTTTATTCTGATTGATTCCTCTGTGTAATAAAGCTTCGATCGTGGTGTCATTTATTTTCCACTCAATGTGGTCACTAACAGTAAAATTTATATCAGTTTGTTGTGAAACGGAATCATTTGAACTTTTACTTACTTTTATCACCACTCAATATAAAATTATCCGTTTCAGGGGCACTTGTTGCTTGATCATTATTTTCATTGTTTGAACCACTTTCGGTGACATTGTACTGTTCCCAAGATGAGCAGCCTTCTCCACTCAGTCCACTCTCGTTGGATTTTTCAAGAGGTTTAAAAAAACTGTCAACCGTCTTAATATTTTTCAAAAGGTTAGTTTCTTTTTCACGTTTTTCACTTGTGATTTTGCGGTAACATGAACCATTAAGCTTCCGACGTTTTTCACTCATTGGTATTTTTTAATTCAACATTATAAAAAATAAAATTATACCACACTTACTTTATCTTAGCAATGTGGCAATGTGAACGACTTGGTTAGGATAACAACTGAACGTGAAGACGTTAAGCGAACGACTAATACACGAGCTTTGACAGTCTGCTGTATCCCCACTGACAGTCAGTGTTGTCAGTCTGTTGAATTACCGGCATAAAATATTAAATAAAACAAAACTTCACACTTGACTTGTAAAAGAGATTTTTTTAGTTTATGAATTAGATTTAGATTTCAAATATACGCGAGAAAATGCAAAGCTCCCCTTGACTGCCGTTCTCGGTCACCGCGTCTGGCGCTTGGCGCGGCGGCGCCGGCAATTTACCCGATGCCGCGGCGCCCGTCAGACGTCAGGCTGTGCCGCCCCCCAGGCCGTGCCGCCCCTAGGCACGTGCCTAGTGTGCCTAGTGGGAAATACGTCCCTGGGTACATGAAGATTATTGTGTACGAATTGTATTCAAACTTCAATCGCATGATTAGGACACAAGAAGTAAAAACGAGATTTTAAAATTTCGCACAGCTGCCATCTTGTGGTTATGGAAACAATTGAAATAAATTAGATGCCAGTGGATTAACATTTGTATAACGATTTACTGTACCAAGTTTCACTGCACTCGGATGGTTAAATTGCGAGAAACGTCCATGTGATTATTTATACTTCGAGCCGCCATTTTGGATTTGTGATCACCAGGTTATTGAAAGTCCTATAGTTCTGACAAGTAAAGAGCACGCTGACCTTCAAAGATTGTGTTCAAAATGACCACCGGTGGTGACAATACACGCTTCCAGTCTGCCGTGGAAAGACCGCTGCACACGTTCTAGCATTTCAGTGGAAATGTCAGAGCAGGCAACAGTAATGCGTCGTTTCATATCATCCGGTATAGTTGGTATGTCCTTGTAGAACAGAGTATCTTTCAGCTCTCCCCACAGAAAAAAAAAGTCTAAAGGAGTCAAATCCGGTGAACGGACTGGCCAACATTTGATGGTAAGTGTTCTCTTTACTTGTCAGAACCCACATAAGTAGTGTATTCACGTTTGGTTTTCTTTCGTTTGTGCTACACAAGTATGTACAAGTGTCGCTGTGGAACCTTTTCAACATACGATATCTCGCAAACCACTTGCACTAGACTCCTGCAACAAACACCATTGGCATTCTAATTTACCCTACTTTTATTTTGTTAATACCAATAGGCATTGTTCCATTTAAAAAGTATATGTTTGCTCAAACAATACACGTTGGAGGTATTATTCAAATATGTATATAGGCCAAAAATACGAGCCCCCAACCACCAAGCCAGTCTGTGAAAAACGCACATCAATAGCACTTCCCATTCCCGAAATATTTGCAGTGCAAGTGTTAGGTGACTCACCCTCACGTGTAATTATTTCAGGTTATTTTTAGCATGTTCTAGAGATTGAAATTATTTTGTGTTGACCGACTGAAAGCTAAGCTACAATGTATGTTATGGCTTCTGGAACTACAGTATTAGTCTACTATTGCAGGCCATTTAACCTATCTTTAACTTAGGAGCCTCGGTTTGTTGAGAATTATCACAAGGTACATCTTCCTCCTATAACTTAAGCCCTGCGCAGATGCAGATAGACCTATAGTGTGCATGGCTGTGCGGATAGCGGATAAGCTGCGGATAATGTTTGGAGTAAATTTGCGGATAGTTTTAGAATACAATCCGAACTTGATGAATATCATTATTCATTAATAAGACCCGAATGTTCGATGGCAGCTTCGGTGGCGTAGTTGGTAGCATGCTGAGCTTCTATGCCCAAGATCGCGGGTTCAAATCCGGCCGAAGACGTCGGATTTTTTAAGAGCGTTAAAGATCCCTCAGTATGCCTTCCTTCGGAGGGGAAGTAAAGCCGGTGGTCCCATGTCATAGATTTATGGCATGTTAAAGAACCTTCCACTAATTACACCTATGTGAAGCTAAATTGTATAGGTTAAGAATGTAAACAACGCTCTTAGATTCCTACGTTCGTTGCCAAGAGCCGACTGCGGTGGCGTCTGGTAGCTAAGTTCTGAACTAGTAGTCGTTGACGGTGGCGGCAAAAGTAGGAACTATTTGAAAAATTCAAAAGTCTGCAGTCCTTACTTGAATTTAAAAAAAGATAACACACAATAATACAGTCATCACAATTAACACCGGTTATCAGACAGATTTTACACACACCCAAAGTACACGGGGCCACATGACCGCGTTGTCGCAGCCCCTAAACTAGGAACCAACCAACCACTTTTTTTTTATAACACTCCGAACTGGAAAGGGTTGCAATTCTGGCTGTATAACAGTCATTTTAAACATAGCACATGACATACATAGCCTAAGGGAACGACTTTCTCCTCATGTCTAAATGTGTTGCTTTAAAAATATTATTGTAATGCCAGTAGTTCGGATAACAGTCGTGCGGATGTGGATAAGGTTTTGTTTATCCGCGCAGGGCTCTACCTATAACACACTTCCCAAATTATTCCTTCCCGCATGCATCCATTGCCTCATTTTCGTTACGAGTGTGGATTTACAGTCGAACTTCGATATCTCGAAGTGCTTTCGAACTTCGATACCTCGAAGTGCTTTCGGAGATAGAAATTACTTCGAGTTATTGAAATACTGTACATGAAAGAAAGGCTTCTATTATCATAAATACATACTTACTCTCACTGTCTGAGGGGCACATTGACCTCAATCCGTCTTCCAGCTTCAATAGCAATAATAAGCTGCTGACAGAAATACACAACTGAATCCATATTGTAGGCCAGTGGCGGATCCAGGCCTTGCGGGGCCCAGGACGATGTGATAAGGTGGGGCCCACAACAATAGGAAATTTAAAAATATCAAAATAATAATAAAATAAAGAATAGTTACAATATTTTGAATACACTACAGTACATTTCTAGCCTACTTTTCACATTTTGCAAAAATGAGGAAAAAGTAGACTTATGAGATCGATCCGGGAAAATGTGTGTCTGTCTGTCTGTCTGTCCGTCTGTCTGTCTGTCCTTCTGTCTGTCTGTCTGGCTGTGTGTGTGTCCCCCCCTATCAACTCCTAAACGGCTGCAGCAATCAAAACCAAATTTAGTATGAGTAAAGATGTGCACCGGAATAGCTCACGTCCATATTTGAAAATGATGTTAGTGCTACCAACTGCTGAAAAAACGCACTAGAAATTTGAGCTCCATGTTGGATATCTTGCAAGGTATGCATTGGAGCTATTCCAAAATTGGCACACATGTAGATAATACTATTTCAGTTTAATTTCCAGGAGGCCAACCACGACAGTGTTGCCAAAATAATTTTAAGCCTTCTGATAGGTCCAATGTTTAAATTCATATAACTTCTACACTATCAATTGGATTTCAACCAAATTTTGTGTGTAATATCTGTACATAAACAGATATGATTGAGCGTATTCTTTAGAGCCACCAGGGCTGACAACTGTTAATAATTGCTGTCTCTATTTTTTTTTATCCAAATACCAATATATCAGAAAGTATGCAAGCCAACAGCTTTAAACTATGCACACGTATATTCTGACATTTTAGATTAATTTGGAGTAACTTATATACGTCAGTTCTACCAACATGATTATAAGCCTGCTGATAGTACCAATTTTTAAATACATGTAACTTCTATACTATCAGTTCGATTTCAACCGAATTTCGTATGTGCTATGTGTACCATAACATATATGACTGTAAGTATTGTTAAGAGCAATCAGGGCTGCCAACTTTTAATAAATGCTGTCTATATTTTTTACCCTAATATCAATATACCAGAAAGTATGCAAGCCAACAGCTCTATACTTTGCACACGTATAGCACCTGACACTCTAGATTAATTTGGAGTAATTCATACAAGGTAGTGCTGCCAACATGATTCTATGCCTTCTGATATGTCCAATTTTAAAATACATGTAACTTCTATACTAACAAATGGATTTCATCCAAAATTGGCACAACAACATATCATAATATTTCAGATTATTTCTGTCCAGCACACGCATGGTATTGTTGGCAACATGCTTTTACGCGTGCTGATAGATCCAGTGTCTAACTGCATGTAACGTCCATTGGACTTCAACCTAATTTTGTATTCTGTACCTTAAGAGATGGAACTAACAATATATTCAGTCACCAGGGCTGCCAACTGTAGTGCTCTATTAGGCTACATTATACCAGGTATATTTTGAACTAATTTGATATTTCGATATTACCGACTTAATTTTGTCATTATTCTAGATAGGTTCATATACTGTAGAATAATCATTGGCATGAAAAGTAGGCTGTATAGTTCTTCACGGAACTTCTTGTTTTAATATTATGAAAGAAACCTTTAAGTCCCCTTGAAGAAGATTACGTAAACTATGCAATATTAAAATATTACTTTGCACTTTTTTTCCGGCTGAAGTCTTCTATTATTTCTCTGAAATCTAAACTAGCAAAACGGTCGAGGGAGGTCAAAGCTGCACTGACAATATATATATATATAAATTATTTTGAAAAGTATAATTAATTAATTAATTAATTAAATTTAAAAGATCCAAGGCGCAGGGCCCTCCAGACCGCGGGGCCCTGGGCGGTCGCCCTCCCCTAGATCCGCCCCTGTTGTAGGCTAATTCCCATGTCACACCTAAAGAACATTTTAACTGCATTCACACCCCAATTTCGGAATTAAGACACATATTTTATGTCTGGGGAACAAAATACCATTCGAGTTATCGAACTTTGAATTATAGAAAACATGAAATGAAAATCCACAGCCTGCTTCCAGTCTCCGACCGGGTCAGGAATGGAATGAATGAAGCCCCTATCTAGCGGCGAGGATATGAACTGTGCCGGCTGCCGAGGCCTGACGCACTCCTCTGGGGCAATGATTAAATGAATGACGGATGAAATGAAATGATAGTGGAGTGTTGCTGGAAAACCGGAGTACCCGGAGAAAAACCTGTCTGCCTCCGTTTTGTCCAGCACAGATCTCACATGGAGTGACCGGGATTTGAACCACGGACCCAGCGGTGAGAGGCCGGCGTGCTGCCGCCTAAGCCACGGAGGCTTCTATAGAAAACATGATATACCAAATTGTGTAGACCTTCGCAGGGAACTTAAAAATTACTTCGAGATATCGAAGTTATACTGTACTTTATTTAGAGGCGCGAAAAATAGGGATCTTTCTAAAAACATGTGTTTGTTGAGATTCGTTGGATTATCTTTCTTGGCTGGATATACGAGTATTTCAATGGAATCTTCAACGTCGACAGCTTGTGTAGAATGTTCATGTCTGTTTCCATGTTAGTGAACCTATGGTTGTTGTGGCGTAGTTGGTAGCATGCTGTGCTTCTATGTCAAAGATTGCGGGTTCAAATCCGGCCGAAGTTGTCGAATTTTTTTAAGAGCGTTAAAAATCCCTCAGTATGTCTTCATTCGAAGGGGAAGTAAAACCGGTGGGCCCACGCCATAGATTGATGGCATGTAAAAGAACCTTCCACTAACTACAAGTATGTAAAGCTAAATTTGTAGATTAGATTTAAGCTCTATTAGTTTCAACGTTCGCCGCGTGGTACCGGTTGCGGTGGCATCTAGTAGTCAAGTTCACAGCTAGGTGTCGTTGACGGTAGCATTTGGTAGCAAAAGTAGGAACTACTTGAAATTGATCATCTGCAGTCCTTAGAGGCTGGACGTTTGTTTTAGACAAGTGAAAAATCATAATGGAAGCCTTGAGGCGAGTTACTACAGTATCTGCGTTGTTGTCGGCTGCCCCATGCGGTCAGATGATGGACAAAACTATCTCACGCTACTGCTGAAGTACAGGCATTGGAAAATATAATGGCGTTTTGTTCGTAACTATGTAACGTGTACTTCCGCGTCACACAATACTTCGATGTGGACTGAACTCTTCTGAACGGTGGTGTCGTCACGTGCTCAAGTCTGGAATTCCAATACATCAGACCAGTGGTGACAAAAGTGAAGAGAGAGGGCGAGAGAGATACTGTGTACAGGCTCACCCGCAAGCTTCAAGGTCAAGGGCAATCGTCTAAAACAAATGTCCGGCTTGTACCTGAATTACAGATAACGCACACCAATACAGCCAAGACAATTAACACCGGTTATCAGACAGATTATACACACACCCAAAGTACACGGGGCTACATGACCGCGTTGTTGCAGCCCCTAAACTAAGGAACCAACCTATGGTTGTTGTCATATATCTGAGTGTCGAATCACCGGGAGAGGATGGAAACTGTTCTGAATTGTCGAAACATGTAGTGGAAAAGAGATGAGACAGTGCATCTATGAATTGCTGGTTAGAATCTGGGAGATGGAGGAAATGCCCCAGGAATGGAATGAGGCCATAATTTGCCCACTTCATAAGAAAGGAGATAAGACCATCTGTGGAAACTTCAGGTGAATTTTATTGCTAAATGTGACATACAAAGTGCTTACCAAAATATTGGTCTTGCGATTAAAACCGTTTGTGGAGAGTGCACTAGGAGAATACCAGTGTGGATTTAGGAGTGGTAGATCCACCTCTGATCAGTTTTTCTTGCTGAGATCAATCATGGAGAAATGTTAGGAGTACAATATCACTCTACATCAACTGTTCATTGATTTTAAACAGGCGTATGACAGTGTTAGGAGACCTCAGTTGTATGCAGCTTGTTAGAGCTTGGAATACCTAAGAAACTTGTTGGTCTTGTAAAAATGACTTTGAGTAATACCAAGTCAAAAGTTAAAGTTCAAGGAATGCTTTCAGAATCCTTTGAAGTGAAACGAGAACTTAGACAAGGAGATGTACTGTCAACATTGCTCTTCAATGTGGCCTTAGAGAAAGTTATGAGGAGTATAGAATGCAATCGAGGAGGATCCATTTTCAATAGGACACTTTAGTATCTTGCTTATGTACACACATCAAAAAAAGTTTTGCATCACCTCGGTTCCAAGAGTTCCGGAACCGTTAAATACAAAGGGAATAGAGATCAACACAAACAACATTTCAGCTCGTTTTATTGCTCATGAGACCCACACATTGCATGTTGTACCATCATACAGCTAGACTTTCAGCATTTGTGGTCCAGATTGCAGTACACACCACTACCTCTAATACCCAGTAGCACGTCCTCTTGCATTGATGCATGCCTGTATTCGCCGTGGCATACTATCCACAAGTTCATCAAGACACTGTTGGTCCAAATTGTCCCACTCCTCAACGACAATTCGGCGTAAATCTCTCAGAGTGGTTGGTGGGTCAAGACGTCCATAAACAGCCCTTTTCAACATATCCCAGGCATGTTCGATAGGGTTCATGTCTGGCGAACATGCTGGCCACTGTAGTCGAGCGATGTCGTTATCTTGAAGGAACGCATTCACAAGATGTGCACGATGAGGTCGAGAATTGTCGTCCATGAAGACAAATGCCTCTCCAATATTCTGCCGATATGGTTGCACTATGGGTCGGAGGATGTCATTCAGGTATCGTAAAGCCGTTTCGGAGCCTTCCATGACCACCAGTGGCGTACGTCGGCCCCACATAATGCCACCCCAAAACATCAGGGAACCACCACCTTGCTGCACTCGCTGGACAGTGTGTCTAAGACGTTCAGCCTGACCAGGGTGCCTCCAAACACGTCTCCGACGATTGTCTGGTTGAAGGCATATGCGACACTCATCGGTGAAGAGAACGTGATGCCAATTCCGTGGGGTCCATTCAGCATGTTGTTGGGCCCATCTGTACCGTGCTGCATGGTGTCGGGGTTGCAAAGCTGGACCTCGCCATGGACGTCGGGAGTGAAGTTGCGCATCATGCAGCCTATTGCGCACAGTTTGAGTTGAAACACGACGTCCTGTGGCTGAACGAAACGCATTATTCAACATGGTGGCATTGCTGTCAGGGTTCCTCCGAGCGGCAATCCGTAAGTAGCGGTCATCCACTACAGTAGTAGCCCTTGGGCGGCCTGAGCGAGGCCTGTCATCGACAGTTCCTGTATCTCTGTACCTCCTCCATGTCCGAACAACATCGCTTTGGTTCACTCTGAGACGCCTGGAAACTTCCCTTGTTGAGAGCCCTTCTTGACACAAAGTAACAATGCGGACGCGATCGAACTGCGGTATTGACCTTCTAGGCATGGTAGAACTACAGACAACATGAGCAGCGTACCTTCGTCCTGGTGGAATGACTGGAACTGATCGGCTGTCGTACCCCCTCCGTCTAATAGGCCCTGCTCATGCATGGTTGTTTACATCTTTGAGCAGTTTTAGTGACATCTATGAACAGTCAAAGGGACTGTATCTTGGATACAATATACACAGTCAACGTCTATATGCCGGAGATCTGGGAACCGAGGTGATGCAAAACTTTTTTTGATGTGTGTAGATGATGTAGCTTTGATAAGCATAAGCCAAAGATTTGTGTCAGAGGGTTTCAGCCAGATGGAAAGGGAGAGCAGAAAGATGGGCCTAGGGGTAAATGAAGGAAAAACGAAATATATGGTAGCCAGTCGAGATCACCAACACCAAGCATGCATGGTCGTTGACAATTACAACTTTGAGAGGGTCCCACAGTTTAAGTACCTTGGATCTGTGATCATTGATAGCATGGGAATCCGAGGATGGAGGAGGAAGGCAGCGGACCGAGCAGAATGGGCAAAAGTCATCAAGGAGGCCAAGGCTCTTCAAGAGCTGTAGTGCCATGGAGTAAGTAAGTAATCACATTTCTGTGTTCTTTGTATTATGTTCCAATCTGTCTTTCACTTTATCCAACGTACAGCCTTCATCTTGGCATGTGAACAAATATGCACTTGATTTTGAATGTGGGTATTCTTTGTTATGTAGGTGTTTACTGAGTGAGTAGTTTGTTCTGCAAGTTATATTTAATACTTGTTTCTTGAAGATATTTGTTATTTTGAATGAGTTGTTCACGTAATTAAATCGTACGTACTTGTTCTCATTTTGGGTTGTTAAATTATCCTTTTTCTTCTTCCGTTGATTTGCCAGTATCTGGTCAACTGTGTTGGGCGGGAAACTAGGTATATTCTGCCACTTGTTTTATTGTTTCAATGCTAGCCACTAATGTTCTTTAGCTTTGGGGATACAATGCGACCTATGAGGTTCTATTTTATTACAAAATTTCATAATAATAGGTCTAGGATACCGAAAGTTATTAATGTATTTTGAAATTTGAAGATGGCTGCTGTGCACTATATTTAGACTGATATTTAATATTTTGACTAACCAATTGAGAGTGCTCATGATACTCACCTCTTGGCAAGATTTGTCTTAATTACCCAATTTCATTCTGTATTACAAGCACATAATGTATGGAGTGGCCTGAAACAACAAATGACCACATCTCATTAGCGGAGACTTCTTCTGATATCAAGCAGTGTTCACCGATGCTGACATCTATAGTGACATGTTGTTTGGTAATGTCCCTCATTTCTGCTGTGTGAGGATTATTCCCAGTGCTTTTTTTTTTTTTTCTAAACAAAATTTAAGGGGTTCTCTCAGTTGTAGTCGACAAAACACCTTGCAATTTTCGGCAATTTGCAGAGTCCGGTTATTACTTTATGGGCTGACATGTTAAATGAAAGGTTAAATTGGGTTAATTTATTAACTCATTAATTTTCAGCTTTTTTTTATGCCTGGATGGATGTAAAATAGTTCATTATTTTGTTCATCCTTCGAAACTAACCATAAAAACAAAATAACAACCTAGCTTGCCTCCAAACACTAGCCTGCGTGCTTATTAGAACAGAACTTCCTTTCCATGATTATTAGAGTATGTTACTTATTTTTGCCTAAACAAGTACATTTCTTCGAATAAGGCAGCAATTACACAAAGCTTTTGTCGAGCAGAAAATAATATGGCCTATTGATTCGATTATGCTCCTGAGTGCCGAGTTGCCCACCAAAACAATCTGATTCAATACATCGATTTATATCGAGGATTACTTCAAATCTCCTCCAGCTATTGTGAAAAGCGCGTTGACGCCTGCTGTTCGATAAATTTTCAAGTCGGAAGTTATATTTGCCGGAATAGTACCCCCCCCCGCGTTCTCCCGGAAAAAATGCCCTGACTATTCCTATAAACTCTAATTTGCACTGCCTATTATTACTTAGATATAAAATATGTTTTTGTAAATAGGGTTCTTTTCTAAAAGACTATGCCCCTAAAGAGCACAGTTCGGTCGACAGGAACGCAACTTGTTGGTGAGCAGAGGCGATCTCTGGCCGAATGGATTGCTGCCCTACGACTACAGCGACGAGTTCAACACGGAGCAGATGAAGGTAGTGGAGGCGGCTCTACAGGACCTGGAGCAGTGCACATGTGTGAGGTTTCAGCGGAGAACCACCCAGAACACATACATCCACCTGCGCAACTCAGGAGACGGGTACGTCAAACATTATAATTATTGATATCTTTGAGGGCACAAGACCAGCGAGCAGGTGGATAGATCAGGCTTTAAAGAACGCTGGTATCCATCCAGGATGGCGCCGCTTAGTTCTTGGGGTCTCGACTTGATGTGATGACAAGTCAAACAAGGGTTCAATTCACGTTCATTTAATCGTTTGTTGTTTCCCCCCCCCCCATATTTTACGCTCTCATTGGAGCACTTTAATCAATACAAATACAATTAAGTCTAACAACGAGATTAGCGATTCAGCTTCAGCTTCTTCTGCACCCACAATGTCTTCATTCTATCTGACCTGGCTGCCCTTTGTTCATCTGTGATGGTTTAGTTTTTCCGTTCAAATGTTGTTAATGTGAATCGTAAGTATTTGTTCCTTAAAATATTCTTCTCTTCTCTATTTTTAATTTGGAGCATCGTTAAATTTAATTCATCTAAAACATGCTGGATCTCTTTGAACCACTTGTTCTTTGTTTTACTCTTCCAGAAGTAACTAAAGAGCTGTTTTATTAGTCTGGTTTCAGGTAGGCGTGAAATATGGCAGAAAAAAAAGATTCTCCTTTTCCGCATTGTATCTATTATTGATTCACTCTCTCGATATACCACTTCATTCGGCAGTAATTTCCATTGGCCATTTACTTGGTGTTTTTTGTTAATAATTGTTCTGATGATTCTTCTGTCTGCTTTCTGCAGTTTGTCAGTTGTTGATTTGATGTTCAACTTGAAGAGTGTTTCACTACCATAAGTTGCCTCGGGGTTAACAACGGTATTGTAATGCTGAAATTTGGCATTCATTGAGAGAGATTTCCTTTTGTTTATTCAATCATTAATTCATTTATTCAATCATTCATTAATTCACATTCATTCATTAATGCATATTTCTTTAGAGACTGTTTTGTCTTTAAGTGTCCATTTTAACAAAATTTGATAAAATGGTCCGGCTAGCTCATGTTTTCCTTCGGGGACATTCGATTTCAATTTAAGTGTCCAGTTTAATCTGTTTGTGAACGAGCTGCCTCCTATTAGCAGTTAGCACTCAGCTAGTACTGTACACCTCTCATCTTGAAATCGTAAACACCAAAAAGTAATGTCTGTCATGGCGACCGAGATGCATCGTGCGTAAAAGTGCTCCGTAGAATACCTGCCGAAACCGCAACATAACTCACAAATAGAGTCTGCTAGGGTGTGTATTATTAACTATATACAACTTGGTGAATATTTAGTCAACAGTCATGACCCTAAAAGCCGTCAATCAAAGAATCTCAGCGTTTGAAGAAAAGCTCAAAGTATTTCAAACTCGCCTAGAGGGAGCCACCACAGCTGGAACGAGCACTTCTACCAACCTCAACTCCGTGAAAGTGGAAACCCTAGCTTCGGAGTTCGAGACTTTTCGCCTTGAAGTCATAACGGAGCTAAGTGACTTAAAAAGGGATTTGAATGAGCAGATTGTGAAGCAAGAACTTCGAATAGATGAGGCAGAACAGTACAGCCGCCGGAACTGCCTACTGCTACATGGGGTAAGTGAAACTCCTAACGAAGACGTGTACGCTAGAGTAACGGAGGTACTTAAGGACAAGCTTAACATAGAACTGACTATGATGAGCATCGATCGGTGTCATCGATTGGGGAAACCAAAGAGATCGTCTGCGGATGTGGTGGTTACCGGTAGAAGACCTATTATTGTCAAGTTCGCCCGCTACCACGAGAGGGAACGTGTCTGGCGCGCCAAGAGACTTCTCAAAGGAACTCCTATCCTCATAACTGAGTCCCTCACAGCATCACGCAAGGACATGCTCAACAAGGCCAGGGATCACTTTGGAGCAAGGAACACCTTCACTCTGGATGGGCGAATAGTGATAGTGGATTCTGACGGTAAAAAACATTACGTTAACACTCCAGCAGAACTTGCCTGCTTAATAAAAGGGCAGGTATCGGAAGTTAAGTGAACAGGTTAATGTGTGTAATTGTGAGTGTGTGTTTAATATGTTATTTTAATTTTAGTGTGAGTGATTGCATAAGTGATAGGTGGTTTAATTTTAAATTCAGTGAGAGAGGTTGTTTAATTGCTTCTAGTGGCCTGTGCATACATGAGGAAACAATGGTAAGTTGCATGCTCTCTTTTGTTTTATGGCCAGTGTAGTTGGTACCGTTACATTCAGTCCCGACAGAGATAATGACCTTCACCTTGACAATGAGCCTCCCAGCCCTCCCGAACCCCTGTCATCGTCTCTCCCCACCCGCAATCATCTGGAAAGGGAATTTTCCACATTTCCCCGTTCACTGCTGTGTGCTCATGTCAATGCCCAGTCCATAGTAGCGCATCACGCTGAGCTCCAAGCTATTTTTGAAGGAAGCATGGTAAACGTTGTAGCAATTAGTGAAAGCTGGATGAAAGACTCTGTCCCTTTAAACATGATAAGTCTAGTAGGGTACAATTCGCTCTTTCACAATCGACTGAAGCGTCGAGGAGGAGGAGTAGCTTTATTCTATAAAAACAATTTGGCGGCAAGGATTATAAAAACATCGAACCTATCTACTGACCCCTTGACCGAATATATGTTTGTTGAGCTCACTGTTGACGTGACTAAAGTGCTTATTGGTGTAGTATATAAACCACCTAAAGAAGGGAACTTCATGGACTTTGAAGAAACTCTACTAAGACTGTTACCTACCTACGAACACGTACTTATATTTGGTGACTTTAACACAAACATATTAATAGACTCCACTGACGCAAATCGTTTACGGAATATGTTTACCTCTTGTAACATGACAATATTACCACTCGGTCCTACTCACCACGTACACACCCCCCAAGGATCTTCACGCACTCTAATTGATTTAATTATCACAAATAACCCACAGAAAATACTAAAACACGGACAGATTTCAGTACCTAGCATATCTTTACACGACCTGATTTATTTAGCTTATTCTCTAAAAACTCCAAAATCTGCACCTAAATACATAACATATAGAGACATGAAAAGATTGAACCTTCAAGAACTAACACAAGACGCAATTCTCTGTCCATGGAACGATATACTACACTTGACTGACGTTGATGAAAAGGTGAGCAGATTTAACAAAATACTGCTGGAACTATATGACAAACATGCACCTAAACGAACAGCAAAAGTCACTCGTAAAGCTGCCCCCTGGCTATCAAGTGACATTAAATCCGCAATGGCCAAACGTGACGCATTTCACAGACGTTATAAGCAGACCTTATCAAGTGACGATTTTGAAAAATATCGTGTGCTTAGAAATCGAGTTAAACAAATGATTCGAAATAAAAAGTATGCCTACTTCCAACAGCTAGCCGGTAACTTGAACGCTAGAAGCACCTGGCAGCAACTCAGGTCGGTAGGTATTGGGAGGCGCACTAAAAACACCAATACGCAGGATATTAATCCCAATGAATTAAATGCTCACTTTGCTCGAGAAATAATTAGAACTGATCCCCAAATAATACAAACAACAATAAATACACTGCGATGTGTCCCACTACCACACCGACCGTTATTCAAGTTTCGTAAAATAGATGATACTGTCGTAAGAAAAAAAATAATATCTATCAAATCACAAGCAGTCGGAATAGATGACATCCCAATTTCCTTTATCGTTAACCTGATAGAAGTATTACTGCCAATTATTACGCACATTTGTAACACATGTCTTTTAGAAGGTTTCTTCCCAACAATATGGAAAGATGCTTTAGTTATTCCAGTTCCGAAAAATTCTCTTGCTAATTCTCCATCCGACTATCGACCTGTAAGCATACTTTCCTCAGTTTCCAAAATACTAGAAAAACTTATGCATGAACAACTTCTTCAGTACTTGACGCAATACTCACTACTTGATCCGTTACAATCTGGATTTAAGAAAGGACACAGCACATCTACTGCACTCATTAAGATCACTGATGACGTAAGACGAGCAATGGATGAGCGTAAAGTGACTATACTCATTCTTCTAGACTTCAGCAGTGCATTCGACACCATTAACACGGACATACTTATGGCTAAATTGCAATCATTCCATCTTAGCCCCGTTGCTCTCAAATTATTCGCCTCCTATCTTCATAACCGAAGACAACGTGTACTCCTTAATGAAAACAGAACTGAGTGGAAGTTCAAAACAAATGGAGTACCTCAGGGTTCAATTCTCGGCCCCCTTATATTCATTCTATATCTGAACGACATCTCTTCGAAACTGGAAAACTGCAATTACCATCTATATGCTGATGACCTTCAGATATATTGCCACACAAAAGTAAACGACATAGATGCGGCAATTGAAAATATGAATCTAAATCTAAAGAGGATCAGCCGCTATGCAACTGAAAATTCTCTTGCCATCAACCCAATTAAAACCCAAGCTATCGTAATAGGGCAGACTAAATTGCTTTTCCATTTACACAGTAGACCGCTTTCTTTAATTCAACTAAATGGTGTTGCTATCCCGTTCTCTAAATCGGTAAAAAGTCTTGGAGTCACACTAAATGAAACTTTGAATTGGGATGGGCACGTTACTAATACATGCAGGAAAGTTTACTCGTCACTTCATCCACTTAAGATTCACCAGTCCGTTCTACCCCGTAACTTGAAAATAAAACTCGTCCAAACCTTGATACTCCCAATATTTAACTACTGTGATGTTGTATTAGTAGATGCTACCGGTGAACAAAACAAGAAACTTCAGAGAGCTTTAAATTCCTGCATTAGGTTTATTTTCTCCTTGAAATTTTCCTCACACGTGTCTCCTTTTTATGATCTACTTTCCTGGCTAAAAGTGGAACAACAAAGGAACCTGCACATTTGTACCCTCATCTATCGACTTCTCAATGAAAGTACTCCTCACTATCTCTCTTGTAATTTTCGTTTTCTTTCTTCCTTTCATGATCGTCACACGCGATCTGGATCTATAATTGCAATTCCTCTACATCATTCTTCTGCCTTCAGTAACTCTTTCCTCGTGTCGGGAACTAGAATTTGGAATAATTGTCCTCGTGACGTCAGAAATTGTACATCCCTTACAACTTTCAAACGTGCATGTAAAGATTTCCTCTTGAATTCGTAGGCCAACTAGAACAATTTGTGTATGAATGTGTGAGTGAATGACCATAGTATAATTTTGTTAAAAATGTATGTCATTTAAATTGTATAGCTTAGTTAATCTCACGCAGTCGCCAATTTAATTTAATTTAATTTTTATTTTATTTTATTCTAGTATTTAAGGTTTTCCTAGTATTTAAGTTTGTTAGGTTAAGAATAACATATGAGTATTCATGTAAGTTGCACTGTATGTGGTTAAGTGTAAGAGAGGGCCTAGAGCCCTAACTTCGCCACAATAAAGGCACCAATAAATAAATAAATAAATAAATAAAACTAGTAATTGTCTACCTCTGGTTTTCTTACCCTGTACAAGTGTTCAGTAACCTTACATCCTCCATTCACATCACATGGCCCCATCATTTTATACCCAGAGCTGAGATACCCTTAAATTAATCTATTTGTGTAAGGCAAAACACATGGATAAAACTTCATAAAATTCTCGTTATTCGAGGCTGCAATAATGAAGTGTCTTGTCCATTCCTCATCACACTTGTCATGTACATGTTGTTGATTCTTGAGGAGCTTTGCAACATTGTGGTCATGTAGCCCCTTGTACTTGGGCATGTGTAGAATTTGTTCGGTAACCCATGTTACTGTGATTGTAATTGAGATAGGAAGCGGCTGTGGCCTTAAATAAGGTACCATCGTAGCATTTGCCTGGCCTAGATAAGGCTGGAAAGATTACATCTAACTGGTTAAGATCAACGTTTGTCACTTTGCCTGAAAAGGCTTGTGTTTCGTAGTGCGATGACTATCGAATGATCAGCCTCGTGTTACATGTTTTAAAGGTGTTCCAGCGAATCATCCACAGTATTTATGCAAAATGTGAACGTCACGTTGGTCATACCCAGTTCGGGTTTAGAAATGCTGTGTGAACTCGCGATGCTCTCTCTGAACGTATTAACTCAGAGATGCCTACGAAATTTGATGTGTGTACATGGCACTTTCTGTAGTGTCGACATCTCATACTCTGGTTCCCTTGTCATGGTGGGATATACATGACCACCTTTGTAATAGTGGCCATTCCCCAATGTTTCTTGCTCAGCCAAATGAGAAAGCCATAGATTTATTCTGTCGGGCTAACCAGCAAGAATTCGCGGTACATGCAGTTTTTGCCGACAATATCTTTCTGACTGTCGATGATCACACCATTCACATAACAAATTATATTTTGGCTCCTAGAGAGGAAACAATACTTTCCTCATCTGACAACTCCCTCCCTTGCTGGACAGCCGAGATAGCAGCAGCCATCAAAGATCGTTGACGTCCTTTCAAACACTATCGGAGGCAAAATAGTAGGGTCACTCTTACTATCTTGGAAAGATTGCATGCTGAAGCCCAATAAGAATAAGAAAGCATCATGGGTAATCTCTCAGGAAACTAAACATGCTTAAGTTTCTTAGTGGCTCTACATGGGGGGCTGATCGTGTGGTGCTGCTACAGTTCTACCAAGCCCTTGTCCTGTCCTAGCTTGACTATGGTGAATGGCATACAGCTCAGCAATGCCAGCAATCTTCAAAATGCTCGACAGTGGTGCTAGGCTGGCAACCAGAGCTTTCCAGGCCAGCCTGATTTCCAGCCTACTCACCGAATTACTCTTTCTTTTTTAGTTTTTCTATCAAATGCCAGTTTATGGTGATGCTGACAATGTGAGCCAAATGCTGCAACATCCAATAACCCTGCCACACCAATCCGAACACTTAGTGCTTGTGCACCCTGGTGCTTTTGCCCTCCCTCCCCTCTTTCCTCCCCGTGTAGTGGCGGTAGCACAGTCAGACTTGGATGATGAGCAATGGATCGCTGACCTCGCTTTCCTGAAAGACATCACGGGGTATTTAAATAATTTAAATATCTCGTTGCAAGGCAAAAATAAATTAATCTGTACTATGTGTAACCGTATTGATAGTTTCAAATTGCAGCTTGAGATTTTTAAAGTCAGCTACAAGAAGGAAATTGGGACGATGTTCCCTCTCTAAAATCCTTGAATTTAAGTACTTATGAACACATCAGTGAGTACACAAAAGCATCACTGTCATTGCATAATGAATTTGAAGATAGGTTTGAAGAAATAAAACAAGTAAAACTGGCACTTTAAGTTTTAATGATGCCCCGTCAAGTCTCCAAGTTGAGCTGATAAAACTACAGTGCGATTCAATTTTGACAGACTGCTATTACGATTACAATGGTGAATTAATTTTCATTTTATAAAGCCGTTGAGGAACAAGAATTCCCGAGGATTCATGCCCTTGCCCTGAAATTTGTTGCTATGTTCGGAACAACGTTCGTTTCCAATTATGAATATTAACAAAACAAAAACAAGGTCAAGTTTGTCTGATGCTTTCTTGAAAGCTATACTTCGGATTGCAACTGCCAAAACGATTGTTCCAAATATCGGAAAATTAGTGGCTTCAAAGTGATGCCAATATAAACAAAGAATGTTGAAATTGGTGCAAATCAGGAGCGCAATAAAAGTATCATTTCTGTCTGTACACAAAATTTACATTATTATTATTATTGGTTTTCATACCGGTACGCCGCCTGACGCGCGCTGATTTGCCAAGCCCCATTCACCAAACAACAACACGACTCTCGCCTCGCTAAGCGCACCCACTACACGTTCCTCTCTTACAGCAGAGCACGGTGCTTTTCGAGTCACACGGCTGGTCAGTACAGGTACCAGATTCGATAGATCGTGTAATAGCTGCTGTTTCCTCTATGATCATGGTGTGTTCCGGTTACATCCACACCGATGATCTAAGGTGAACATGGATTGATCAAATTGGGTTGTGGCTATGTGACTCATGGTGCAAACACACTTAAGTATTTTTAAGAAGCACTACAGGATACACAACTCTACTTTCTTGTGTGTACCGACTCTTTGAGTTCATTGCAGCTAATTGTAACATCTCTTAGTGCAACAAGTCCACCACCTTGTACAACACTGAGTTTCCTTGACTACCAGTTTACTGGACCTTGTGTCCGTTAGTCACCAAGTTTTCCAGAATGCCAGTATTTGGTGGCATTCCTTTAGCCGGTACCTCCATTGGTCGAGGTGGTACATGTTCCACTAACTCATTTCCAGCAGTAATCTACAAAACTAAAATATCCAAGATCTGAAAAATAATATGACATTGAATCCACTTGCACGATTCATACCAGGACGATACCAGCCAACTATGAATATACCTCCACCACACAGATATTTCCCAAATGTGATCAAATAAACATTAAAATAGACCTAAAATAATGAAATTGGCTAATTCGACGGCAGGAATAAATTCAATAACCGGCACAATGATTCTAATGTGTCTATAATCTAAGAACTCTACGGTTTATATACATAGATTTTGTTAAATTGCTAAGTTGATTTTATGGGCATTGACATACTGAAAGGCTGATGAAATATGTCCCTTGGGAGTCTACCTCAGTATAAACAACCACCAAGGTTGATCTTCACAACATTCTGTTTTATATTTTTTATATTGTTTCAATGTGACGTTTGGAGATGTGTAATGTGGGGTACTATCTCACCAACTATAGTGTAAATGCCTTCCTGTATTTCTGTAGTTTTGTTATGTGTAGATGTGCATCGCCTGTGGGGTATCATCCTACTGGCTATGGTATAAACGTCTACCTCAGTTACCCTGGCTGTATCAGACGGGGAACGATTCAGCACGAGATACTTCACGTTCTTGGCTTTTGGCATGAGCACAATCGACCCGACCGGGACAGCTTCGTGACAGTCCGATGGGAGAACATAAAGCCTGGTGAGTAGTGCTACTGAGGTGTGTGAGGTCATCAAACAATTCATCTATCAATATAGCTGGTTACCTCCTCACAGTTTGAGCTGTACCATGGCTGCGCCACTTGTACCATAAGAGCTGTAGTCCACTCTTTTAACTCTGGATGGACAATAGTTGTGTTCAGTGCTTTTTTTCTAAAAAAAAATTTAAGGGGCACTCTCAGTTGTAGTCAACAAAACATCACGATCTTGCAATTTGCAAAGTCCGGTTATTGTTTGTGTTCGAATCATTAACTTTCAGCTTTTTCGATGCCTGGGTGGATGTTAAATAGTTCGTTATTTTCTTCATCCTTCAAAACTAACCACACGCACAAAATAACAACCTACCCCACCTCCAAACACAAGCCTGCATGCTTATAAGAACGGAGTGCCGACAAAAAAAGACTGATTCGATAGATCGAGTTAAATCGAGGATAACTCGAAATCTCCTCCAGCTGTTGTGAACAGCGGTTGACACCAGCTGATCGATGAACTTTCAAGTCGGAAGTTTTATTTGCCAGACTAGATACAAAATGTACCAATATTTCTTCTTAAACATTTTTGAAATTTTTGAGGGGTATGTGTACCCCCACGTTCCCCCTGAAAAAGAAAAAAAAGCACTGGTTGTGTCACGATTCGAAGTAATCTATTGGTTAAGTTGACGGATGGTCCGTGGTTTGAATATCTGATTGGGTGATCTAAATTGTGAAAAAGAAGAACTGAAAGGTACCTCGTTTATATCGCTTTGCATAACTGTGTTCTTGTTGTATTGAATTGAAAGAAACACTTTTATATGCTGCAGCTCGTTGTTCCGGAACTGCTGGTGATATTGTACTGTCTGAGTGTTGCCATTGTGCCTAAGTTATGCTGAGGTGTCTGGAAGTGGGAGAGGGTTGGGGAAAGTAGTATGCTCTACTGGAATGCTTGTGGGGGGCACACTGGGGAAATTTTATGACGTACTGTGGTGGAAATGTGATGATTGTGTGGGTGTAAAATGCAATGTAAAATGTAATGTTATGAGAAAGCTATTTGTTTATGGAGGTTTTTGTTCTTCTTATGTTTTGTAATGTACTCAGTGAAGCGAATATCTTTCTAGGGGCATTTAATAAGGTCACCAGAAAATAGAAAATTTTTGGAAGAATAAGAGAAACTAGGTGGATCACAGAACTTAAGGAAGACATGAGAAAATATTACAAATGAAGACTTAAAATACAACACGGACGTACTAAAGATATTGCAAGACAAACACACTCCGCTACGGACAAAAATCAACAAACAGAAGTTAGGAAGAGTGATTCCAGAGGAAGAAAAAAAATACTCTCAGGATGAAGAAGTATTGGGCGGATAAAAAGAAGAAAAACCTTAACCACAAACCTGACTAAAGTGGTCCTATTCAGACCATAAAATTAAAGTAAAAAAAAAACCATACCGGTACTCAACAAGTGTGTCGAATAGGATGCTTTGATCGAAGTTTATTTCAGCAAGGTTCTGTGTTTGGGTGAAATATTGCACTTGCTGATCTCTATTATTTTGTTCCAGTACGTCCATTAGAATGCCTTTTGTTGTAAAATGAATTATTTCCATATTTCTTATCTATGCTGGTGAATTTGCGACTAGTGTTGTCTGTGAAGCCATAGCCAAATATTTTCTGTGTTTGGTTGTTTTGGTATGTTCAAGAAAACGAATTGCTGTTCTTCTGCCTGTCTGTCCAATGTGGTTAGATTTGTAATTCTGACAATATGTTAGACGATAAACTACTGATTCGTCGAATTTGTTCATTTTATTTATAGTTTGTAAGTTGAAGAGTTTGACTGGGGTGGTACATCTGCCAAATAATAACACAGGTGTTCTAAGGCCAGCTCAGCAAGGACAGAAACTTTGCGCAGAGCAAAAGGGCATGTTGTTTGTTTTTAAGGTGATTTTCATGTTTTCTTTTTGAAAATATTCAGTGATGCTGCACTTTTTCTTGTTAACTGTGTGTGAAAACAGAAAAGTTTGGTTTTTCTTTATTGATGTTTAGTAACGTTGTGTTGGGTTTGCTTTTTATCTCATTGATGATGCTGTTGACGTATTTGTGGTTATAACCATTTGCTTTTGCGATTTTAAAAATAATGTTCATTTCTTTCTTTTAATCCTGGTTGGACATTGGTATCTTCAGAGCTCTGTTTATCTTGTCAATACTTGAACAAATTAAACATCACACTCCTCAAGTTCCTTAAGTAGTTGCTTTGTTTCTTTTCTGAAAATTGTGTTTCAGTTCGATCACAATATCAGTTGCACTAGTTTTATTGACCAGGACGAATGGCGAGTCTACTCTCAGGTTCCTTGATGTTCCTTCTCACACCAGATGCAGTAACCAGCACTTGGCTCTTCGTGTCATGACTGAAGTTAGTATTTCCTGCCTGTCGTCAACTCCTTCACTGTTCACTTGATCAAACCATAGTAACCTCAATATATCCACAATTTGAATGATTCGAACTCCCTTTTGTATGTTCAAGATTCAACACGGGGAACGATTCAGCATGAGATCCTTCACGTTCTCAGCTTTTGGCATAAGCACAATCGACCCAGCCAGGACAGCTTCGTCCATGTTTTATGTCAATCTGTTTAACACTGTGACTCGATCTCAATCGTTCTGTGAAATTTCTCCCGATTATGAAATGTTTGCTTCCAGGTATGGAGGACAACTTCAAGAAGCGCCCTAAGGATGAGCTGCATTACCAGCATATGCCGTATGACTATGACAGCATCATGCACTACCGCTCGGAGGCTTTCTCCAAGGACCACCAGAGTACCACACTAGAACCACACATCGCCACGGCTGTACAGCGGATGGGGCAGAGAGACCGCTTCTCTGTTGTGGACCTGGCCAAGCTCAACCGCCTCTACAACTGTTCGTCACCCCCGTACTACCGAGGAGACGACCTCGTAGGACAAACATTATCTCAAAAGCTACCTCTAGACTCTATTTGCAAGATCCTACCGGATCCTCTGAAGCAAGCTGCACCACAAGTCAAGAAACAAGAAAGCAAGCCCAAAGAAAAACAAGCTCAAAGTGCACAGACAGAAGACCACAGACACTCGAGGTTTCTTAATAGACTTCTGGGGATGAACTGGTGAAATAAGGATTTGTTTGATTAAAGAACGTTCATTTTTCATTGAGGATTGTAAATGATTTGAGTACTAGGAGGAGGGGACTGCAGGTCATGTGTTTGTTATATTGAACAAGTGGTATTTCCTTCAGAGAAGAGGAATTCATCTACATTCACTGATTTTTTCCTTCCACAAATCAACCAACAAAAGAAGTTGTTTTATAAAAACTTACATTGAACTGCCAGAAAGAAAGTTGATTTGGATTTTACAAATCAGGTAATAACGGCAAAAAGGAAACCCTGATGGACCTAGATATTTACATATAACCCCCTACTCCCCGTTCGAGTGAACATATTTTATGGATGATCCCTTAGATTTTATAAAAGTGTGTGCATCCAGGACTAAGTAACTCTTCATTTTTCATAGAGATTTGGTTGCAATTGGCAACTCAAACTAACACTTGGGGCGCTGCGGTCGGTCTGGATAAGTAGGGTAAAAATACTCAATAACATGCGTTTGATATGGAACACTTTTTATTTTTCGGTTATAATCAGTAAATGTTGTCCCTAAAATAATGACAGTGTTATTTTCAATTGTATATATGTATAAATGTGTGATACACGTGATCTAATTTGTGTGTTCCACTGGATTTTATGTGTCAATTGCATATTATCAAGTATCGGTTGTCTGCTGGTATTTGTTTTTGAGCAGTTCGAGTCATGGTGCTGTTACGTTTAAAAGCTATATTTGAGTTTGCTCACTGTACCATAGACTCTAGAAATTATTTGTTGCTTGGTAGGGCGAAGGGATGAGTTTAACTTGTATTAAAATTCGGGGTAGACAGGAATTGCTTGATTTGGATGGTAGGTATTAACCCTGCGAAGTCAAAATTAGGCCTATATGACTCGTAGTGGAATGGCTCGGATATCGCAGAGCGAGATGATGGCGGTTGGTAGGGTTATTGGAAATGAACTAGGGAGCGGAGGATACCTGACTGATGAAGCTTGGCTGTCTTCCCTCGGCTGGTGTAGGCTTGGCTGTCTTGGTACGGCTTGGCTTGGCGAGACTGTGCTTGGCTGTCTAGGTGCGGCTTGGCTTGGCGAGACTGTGCTTGGCTGTCTAGGTGCGGCTTGGCTAGGCGTAAGTGAACAACCCGTCCTGTCGTCAGTGAGTGTAGTGGTGAGTGGTCCAACCCGCTCTTGTTGCCCGTATTTATTTGGTATAGTCACCTTTCGGCTATTGCTATTTGCATCTTTTGGAATGTGATGAAAACGTATATCCGCAGCCCTCTTATACATCGACTTACAGCCGTAAACTGAGCAATATACTTTCCTTTTACTCATTTTGCACTCTTATCAACGAGTAAAACTTATAACTTATGTATAAACACGAAGAATTTACCACGATCTGCTCACCAATACAAGAAACCGTATACAGTCACCACATGACAAAATGTACCCTACTTGGTAAGTTTCTTATTTTTACCGCTAGATGTCATATCAGATAGCTGGAGTTGCCAATACCTAACACTGTATTCTACCAAGTCCTGGTGATTCACATTTAGTATGACACAAAGCTCATCCTGACACATGTGTACCAGCACATACATATGACACGCATGACATTGTAAATTAGTGTGCATTGCTTCATCGCTTACATATTAATTCTTGGCAGATGTCCTGGAATTTCGGCGCTCATGAAGTGTTTCGAGGAAATCACCACCAGAATGAATTCTACCAGATACCACATACAGACAAAATTTCATTGCAGCAAAGGAACACAACCCTGCTGTCGCCGATGTTCCATACTCGCTGAGGAGGGTTGTACCTAAAGAAGATCACAATATTTAATTGTTGTTGTATTCATTTTAGGGACTTGGGACATCTTGCTCATCAGCCCGTGCAGTTGAACTTTGTTTGATAACCTGTATTTTTGTGATGACTATAGTGTAACAGGGATAGGGATAGGTGCCTGGGACCAGATGCAGTGCCATCTTTTATCAGTCACAGACATTTTAAACCAAATTTCATCAATGTGTAACTCAAAGAATGTTTTGGAAGATTTATTTTCAGAAAAGCTAACTAACCACAAGATAACGAAGGGCCGTTTTCAGCAACTCTTTATTAACAATTACTTAGTTACAGTAATTCCTATTTAAGTTAGGAGAGTTAATGCATGGTTATCATCGAAAAACATGGCGGACAGAATAAGAAGCGTGTAGCACTGATCGTTGTTTGCAATGCTACCTTGAGATTTTCTGGAACATAATTATAAAGGAAGGCAAATACAGAAGACCTTATTAATGACAAAAGCTTAAAATGATATGAACAAAGTATTTAAGAGAACTGGCAGATGTCATCGTCATCGTTGACCAACTCCAGTTTCCCTGGTGTGGTATACGAGCCCCCTCCATCTCTGTCGATCTATGAACCATTCTTCGTTCACAATCCTCTCCCAATCCTGGCCTCTCTCCTGAATATCCTTCTTCACCAGATCTGTCCATTGTTTTCTAGGTCTGCCAGCTGGTTTCCTCCCTTCACGGTCTCTTTCATACTCCCTACTTGAAGTTTTATTTGCACTCATTCTCTTCACGTGGATCTTTTGTAGTATAGAGTCTTCTATTCTCTGATTTTATCATTCCTGATGTTGTCTTTCCTGTTCTTCTGGATCATAGTATGCAGGAACTTCATTTCTGCTGCTTGGAGTTTCGAATTGTCCTTCCTGGTTAGTGTGGTGGTTTCCAGGCTGTATGTGAGGATTTGTGTGTGTAGTATGACTTGTTCAATGTTACTGTGGTTTTGAGTGGCACTTGTTTATCCCAGAGTAGTTGTCTTACTTGAAGTGGCGTATACTGGTCTGAAGATCTGGGCTACCGCTGAGCTTAATATTACACAAAACATGCTTTTGAACTGCCGTGCGAAAAGAGTTCATATTTGAAAACCCTTCCTTTCAAGACTAAATAACAAACACGGCCAGCAATACAATTGAGACAGTTTAGAACTGCCAGATAACCTATTCCGCCTAGCATATAGCCTATGATGTGAAATGACGTGTATACATTGGCACACAATAATTATTGCAGTTCAGGTGTAGGCCTTGTCATATGTATAATATGAACTTTCTCACTGTATAGACGATGGCTGAAAGGAACTTCTAACAAACTCTCTATTATACAGTCACTGGCATTTAAAGCCCCCGCATGTGTTTGTTCCGTAATTTTCTCACAAAATCACAACTGGAACAGTTAAAATAAAACACTACATAAATATTCTTCAGCATACACACATTTAAATAAATCACACATCGAAAATACTACAACTTCTAAAACATATTCACATATATGAGCGCGATAATGTATATTTATTGTAGGCTATTTGTTAAATTAAACGCTTTTAACTTCAAAGAAACCGCTGGTACTCAATTAAATTAGCCTCTGGCTGCACGAGCCAGCGGCGTGTGGGCCAGATATACGGGGCAACTAAGCGCTCCTTAGCCTGGGGTTTAACTTGAATCGGGGTTAAAAATTGGCGGTTTCTTGCGTGGTTTCAAGTTGTTAAGCGAATAATTTTTATTTGA
The DNA here is from genome assembly GCA_946902985.2 of Meconema thalassinum. Taxonomy (NCBI): domain Eukaryota; kingdom Metazoa; phylum Arthropoda; class Insecta; order Orthoptera; family Tettigoniidae; genus Meconema; species Meconema thalassinum. The sequence goes on along the minus strand of OX336396.1, from coordinate 295,544,184 downwards.
TGTTGTGTATGCAATCATTTAAATATTTGGTAGTTTGATGTTATTTTGCGTGGTATACATGTGTTAGTACCTATTTCCCTCCGTGTTACTCAGACCATCGCCGCTCCAAGCTGTGTTTATTCTTGTTAGGCGCTGTCCAGTATGGTAAGAAACCGCTGGCCGTAGCGGCAACTCAGTCGCTATGAGCGCTGGGCCTGCACGGAACAAGGGTGGGTGCGGAGAGATGGGGAGGGCGGCGTGAGGCTGCCGATTTCTCGAACGGTTTCTGCTGCGTTGCCTACTCACTAACCATTATTTATTTCGATAAAGAAGAATGTGCATGAAAGTCACGATTGTTTGAATGCTTTGTTGAACCTGTAATAAAGTGTTATTTATTTTTAATGTAATTTTCTTGGGCTACCACCGGTAGCCCTAAGAATACGCCCCTGCTTACTTGGTGGTAAAAGTGCATTGCTTTGCTGATTCAATTGTTCTTCACATGTGGCTAGGTTATCTTTGGATACTATACTACCCAAGTATTGAAACACTCTGGCAGTTGTGTAGAGCTACATAGGACACACTCTCCCTGTTGTCTTTGCGCTGAAGACTCGTTCATTATGCAGAGCTGGGAGGAGTTCGAATCTCACTCTGAATATGTTTTATTTTAAATTTCTGTATTCTTCTTTCTTGGTGTTAAGCATGTATGAAATTTTATAACTTAATTGTCATAAACATATTTTATATTCATGATGCTTTACGGAGTTGAGTGGTCAGATTTGGCCATTTAGGGCCGTTTTCACCAACATCAATTATCTCTTAATTCTTCATTAAAGGTTATTTAACTTAGCACGAGCATTTCACCAAACAGAAATGCTCGTTAATTTACCACTAACAAGGAATTACGTCAAATGGCCAAATCTGGCCACTCAACTCTCTAATGCATCTTTAAAGTGGCGGGAAACAGCTGAACTGTGCCTTGCGCATTCCACAATGGCGGTTTGTTTCCGAGTTTCACACGTAGGCTACTTTCATCCATATGAATATAAAATATGTTTATGACAATGAAATTATAAAAGATAACACACATTACTACATTTTAATAATTTTATTAATGCAGCCAATGGCCATGTACTCTACTTTACAGGACGGGTCAGGGAAGGGATATTGCAAGGAAATCGGCCGTGGACCTATTGAAAGGAACCGTCCAGGCATTTGCCTGGGGGTGAAAATGGGAAACCACAAAAAACATTTTCAGGACGGCCGAGGAGGGAATCGAACCCACGCTCTCCCGATGCCAGCGAGGCACGAGGTAGCGCGTTACCGCTCTTGGCCACTGCAGCCGGTATTACTATGTTTTAATACCAAGAAATATGAATATGGAAATAAAAAAAAATTATCCGAATGAGGATTCGAACTGTTTCCAGCGCTGCTTAATAAATTGAAAGTCTGCACCTCTACCGCTTACGCTACGAGAACAACTGAGTTAGCACGTCCTATTACGCTATCTATTCACACAACTGCCAGTTCTCCTAAATACTTTGTTCATATCATTTTAGGCTTTTGCCATGAATAAGGTCTTCTGTATTTCCCTTCCTTTATAATTATGTTCCAGAAAGTCTCAAGGAAGCATCGCAAACAACGATCAGTGTTAGACGCTTCTATTCTGTCCGCCATGCTGTCCAAGATGAAACCGAGTCCACGCATGCGCGAGAGCCGTAAATCTTATATAAGTAATTGCGAACCCGAATGTCCTCATGAAATGCATCAAAGATAATCACGCATTAACTCTCGTATTTAAGTTAAATACAAATTAACTAAGCGTTAGTAAAGAGTTGGAGAAAACTGACCTTAACGTAATTGCTTGTTAGTGGTACGTTAGTTCCTACAATTTTCAAAAGAAAATCATGTATTGCCCGTTGAGCCATTATATATTTAAACACAAATAGTGCTAAATGTTCTGGCATAACTCAACAAAATGACAGCGTTTCGCCCCGGTGTGCTATTGGGCTCTTCAGTTGGTTAAAGCACACCTCACCGGAGTTATGCCGGAACATTTAGCACTATTTGTGTTTAAATATATAATGGCTCAACGGGTAATACATAATTTTCTTTTGAAAATTGTATATTCAATGCCAAGGTAAGGTTATAATTGCTTTGGAGTGGAGTTTCGACTCCCATAGTGCACTGGCTTTGCTCGTGACGCGGATACACATGTATCAAATACGTCTTGCAATGGCCTTCCCAGTGTGTACTAGACAGTGTCTTGGTGAGGTGTGCTTTAACCAACTGAAGAGCCCAATAGCACACCGGGGCGAAACGCTGTCATTTTGTTGAGTTATGCCGGAACATTTAGCACTATTTGTGTTTAAAAAAAGCTTCTGTTTGGTGAAATGCTCGTGCAAAGTTAACTAACCTTTAATGATGAAAACGGCTCTAAGCGTGTTATTACGTGCTTCAATGTAACCGTGAAGTTCAGGAAGTAATAATAACAACATCGTATGGCCTCGGGTGCCGGGTGCAAGCTTAGTTATTTGCGCCCAGGGGGCAGCCTGCATGTCGAAATTTGTTGTTCCTTGGATTGCTATGAAAGTCAAGGTGGTTAGATATATAAGCTCCTTGACACTATAGCACTTTCTAGAAGAGAAAGGAGGAACTTTTGTGTTGGCAGAAAATCCCAAGATTAATTTTCCATTATGAACACGGCCTACTGCATTCACATGGGTTCTTTAACATGACAAGCATGTCATGATTTTTGTTGCCTTTCAAAAATCACTTACCATGGCCAGGAGCAATCCTGCAAGCTTGGGTTAGTAGTCTGACACGATAACCACTCACCCACCATGGCAAGCAGTTTAGGAAGTGAAAAGGTGACACCGATGCTTTAGGCTGAGGAAGGGCATCAGTAATTGTTCAAAATACTGTTCTTACTAGCTTTAGATTGCCTGCCGGCTGAACAAGTCATTAAGTTGGTAGCATGCTGAGCTTCTATGCCCAAGATAGCAGGTTCCAACCCAGCCGAAGCCGTCGGATTTTTTAAGAGCGTTAAAAATCCCTCAGTATGCCTTCCTTCGGAGGGGAAGTAAAGCTGGCGGTCCCATGTCATAGATTTATGGCATGTTAAAGAACTTTCCACTAATTACACCAGTGTGAAACTAAATTGTATAGGTTAAGAATGTAAACAACGTTCTTAGGTTGCTACGTTCATTGCCAAGAGCCGACTGCGGTGGCGTCTAGTAGCCAAGTTCTGAACTAGGCCTAGTAGTCGTTGACGGTGGCGTTTGGCGGCAAAAGTAGGAACTATTTGAAAAATTCAAAGTTGCAGTCCTTACTTGAATTAAAACAACAGATACACACACTAATACAGTCATCATCACAATTAACACCGGTTATCAGACAGATTCTACACACACCCAAAGTACATGGGGCAATATGACCACGTTGTCGCAGCCACTAAACTAAGGAACCAACCAAGTCAATACGGAACCAAGAAGGTAGCCTATTTATCTTGTCTAAATCGGGAGTGTAGTGGTAAAGCAGAAACTAAAACCAACATGTTCTTCTGAAGCTCGTTTATTCAATATAAGTTCTTTGGTGTTAGTTCTACATTGCACACTCATTCACATCTATTCTCTGCAATAGTTACAAAAGCTATTCTAAAGAGGAACAGAACTCAAATTAACAGTGTCCAATAGAAATGCAATTGTTTCTTCCCATGTTGAGACTCACTAATCGTATATTCTGAGATTCATTCTATTTGCTTCCATAACTTCTGGATCATTGCACAATCATTAGAACAGAGTTGTGCTAAGTCATGGACAGCGGCAGAATATTCCACAACGCACTGAAAACACTTGATGCCAGCAACTGATGACTTGCTAATTTGAGAATGGAATACAGGGAAAGCAGAAGAGTCATTTTCATAATTTGTAGAAATTAGTGTCCCAAGTTGATAAAATAATAAAATCACCAAGTTTAACAGAACATAAAAATGCAGCATATCTTGTTATATCTGTCCCAATTCATTTGGTTGGGTTGTTTTAGATACAATTTCCAAATTAAATTTCTTGATACAGATTCTTAAGATACCAGTCCCCAGCTCCTAGTTATTCCAGTTTAAACAGGAAACTGGCACATCTTTAAATTAATATCTCTGACACAACCAATCAGAAGGTTGAGAGCAACTTCCAATATACAAAATTATGATGCACGGTAGCATATTTTTTATAACTTCTAGACTCAAAACTCAAAGTTAATCATTTCAGATGATTAAAATTAAAGCAAAAACAAATATCTACTTAGATACAGGAGTATGCTATTAACTAGGCCCCTTCACATGCTTGCACAGAGAGATATTCTAAAATATTTCTCACATCTTATGTCCATCCATGAAGAAACTTGTGACATTATGGTACATAATCTGAAAATGACCCAGGTGCAACACATAATTAGACTAAGCAATAAACTACAAGACTGCATGCCATGTTTGTGTGAACAACACACATGTTATACATAAAACAGCATGGAATGATAAGAGTTTCAAGAAAACATGGTAACATGGCATCAATAGTCCTCACAAACCAACCACAATGATAGCAAACCCCAGGATAGATGGTGCCAGAGCCAGTTCAACAAGTGGCAAAACAGACTATCTACAATGTTAGATCCCAGATAGCTATGTTATCCTGAGCTTAAGAAACAGATCCACATGTTCCATCAGTAGGGTAGTACTGGACGCTAAACAAATCAAGAAACTGAAAGCAACTGAAATATGGCGTCGGCATTGAATGCAAAAATAATTAAGGATGAGGAAGGACCAACACTGAGTAAGTTATTGTTTTAAGGGGCGAACTACAAGGTCATCTGCCCTTCTTAACACAGATTAAAGTATAAAAATTTGGAATGGAATTTAAAATTTAGAGGTGGGTACCTAAATTTGAAAAGACCGAAAATTAATAAAACAAAAAATTAAATAAAACTGAGATGTTAGAAATGGTTCAAGTGAGGAGTTACCATAGATGCTTGATGAGATTAGGAAGTGGCAACTTGCCTGCCAGTTTCATAGCAGACAAAGAAGACCAAGAAAGACATTTGTAAACATCTTTCTTGTTAGTGCAGGGCTGCTGAGTTGTCAAATGTCAAATGTATTGCATAGGACCAAACTAAATGGAGAAAACCCATTGTAGGCGCAAACCAGTCGCAGATGATGATGATATTGCTTTCTTAATAAATGGTTTTCTCTAATTAGCTAAAAAATAAAATCCAAATAGCTGGTATAATGCACTCTACTTTGACAGGAGATAAAACACTGAATGTCTTAATTCAAAGGAGATGAAAAAAATTGCTCTTCTTCTTCATCCTTCTGGATGTCGCATTGCCTTCGACAGAAGCTCGGCCAGACACATTTCCTGTGCTCTTCACATCTTCCAACATGGTCTTGACATCGTGGAGGAAGATGGGCAAACAATAACGCCTGAACCAGTCTTGAATTTAAGATGGCACAAGAACATCAACACTGAGCACTGTGCATGTTAAGCGAACCGCACAACCAATGGGTAAATGCAGATGATTTGGGCATCTATTAGAAGAATATACCATTTAAAACAGCTGAGAATCACATGTTCTGAAATAACTGAATACAACACATGTTGACAGGCTGAAAATTAAAAGACTCAGATTTTTGTTTTTTCATAATTAAATTTCCAAAAATCTCTACGTCATGTCCTCCAATTATGAGTTAAATATATTTTAAACGGTCATTGCTGTAATTCCTTTCACAGTTTTCTGCACCCTTTCATAGCATTCCAGATCTTTGGTTCTATTTCAGTTAGAATGTTTTCCATATATTGGTAAGGATGACTTGAATTTGTAAACAAAGGTTACCTTTGAGTGAACTACACTGGCAAAACCAAATTCAAAGGCAAACAACAGTTCGGTATGCCACCTGGACATATCAATGCTCTCCAAAGAACATGACTCCATGTGATGCAGGCTGCTTTTAATGCGTGTATGTTCCAAAATTCAAAGCCTCGGTTTCTCAACTGGTATTTGTTATTTGTCATAAACTGTAAGATATATTTGAATTACATTGGCACAGGTTATAAACCTATGAATGCTCCATCCTGATGAATGGGTCCTAAGTATATGGCCTCAAGCCCATTGCCGATAGTTCCTGAGAAAACAGGACAAGTTATGGTATTTACAATATGCTGTTATGGTTTTCACCAGCTGCCAGTCAGTCAATATGACAGAAAACAATATGATTCCTGTTTGTTCAGTAGTGGTAAAAATCATCAAGAACATCACATTTCTACAGCTGGCAATCAACTCCAACAATGTGATGTTTGTATTGTTTGCTTGTTTTTGCTATGTAACAGGTCACAGTTCAGTTGATGATGATGGCATGAGACTTCTCCAGAAGCTTGGTGTAGGTCTTTGACCTAAGCATTGAGAAAAGGATGAAATGACTTATGAAGATATCACAAACACCTAATCCCTGAGCCAGAGGAATCCAATGACCAAACCGGGAATCGAATCCAGGGTCCCTATTCATTTGGCCACAAAGATGGATTTCACAGTAAAACACCAACGTTTGTGAGATTATAAAGGAAGTGCACTCGATGTGTTCTGAAAGAAACCTGTGGGTGCCGAAACGAAGCTCTCACTTCACTGCTCAGTATTCAAAGGAAAAAGGAAGATTGTAGTTTTACGTGACCGTGAATCTTGTGATTATGAGCCACGGGACCTCCTTTTTACGTGGAATCCGAACCACAGGACATGGCATTTCACATCGAAAATCTCACATGCATTGACCGGGAATCGAACCCGGACCGCCTTGGTGAGAGGCATACAGCTAGACCGCTGAGCCACCACGCCTGCTCAGTATTCCGAGAGATGGGTGGGTTCGGAAGATCTTACACAGTACTGGTGCAATGGCAGGAATCATCATCATCAGCTTTAACTCGAATCCGAGTATAAATCTTCTTCCTTCAGTCCAGTTTGTGGATGTGTTTACGGTGACTAAAGAGTCCAATCCTGGCATGGAACAAGCGTCCACACAAGTCACATAGTATTGCTGGAGGAGGAATATACCGTACTGATAATTAAGAGATGAAGGAATGAACACTTAAGAAGATGATGTTCATATCAATCAAACTTGTCAATCTAGTTCCCAGCATTTACCCCCAGTGAGGTGGCTCATATCAACTGACGAGCCCAATGGATGGTTTCCCTAGGAAAATTAGATCTTTCACTGTTTGTATGAACCAGTTTCTCGAAACGTGGATGGAGGCTCACAAATGGGTCTGTGATCACACCCGATAAAGAAGTGTTTGCAGCGGTCACTACCAATAGGAGATCATGGAGGTTTGCAGACTAAACTGGATGCTGAAAGGTATGACAGTCCCTAATGAAAATTAATGATAGTTATATTCTATTGTGTGTACACAAACAAACATTTAAACTATATTATTAAAAAATATAAAAAAGTTGTTAGTAACATTACATAGCAGTTGGACACTATGTCTCTTGTGCGACATGCAAGCAGCAACTAAAATCCAGCCACTTTATTATGCAATAAACGTGAAATAAAGAGAGCTACTGGATTCTTCTTCACCTAAAGTCACATCATGTGGTAAACAGCAAGGCTACAGCATTTTAAGCTCTAGTGATAATTATACTTTGATTACACAGCACTGTGGTGCCAAAGGTACAGTGCCAGAAACATTCTTGGCAGTTACAAAGGGAACAGGAATGTTAGATTGTGGGAAAACAAATGGTGATTGTAGTTTAAGTTACCCACAAACAATTCAAAATTGCTTAATTTTCCAGTGATCTCTTTGGATCGGAAATATCCCTGAGTGATACTTTTGGGAGAGCCTGAACTGAGATGCTTATATGACTAACAAAGAAGAAAGGAACTGAAAAAAAAAAAAACATTATCTCTGTCACATACAAAATAACAGCCTATCTACAGTGGTTAGCAAATGTTGGGAGTAAAAAAAAAAAAATGCTTCAGAAAATTATGAAAGATCTTGAGTGTAGCTACCTGCCAATAATTATTCTCAGAATGTCAGTGCACTTGAACCTTGCTACCACACTTCTCAAAACATCTGGGGCATTCCTCATTCATTGATATGGCTCTCGTTAGGGTTTACTATCACCAAATACCATATAATACCAATAACGGACACCCGCATGTAGCGGCTTGACAGTTTGGTGACTCACGATTGTTACAAAGAAGAACCTTTGTACTGATGAGACTGGGAGGTTATAATGAGCTCAGTGATGGCTATTATTTTCCTATAGCCCTAACTTTCATAAAGGAAACGATGTCGGAGAAAACCAGAACAATCCCTGTAGGTGCTCTTCAGTTGTAAGGCTAGTCAGCTCCACTAACTATGGGTGTCCGTTATAAGTATTCCCACCGAGACACACTAAAGACTCCATGATGTGATGTGAAATACATAGTATAAAATAACAATTCTATCAAAATATGGAATGTTGCTAGCTGTTATGTGATGTTAACACAGTGAAGCCTTGCATCAACCATCTCATACAATAGATTCTGTAATACAGAAATAAACACAGGTGTCCATCAAGGCGAAGGGCTCTCCCCACTACTTTTATGATGATATTAGTTGTTGTTTTAAGGGGCCTAACATCTAGGTTATTGGCCCCTACCCCATTACTTTACAATTGCGCTCTTGAAAAGGGTGTCAGACAATGGAGAAAGGCAGGTGCACCATTTCACCAACTATGGACAGAGATTAATGTTAGATGATATGTTACCCCACGTTGTGTCGTTCCTTGACAACATTCTTATTCTGAGAACTTGAACGGAGACTTTAGCCGAATCCCTGTTTTGTTGCTGTTGAGAACGGGTGCAGGTAAAATATGAATAAGAGGAAGAATAAAACAGGTACTTTGTTTCTGCCCTGACATACAAATAAAGAGGAAGAATAGAACGGGTAGTTTTGTTTCTGTCCTGGCAATTAAGGTTATTGAAATAAGACTGTCTAGCGTTTGCTGAGGATATGGCACCAATTACCAAGGACATCCCTGATACACAGAAATAGATTATTATACTGGAAGAGCAGGCAACAGAAATAGGACTTCAAAACTCTAATGAAGGAAAAAAAAAAAACTACATTTATGGCGAACATCAAAAATGCTCCACGTGAGCTTAAACACTAATATCTGTAAATCAAGAAAATAGAAATTGCTTTTCAACACACAAAGAATGTACATAACAAACAATGCTTGTCCTGGAACAGTACATTTCACCATTACCTAACAGCGATTAAACCTGAAGCTCTTTATGCTTCAGAAACGCTCAATCCACAATTCAAGAACATTAAAGGGACAATTAGAGATAAAGGAAAGGAAAATTATGCAAAAAATCCTTACTAATACATTGAGAATGCAACAAATTCAAATTTTAGGCCAATTGGAAAAATGAATCATACCAGACTTACAAAATCAAATCCACAAATTTCTGTAAAACAAACTACCAAGACCAAAAACAGAGAGAGACCTCATCGAATTAGGATCACCAAATCTATAGGATAGAAATGTAATCAGGCAAACTGTCCACACCAGGGAATTTGAGGAAGATGAGAAGAAACCAACATGCTCGGATGAACAGAAATTATAACAGTCCATGCAAATGAACTATTGGACAAGAAGAAAAGCTTAAAAAATAATGATTTCATATGGTCCAAAGTGACCCAATCACAAAAAAGAAGAAGAAGGCAAGGAATAATTAGAAGACACAAGGTGGACATTAACGGACAGCAGGTGTGGCCAGAGGGGGAAATAACGAAGACAAGGACAAACTCCACAGCCAGACTCATCCTGTAGTTTACTTTCCCTGTCTTCCTTTCCTATTGTGTTTGGTTTACACCTCATCCTACACCATCCATCTTCTTTAACATATTTCATTTTCTTATTGCTGTCTTGACCCTGTCAATCCTATTCTCTCTGTGTTGTACTTTAGAAGAACTAGAGAGCAATATACTATGTTGCAGATAAGGAGGTGGAAACAGCAAACAGAAAAATAAAAAGAATTAGGGAAGCAGTGAACATAGAACGGCGAGTGAACAAAAAGCTGTTCAACGAACTGAAAGAGACTGCAGGCCAAGCAGAAAGTAAAAACCGAGATGTTGGAGCAAGAGACCGCAAACCTTAAGTTACGGATCAAAGAAATGATGTAAGTCCTCATTTACTAGCTTAGAGGAGATTCATTGCCTCCACATTGCACACGGTCTTCAGTAACAGAAGAACTGGTTGCTAACCCGCCCTCCTGATGAGACTGGAAAGCCACTACAGCACTAATGATTGGACTGATGGCATCAATGTTCACCTTTGAGGATGGCGATGTGTCCAGCGGTGGAGATTATCCTTATCATTCAATTATCCTGTTCCTAGTCCCTACCTGTTATTGTGCCTGTCCTTTTACCATGCTTTTATCCCTTTTTTTCCAGTCCATTGATTGTAGAGTGAAAAGATTTACTTTGCTGAATATATTTATCAAATAAACACGATTTTCATAAATTATCGTAGAATTCCAAGAAAAAGTACGAAGTACTTCCAGAAAGTAAGTTCCGTTTGGTAATAACATTAAATTGTCCACAGATACAGAAAAATTATTTATTGCACAAAATTCTACAACCCTTAAACTACTTTTCAACATAACTGCCGAAATGTTGCAGGCATTTGTCGTAGCGTGGCACGAGTGTTTCTATACCTTCTTCATAGACGTGTGCCGCCTGTGTCTTCAACTAGTTGTACGTTCCGCTGCAGCGCAGTTCCGCATATGCGCGGTAGACGCTTTGTATCAAGGAGAAGAAACGTGCGCCATTTGGAGAGCGCTGTCAGCCACGTACGCGTTGTTGTGCATGTTTACTCGTACAATGTCGGTGTTGATTGAAAATCCCGCCGCTTGTGAAATCAGATCTGTGATTCGTTTTCTGAATGCTAGGAAAGTGAAACCAATTGAAATTTATCGGCAAATTTGCGAAGTGTATAGACAAAATGCGATGAGTGATTCAATGGTGAGAAGATGGGTCTGACAGTTCAATGAAGGACGTAGTGAGGTGCACGATGAAGAACGAATTGGGCGTCCATCTTTGGTTACAGAAGAACTGGTTCACGCGATTGATGACAAGATCCGGGAAAACCGCAGGTTTACAATTAGCGCTCTCGCTATGGAATTTCCCCAAATCTCACGATCACTAATTCATGAAATTGTTACCGAAAAACTGAACTTTCATAAACTTTGCCGACGTTGGGTACCAAAGATTCTTACGGAGCAACACAAAACAAAACGGATGGGTAGTGCACTTCAGTTTTTGACCCGTTACAATGAAGGCGGCGAAGAATTTCTGACACAGATAGTCACAAGAGATGAAACTTGGGTTTCTTAAGACACCCCTGAAAGTAAGCGGCAATCAATGGAATGGAGGCACACTTCATCCCCAGCAAAGGTTAAGCCGAAACAAATCTTGACACCTCGGAAAATGATGTGCACAGTGTTCTGGGACTGGAAAGGCATCTTACTCATTGATTTCTTACCGCGTGGTCAAACAATCAACGCAGATGCTTACTGCGAGACACTTAGGAAATTGCGCCGCGCAATACAGAATAAGCGCCGAGGGTTGCTGTCAAAAGGTGTTGTTTTTCTTCACGACAACGCACGATCACACACTGCAAATGTGACGAAAAACCTCCTACAGGGATTTGGCTGGGACGTGTTTGACCACCCTCTGTACAGCCCTGACCTCGCTCCTAGCGACTTTCATCTGTTCACACATCTCAAGTCTTTCCTTGGCGGTCAACACTTCAACAATGACGATGAGCTGAAAGAAGATGTTTCCAACTGGTTGAAGACACAGACGGCAAACTTCTATGAAGAAGGTATCCAAAAACTTGTGCCACGCTATGACAAATGCCTGCAAAAGTTCGGCAGTTATGCGGAAAAGTAGTTTAAGAGGTGTAGGATGTTGTGCAATAAATAATTTTTCTGTATCTGTACACAATTTAATTTTATTACCAAACGGAACTTACTTTCTGGTCGTGCCTCGTAATTTAATTTCAAACCATATGTACATTTTTTAATATATTTTATCATGCATTGGAGTATAGTGAATGTCTTCTGTAATAATATTATTTTCTTAGCCGTATCAAGATCAAACGAAACTGCTGAAAGAAGTATGGTACACTTGTGCTATAAAAAAAAAACACCTGGGTAATTACTTTAGAATGCTAGAACTGATGCTTGATGCAATGCTTCACTCTGTTTTTACCCTCATTTTGCCCCAATGAGAGCAACTGCATCACTGCAATGGGCTCTTGTTAATTAGGCTATCTATCAAAGAGGAACAGCTGTTAGCAGTAAGTTTTAGTGTTGATGATAACAAAAATCAAGCCTCCCTCCTTACTTATTTTTTATGCAAGTCTCTGGGCCATTCTTTATAAGCGCTGAAAGCATCGTACTTTTAAAGTAATGCATACATCTACCGAGTGGGGCAATGGCAGTCAGTACACAGAGCGTTGCCAACACCACCAGGGTGTCATAGTGCTGGCCCCTTCTACATGAGTGTGAGATACTGAAACAGGTCATGAGTATTTTATCCGTTTGATGAGGTCACCAAATACTATGTTGTATAGGGCTAAGAAAGAACGAGGAATGTGCTGAATGGGAGACAATATCTGCAATCCTCTCTATTCAGAGCATAATGAGCGTCATATCAGAAAGAACAGAACACAGCACTTAAAATTACCAATATTTTTCAATGACCTCATCATTATAAAAACTAATTAATAAATCCATTCAAACCATTCATTCTTTATTTAAAATTAGCTTGCCACGGTGGGTGAGTGGTTAACGTGTCGGACTACCAATCCCAAGCTTGAAGGTTCGCTCCTGGCCGTGGTAAGTGATTTTTGAAAGGCGACAAAATTCACGACATGCAAGTCATAAGTTGTTGGCATGCTAAAGAACCCATTTGAATTCAGTAGGCCGTGTTCATAATGGCAAAATTAATCTCGGGATTTTCCGCCAACACAAAGTTCCTCCATTCTCTACTAGAAAGTGCTATAGTGTCAAGGAGCTTAGATATCTAACCTCCTTGACTTTGATATCGTTTCAAGGAACGACAAAATTCGACATGCAAGCCGCCCTCTGGGTGTCAAATAATAAAGCTTGCACCCAGCACCTGAGGCCATATGATATTATTATTTAAAATTGCCAATAGAGCTCTAATTGACTTAATGGACTAGATATACATAAATATGCTCTTCCATTCAAAACCGACGGAAGAAAGTTGCGTGATTTATTGAGTCATGATGCCAACTGCCTCAAAAAGGTAAATGGGGGGCGGCGGGGGAATGAATCTCATTAGTCACCTTTATCATCCTCCGAATATGTAAACACTGGAAGGGTGTCATGCCATTTGACCACTGCCACCAAACCCTTGGACAAGTGTTGAAGTGCCGTAACACCAACGAGTCTGGACATTTGCTGCTCAAATCATGAAACAACATTGATGGAAGTTGCATGAAGAGGTTCATTGTGTATCCACAGGCATTGAAACCATCAGAGGAGAGAAGATACACTGAAGGTTTAAGAACCTACCAATTTGAAAGGTAGTTAAATCATACAGAGGAGGAACAGCTAACAATCACATTCTACGAATTATTGTAGAAAGACACAGTTACTATGAGAATCCCAGCACATAGTGCATTTTATCTGTACCTCAAGCACTATGGAAAATCTACAAAATCTTTGTTTTCTTGAATTCCACATGTATTGTAGTATTAATTTACCCACATTTATGAATCATGTGTCCTTGCTGAGAAGCAGACAAATTTTTAACTAAGCAATGGCGACAATTTTGAAAATGAGCGGTGAAAACATTAAATTAATGCAGTGTATACAGCACTAAAAATGCTATACATGTAACGCCAAGTATAGAATGTCAATCCACTGTTAGAAGCATAATGCTTCAGCGCAAGTATAGAATGGCCCAATTGTACTTCCATTACTTCAACAAGATTGTACAAAACAATAAATGAAAATTATACAATTTCACCCCTTCACATATTCACACATCAACAAGAACAATGACAAAACTTTAAAATGGTCATTATTTATTCCTGACAATGATCCCTCTAATCATGAGTTGTGTCACTGATCTTGTCGGTGAGGAGAAACAGGCAATATCTACGCTTTATCTCAAACTAAACAGCTTTCTAAATCTAGTACAATTATTACAAATAAAGAGTGTATGTCTCTCTCTATTAATGCACAATACAAAAAAAAGTATATATATATAAAGTTCTTCAAAACAGTCATAGACATAGCTCACTGATGCCATATGCTTTGAATACTACAGACTCATAACCTCCTCATCAAGCTACAACTATATGAGATTAATTTCTTCTATGGCACAGAGAGCTCTACAAGTCACCAAGCGATACAAACAAGCTGTGATATATCAATACTGGAAACAGGTAGCATGTGTACATCCTTTATGCTAGCTATAAAAACGAAATCTGTGATATCAACATAACAATAGTCGACAGCACAGCCAGTCTTGTCGGAACCATCGATAAGTATCCTTGAATTAATATTGCAATGAACTACTTCGATCCGTCAAAGAAAATTAACTTTCAACAAGACTTTGGTTTAACGGCAACCACATGTTGCATATCTGAAGAACTCAATTCATTAACACTACAATAGCTAACTCACTCCAATTTTGCAAACATTAATTGTCAATTTTCATATTTTTGGCCTCAAAGCTAACACATTGACAGATGATGATTATAATTGATAAGTTTCAATTACGGTAGAACACTAAAAGACTAACTTTATTAAGAAACAACCGAGAAATTCAAAGAAGCAAGAAAGAAGAGTGTAGGCTAACCCTACCTTCGTACCATCCATGTAATTCTTTTCAGGGTGTTTTTCGCATGTCTTAGTAATTGGGGTTATATTGTGTTGTAAAGTTGCAATATCAATTAACAAACAAGCCAACACTGAAAAATGGCTTCAAGGCTCTCTACATAAAACAGAACATGTTCTATTTGCCATTATGACACATTCATAGAAAACAAATAGTAATTTTACTGTGAAATACCTTGCATTTAAGATACACCACCTATACATGACAAAGTGAACCATGGATTAGTATTGACTTACATTAGCTGGTCGGCGTGGAACTTCCACTAACCCAATTGTCTTAAAACAGGAGAATAACCAACATTTTTGGTGTTAATACCTCGGAAGTTTGCAGTCGGTGCCGCTTTAGAGCCAGTAACATGAGGGCTGTTTTTTAAATAAGGGCCTTTTTTTTAAGCCTGTAGTTAGTGCGCACGCCGCAACAAGCGCACGCTCTACCTCCCGGCATACTTTGCGAACAAGCAGGCGTCAGTTGCAGCTGTGTAGCTAACCTGTACGCTGAACTGGGCATCTTTACAGTGTTTAAGATTATTGATTCGCCCGCCGCGTATGAGGTACGATCTGTGATACGCTTTGTGAATGCAAGAAACATGTCAGCTGCAGACATTCATCGTCAGCTTTGTGAGGTGTATGGTGATAATGAAATGACGGAAGGTAAAGTGCGAAAATGGGTACGCGAGTTCAAAAGTAGCCGTGAAAATGTTCATGACGATGAACGCTCAGGTCTGTGATCACAGATGACTTGGTGACTGCAATTGACATGAAATTCAAGAGGAACGAAGATTCGTGATAACCACTCTATCAATGGATTTTCCTCAAGTGTGAATTCTTGGTTGTCAGACCAGGTGGCAAACTTTTATGCAGAGGGATTTCAGAACTTAGTTTTAAGGTATGACAAGTGCCTAAATAAACAAGCAACTTTGTAGAAAAATAGAGGAAGGTATGTAAAACCTAAAAATAAATGTGGTTTCAAAATAAAATGATCGGTTAATTTAAAAAAAAAACGGCCCTTACTTAAAAAAGAGCACTCTTAATTTCCAATGGCTCTACAGTCTTAAACATTATTTCATAATCTGTGTCTGACTGAAACTATACCTGGGGTTTACAGCCCAGAAATACAGAAATAAGAAGCATACTCAATAAGAGGCACGAGATGGTGTCACATCCGTTGCCAGCCAGCCTTACCAGCTTCCAGTATTTGATATAGGAGATTATGATGCTATTAAAAACATCAAGTCTCCTCACACTTTAAACATGTTTCCACACGACCAGACATTCCCAGTACATCACAACTTCTCACACTCGACAATTCAGCACCAAAGCATTTACAAATACAGTATTAAAAATTATCATCATAACATGGTACTTGGAAATGTGCTCCCTTTATGCAAAGACGCGTGAACATGCAGCGAATTGCAGCCGACACTCTCTTTGGCTAGATTACATCATTTAATTTACAGCAGACAAGAATTGCATATTCAGGCTGCAGTGATGGCAAAGGAGGTCACGGATGTCCATATTCACACATCCTCAACATGAACCATTAGTGAAATACACAAATGTCCCAACTTGCAGAATAATTAGTATTCACCGAAACTTTCCATAGTTGTAAGTGGTTTTCCATGAATCAACTGGACTCATTCAAAATTGAAGTGATAGAAGCCATATTTTTAGTGTTGCCTAACAATTACCGATCTACTGCTCGGGTCCAAGCTCTGTGAACTTGCGGAGTGAGTGGAAAGAGCAGGGATAGGTCAGGCGAGAAGAGAAGGATCTGTCAACAGCCCGCCGTGATATCTGGTATTCCTTTCTATTCCAATACTGCTAACATAGTGCCATTGCTCAAACCACTGTCGTGTTACGGATGAGTGAGTCACCGACCAATGTATTTGGTTCTGTACTATGCTCGGACCGAGAAACCTCATCACTCGTCAACACCACTTCTCATAGTCCGCGATCCACATTCCTCTCAGGTTCACGCAGCTTAGACCCGAGCAATATTAACTCTCATAACTGACAAGTATGTTTCATCTGAAAAAATTTTAAGGTTAGACCACATCGATGTGGACTGCCGTATCCATTAAGGTTGATTTATAGTCATATTACGTCAGATAATATTAATATAGCAATGACGTCCGATTCACTATAATCGAATCACATTATAGATTAACAAGCAGCCCTTTAAGGTACATTTATATTCATTCTATTCTTATTTATTCATATGTTTCCTAATTCTTTTTGTGAGCTTTCTTTTTATTTACATTTCTAAAAGTGTTTTGTGAGGATATCCATATTCTCTTTTTCTCTTTGTAAACTTAGCTTTAAGATTATTTTAATATTCAATCCACGCTGACGAGGGTGCCATTGAACATCGAAACATGTCCGTATAAGCAGTGATTAACTACAGGGCGCCCGGGAATGTTCTCCACAGTGGGTACGTGCAGCTGTGAGTGGTTGCGTCATCAGTTTAGTTGGCAGCACAGTGTCCTTGATAGGGTGAAGGCCACGTGTGGGTTGTGGGCTGTCGAATTAGTCAGTGTGTATTGCAATAAGCGAACATGTGCGCGGATAAACAAAACGTTATCCGCATCCGCCCCGCATGCCTTTTATCCAAATCAGCTGATTTTTCAATATTATTTTTAATTAATTAGATATAGCATAAAGTGTTAAACCAACACATTTAGACATTTGAGGAGAAAGTCGTTCCCCTAGGCTATGTTTTAAATGAATGTTATACAGCCAGAATTGCAACCCTTTTCAGTTCGGACTGTTAATTATGCTTAATGACTTAATTCGAATGAGATTAGCTTAAACCATTATCTTACATTTGTTATGGAAGAAATATAACGGAAAATTATGATATATCATACATATTCAGGTCCTAGTAATGACATTCAACAATTTTGGATGCTAGAAATACTTTTTATTTACACATAATATAAACATATACATATCGCACATTAATAAGAAACATTTTGTTTTGTAGACTGTACACGATTTGGTGCAGCATTTTCTAGTTTATTATTTTCCAGGAATGCACGTGTGCCGCAGTAAGTTTGATGTGCCTGATTTGTGTCCCGAGTACGAATACACGTTTTTACAGGTAAAACATCCTACTATATCGTTCACCTTTTCGTTTCCATTGAAAACGTAACCACATGCCTGCCATATCGTTGACTTGAGCTTTGATTCACGCACTATGGAATATTCGCCTTAATTTATTTAAGTAGATATTTTATCCATGTTGGTGAAATGATGTTCAAACACCCGGTCGCAGTAACAATCACTAAGTGAACTTCTCTTTACGCTTGGAGAAAGGGATTGACATTTGACTGGAAATTCCAAGTCAGTCATCATCCTTCTGCCTATTCAGCCATCCATGTTCGCATAGTTGATGCCATAACTCCCTCCGTTGCAATATCACAGCCCATGTGTTTCAGTGCCAAGTTGCAAATAAATCTACAGATCTTCCAGGATAGCTTGGACTGCGAAATATAGCTGACTTGAGGAATGATAATGATGTCCCCACGATGACCTAACAAGCTCATCGACAGCATTATATCTCGTACGTGTAGTAATAATGGCAGTGCGAATTGATGAGATGTCAAGACCATCTACTACAAAAATACGGTACTTAATAAAATATACTTGAAAGCATTTTGGTAAAATAATCTTCTCGTGTATAAGTGCAAAACGTGCCTGGATATTTCATAAGCAATAGGCCATAGGAGTATTCCTCTTTTAAGCATGAAGCTGTAGATTAGCATATCAAATATGTAATATTATCGTAAGTTCCACATTCCGCAAACTTACTCCAAACATTATCCACAGCATATCCGCTATCCGCACAGCCATGCAAATTACATCCGTGTGGTGAAATATTTAGCGGATATCCGCATCCGCGCAGGGCTTTAGTCATCAGCACTTCTAGCATCAGTTATGAATGGCTGTGGTGAGTATAAAGTTTACTGTTTGTTTGTTATGATTCGGGCTCGATTTTTAGGTGCTAAAAATCGGGAAAATATTTTTTTTATGTTTTTTTTAGACGTTTCGGCCATCAATGGACCACGATGTTCTTCACTCATATGATCACTGTAATTTATTGTTTATGTATTAAAAGAACTTGAAATAAGTGACATAAAAGTAAAAATATGTAATTATAATTTAGTTTATTAATATGAATATAAACAATATGCAGTACTCACGAATGCAATTTGGATGTCTCACTGATTGCTGAAGCTTTACAATACACAAAGAGATACATCTTCAGGTTGTCCATCACAAATGAGCGACGATTATCGCCAAACACTTATTCTGAAGGCGCGAAACAGTGTCGATATGTCTTTTGCCCTTGAGGGGTTGTGCAACTTGAGATTGCTGTTCAGGCTTGATTGCTTTCCCACATGGTTGGCAGAACAGAACGCCTACATCAGAAGTAAAATTATCTTTGAATTCTGCGACAGACGATAACTTGTAGATGTTTTTACTTTAGACATCGTAGAACTGCCTTACACTTCACAGTGGCAGAAATGAACTGTATGTGAGTGACACTGGTTCCAGGTAGCTGGGGGAAGGTCTAGCACGTGGTGCAATATGGCTATGGACAAGGAAATCCCCGGCTTCCACAGTGAGTGGCACGGGACGACAAGTCAAGATAAGCACAGCTGCAAGCTGACATACGCTCTTCATGAAGAATAGATAGCCTACAGGTTCTTCCTTGTTGAAGTAACACAAAACAAAAATGCAATAAACTGAAAGATATAGCATACTGATTTGAAAAAATGTAAAAATATTATGTATTTTTATGTGCTAATAAGTGAAAAGCAGGAATTTATGTATTTATAGAAAAAATTCTTAAAATATGTATTTACATAAAAGAATATTAATCTAAAAATCCGAGCCCTAGTTATGATACAAGCAACAGCCGTGCTGCCAACGTAACCAGTGACGTAATCATTCGCAGCAGCTTGTAGGCACTGCGGAGAACATTCCCGGGAGCACTGTACATTCTTTAGTGTTTGACATGGCGGTTACATAGTACTATCAGTCAACACAGATATTAATTATTACCATAACACTTGATAGGTCCTCGACCTTCAAACGACATCTCACGAACGTGGCCGCAAAAGTTAAGACCCGTAATAGCATCATTCAGAAGCTTGTTGGTACCTCCTGGGGTTCCAGCGCTCAAACTTTACGATCAACTGCTCTGGCACTGTCATACTCCGTTGCTGAATACTGCTGCCCATCTTGGCTAAACAATGTCCACTCCAAGAAGACAACTTAACCAGACAATGCGACTGATTACGGGCTGCATACGTAGCACACCCACTACATGGTTACCTGTTCTAAGTAACATCCAACCTCCAGCTCTTCGAAGATCAGAGGCTCTCCTGAAGATCTGGAAAACCATTCAGAAGAACCCCCAGGTACCCATACATACTGATGTAGCAAAACCAGGTAATCAACGGTTGAAGTCAAGAAAACCACCTTGGTGCTCTGCAGTACTTCTTGAAGACTCTTCATTTAACATCTCAGAAGCATGGAAAACTATGTGGGAAAAATCATCAGTATTCAATGCACATCTGATTGAAAACCCTTCCAACCGGATAGAAGATTTCAAACTCCCCCGACGCCAATGGAGAATCATTAACCGGATCCGTACAGGACAAGGCAAATGTGGATTCCTGCTTCACAAATGGGGTTGGGTTACTTCTGCTAACTGCGATTGTGAAGCTACCCTGCAAGCCATCAAACATATTGTTGGTGAATGTCCGCGTTCCAAGGATCAGTAGGTGACATCCATCATGCATCTTCTAAGGCACTTCAGTGGATTGATGGCCTGGATTTAGAAGTTTAAAGCAAGAACTTGTGTTTATGACTATGTATATAACTGTATATATAACTTTTATTTTAACTCTGTATCATCATACGATAAATAATAATAATTATTACCATTGTCATAATGGTTAATGTTTACGCATTTTATTAAAGAAAGCTTCCCAGTCGGTCAACACAAATTGTGCCCAATCACATTACAATTTGTGTTGACCGATTGGGAAGCTTAGTTTAATGGACTTATCAAACCATGATTGGCAGGAACATAGAGCAACTATCTTGTCCCAAACTAGGCTCCACACTCTCCCTCAAGTAAGAGGTGTCACAACTAGCTCCTTTAAATGCTCCAAAAATTCCAAGTGCAACAAAATAAATAAATTACATGTATTTCTAGCAAAGAGAGTGCCGGTTCATTCCTCTTACACACTAACGACAACAATAACAGGATTTAACTATTAGAAATTATGTCTTGGTCGCTTAAAATAAATTAGTTTCTTACTTAAAAGAAAAAAAGAATTCTCTACCACATTTTGAGGCACAAAAATGGTGATGATAATGATGATGATTAATGATGACGATAATAATTATAACTCAGATTTCTAAAACTCTTCATATATACTAGAGAGCAATATTAATATAGTACCTTCTTTTCTCGCAACTGCCTAATATCATCATAATCTTACCTTCAGATCTTCCATTCGTTGTTTTATTCTCCTCCGCATTTCTCGGAACCTAGACATTTCAAAAATACATAGTTACTCACATTATAAACTAATTGCACTAATCTCTATAAGCTGAAAAATAAAAGTTTGTCTGCTTTTTTCCAACCTCCACGGAATTCTGTGTTAATCACACGTTTCAGACTGTTTTATGACAAATGCATGCGAACATTAACTTTTGACTGTCTATTTGCAAGGTTATAACTCGAGAACGACTGGTTGAATCAATATCAAATTTGGTAAGGATATCCACCCAACGCAAGGCACCAATCATTAATAAACATTTCACCATACCTCCTGTAATGGCCAACGCGGGAAGTCAACAACCCACCAAGAGTATCCTGGTAATAGCGGACATGTATAAGGGTTTGTTGGCCAAAGCATTAGATAAAGATGTAATGATAAAAGGGGTTGACTTTATAAAAGGTCGCATAACAATTAGCAAACATGTGGAGGACCAGACAATATCATTGTCACCAAGTAAGGAGGTCCAGGAAGGCATAAAGGACACAACACAAACAATTACTAATAATAAGATATATTATCAAATAGGTGGCACATAAAATAGATATTCAAAGGTGGCACACAAATATATGAGAAACACTGGCACAAATTTACACAATTGAAGAAACACTCGCATGGAATTAACACACGTAAGGCTTGAGCCTAAAACACATAAATTGTCTTGAACGTAGCTGCAGATCAATACATCAAGGAACGGCATGCCATACAAGGCGGTTCCAAAGAATGGTATAGTTTAAACATGCAACGCAAGTGGAGTTGCAACAAATAATGAAAACAGATCGCATGGAACGAGAATGTGTCGTCGAACCAGGACTGACTTACAGAGATGCGCTGATACCGTAAGTCCAAAAATGAATTGTTAATAAAACAAATTATGTATGACACGCAGGAAGTCAAAGTAGTTGCTGTCATACAAATACCGGGATATGCCAATCGCACGGTATTGTCACAATAGTAAAGTAGTTGAGCCCAGTGTCAACCTCCATTTCAGTGATGGTGCAGGAAGATAGTGCATGGCCTTGTAGCACATGCCTCAAGACAAACAATGAATTACTTATCACACGAAACAAAATCAGATTCATACGCGTGATGACAAATTGTTAGGCAATAGGTGAAGATCAGAATTAAACATGTTACAACAAACTATCCGACGCCGCGGATTGAAGGATTCGTCAACATGGCGCGTAGCGATAACAACAAGCATGGTCTGATGAGACCGAAAATCACCAAAATGTCACTGCCCTAACAAAAATATGAATCATGTGCAGGATATGATCACTAAGCACGGTTACTATGAAGATAGCACCAATTACAGAAGTGATTAACTGGATATTCGTTGATAGATCACAACCAGTATCAAAGCACAACATTCTGTCATGGCTACAAGCTTAAAGGCGAAGAAGAAACACGTGATTGGTCGCTACAAACAGCAAGGAGGCCTCTGATAGGCTGAAAGCAGCCAATCACAGCAGTAAGTTCAAAGACAAGTCAACGAGAATACAAAGAGAAAGAAGAAGAATCAAAGTGGCCAACTTAGAATACCAAAATATCTTCTAAGCAAAAATATCCCACTGGAAACACCGGCAGTGGAATACAACATGTAATCAAAACAAATGAATCATGACAACTAACCAACATAAACAAAACAAACTTGACAATGAATAAATACAATGAAGACAAATAATAAAGATATGTACAACCACACAGAGTGGAAACAAATAGGGAAACACAAAACTGGTTTGCCAAGACAGTGGCCGAACCACCTCCCATAAAAGAGGGACTATGCGAGAACCCCCTCCCCCCCAAAATACATGTTAAAATAGGTGAACTATCAACGTTGTCACACAAGAACAAGAAAATGCTCATTTTTAGCAACTCGATGTGGGAAACAAAACTTGGATGGTCTGAATCGAACCCTGTAAACCATGTTTTAAGGCCCTACAATCTACTGTTTATGAAATATTTGTATTGTAGCTCCACAGCTATGGGAGACAGAACGAGGAAAAGCTGAGTATAAACCATGACAATGCCAGCTCAAGAGATCCCATTTATCTTCCTGGGGTATTTCTCCTCCATTTATCACCTAAAATATAATATGAATGTTATGGTATAAATCCTTTCAAGCTATCTTAATGTTCCAACCCTTAAAATATATTCAGAAAAATGAAATTAAAGTAGGGTCAAACATACGAGGGTCTTTCGATAAGCCATGGCAACTATGTTATATCTTTCGATAATGCTACAGCATGAGAAATCCACGATGTGCATTGAACTGTTAAGGCCGTGTGATATCTCAATCATCATCATCCACTCTCCGCTCCAGCAAACCGGGTATGGGTATAAATAAGCCTCTTCCAGCTTGTCCGGTCCTCCCACATATTGTGCTCCAATTTCTTCTGCCAATCTGCATCCCTCTTGGCCAAGTCTCTGCAGATTTGCTTCCCCCAAATGTCTCGAGGCCCTCGCCTTAGTTTCTTACCTACGATGACCTGGTCAAAATATAATCTTGGTGTTCTGTCAGGAGCCATTATCTTTACATGCCCATACCATTTCAATCTAGATAGTTCTAGTGTGTCAAGCAAACTTCTCTCCAAATTGAGCTGTTGTCTAATTTCCTCATTTCGTATTTTTTCTCTCCTGGACTTCTGGAGACAAGATCGGAGGAACTTAATTTCAGTAGCCTGAGGTCTGCTACTGTCAGGTGCTGTTCGAGTGGCTGCTTCAAGTCCATAAGTCAATAATAGGTTTTGTAAAGTGTGATTTTGGATGTTAGAGGAAAGGATCCATCCCACAGTAAATTGCCTACAGAGTGATAGAAATGCGAAGCCGTATGTATTTCTTGATTTCATGTGTAATGGTGTTATCCACAGACACATAGCTGTCCAAATACTTAAAATTATCAATAATATTTATATTGTCATCATCAAGTCTGAGATGGATATCTTCGGGCTTCAGTCGGCTGATGCTTAGGCCCTTCTTATCGAACTCTGACCTCCAAACATCTAGCTTCAATTGTACTTCCGTTTCAGTCTCGCCCCATAACATTACATCATCGGCAAAGACTAATGCATTTGGTGTTTTATCGATCTTCTTTACAGCTTTTATTACCTCATCCATAATATTAATGAAGAGTAGTGGGGATAGACAACTACCTTGTTGAACACCACTCTTGGTTTCAAACCACTCTGATCTGTTGGTTTGGACTTGAACACAGCTCCTGGTCTTCTGGTAGAGTTGTCTGACACTGGTTCAGGCACATCCTTTCGCTTCAAGCAGTCCCAAATACGTTTCCGTGGTATATGGTCATATGCCTTTTCAACATCAAGGAAAACAGCAATAATCATCTTATTATTCTCCCAGTATTTCTCAGAGCACTCTTATCGCAAAAATAAGGTCAGTAGTTGATCTGCCTGGTCTAAATCCATGTTGTTCTTCTTCTAATTTAGGATCTACATATTTCCTTAGTTTGCTTTCAAGAATGGACTCATACATTTTCAATCCATTAGAGAGCAGAGTAATTCCTCTGTAATAGGGTTCGAGTATAGGAGTTAACGGCAGAGGTACAAATGAAACCACACAATGGAACTTCGTGTAAATTTGTTTTGCACTAGTACAAATGGAACACAAATCAATCAATTAACATCCAGGGCCCCATTTCCAAGCATTGGAACACTGTTCAATAACAGACAAGGGACGCCCACTTCGCGGCGAGTCTGCAGTCGCTGTGCGTCCATGTCGGAAAGCCTCCATACAATGTGCAACTGTTCGGTAGTCACCAACAGCTTCACATAGTGTTGCATGACACTGCGTAGCATTTCTGCCACCGAGAAAAGCAATTTTCACGAATGATCGATGTTCCAATCTGCTAACATCTATCTTGTAGCACGGCCAAGCTCAGAATAAACGTGCATGGCGCTGGTACCTAGCCATCTGCACTTACAGTCGCCTTCTGTCGGGTGAATTCTGTGCTGTTCGCCACGGGATTTCGAATGTCTACACTGGAATTACCGTCATGCCATATGTTCAAAAAATATAATATAGTTGCCATGACTTGTGGAATGACTCTCGTATAAAATGAAATTTGATAAACTTCATCAAAAATTTAGGGCTTGGTAAATGGGCTATATGTCTGAGAAGAAATTATGATACAAATAATAACCTTTTCATTCCCAACCTTAATTAACTTAGAAATCTGTAAGTCTTCCATTGTTCCATCCACGAGTTAATTCATCGCGCTCTCTCCCAGTCCCGAGTTAAGTCAGATGATTCAG
The DNA here is from genome assembly GCA_946902985.2 of Meconema thalassinum. Classification (NCBI taxonomy): domain Eukaryota; kingdom Metazoa; phylum Arthropoda; class Insecta; order Orthoptera; family Tettigoniidae; genus Meconema; species Meconema thalassinum. The sequence goes on along the minus strand of OX336396.1, from coordinate 295,518,391 downwards.
TTCTGTTGTTCACCGTGAGATGGTGACATCTGTCAATGCTACGAGAAGAACACAGCCATCTAGATACACCGAAAGTGCCATATTTTTACGGTAATCTCGTGTGTTGCGTTATTCTTTGACGGCTGTCTTAAGTCGCCAAACATGGCTGCTTCCACTAGTAAACAAAATTTGGCGAACGATGATATTTGAATCCATTAGGTGATGAATTAAAAATTAGTACATTAGGAATGACATGCAAGTGACCTGTACGATGGAGGAAAGATTGCTCATTGCACGGTTGAAATGGTTTGGGCATGTGCAGAGGATGGAGAAGAATAGAATCCCCAGACAGTACTTAGAAATGGCAATACCTGAAAGGAGACCTGTTGGCACATCCACGAAGGAGGTGGCTGGACCATGTAAATGCAGACCTTATCGAGAAAGGAACAACACTGCAGAATGTGGAAGCAGAGGAACTCTATAATGACAGGAACCGATGGAGGTATATTGTCCATAAAATCCTACCCGGCGCACTGGATGGATACCCAGATGATGATGAGGTAATGACAATGAGTCTGACTATTATGAGGATGGTGAAGATGATGCCTTAGTTATGAGGAAACTGATTTAGGAATCTGGCGGTGGGAGGGGAGGGGGAGGAGAAGGAAGATGACCCAAAAAACCAGCCTGCTTACATGGTGAAGGCACGACCAAAGTTAGTGCCACTAAATACAGTTAGGTAGATTTCATTAGAAAGCTAACTATTGCAATGGGTCCCATGTTTCGACTTCCGGAAAATTTCGACATATCTTCGCGTTTCACATCCCCCAGACCCCAAAACCACCGTCAGTTCAAAAGTTTATATATAATTTATGTATGTATATTTATTTATGTATAAATATGTATATCAGTTTCTTGTGGACACGATAACTGCCGTAATTTTGCACCAATCAATTTGAATTTTTTACCGAATATGTATACCTATAAAATCTCGGTCGAGTTCGTTACTGGGCTAAATCGGTCGAAGGGGGTGAAAATGGGGGGCTTTTTTTCGAAAAAGTGAAATATAACTCTCTTAATATGTGAAATATCGAATCCGTTCAACGTTCATACTATGTGTCGGATAAAGCCCAAAAATTTATGTTTGAAGAGTTTTTTTATAGCACCAACCATTGACCAAAGGGGTGGGAAAAAGTGGGTTTTTCGGGATACATTAATCATATCTCTCTTAATAGGCACAATATCAAAACCGTACAAAATGGAAAATATTCCCCTAATAATTACCTAAAACTTTTGTCTGAAACAATTTTTGATATGACCCACCATTATGCCAAGGGATGAGAAAAATGATTTCGGAATTATAAGAAAATGCCAAGAGCTATCAGAGGTTGCCATGGCAACATTACTAAATTGATGAGGGATGAGCCATCAGACGTTGCCAAGACAACGCACTTGCACGAGATCAGATTCAGTATTTCCATCTGACTAAGTGAGAAGCGGCTTCGGTGACGTAACTGGTAGCATGCTGAATGTCTATGCCCAAGGTCGCGAGTTCAAAGCCGGCCGAAGTCATCGGATTTTCTAAGAGCGCTAAAAATCCCTCAGTATGCTTTCCTTTTGGAGGGGAAGTTCCAACGTTCGTTGCGAGTTGCTGGTTGCGGTGGCATATAGTAGCCAAGTTCACAGCTAGGTGTCGTTGACGGTAGTACCTGGTAGCAACATTAGGAACTACTGCTTGAAATTGACCGTCTGCAGTCCTTACCTGAATTACAGACTAATACAGCCATCCCTAAGTACACGGGGTTACATGACCATGTTGTCGCAGCCCCTAAACTGAGGAACCAACCAAAATCTCTGCGGGAGATAGAATTTTGCGTGAAGAAGTAACAGACCGTTACATAGTTACACATCAGTGTTGAAACCTTGCATAAGGACGGTGTGACCACAAGTATAAAAATGGACCCCAAATGACAAGAAGGTTACCGTCATCATAAGACAATAAAATGTTTAAAATATGCATAAAATGACGAAAAACAAAGTTAATTAATCTCCAATTATAAAATACTTTCACGCAATAAATGAGGTCTGATCCTTCTACGAAAACCTGCATATTCTGCCTATTTTCGCCTATCCCCAAGTTTGTCCGGTGAAATCTACCTCCGCCTTCCGGCGTGCCGAGAGGACTTTTTTGATTAGATTTCGGGTACATGCGCTAATTTTACACCGCTGGAACATCATTTCAATCGCACCCAGTCTGACATTGAGGATGAACTTAACCGCAATAAAAATTCTATATTTGTTATGCTATTTACAATAGATTTGTTTTCCCATTCCAGCTACACCAATGAAGAAAAGACCAACTAGGGAATGTGTGGTGTTTCATGACTGAAAAGACAACTCATTAGAGGAAGGCTGAACGTGTCAAGTGTAGTGCATGCCTGCATGGAAATTCATCACACAGTAGTGAAATTCTGAGGAATGTTTGCATTTCATGTTTGTCCAAAAACTTTGTAAATAGTTGTAAATATAAAATAAAAATATCTTTGTGAGATCATCAATTGGAATGCCAATGAAAGAGCATCAATAGATAGTAGAACACTAAAATTGCGACGAGCACAACAGATTACCTGGCCAACAACTAAGAAACAGTCTCTTTCGATTAATACTAAACTTCGACATTATTTCTCCGTCGTTAAGCCAGAAGCAGCAACTGCTGCCTTGTAGTTTGGAGTTGGTTCTTCAAAGGCTAAGGGAAGAAACCCTGACAGAAAATCAGCCTGGTGCCTCAGGCCTAAGGTGGCAGTCCCTCCATGGCACTCGGAGGCAGTGGGTTAATCACTCGCTCCTCTTAAATAAACTGATTATGGAAACTGAAGCGAAATTACAAAACCGGACGGATAACCTGATGACGACTTTTGGCATGAAAAGGATTACGAAAATCGGTTTCTGGAATGTGAGGACCTTGATGGAGAAAACCAAACTGAAACAAGTGACACGGGAGATGAAGAACTATGGGCTGGATATCCTAGGATTGAGTGAGGTGAGGTGGCCAGGATTTGGTGAAATACAGACAACAGATGGAATTACATTTCTCTATTCTGGGGGCGATGAGGAAGAACACAGGGATGGAGTGGGGTTGCTGCTCAACAGAAATGCAAAGAGGAGCCTTATGGAGTGGAAGCCAATTTCTAGCAGGCTCATGTTTGCTAGGTTCAAGACAAAGATCAGGAATGTGATCATCATCCAATGCTATGCGCCTACAGAACAATCGGAGCCAGAGAAGAAGGAAGAATTCTACCAAATGCTGCGAGATGCCACAAGACAAACAAGTAAGAAGGACATTCTCATTGTTATGGGAGACTTCAACGCGAAGGTGGGATCAAACAATGAGGGGTTGGCGCAGATCATGGGTAAACATGGCCTTGGTGAGATGAATAACAATGGGGAGAAATTTACGGAATATTGTGCCAGTCAGGATTTGGTGATGGGTGGCACGGTGTTTCCTCATAGGCGGTGCCACAAGGTCACCTGGGTGTCTCCTGATCAAGTCACAGAAAATCAAATTGATCACATCGCGGTGAGCAGGAGGTTCAGAAGAAGCTTGGAAGATGTTAGGAACAAGAGAGGAGCGGATGTCGGTAGTGACCATCATCTTATGGTTGCCAACTTCCGCATGAAGATCGTGGCAGTCCGCCGAAAATTTATCACTCGGCACAACAAGTTTGATGTGGGCAAGCTTAAGAACTAGCAGAGATTGAACCAATTTAAACTGGAGCTCAGAAATAAATTCCAGGTGTTGGACTCCGAGACAGAGAAGGATGTAGAGACTGTGTGGAGCGAGGTAAAGAATATCTTTGTGGAGACCAGTGAGATGCAGCTCGGGTACAAGAACTACCTGCGGAAAGAATGGATATCCGATCAGACCTGGGACAAGATAAATTATAGAAAGGAGATTAAGGCTAAGCTCAACACCTGCAAGACTAGGCAGCAGAAGGCTCTCACACAAGCAAAGTATTCAACAGCAAACAGGGAGGTAAAGAGGAGTGTGCGGAAGGATCATAGGAGGTGGATTGATGAACACGCGGTGAAAGCAGAAGAAGTGGCAAGGGGGGACGTTAAGGAGCTCTATGGCATCACAAAGATGCTTTCGAAGAAAGGTTTTAATAAAACTAGGCCTGTGAAGAGCAAGACGGGCGAGATCCTCACGACGTGTGAACAGCAGCTGACTAGATGGAGAGAACACTTTGCGGAGGTTCTTAATAGAGATAGAGGACCAGAAAGTAAGCAGCGAGGAGGAGATGAAGAGGAAGCAGAAAGCGACCCGGACATCAGCCTCGACTCCCCAACTCGGGGCGAAATACGGACAGCGTTGAAGCAGATAAAGTGCGGGAAGGCACCAGGTCTGGATAATATCCCGGCGGAAGTATTGAAAGCAGACCTGGATATCACGATCAATCTGCTGCACCCGCTGTTGGAGAAGATCTGGAAGGAGGAGAAAATACCAACCGACTGGAAGAAGGGGTTGATCGTCAAGTTACCGAAGAAAGGGGACACCACAAACTGTAATAACTGGAGGGGAATCACCTTGCTGTCCATTCCAAGCAAAGTACTGGCGAGAGTCATCCTGAATCGTATAAAAGACTGCGTAGAAAAAAGGCTTCGGAAGGAACAGGCTGGATTTCAACAACATCGCAGCTGTGTGGATCTCATCAACACCCTCCGAATCATCCTGGAGCAGAGTGTGGAGTGGCGGAATACCCTTTACCTCACATTTGTTGACTTCGAGAAAGCTTTCGACTCCGTAAATCAAAGAATCATGTGGAAGACCCTCGAGGAATATAAAATTCCAACAAAGATCATCAGAATCATGGAAGAGATGTACGAAGGGTATGAGTGCCAGGTTCTACACGAAGGCAAATTAACAGAAAAGATAAAGGTCAGTTCCGGAGTGAGACAGGGGTGTGTCCTTTCCCCCACTTTGTTCCTGTTGGTCCTGGATAGTGTGATGAAGAAGGTAATGGGAGGACGGAAGAGGGGTATTCAATGGGGTATAAATGACAGGCTTGAAGATCTGGATTTCGCGGACGACATTTGTCTTATGGCACAACGGTACCGAGACATAGAAGATAAGCTGGGGAGGTTGCAGAGAGAAGCAGAACGTGCAGGACTGATGATTAACACCAACAAGACCAAAGAGATGAGGATAAATTCTGACGTCACGACTAGATTGACAGTCAACGGAAAGGAAATTGAGCGAGTTGAGTCCTTCCTCTACCTTGGGAGTATAGTCACAAATGATGGGGGAGCAGAGGAAGATGTTCGAAGCCGTATCAGGAAGGCAAATGGTGCCTTTGTCCAGCTCTACCCCATCTGGAGAAATAGAAACATTTCCAGGAAGACCAAGCTCCGCCTTTTCAATAGCAACGTAAAGTCGATTCTTCTCTATGGCTGTGAAACATGGAAAGTCACAAAACCGATCAACAACCAGCTACAGGTGTTCATTAACAGATGTCTGCGTCGCATCATGAATGTGAGGTGGCCGGACATAATCTCAAACGAAGATCTTTGGACCATCACCAATCAACAACCGATTAGCATCCAGATCAAGGAGAGGAAATGGCGCTGGATCGGTCACACACTAAGGAAGCCGGACGGAGCTGTTGAGAGGGCGGCGCTAGACTGGAATCCTCAAGGTGCCAGGAAGCGAGGTTGACCTAAGAAGACCTGGAAGAGGACGATCGAAAATGAAATTGCAGAGGAGGACAAGAACTGGAGTCAAGTGAAGAGAATAGCCAGGAACCGTACTGCGTGGAGAAATTTCGCCAAGGCCCTATGCTCCGGAAGGAGCGGCAGGAATTAAGTAAGTAAGTAAGTAAGCCAGAAGCAACATATGCAAGTGAAACTTTATTTAAACTAAACACCCGACCAACTACTGACAAACTACAGAAGGTTGATAGACGGATTCTTCGGACAAATAATCAATAAAAAACACCAGGTTGAGGGCCAGTGGAGACTTTTGCCCAATTCAATACTTTACAACGAAAATGAATCTATCATTGATACGATGCTAAAACGAAGGATTGTGTTTTTTGGACGCATATCCCGCTTGCCAAATACTAGATTCCTTAAACAACTTTTTGACTTCTTTTGCAACAGTAAAATAAAAATCACATGGTTTACAGAACTACAAATGGATTTAAGACTAATTGAAAATTATTAAGCATCAAATTGAACATAGAGAAGAGAAACGGCTTCTGAATAACAAATACACTCAACTAACATTCAAAATTTCACAGCGTAAGCAATATGTTATATCAGCAGAAGAACGAGCTGCAAGATCTTCCAGAATGAAGAAGTACTGGGAAAGAAAAAAGTATCAAGTATTAAGAGCTGAACTTAGTATTTGAAGACTTTGTATATAAGGTTTGATTTTTGGCGCTCCAAAATGGGCGTAAACAGTGTAAATAAATAAATAAATAAAATAGAAAATAGCCTAATTCACCAAGTATAAAAATATCCTAAAAACCTGGGATGGGACATGCGTAAGTAGGGAAGATACTTGGGAATGAAAAGGTTAAACATTATTATATTTACCCCTAAAAAGTTTACAGAGCCTCTAACAACCAGAAAAATAGTGTAGCAAGCCAAGTACAGGGTCATTATATATGTGCGCGCGAGTAAACATGGCAAGCTATGCCGGCTGTGACTGGCGCAGATCGCGGGCGCGCGTACGCTGTTCAGCAGGTGGTTGGCGTGCTCTACTGACTCATATCGTTAGTTCACACGTGTTTTGTCAATCACATGGACATGTATCTGCAAAGCTTAGAAGTTAGTGTTCCACGTTTAGTGAGTATTGTGATTACTGTGATAGTTGGTCATGCCTAAGACACCAATTCACATTGCGCGAACGTGTGTATATCAATAATTCGTGTATGAAAAGCAGAAAATCTTGTTCTGAAACGAGCCGAAAATTTCGAATCAAGTTTCCAGGAAGACCTGTGCCTAATGGCAGTAAAATTACGAGGCTCGCTAAACGATTCAAGGAAACAGGCTCCGTAAATAATAAAAGAGTTGACAGACATTCTTTCATCAGAAGATGTCAGGTGTGTGTCACAGGAGAGGGAGGACATTTTCAGCATCGCCTATGAGCACTGTAAGTACACATTATTGAACATGTTTGGTAAAAGTGTGCGCCACCACCGTGATCTGCACCAGTCATAGCCGGCTTAGCTTGCCATGTTTATCGGGGCGGACATAGATAATGACCCTGTACATGAAGCGCTTTCAAATGCCAACTGAGTGCACCAACAGGCCAAGAACCGCTTACTTGAGGCGGACCCTCTTGGACTCGCGCTCTTCCTCCTCCTGGTAGCGTTCCAGGATGGCGCGACATTCGGTGATGCTCAGGTTGAGGAACTGAGCCACCTCGGAGCTAATCTCTTGTGTGTTCTGCTTGTCCATGAGGTAGAGCTTGGCCACGTCCTCGTGAGGTCCCAGCATCACTCGCACCAGCAGCGGGTACTCGTCCTCGCGCAGACGCCGCTGCTCTGTGGAACATACACCGACCTACACATCACAGTGCTGTATGCAGTTAAACTAAAGTACATTTAGAAAAACACATATAAGGAGGAAGTACTTCTAAAACTTTCAGCTTTGCATGTTGAAAAGTTGCGGGGAAAAACACATATAAGGAGGAAGTACTTCTAAAACTTTCAGCTTTGCATGTTGAAAAGTTGCGGGGAAAAACACATATAAGGAGGAAGTACTTCTAAAACTTTCAGCTTTGCATGTTGAAAAGTTGCGGGGAAAAACACATATAAGGAGGAAGTACTTCTAAAACTTTCAGCTTTGCATGTTGAAAAGTTGCGGGGAAAAACACATATAAGGAGGAAGTACTTCTAAAACTTTCAGCTTTGCATGTTGAAAAGTTGCGGGGAAAAATTGAATTTTTATATTATGAAATCTACAAAAGTTTGGTGCTTTTCAGTCGGTCAACACGATTGTACCCAAATGAGATGGGTAATTCCCTAGTCCTGAAAAAAATTACGTGATATTAATAAATACACTTGGATGACCAGTTTCGATCGTCAAGCAATCATCAGATCCATTACATTTAGGCTACAAGATCCATTTTCAGACATAGATTTTATAGCCTAAGTGTAATAGATCTGATGATGATCGCTTGACGATTAAAACTGGTCATCCAAGTGTATTTATTAATCTCATGTAATTTTTTTCAGCTCATTTGGGTACAATCGTGTTGACCGACTGAAAAGCACCAAACTTTTGTTTACTAAGGCTACACTGAAAAATGGCTTTTAACACCATAATTAAGAAATCTATTTTAGCAGGAAACTAGATTTTTTATATAGCTGAGGAAACAGCGACCGTTTTCATTTTAGGATGAGGTTTGCTCCGTCACCGCAACACCCGTTTTGCTTTCTTTAAAACGTTTTTTATGTCTATTGCCTATCAGAGAGAAAACTAAGAATCCAGAGAAAATAGAGAGGAAAATAAAAATCTACATGGAAAGTTTACTACGTAGGTAATATGATGCATGGTTGTACAGGTCATCGAAATTGGTTGCAGCAATTTTAAAAACTCATAGCTCAGGAACTATTTGAGATATTAAAAATAGTATTTTTTTTTTTTGTTAAATTCACCAACTCAAAAAGTTCTTTTTAATACATTATAGTGTGGGGGGCAGAAATGACACACAGAAAGCCTATGGAGATTTCAGACGAGTTGAGAAAATCCCGATCTGAAAGAATGAAAAAGTACTGGAAAGAGCGCAAGAACCAAGCAGTACTACCTTCAAAGAAGAAGTGATTGTGGAACGACTCAAGTGGTCCAATGTGACCAATCAAGATTAATAATAATAATATAGTGTGGGGGATGAAGTTACTCACGTCCGCAGCTTACCTTAAGCTGTACGTGTCCCCTGGGTGGTGCTAAACGAGTAACAATTTTGGCAAAAACGTTCCAGAATAGAGAAACATGAGCAAACAAATGCAAACAAATAAAACTGCTCTTTTCAGAGCAAAACAACACGAAATAAGAATACTGCAATGGAATGCAGGTGGTCTATCAACAAATAAACTTTTGGAAGTAAAGAAAATCATGATAGACTGAGATATAGACATCCCTCTAATCAATGAAGCCAACACTACACCTGAAAACATACAATATTTAAAGATCCAAGGGTATACCATCTACACTCTCTTCAAAACAAGACAAATAGCAAGCGGAATATTTGCAGCAGTGAAGAACAACATCATGTCAAAATTCAGAATTGTAAAAGAAATGGACCCAACAGATACATCAGAAATCATCGAATTATCCATATGGATCAACAACAAGAAAATAACAATATTCTGTGTTTACAGTCCTCCAAACAATAAAAATCTGAATCTTCATCTTTTAGAAATCAAAACAGCTACTATTTTTATAGGAGACTTCAATGCAGCTTCTCCAGTCTGGGGCTACAACTACACAAATTCTGCTGGTAAAACAATAAAAGACCTTATAGAGAGTAGCTCTCTTGAGCTATTATATAGTAACAACATTCATTCACCACTCTGGTTCCACAACTAACCCAGATCTCATATTAGTCTCGACAGATCTCACAAACCACAGTCATCGATCAGTACTTGAAGATCCAGGCAGTGGACATAGAATGTCTCTTCTCACTATTACATCATACAGTGAATCTGCTCAAAGTGCAGACCAGAAGATTCGGTGGAACTTCAAAAAGGCAGACTGGGAAAATTTCAGAAACAAACTTGAAACTAAAATGTCGGAAATTGATCTTGATGCACCTCCTAACATCATCCTGAATAAATTTACTACAGCCATAAAAGACATAGCCAAACTGTGCATACCCAGAGGTGCCCAAACAAAATATAAACCTTTCTGGTCAGATGAATTGAACAATCTTAAGTCCGCCAGAGACAAAGCAAGAAGAACAGCTGAACTTACTCAGGATCAAAATGATGTACGGAAATGGTGACAAGCAACAGCAAAATTAAAACAAGCAATAACAAAATCAAAAAGAGAATCTTGGAACAAATTTTTAACAACAGTTGACTATAGGACAGACAGCAATAAAGCTGACAAACTTATCAATTCTCTAAACAACAAACACGTAGTCACTCCTTTGAATCCTATTATGATAAATGATAAGGAAAATAGCAAACCACTTCTGTAAACATTTCACTTCAATTAGACTATCAAAACAGAAAAAGAAAGAAGACAAGACTCTCAAAAAAATAGTCAAAAAATTCATGAATAATAATGCAGATGATATCTTCAACAATAAATTTTCAATGGAAGAGTTAATGTCAGCAATAAAGAACACACAAGTCAGAAAACAACCAGGACCAGATTAGATATTCCCAGAATTCATAAGAAATCTAGGTCCATCTGCTCTAAACATACTGCTACACATATTCAACAAATTTTGGACATCAAATGATAACCTACCTAAAGACTGGACTAAAGCAACCATCATTCCAATCTTAAAACCAGGCAAGTCAAAAAACCAAGTCCCCTCGTACCGACCTATAGCACTTACCTCCATTCTGGTAAAAATTCTAGAAAGAATGATTACAAATAGACTCAAATGGTACTTGGAAACAAAATCTCTTCTATCAGAAGAACAAGCAGGGTTTAGACAAAACAGGTCCTCCTCCCACCAAATAATGAGATTTACACAAGCTGTTAAAGAAGCCTTTAACAAAAGGGAAAGTGTTGTTACGTGCCACCCCCCTAGTGACACTTTTGTTAACTGGATTACGGTGGGTTGAAGCACAACACAGATTGTTCCTTTAAAGAAAAGTTAGCTTTATTACTTGCCAGAAAGATACACTACTCATCAGCAAATACAAGCAATTAGGACCTTACTCCAGTTTCCTCAAGTCTCTTCCTTATGGAGAGCTCTTGCCTCCTTTCACTTGTCAACAGTTAATCTTCTCGCTAATGAGTCTGGTGGCCTTGACAGAACTACATGCAACTCTTCCCTATGTACACAAATTACAGTTACTTACGATGACCTGCTACACGCAGCTTCGCTGTTCAAGAGCTGGGAAACAATGTCACTGGATTTCGTAACTCGCACGGCACTTCACAATATCTCTGATGCTCAGTGAAATCACACTCACTCAAAACACAGGCAGACCCCTGTATGCTTCTCACTTCCTCGCTGTCAAGAGAAACGGCTTCACTAGGGGTTTCGCAAGTCACCACACTTCTGTCGCTCAGGATAAACGCTCGCACTAGCTCGTAAAACACAACAACCACCACTGCTTGACAGGTCGCTCTTATATAGCAGGCCGGTGACTCAATAAATGCTTCTAGACCCATCCAGGGTTCACGGCATCTCGAGGCTTCCTCCACTGGCTGAGTCACGAATATTCTGGACCATCCCTTTGTCCTAGTAGTCTTGTTGCATAAGGCGCAAGCAATACACGAGGCAGGGCACAGCCCAGGGGCAGTTGTGACTCATGCGGCTAGAGATAACACAAACTCACAGCCGTAACACCACCCCCTTCCTAAAAGGCTGATCGTCCCGATCAATCATTGGTCCGTCTGTGTCCCTCCGTAGGCTGCCAGGCGATCTCGATGCACGATCTTCATCTTCGCCTTCGGGCTCCGCTGGATCCTGTAGACGACATCGTTGATCCGTTTCACGACTCGGTACGGGCCCTCCCAGGACTTCTGCAGTTTGGGTGACAGGCCTTTCTTCCGTAATGGATTGAAGAGCCAGACCAGGTCGTCCTCGTGGAATCCGCCGGCATCCGTCTGCTGGTCGTATCGGGTCTTCATTCGGTCGGTCTCGATCCGCAGTTTCCTCCTCGCGAACGCGTGCACGGCCTCCAGCTGGTCGACCAGTTCTTGACAATACTGGCTTACCGGGACCGGACCATTCCCAGGTCGGCCGAAGGCAAGATCGACTGGTAGATGGAGTTCCCTCCCAAACATGGCCCGGGCTGGTGTGCACCCGGTGGCTTCATGCAAGGCGGCGCGGTAGGCCAGGAGAAATAGAGGAAGATGTCTGTCCCAATCCCTCTGGTGCTCGCTGACGACTATTCGGAGAGGGTTCTCGATGGTGCGATTGAATCGCTCTACCATCCCGTCGGACTGAGGGTGTAGCAGCGTCGTCCTTGTCTTCCGGATTCCCAGCAGCTGGCATAGGTTCTGGAACACCTGCGACTCGAAGTTCCTCCCTTGGTCGGAGTGCAGCTACAGGGGTACTCCGTACCGGCTGACGAATTCCTTCACCAGGGTCTCTGCGATCGTCGCGGCTTCTTGGTTAGGGAGTGCATACGCCTCCGGCCATTTGGTGAAGTAGTCGCTGACGACCAATATGTAGCGGTTCCCTGCCTCGCTAAGCGGGAATGGCCCAGCAACATCGATGGCCACTCTGTCCATGGGGCCGCCCACATTGTAGGTCTTCAGTGGACCCCATCGTCTTCGTCCTGGGCCCTTGCTGGCTGTGCAATCGTGGCACCTCGCGCAGTGGCTCTCCACGTCAGTTCGGCATCCGATCCAGTAGAACCGCTCTCTCAGCTTCTCCAGGGCCTTCTTTATCCCTAGGTGTCCACCAGATGTTCCTCCATGGACTTCCTTCAGGACTTCCTCCGTCATAGCCTTTGGAACGACTTGTTCCCGAGATGTCTTCCCGTCGGTGCTCTCCCAGGTACGGCATATGAGGCCATCCCTCACAACCAGCGAGTCCCACTGCACCCAGTAGGACTTAAAACTTTGGGCTGCAGTCACTCACAATGTTCCACCCGGGTCTGGGGACACAGGCCCTCTTCCATTCGGCTATCAGTCCCAGGTCATCATCTTCTGCTTGTGCCCGCGTGAAAGATTCGCGGCTCCAGCTCCCTTGAAGTTCCACGGTAGTTCTTCGGCACTGTATCCCAGTGTTCTCCTCCCTCCTAGTACAGAAGGTGCAGTCTTCGGGGCACGGTCTTCGTGACAGGGCGTCGGCGTTAGAATGCAGTTGGCCTTTCCTGTGCTGAATCTCAAAGTTGTACGGTTGAAGCCTCTCTAACCACCGCGCGAGTTGACCCTCGGGCTGCTTGAAGTTCAGGAGCCACCGCAGGGATGCATGGTCGGTCCTGATGAGAAATTCTTGCCCGTACAGGTACTTGTGGAAGTGTTCAATGGTCTTCACGATGGCGAGCAGCTCCTTCCTGGTGACGCAGTAGTTCCTTTCTGGCTTTGACAAGGCCTTGCTGAAGTAGGCCACTACTCTCTCCTCGCCGTCCACTACTTGAAACAGGATCCCCCCTATGCCTAAGTCGCTAGCATCGATATCGACGATGAACCTTTTTCCAGGTCTGGGGTAGGCCAGAATAGGCGCGGTGCACAGAGCCTGCTTGAGTTGTTCGAAGGAACTATGGCATTCTGCTGTCCACGTGAAGAGTTGGTCCTTCTCAGTCAGTCGATGTAAAGGTTTGGCGATGTCGGCGAATCCTCTCACGAAGCGACGGTAATAAGTGCAGAGTCCCAGGAAGCTTCGTAGTTGGGACTTGTCCTTCGGACTCCCTCACAGCTGCGGTCTTTTCTGGGTCGGTGCGCACCCCTTCCTCGGAGACAATATGCCCAAGGTACTGGACCTGCTTCTGGAAGAGCTGACACTTCTTGGGGCTCAACTTCAGCTGGGCAGCCCGTAGCTTCATCAAGATCTCCTTCAGGTTGCTGTAGTGCTCCTCGAAGCTTTTTCCCAGAACGATGACGTCGTCTAGGTAGACCAGGCAGGTCTTCCAGTGTAGTCCCCTCAGAAAGGACTCCATTAGCCTTTCGAAGGTCGCAGGGGCGTTGCATAGACCGAATGGCATGACGGTGAACTGCCTGAGCCCGCTGAGCACAGAAAACGCCGTTTTCTCGCGGTCCTTAGGGTGGACCTCCACCTGCCAGTAGCCACTCTTCAAATCCAAGCTGGAGAACCATCTTGATCCTGATATGGTGTCCAGCGTGTCGTCGATCCGGGGTAGAGGGTAGCTGTCCTTCTTCGTGACGTCGTTCACCCGTCTGTAGTCCACTCAGAACCTGGTGGAACCGTCCTTCTTCACAAGCACGACCGGAGAATTCCAAGGACTATGTGATGGCTCGATCACCCCTTGCTCCTTCATCTCTTCTACCATCCGGTCGATCGGCTTGCTTGGCGAGTGGGACACGTCGGAATGGAGCCCTAACCGGTGCTCTGTCCCCAACGTCGATTCTGTGCTGGACCAAGCTTGTCCTGCCGAAGTCTTTGCTCCCCACGGAGAAGACATCCTGGAATTCGTGTAGCAGGTCCCGAAGTTGGCGTGATTGTTCCTCGTCTAAATGGTCCTGGGATCCTTGGTACAGCTTCTGTAGTTCTTCTGGCATGGCGTGTCTTCTTCGGTTGTCCGTCTGCAGGAATCCGTCCGTCATGTCTGTGATGCGGGCAATCCAGGTAACGGGCTCGCAGACTCCTAGGTTGGTGTCCCGGTGAACCGTAATATCGTAGTCGTTCAGGTTGGACAGGCGGACGTACGGCCGAGACGTCGTGTTGATGAGAGTCTTGGCAACTAGCAATCCTTTTGTCTGGATGTCCTCATATTTTGGCTCGATAACAGCTGCCACTCCCTCAGCTGTTCCGTCGACAATTACGGCAGCGCTGACTTCCGTCCTGGCGGGAACGATGACGTCCTCTCTCAGCCTTACTCGTCGTGCGGCGACGGCCTCGTGTGCTGGTTGCAAAGCAAGTTCCTCACTTCCGAAGTGCAGTCCGATGATCACTTCATTTGATACGTCAGCCACATGCACTGGATGCTTTATCGCCCGTCGACCAATGACGAACTCCAGTGATGCTTCGCCATGTACTGGTGCGGTCTCTCCGGTCGCGGTTATTAGCTGGAGGTTCCTTTGTGTGGGTTGAACTCACCACTTCGGGATCACGGTGGGATTGACGATGGTCCTCGACACTCCCGTGTCGATCAGCATGGGCTCACTCCGTTGACGACTCTGTCGACCATCAGGCTGCTATTGTCCCTCCGTAACTTCGTCACACGCACTTGGACTGCCGGGGCTTGACGACTGTCACAAGCCAACCTTTGCCCCCCAAGGCTGGCTAATACTCGTTTCCCTGGGTGGCGCGGTTTTCAGACGACTGATTTCCCTTCGGATACCCTCGGCGGCGGCGATCACCGCAGTCCTTGCTCAGGTGGCCTTTCTTACCGCAGGCCCAGCAGGTCGGTAGTCCTCTTCCGGGCCGCCTCTCCGGTTGTCTTCCGGCTGTGTCGTTGCTGGTAGTGCCGCGACTATCGAAGAAACGGCTTAGCGCCTCCATCAATTCGTCGGCCAGGGGCTTGGTCTCGTTGGTTTTTACTGGTTCGTCGACGTCCACTCGACGCACCCGCGCGTGCATTCTAGATGCCTGTTTTGCCGTCTCGAACTCAAGTGCGTGGCGCAGCGCATCTGCCAGGGTCTTATTGCGCGCGAGTCGCAGCGCCTGTTGAGTGTCCGAGTCCCGTAGCCCGTCGGTGAAGGTCTGCGTCGCAATCTGTTCCAGAAAGTCGGCCGGCGTTGTTGGATAGGCGAGCCTTACGAGGCGTGCGATGTCCATCTCGAACTCCTGCAGGGTTTCCGCGCTCTTCCGTACCCGGGTCCGTAGCTGCATCTGGTAGGCCTGCTGAAGATGGCTATCTCCATATCGGGACTCCATATGGGTGATCAGTGAAGCGTAGTCCTGGGATCCAGACGGGATGGCCTGAAGGACGTTAAGGGCGTCACCTCTCAGCGCTACAATGAGAGCTGTAGCCTTTTCTGTGTTGTTCCAGTTATTTATGGAACAGGCCGCCTCGAACTGACGTAAGTAGGTGCTCCACGGGACCTTTCCGTCGAAGGTTGGGGGCGTCACTCTGCTATGTCCCGTTCCTGATATTCCCGGTGTAACGGTGGGCGGGCGTTGGCGCAGCTCGGCTACTTTCTCTCGTAGAGCGTTGAATTTCTCTTCCACCCCCGTCAGTGGGCATTGGCGCAGCTCGGCAACTTCCTTTTGTAAGGCGTTGAATTTCTCCTCCACCCCCATCAGCGGACATTGGCACAGCTCGGCAACTTTCACTTGTAAGGCGTTGAATTTCTCCTCCATCCCCATCAGCGGGCGTTGGCGCAGCTCGGCAACTTCCACTTGTAAGGCGTCGAACTTCTTTTCCACTGCTGCGACTTCCTCACGTAGGCCCTGTTCTAATTTCCTTTGGCTCTCCTCTAATTTCGTCAGCAGACACTCTTCCAGATTTTTCTGGCCATCCAGAAATTTGGCGGTTAGGTCCTCTGCTAACTTATTCTGGCCGTCCTTCAGGTCCTCTGCTAACTTCTTCTGGCCATCCTCCATCTTCTTCTGGCCGTCCTCCATCTTCTTCTGGCCATCTTCCATCTTCTTCAGGTCATCCTTCAGGTCCTTGGCTAATTTCTTCTGGCCGTCTTCCATTTTGGTTTCCATGCCACTTAACTTTTCTAGCAAAGCTGCCAATTGCACCTCCATTTTAGTTGTTTGTCTTGTAAAGGGCATGCACTCACAGGAAAATTAGAGAAAATGACCTGCTCGGGTTTTGAAACCAGGACCGTCAGGTGTTGTGCTTGAGTTCGTAATCCCACTTCTGACACCAGTTGTTACGTGCCACCCCCCTAGTGACACTTTTGTTAACTGGATTACGGTGGGTTGAAGCACAACACAGATTGTTCCTTTAAAGAAAAGTTAGCTTTATTGCTTGCCAGAAAGATACACTACTCATCAGCAAATACAAGCAATTAGGACCTTAATCCAGTTTCCTCAAGTCTCTTCCTTATGGAGAGCTCTTGCCTCCTTTCACTTGTCAACAGTTAATCTTCTCGCTAATGAGTCTGGTGGCCTTGACAGAACTACATGCAACTCTTCCCTATGTAGGCCTACACAAATTACAGTTACGATGACCTGCTACACGCTGCTTCGCTGTTCACGAGCTGGGAAACAATGTCACTGGATTTCGTAACTCGCACGGCACTTCACAATATCTCTGACGCTCAGTGAAATCACACTCACTCAAAACGCAGGCAGTCCCCTGTATGCTTCTCACTTCCTCGCTGTCAAGAGAAACGGCTCTACTAGGGGTTTCGCAAGTCACCACACTTCTGTCGCTCAGGATAAACGCTCGCACTAGCTCGTAAAACACAACAACAACCACTGCTTGACAGGTCGCTCTTATATAGCAGGCCGGTGACTCAATAAATGCTTCTAGACCCATCCAGGGTTCATGGCTTCTCGAGGCTTCCTCCACTGGCTGAGTCACGAATATTCTGGACCATCCCTTTGTCCTAGTAGTCTTGTTGCATAAGGCGCACGCAATACACGAGGCAGGGCACAGCCCAGCCCTGGGGCAGTTGTGACTCATGCGGCGAGCGATGACAAACTCACAGCCGTAACAGTGTTCTTGCAGTTTTCATTGATTTTAAAGGAGCCTATGATACTGTATGGCGAAACATGCTGCTAAAGAAACTTATCAACTTCAAAGTAAATGGATGTATGTTAAACTGGTTTTCAAGATTCCTTTCACAAAGAATGATCAATGTTCGTTACAACAACAAAACTTCAGGTTGCAAGCAATCAAAACTAGGCCTCCCACAAGGAGCTGTATCAAGCACAACTTTATTCAATGTGTACATCAACGATCTTCCAAAAACAATAAAGAAAGTAGGTAATGTGAATATCAGCATGTTTGCAGACGATGTTATCATTTGGACCACAGCACGTAACAGCCCAAGTCAGCAAATGCTTCTTGAACACAGAATGAACCAGGCACTTATAAAACTCAAAAACTGGACTGAAAACAAGAATATGGAAATCAATACTTCCAAAACAGTATACCAGTTTTTCTCCCTGAGACACAACAATCTCAAATTTAGTAATCAAGAACTTCCAAAAAGTGAAAGTAAAAAGTACCTAGGTATCATCATGGACAAGAAGCTGAACTGGACCAAACACATAAAACATGTGGAGGATAAGGTAAGCAAACGGATGAAATTACTGAAGAGACTAGCAGGAGCTACTTGGGGGAGCACTCAAGACACACTCAACAAAACCTACAATACTTACATCAAACCTATCATAAAATATGGCAGTGAAGTACTAAGCAAGCTTGTAGTTTAACGTGACCGTTAATCTCGAGATCATGAGCCACGGGACCTCCTTTTTACGTGGAATCCGAACCACAGGACATGGCATTTCACTTCGAAAATCTCACAGCACTCTACAGCACCCCAGTCAAACATTGATCGCCTCGAGAGGTGTCAGAATAATGCCCTACGAATCATAACAGGTGCAATAAAAACCACACCTATAACCGCCTTGCAATTATATACCCACAACTTACCAATAGAAGAAGAGATGAAACATCAAACAGCCAATACATATCTCAGTATACAAAGACTACCTCAAATGACATGGATCAAAAAACCAGTTTCTAGCCCCAATCTTAAAACACAAAAAGATCCCTTAAGTCTCGCCAAAGAATATATCAATAAGAGCAATCTGCAAATAAAACTTGAACCACTCTGTATGCCAGTCAACCCCATTGAATATATACAAGTGACTACAGATCTTACTTTGTTAGAAGAGGTCTGCAAGAAAGACTCTTCACCACAAGATCTAAAACAACTGGCCCTCTGTACAATAGAAGAAAGATATCCGCCTAATCAATGGCTAAGAATATTTATAGATGGCTCACAAGACAAAGAAAATAGAACTGGAGCAGGAATACATTCATCTCTCTTCTCACTCTACTTCCCAGTAGGCCAAAACAAAACAAACTTTGATGCTGAGATAAGAGCAATTTCACATGCACTCCATCAGTTATTAGGCAGAAACATTGATTATCAAAAATGCGTTATTATTACAGATTCAAAAGCAGCCATCCAAGCCATCTCGTCAAATTATAAGCCCCAAAATAAAGAACTGAAAGAATTTTTTTGTACGATATAAACCCTTCAAAGACTCCACAAACAGATCTCATTTCAGTGGATCCCTTCTCATGTTGGAATAGCAGGAAATGAAGAGGCAGACAGATTAGCAAAAAAAAGGTACCACACTACAACAACCTGTCAGTCAGACTGATTTTATGTCAGCAAAAAGGATCTTGAAAAATACTATCAAAAACAGGTATGAAGAAATGGCAAAGAAAACAGCAGAAACCAAATTATGGAAAGACATTGATGCTAAATGGGATCAATATAAACTAACACCAAGAAGAGAAGCTGTAGCCTTCTTCAGACTTAACACTGGCCACGACTGCCGTGCAGCTCATCTGAAACGAATCAACGTCCTGAGATCTGATGAATGCAAACTTTGTCACGAACCTGGAAGTAAAATGGATAAGGGGCACCTGCTACATTGCAACAAACTTGATGTGACTGCTAGAACTTCTGGAAACCTTACACAACTCTATTGGAACGCAAGAAAGCTGATGGATTGGAATCCGGGCTAGCCATAGGAAACAACAACAACAACATTATAATGTTTCTATGTGCACTCCCTTGGTTCACCACTCATTCTAGGGCGACCGGGGGACTTCTTCACGTCAACGCTGCCAGTTTCCTGAAACCATTCATACCACCATATAATGCTACAGCAAAACTTCTTTTATACGATTCACATTTATAAGTTTTCTACACTTATACGATTTTTTTACTGGTCCAGGCAAAATCCATTTACTTTCCATGTTAATTTAATTCCGATATACGTTTTAAATTTATTCGCTTTTCATGCTTATACGATCATATTTTAAGTCCCTTGCAATATAAAGCGTCATTTATCGTTGCGTGTTCTGAGAAAGTACATATGTTTGAATGCAAACTTTTGGTACAGCCTGTACTTACGCTTGGGAAGAATGCACTGCGTGGTATTTTATGTTACGATGGCCTTCAGCGACACTCACTTGTCAGAGTTTTGCAACAAGGAAGAACAGCTTGCGTAATAAGCGAGCACTATTTGTGTTAGCCAAAATAACGGGAAGCAGCCATAGAACACAGTTAGACAGCATCTGAAGCTTAAGTTAAGATGAGCGAAAGAAAGCGGAAGTGTTTTACGATCGCCGATATATTAAACATTTTATTATTTCCGCTTTTATAATTTTTATTCGTGTTTTTTAGGACTTCTCGTCAAACTATTAAAAATACGCGATTGATTCTGTGTTATAATAATCTTGTGTCTTCAGACAAATGAAAATCCATAAATTAATTTAGGCCTACACTACGGTATTTTATTAATGACGATGACAAAGAGCCGCAGCATAATACAGTGAATGTCAAGATAACATACTACTTCGTAAAGTGACTCAATTTTCTTTGTTTTGTTGTATCCGGGTGCATTTCTCTTGTAGTTGTTTTTTTACATATTGCCGATTTTAGCAAAACAATCTTATTATTATTTCCTGTTGTTCACTTCTTAACTATAACCCATATTGTCACATACATTTTGCAGTTTTTATTTACCGACTTGCATTTATGCGTTTTTCACACTTAAACGTTTCCTTCCTTTGGTCCCCTGAAAAACGTATAAGTGAAGTTTTACTGTATTAGCATGAGGGGGATCCCTACCATAAACATGTCGGAAAGTGCGCTGAACAGTTATAACAGATTTAAACTCCACTAACCACAACACACAGTGTGCTTTCTGCGGAACTGTCGCCATTGCAATCACACTCACTACTGAAACAGTGGCGTAGCAGCTTCCTGTCGCGCACTCATTCTGTGCATCAGCTGAAGGTCACAGGCGGAGTACAGTCACATCTAAACTAAAACTCGATGAGTTCCTGATTAGTTTTCAGGTCGAATTATTAATTTATCTCACTTACAACGGGAGATATGATTTTTTGAAAGTGCTCATTTTTTTATGACCCTGTATATAAAATTGAGCCATGAAGAAAACAAATGTACCATTAGAAAGCTAAGCTTAATATGACATTAAAAATAATGACATTTTGAAAATGGTCCAGAGCCCCTTAAGTGTCTTGGTGAAACTCTGTCAGCCTAGATTAAAATGTTACAGGCATGTTAAACACATCAAGGAAGATCTTTGATATGACTGTGGAAGGAAGTAGGCAAGTCAGAAATCCAAGAAGTGCTCCAGACTGGGAAATTGGAGATATAAAGTAAACTCTCACCGCCATTGTCTCGCACCACGAACAGGGCGAAGTTGGTGGGCTTACTGTCCACCTTGTACTTCTCCAGCAGCAAGTTGATGACCTCCTGAGTGTTGACGAGTGAGGTCACCCACACACTCATCTGGCTGCCATGCGGAGGTGTAAAGAAGCTGGTTTCGCGGTTGTAGTAGTGTCCATTGATAGAGCACCTCCGCTTGAGTTTAGTGCGGGACCTGCGCTTGGCTCCGGGTCGCCTCCGGATGGCCGCCGAGCCAGTCTTAGCAGCCCTCCTCAGCACCACCACCTCCTCGTCTGGCTTCTCATCCCAGTGCCGCTCCAGGCACTCGGGCCCACTCAGAGAGCGATTAAGGTTCTTCTCCAGCGATGGGAACTCCTCCATGTTAGCAAGCTCATCTTCACAAGTGCAGCCATTGGTGGGTCCATCCTCACTGGTCGGACTGTCAGTCGTGTCCAAACTAGACTGGGTCGAGACACTGCGCGACGTGCCATCAGAGCAGTCCACGCTGGACTGAGTGGAGATACTCCCGGGCATCGTCTGGTACAACTTCTCTGTGTCGTCCACCTTCCTCTCCACCTGCACAAGACATCAACCAGAGTACTTCCAGGAAATAGACACACTCACAGAAACTTGGCAAATAGTTAGGATGGTAATAAATAAATCAACAATTGAGCATTTTTTTTAAATCAAATGATAACTAAACTACATCAAAACTATAACATAACTAGCTGTACGCGTTGCAATACCAGTAAAAGAAAGATAGTGAGTGTGTTGTAATTTTGTTTACTGAAGTGCTTTTGGATACACTATATTTTTTGTTTTATCGTCTGATGCATACATGAACAAATCAGAAGGCTTTTCGACACGTGAGCAGACCACAAAGAGTTTCCAGTGCGACTCGCACTTGTGATGACCATCAACAAAGCACAGGCACATTCCCTACAAGTGTGTGGACTATATGTGAAAAATTAAAACTGTATGAAATACACCCATTAGTTGAAACGACACATGAGCCACCTATTGTAAAATGGATTCACTAATTTAGAAACCTTCGTGGGAGTGTGTACAACAACTCACCAAAGTTTCATAGCAATCAGGTGAATGTTATATGAACGCATACAGGACTTTGTTGAAAAGATTCGCGCACCAATACTCATTTGTTGGAACGACTTACGTGCCATCTACTGTAAAATGGATTGACTAATTTAGAAACCTTCATGGGCATGCACAACAGCTGACCAAAGTTTATTTGTTGAAACAACTCGCACGCCATCTGTGAGGCACTTTGTTAAATCCTGGTGTTCAAACAACTTACAAGACCCTTTCATAAAGCTATCTTGCTAAGTGAAACACTACTGGATTAACCCTTACCCCTCGAATTAAAATTCTCTTAGCTATCCCTACAGCTCGTATTTAATTTCTGAACTTTTACCTTCTATTACTTGTATTTATTTAGCTCTGCTTTAGAACTATAACTAGCTCCTAAATTATACACATATGTCTACAGTCTTCTACTAAAGTCATTATTAAGCAAATAAATGCAGTATGACAAATAATTAATTAATTATTGTATAATATTATTAATAATAATAATAATTATTATTATTTTTATATTTATTATTATACTTGTCAAATTCAGCCAAGCTATGTTTACCCAGAAATGTTATCCTTGGGAACACTGTCAGTCACCATCAACATGTATACATGAAGTAATATTGGTATAAACATGTAGGTCTTCTGCCTTAATTGAAAATAACAACAGTCCATTATTTTCGTCAACATCACAGTCACTGCTATCACTGTGTGTGTTATCATCTTCACTACTTACTATGTCACATTCATCAAATTGAGACTCAGATTTGTCATCACTATCATCAAAAACTTGCCGTATTTTATCCTCTGTGAATGTCTGATCGGCCATGTTTGCTTACTAAGAGTCTGGCGGTCGCAGAGTAACAGCCGATAGGTTGCACGGCCTTCCAAACAATAGTTTAACGGTTGCCTGCTTCGCTACATCGAGATTTCAGGATGTTCCTCACGCAACCAACAGATAACAGCAACAAATAGGAATGGATAATTTGTCGGGGCAGAGACTACAGACGAGCAGTAGAGGACATAATTATGATGCCGGGGCTCGCCCGACGTATGACTGGAACGGGAAATTTGTTACGTCGGAGCTCACCCGACTGACGAGGGGTAAGGGTTAATGGCTAGGGTTGCCCTTACAACTGCCTCCCGTAAAACGGTCATGTGTTTACTTTCTCAGTGCAATCTGTTACGTGTTGATTGGATTATGAGTGAAGTATTAGCTCTTGGAAGTATTTATGGTGAAGTGAGTTTTGTACCAAGGTTGCATTGTACAATTTTCATCATAAGCCTGGTATATTATTGTGTGGTGAACACAAAAGTACCATCTCAATAAAAATAACACTGAATAATCAGACCTTTCCTCCTGACATTTACCTGGAGTTAAAAACGGGAAACCACAGAAACCAACTTAACCAATGGTGAGATTCGAACTTACTAGCCTGTCAAATTTGCAAATAACCAAGCCCGTAGCCTTGCACCCACCTGTAGCAGATCATCCAACTCGTCCCAGTCGATATGTTTCATGTCTAACTTGGGAGGCAGTGTGAGGGCCCTTTGTTTCGCCTCTGCGTCTGTGACGAGGCAGGGGTCTGGTTCCGGAGTGAGTGGCTCCTCTAATTCCAACTCTGGCTCCTCAGCTCGGCTACTGTCCGCGTCCACATCCGTCAATGAGTCCAAGTCCTGCAAACCAACCTTTGAGTACCTCCCGTGCTCATTATACATAAGGTTCACAGAATAAGCCTGTGTGTATGTATCAGTAATTTCACTCTCTGTTTTTCCTTAGACTGATCAACATTGAACGAGGTGCTTGAGTTTTATGGAACTCCATAACACTTGATTCTGGACCATGTTATCACATGGAATTCATTAATGGCATAAATGGACACATCAACAGCTAACAAAAATTTTTCTAACATTGCTTCACAACTGCAACAAACATCACTGCTTTTAATTCAACCACAACTCAAGAAAGCATACATGTTTCTGTTAACCTTTCAAGTGCCGTTATAACCAGAACACTCTATGGAGGTGACGAGACGATGTGGCGGGTAGTGGAAGGTGACTCGCCATTGGCACAGGGTAAGCAGCGCCTTCATGCAAGCATTGAGCAGTTAGACTTATGTCCCACATGTGTGTGTTTAACAACACTTTATTTCAGCAAATATGAAGATTTAATGAAAATAGGAAAAATAGGCACAAAACATAAGCTCGTACATGAGTATTGGTCAGTGACTATTGTGTCACTGCACACACTCAGTTGTAGATTATACTACTGTATACTGATTTATAGAACTAAATGTGAATCGGCCGGAGTATTAAGTCAGTTTTCACTACTTTTCAGGAGACTGATAACATATCATTGACAGCACAGAACTTAATAAATACACTATATTAGTCATCTGTGTTGTGAAGCAACTATTCAGGTTCTATTTGTGTTAGTGGAATATCAATTTTAATTTAATGAACATATTTTTCAAATCAAATTTGGAAACGTGACTTAATGCCTTTCATCTCCGTGGTCAGTTTAGTGCAGCATAAAGCCATCCCGAATGAATATTTCACTTGATATTTTTTTTATTTTGAAATGGATTTGTCACATAAAAACCACCTAAATCCTGTACAAAAGTAACATGTGCGACCAGCTCAGTAGTAGCTCCACTGAATACAATGGTTGTACCGAGTGATGAAGACAGCATGGAAGGAAAGGAAGACCCCAGACGACTGGAAAAAGGGAATAATTGTCCCGAGCTTACAGAAAGGTAGTAGAACAGATTGCAGAAATTATCGGGGAATAACACTGATGAGTCATTGTGCAAAGATCTTCGAGAAAGTTTTGGAAAAGAGAATTAGGACAAGGATAGAAGGAGGGATGAGGGAAGAACAACATGGCTTCAGAGCAGGAAGGTCCACAGTGGATTTGATTTTTGCTGTAAGGCAGTTACAAGAACAGCACTATGAGTATGGAACAGATCTACTGATGGCCTTCCTGGACATTGAGAAAGCATATGACAGTGTATGCAGAAACTAAGTATGGAAGTCCCTGGAGGATCGAGGAGTAGAGAAATGGACTATAAGGAGGATAAAGGAGATGTACAAGGGAAGCGTGAGCTGTGTGAAAGTGGGAGGAGAGAGATCAGACTGGTTGGAACAGAGAAACGGCCTGAAACAAGGAAGTGCACTGTCACCGTTACTTTTCATTGTGGTGATGGATGACATAATGACCCGAGTGGCACAAGTAATTGGGGAAGGAAAGATGAAAGCAATGGTGTTTGCAGATGATTTGATGATTTGGGGAAACAAGGAGGAGGAGGTACAGGAACAGTTGGACGTGTGGGAAGGAATAATACAACGATATGAGATGAAATTTAGCATAAATAAGAGTGAGATGGTGATCACAACAAGGAAGAAGGAAAGAACCACAACGGGAATAACAATTGGTGGGGAACAGCTGAAGAAAGGGGAGAGTTTCAAGTATCTGGGAAGCCTGATACAAGATAATGGAAGAAACGATAGAGAAATAAATGAGCGGGGGAGACAGGCAGAAGCATTCCGGAGGAGTGTGAGAAGCATGTTATGGAGCAAGGATGTCCCTCAGAACAGCAAAAAGATCATATATCGGACGTACTATGTCCCTATCCTGACGTATGCCTCGGAGACCTGGGTTATGAAAGGAAGGGAGAGGAGCAAAATACAGGCCAGTGAGATGAGGTTCTTGAGAAGCAGTATTGGAGCTACAAAGATGGACAGAATAAGAAATGAGAGGACCAGAGAATTAATGAAGGAGGAACCATTACAGGATCGTATAGAGAACTCTAGACTTAGATGGTATGGACATGTAAAACGAATGGAAGAGAAGAGGATACCCAGGAGGATACACGAGACAAAGTGGGAAGGATAGAGACCGAAAGGAAGACCGAGAGACAGGTGGCTGAAGGGGGTGGAAGAAAGCGTGAAGAAGAGAGGAGAAGACTGGACAAGGGTGGAGGCTGAGAGATGGTGGGAAGATAGAAGACGTTGTAGAGGCTTGTGTTCCAAACAATAAAGGGCAAGGAGGCTATGTAAAACAAATGAAAGAAGAACTTCAAAAATTCAAAATTACTGAAGAAGATTGTCTAAATCGAATTGAGTACAGAAAAAAATATTTTGGCCTCAAAATTCTTGTCGGGGAGAAGAAGAATCTCAACAGAGGAGAATGGACTGCTGAAAGAAGAGCTGTGCAGTCGACAAGGATGAAACACTTCTGGAAGAGAAAGAAGGAAACTAGACCTATAAAGAAGTGATATTTGCGTGGTCCTTGTTGGCCTGTTCGCGGTGTATATATTACGTTATTATGACGATATGACCGCCATTTTGCGTACATGTACACGACTGGGCAGGATATCGAATTGTGTAGCCAATAGGCTTCACCCAATATCCAACAGAAGATGCCACACTATTGGCCGAGTAGAAGCGCCAAGTTTAAAATCCGCAAATGAATGTTATGGATTCATATCTTGCCTGCATTCTCCTGTTATTCTTTGTATTGCACTCCAAAGTGGTGTTTGCGGCAGACTTCTTCTCAGATTTATTTTAAACACATTTCATTTGTTGCAAGAACCGTCGGCGTTTGTGTGACACGGCATTGGTATATTAAGGCGACACATGTGAATAATACGTGCTCGATTGTGTTTACACAGGTTAGTGAGATGTGATCGTTCAGCATCATCACTCATTCCCTAACTGATGCATCCTCCCTCCCTATGTTCAAATAAAAATAAAGTTTGCATTTCCATGTCTGATACTTTGTCCATTCCATTCTATTTCTTTGATACTAAGATTTTTGCTTAGCAAGGGATAGTAGTGAACGTCATTAAGGGGTAGCCGGAAATACTGGTGGATAAGTGAGGTTATGGTAGTCTCATGATGGGCTGATTTAAGATGTAAGTTGCGAAGTTCGCGTCTATAGTACCCCCCCCCCCCCCAATTTCGGAACTAAAAATTTAGAAAAGAAAGGGGGTCCTATAGCCGAGTAAATACGGTACATCATTTATACAAACCGGATATAACCTAGTATACAGCCTACACATATGGAGAAATCACTGCTAACAGACAGTATAATATTGTCTACTGTAGACACAGTGCACTTAATATACAAAATAAGAAATTATCACCCAAAGTAAATCCACTTGCATATACAAAGCTAGGAAAGAAGCTTGTAGTTTAACGTGACCGTTAATCTTGAGATCATGAGCCACGGGATCTCCTTTTTACGTGGAATCCGAACCACAGGACATGGCATTTCACTTCGAAAATCTCACATGCATTGACCGGGAGCCTTGGTGAGAGGCATACAGCTAGACCGCTGAGCCACCACGCCCCCCCACTTGCATATACAGGCCATTATCATTAAAATAAATCTGCACAGCATCAGATTATTTAAGTCCAGTGAGAGATTACTAAGCATCATGGGGTTGGCAATTTAACACTTGGATTTTCCGCCAAATCAATACTTTTACTTATGTAAAAAATTATAGGTACATGTTTCGGGGATCTTACTGTCCCCTTCTTCAGGATAGGATAGGATATAGGATATAGGTATAGGATGATATTCAGTATTTAACACATGATACCTTAATAATTACCACAAACAATTACTACTAGTTCAGGGAGAATTTTTTTACCTTTTACAGGGCAAGGTAAAAATGGCTAGGTAAAAAAGGTTTTTTTATTTCGAAATGGCGAAATCCCAAATCCTTGTTGATAAAAGGCTGGCTTTAAATTGGCATTTCTAGCCCCCATAGCAATTGCTTCCATCGTTTCATTATGTCACTGACTTTCTTTTAGTTGTTGCTTGCCCTGCTGCGGGGATTTAATGGTTTTTGCCACCGCACTGGCACCGCCCAAAAGTGAACCCAGAGCATCCAAACCGGCAAATAAAGTAGGTAAAAATCCTGCTCGTTTGTGGACGGGAATCATTCTCCCTTGTTTTGAACCCTGTCGCTGACGTTTTGGAATAACACGTCTCTGTGTTGCTCGAAGAGCTTTCCTTACGGTCAACATTTTTTTTTCCGCAAGGGTGTGTCCACTAATGCCTTACAGGGTCTTATCTTTAGTCTTTTTAGTTTTTCTCACCACATATCTTTGTTTCACCATGATGATGTGGTCACCACCGGGTGAGTTAGCCGTGGTCGTTACGGCATGACTGCTGGCAGTCGCTCACATCTGGGAGGCGAGGAGGTTCGAATCCCCCCGCCGGCAACCTTGAAGATGGTCTTCTGTGGTTTCCCATCTTCCTTCCAGGCAAATGCCGGGGTTGGTCCCTAACTATAGGCCAAAGCCGCTACCTTCCAACTCCTCGGCCTTCCCTTCCAACTTTCCTCCCCAACGGTACTTGTAGCTCACCCATTGGGTGTCCGTCTCGAAGCAGCTACAAAACTGGTGAGCCGAACATGTCCTCGGACACTACCGGCACTAAAAAAAACTAAAAAACCATAATGACCACGTACCTAGTGGGTACTCGTTTTGCTCTCTGTATAGCAGCTGTGTGACATAATATTGATCCAACAAGATGATCATAGTAGTCAGTAGATATGACCTGTGTGTAATACGGCATTCAGTGCAGTTGCTGAGATGATATATTTATCCAGAGGTCTTGGTGTACTTTCCATACTTGCCATGAGTTCCTTAAGGGGACCTGGTCGTGATCGTTGTGCAATTGATATAGCGATTCCTTAGCTAGTAATTTTCGTCCTGTCGCATCTTGTGATCTGGAAATTAATACACTTATTGTAATACACATTAGCCACTAATGTGGAAGATTTCATACTCATAACTGTTGACTGTGATATAATACGGCTTACGTAGGGGCGTGGTGGCGCAGCGGTCGAGCTGTTTTCCTCTCACCATGGAGGACTGGGTTCGATTCCCGGTCAATGCATGTGAGATTTTCAAAGTGAAATGCCATGTCCTGTGGTTCGGATTCCACGTAAAAAGGTGGTCCCGTGGCTTATGATCTCGAGATTAACAGTCACGTTAAACTACAATCTTCCTTTTTTATAATATGGCTTACATAATAGACTGCTGAAACACATGTACTGTATGCTATTTAGGTACACTTTTCTCATAACATATTTATGATTTTACAATGAAACTCAGTGAATTTGCTTAATACATCCATACATATATTAATTTAAGTATATATTTTCTATTAAAAAATGAATTGAATCCTTTTTTCCCCCCTTCTTTTGAACAAATTGCGCAATAATATGCCATTTTAATGGAGCAGTATTTTTCTATTATAATTCTAGTACAGGAGATTGTTAGAACAATGATAAGCTTTTTTTTGCGCAAATTTTAATACTGTACTATTTACGCAGTCCATTGATGTGAAAAAGTGTGAATAATGTTTGAAAACGCGTGTTAACTACCAGCCTTTGAAGTACAGTATTTTGAATCCGAATTGCATTTTGTAAGTATTTTCTATCTAAATTGCATTTTGTAAATATTGTCAATTCAAATAACAGTAAAGTAAGTATGCAGTTAGTTTTAGTTGTAAGTATGTAGGCCTAGTTAGTTTGTCTATTAGATATAGTTCATTGTTCCATTAGTCTGTGGTGTGTGAGTGTGTCTGGTAGCAGTTGCATTGTTTATTAGTTATAGTTCATTGTTTCAGTAGACTGTGATGTGTGAGGGTGCATGTGAGTGTGCCTGGTGACAGACTGTTTTAGTGGTAGTATTTGTTGTTGGTTGAACTTAAGTATTTTTTTCGTTAGTAGATTTTGGTATTTAATTGTTAGTACGGTAGAAGGTTAGTATTTTTGTTAGTAGAATTGCTCTTTCTTAAAGGGAGTAGCAGCCTTTCAGAATAAATCAATTCTTTACTAGTCTTATAGACGGTTAAGATATTGATAATATAAGCCAAATAATGGCTACACCGCATCCTGCTGCACGGCTGAAAGCAACGGGAAACTACAGCCGTATGCTATTCCCGAGGATATGCACCTCTCTATGCATAATTACATGTGATGACGGCCTCCTCCCTTGTAAAAATTCAATCAGGAGGTTAACTAGTCCCCCGTTTGGATCTCCGGGTGGGGACTACTCGAGAGGGGGTTAACATCACAGAAGTGACAAAGATGAAATCTGACATTCTACGGATCGGAGCGTGGAATGTTAGCAGTCTGCTAGGAAGTGGAAGGTTAGAAAACTTAGAAAGGGAAATGGATAGGTTGAGGTTGGATTTGGTTGGGATTAGTGAAATGCGCTGGCAGGAAGAACAGGACTTTTGGTCAGGAGATTATAGGGTCATTAGCACTAAATCAAACAATGGCCGAGCAGGGGTTGGTCTCATATTGAGTAGGAAACTTGGACAGAGGGTGGAATATTATGAGCAATATAGTGAACGGATTATTGTAGCAAAAATCAATACTAAACCTACCTGCACCACAGTGGTACAAGTCCATATGCCTACCAGTCAAGCTGATGATGCGGATGTTGAAAGGTCTACGAAGAAATAGACGAAATTCTGAGATATATCAAGGGTGATGAAAATGATATAGTAATGGGAGATTGGAATGCTGAGGTAGGAAAACGGAGAAGGGAAGATAGTAGGAGATTTCGGATTAGGTGAAAGGAATGATCGAGGAAGCAGGCTGATGGAATTCTGCACCGAGCATGAGTTGGTCATAGCTAACACCTTATTCAATAACCACAATAGAAGAATATACACATGGATGAGACCAGGAGATACAGGGCGTTACCAAATCGACTTCATTATGGTCAAGCAGAGGTTTCGAAACCAGATTTTGGATTGTAAAACATATCCTGGTGCTGACATAAACTCTGACCACAATCTGGTTGTAATGAAATGCAGATTAAAGTTGAAGAAACTGAAGAAAAGTCAAAAGCCAAAAAAGTGGGCAATAGACAGACTGAAAGACAAGGATGTAAACTTCTCAAATAGCACCTGTCCGATCATACCATCATGGAGAGCTTGAATCAATCCCACGAAATGTTCAGAACATTCCACACACCTTAAAACCAACCTCATGGCATTCCTAGGAACACTGTAAATGGCTTCATATTTCATTGGAACAGTATTGAAGGCTCTTTCAAGGTCATAAAAGACTAAGAACAGAGGTGTCATTCGTTCTCTGCATTTCTACTGCAGTTGTCTTAAACAGAAGATCATGCCAATTATTGTTCCTCGGGAAGTACGAAATCCACACTGGGATTCAGAAGTATTCTCCCTGGGACAGTTTGAAGTCGATTCAATAGGATCCTAACAAAAAATTGTCCCACTTTGGAAAGCAGGGAAATACCACAGTAGTTTCCACAGATACTGCGATCGCCTATCTTGAAGATAGTAACAATGGTGGCGCTTTTCCCATCACTATTGTAGATGTGCCCTACCCAGTGTGCTACTCCATAATAGCATAAGTCCTCGCATAAACATCACATATTTTGAGCTTAAGATTTGTGGCAGAAAAGCAGGATGTGCAATTATGTGAAGAATATTAAAATTCAAATATGAAACACCACAAGCTTATTCTTTTTAAATACTTATCATTCTTTGCTGCACCTTTGTGGATACAGTACAACCCCTGTAATCCGTCACCTTTGGGACTGAGGATGTGGTTGGAACGAAAAAAAAGGTCGGATTATCAGAAAGTACAGAAAAATACGGATTTACATTAAAATAAGCAATCTCTGAACTCAAGATATCGGGGTTCCTTTCCTTCTTTCTTGGTAGAACCACATCCACAATGCGTTGTCAAGCAGTCCAAGTTTAGGCCTTTTCAATGTTTTGCGATTCTTAAAAGCGTTTTCACCATCTATCGTCACTGTACATGATTCAATCTCTTTCCGATTTCTTCTCCAATCTTTTATTGTCGTAACGCTACATTGAGTTCCTTGGCAATTTTTTGGAGTGATTCCTCTTTATCCAGTCTTCCTAGCACTGTTAATTTTTCATTTAATTAAAAACTAACGTGTTTACGTTTCCCTCCTGACATGTTGAAAAATTATACACAACTGTACAGTCCACACAATGTGTACATACAACAAATTGCTGTACAGTACTGTAACGAAAACAGAAGAACAATGTCGTAAAACCAACGAACAGTAAGCACTAAAAACTTCACAGTGCAGTACAAAACACGGACATTGACAGAAGCGATACGAGAGACGACGGAGCACTAAAACGGACAAGCGATAACAACAATGGCGCGATGGGTAGTGAGTCACCACCACGAGTCGGGACAAGTTCGGCTCGAGCACGGTCGGATCAACCGGAGTGACGGACCATCCGAGGGCAGACGAGAGGGGTTCTACTGTATTCTTAAAATTAATATTATTCGCTTAATTTGTAATCCTGTGTGTTTCACTTTCATCAAGATCACCTTTCTCATTGTGAACACACGCACGGGTCTCTGTTGCGATGTTTACACGCTAGACTGGCACGATATGTTCCTTGCGTATGTTTCCGCCAATAGCGATCGGGCCTGTTATCACATGGGTGAAGATGGGCTAATAGCCCTTCGTACGGCGGCTTATTGAATCTGAAGTCTATTCGTCGAGTGGAGACAGTGCCCCTGGCTACCTGGACAGGGAAACACGCCCAGTACACGTCATCGGCTCTGCCAGACAGGGGTAGCCAAGAAGCTCCGAGATCATTAGTCATGCCGTAGCCCTAGGAAAGAAGAGACTTGCTGCACTGTATACTATTGCCTGTCATAAGCAGTTAAGAACTTGTGAATTAATTAAAAAATACATAAACGAACAATAAATAAACCACGCTGTAGCATGTAACCTCTTCACATGTAGGCTATACACAGCACTGAAGTTGGCGTACGTTCAACAGGCACAGCTCAATGCACCCCTTGCGGGCAGCCCTGCAATCACGTGTACAATTGTGTTTACTTCCACTATCTCGACTCGGCGAACAGACTTTAGGTCATTCTGAAGCCAACTTGCGGAAGTGATGGGCGCAAACAAGTTCCACTCCCCTGATGCGCTGAACGCTGTCTAGCGTGCTGGCCGCTCACGTACCATGAGTCATAGCCTGCAGGCGAACAGACAAGACTACTTTCTTCTGATTAGGTCATGCCAGATTTTAAGTTTGCGCAGCGTGTGCAACCAATTGCCGCATAAATATGAATTTGCTATGCAACATTATGCCATGAAATTTTATAACCCTATTTTTTAAATTTGAAAAGTAGATGTGACAATTATGCGAGGAAATACGGTAATGATTGCTATTAAATGAATGATTGTTCCAGATTATCATTGTATTTGATTTTCAAAAAATTTCTTCCTTTCATTAGGACCCTGATCTTTATACACTGCAGCTTATGGCAGGTATATCTAAAACTTAATTGAAAATGAGTGCAGAAAGTATGTTCATATCGCATTGAGCAATGACTGTATTTAATGCAAACATTTAAGTAATATTCACAATAATAATAATAATATCGTATGGCCTCGGGTGCCGGGTGCAAGCTCTGTTATTTGACACCCAAAGGGTAGCGTACATGTCGAATTTCGTTGTTCCTTGAAGCACTATGAAAGTCAAGGAGGGTAGATATCTAAGCTCCTTGAACACCATAGCGCCTTCTAGTAGAGAAATGAGGAACTTTGTGTTGGCGGAAACTCCCGAGATTAATTTTGCCATTATGAACGCGGCTTACTGAATTCAAAAGGGTTCTTTGACATGCCAACATCGTATGACATGCGTGTTGTAATTTTTGCCGCCTTTCAAAAATCACTTACCACAGCCAGGAGCAAACCTGCAAGCTTGGGGTTAGTAGACTGACACGTTAACCACTCTCCCACCGTGGCAAGCATATTCACAATGCAAATAGTGTTTATATTAACCTGCAGTAGCTTTTACTCTGCTCGTCGATTAAAACTAGTGTACTGTTAATCATTTGCTCTTTGCTGTGGGTATACTGAGCTGTCCAAAGGTGTAGAATGTCCACAATGAACAACTTAGGAGTCCTTGTTGTTTGAAGATAGTTAGAATGAAGTCCGAGCATATACAGGGCGACCACTGTGTGAAGGGTGTGGATATTTCTCTGTTGTTTTCCTTGAAGAAAACATACTACGCATTGACAGAATCATAAATCTGACAAGTAAGTCTCCTCTCAGAGTGATATTTTCATCCTGAAAGCAGTGCCAAGCCTTGTACCGTAAATGTCTTCAGTCACATGAAAGCTTGTTGATTCTTTTTAGGGGATTTGCGACATCGTGGTCATGTAGAAACGTAAAAGTGGGTGTGTGTACTTGTAAACGAGGTAGAATTAGGGTAGGAAGCGGCCGTGGCCTTACGTTAGCTACCATCTCGGCATCTGCCTGGAGTAGAATTTTACCAATTCAACCATGATCAAATTGCTTAAATGTGTTGGTATTAATAAGTCTGATGAAGAGGCACTAAAGCCTTCGCTAAATGAAAGCCAGTCTGTATATTGTCAAGTGTTAGCAATATTGTACCTCAAAATCGACCCCATTGAAGGAGTCACTTCGGCATGAGTTGCGCTTTCTGATGGTGACCACAAATCGTTGGTCATCATCCTCCTTGAGATGGATCATCCCCAGAACTCCCCAGTGGATGCGGAGAGCCCCTTCCAGCACCAGCCTCCCGTTAACCTGGAAACATCAAGACCATTTACCCAATAGAGACAAAGTAAATGTTATTACATTTATTCATATTTTTTTGGGATATTGCCGTATGAAAATCAAAAATTAAGATTCCTAGACGTTTCAAGAGAGACCTTGCCTCCTTTTTTAATAGAATCAAAACAATGTGGCCAAAGAATGTGAGCCAATGAGCTTACAAAAAAAAACCTAGAGAAATTCCTCTGTTCCTCACCAGATAGCAGCCAGAAGCTACTGTATGGACCTTAGTAGAATAGAGCGGCGGAAAGAATAGTAAGGAAGGAGAAGGTAAAGGGGGCGGGGGAAAAAATTGAGACTCCTCTAAGGAGCTGAATGAAATATGGTGTGATAAGCTCATCTCTGCGTACATCAAGGATGAATCTAACAAAGGCATTCTGTGTTTATTGAATTTTGAACTAGTGAGCAATATTTCAACACATACATGGTCATTCCAGGATAAAGTGCTGTCCTCTATAAGTCTCAGAGTGTTTGTATTACTAATTGAGACTTTAAGCATAATTGACTTATCAACAGAGTTCAAAAGTCTCGAATTTCCAAGAAAAACTGTCTTCGAAGCCTTAAGAATTAGATGGTGATCAGCTGCCTAGTTTAGTTAGTTATTGTTGTTTTAAGGGGTGGAACTACGAGGTCATCTGCCCCTGCTGCCTAGTTTACTAGCCTTTCTACATCATCGTTAACGTTCTTTGGCACATTAGGATTTGTGTAGTAGGAAAATGAGTATATACTTGAAGATCGTAATCAAACATATTGAAAGATGTTGAAGGTACATGTGTGGCGCTCTATGGAAGTGGAACATGGACTATTGGTGCAGCAGAAAAGAGGAGAATTGAAGCATTTGAAATGTGGTGTTACAGGAGAATGATGAAGATCAGATGGGTAGATAGAGTAACAAATGAAGAGGAATTAAGGCAGGCGGGAGAGGAGAGATGTTTCTGGTGACTGCTAATGAAGAGAAGAGATAGGCTGGTAGGACACATACTAAGACACCCAGGGATAGCCAGTTTAGTTATGGAAGGAAGGGTCGAGGACAAGAACTGTAGGATAGACCATTAAACAGATTGCCTCGGATGTGAAGTGTGGTAGCTATGTAGAGATGAAACGATTACCTCAGGACAGGAAAACTAGTCAAAAGACTGAAGACTCAAACAACAACAACAACAACAACAACATGTAAACAATAGTGGGTCAAGAACTGACCCTTGCGGCACACCAGTTTTTACCCATGTCCATTCAGAACAACTGCCATCTTTACTTTCGGTTCTTTCATCTAACTATGAATGAACCCAGTCGATGACACTCAGAAGACAGAGATGATGTAGGAAGAATACACTAGGCCTAGTCATTAATGAAAATACAATGCAACTCATTACACCCATTTCTTGGCAAGTGTTTGAATGTTGTGTTAATTTATAGTTAAAATCCTTAATTTAGTCTAAGGATTTGTAGCATTTAAGTGTTCCACTTATTCCAGACATCTCTATCTCCCAACTTGAAGCTGGAATGCTAGGAAATGTGTATTGAAATGTTGTGCCATAAAAAAACTTTGATTAAGTGGGAATCCTGGTTGGCATTTCTGTGGTCTAATAAACTAATGTACATAATACACACACAAGTATGGAACATGGCCCTAATTTAAGTGTTATCACCCTCATACTCGATATTATTAGAGGATGCATGGGTGATTTCATAAAACTTTAATTAAAAAGTTCCAATTTTGTTTTACTTTGCTTGAGGGTGGTCTCTTCAAATAGCAGAGCCTGACATACCTCTCGACTCCTAACTTCTCCGCTCCGCCCGTCGTAAAAGCTGTTGAACACTTTCAGCTTGGACTCCAGATGAGACCTGAAACATCCATATTTACTAACTGCTGTGACACTGTTTCAATTAAAATACAGATATTCATATTACTCTTTACCTTTGAAATATGATATGAACATCAAATGTTCATTAGGCTCTAATACTTATGAAATAAATCATTAAAAACATGTCATGTCTTAAGGCCCTATCTGGCTAAGCACTTGCTTGTAAATTAAATATGGCAAACTACTTTAATTCAGTGGAATAAGGCTTCCTCAATTCAGTGCGACTGAGGTTTTGAAAGACAGACCATCCAACATATTGTGGAGGACTGCAGCCTTTGAGCCTATAATGGGAACCTGAAAGACTTTCATGATGCAACGCAGCCTGCTCTTGATTTGATATCAAATTTAAATATTACCTTGTAAATCTGAACATTTTATTTGTGTGTCTCCTCATCAAAATTTATTTTAATATTTATTGTTATTTTAGGCTAAATGCTAATGTGTTCCTTAGCTTTTAATTATGTAGATGTACCATTCCATACGCTAAATATATACAGTGTAACGTGGCTAATTCGAACTTCCATAATTCGAAATCTTCTTTAATTCGAATTTTTCTCTTGGTCCCTAGCATTTTATATACAATCAATGCTAAAATATCGTGGTTAATTCAAATTATATTTTGGATAATTCGAAGTTTTTAGTGTAAAAAGCCGATTGGAAGCCAAACAGTTGGGACAATTCCCGAAAAAACTGTTCCGAGTGCAGCTCCAAGCAACAAAAAACATCACAGAACTTACGTGGTTTGTTTAAAGTAGAAATGACGTAATTAGTTCTGTTTTCCGTTCCTTAAATTTGTTAGATTCTTTTGTGAAGGCTGAGAGATTTAATTGTAGGAAACAGTAAAAATCTCAAACTATTTTGAAAAACAGTAGATTTCTCTAAGACTTAACTAGATTGCTGGATTACTACTGCCGTTAAATAGGTGAATAGTATATTTTGGTTTTATTTTCCATTTGAAACTTTTGAGGTTATTCACGATACAGTCTTTATAAAGTACCGTTGTCTGTTAATCTGCTTTGTTTAACGTAAATCATTATGTAAACGAAATACAATATATTTTCTCTACCCTTTTCAAAGAACTTTCTTAATTCAAATTTTTGGATAATTCAATTTTTTTTACTGGTCCCTTGAGGTTCGAATTATCCAAGTTCCACTGTACCTGATTTTCCATCAACTTGAACCATCTTCAGTGTTGTCACATGTCATGTCATGCCATGCCATGCGTATGGAGATATAGGGAGTGTTTAGCTTGAGCGACTAGAATCCTTGCCAGTTAGTTTCATGACTTCTCAAAATAAAGTATATAGCCTATCAAAGGTTTTTCAGATTTTCATTTCACGACTTATGCCTGTTGTTAGATGTCTGATGATTTCAGCTAACTACCGTCCAGCTCCGTGGCTAAATGTTTAGAGAGCTAGGCTTTGGCCTGATGTGCCCCGGGTTCGATTCCCGGCCGAGCCATCAGAGATTTTGATCTCCTGGGGTTAATTCCCTTGGCTCAGGGACTGGGTATATGTGCCGTCTTCATTATCACTTCATCCTCATTACGACGCACAGGTCGCCCACGGGCGTCAACTTGAACGAACTGCACTCGGCCTCTCCAGAGGCCACACGATCATGATCACGAGAAAACTACCCAACTCTATCAACTCTGAGAGAGCAGAGAGAGTTAGAAATGATCGCCCTAAAGATAAGAGTGAGAGAGAAAAGATATATTTGAATTACAGCCAATGGCCATAGCGGGGGATTTGAATTGAACGCCCGTAGGCTCCCCAAGTTCAATTTCAAGTACAGTGGAACATGAATAATTCGAAATCGTTTTTAATTCGAATTTTTCTCTTGGTCCCTAGCATTTTACATACAGTACAATCAATGCTAAAAAATCGTGGTTATTTCGAATTATATTTTGGATGATTCGAAGTTTTTACGTGTAAAAAGCCGATCGGAAGCCAAACAGTTGGGTCCGAAAAACAAGATGGTGACGACGCATCTGGCGATGAACTCGTGGAGGAAGTTCCCGAAAAAACTGTTCCGAGTGAAGCCCAAACAACAAACCACATTAAAGAAATTAATTGTTTTTTTTTGAAAGTCGAAATGATATAACTGATTCTGTTTTCCGTTCCTTAAATTTGTTACATTCTTTTGTGATGGCCGAGAGACTTGATTGTAGGAAACAGGTAAAAATCACAAATTTCTTTGAAAAACAGTAGATTTCTCT
The DNA here is from genome assembly GCA_946902985.2 of Meconema thalassinum. Lineage (NCBI taxonomy): Eukaryota > Metazoa > Arthropoda > Insecta > Orthoptera > Tettigoniidae > Meconema > Meconema thalassinum. The sequence continues at coordinate 295,479,421 of OX336396.1, read as the reverse complement.
AAGACTTAACTAGATTGCTGGATTACTACTGTCGTTAAATAGGTGAATAGTACATTTTGGTTTTATTTTATCATTTGAAACTTTTGATGTTATTCACGATACATTTATTATACAGCTTAATTAAGGTTCTTGGATGAAAACTTACAAGTTTGAATATTTTCTCTACCCTTTTCAAAGAACTTTCTAAATTCGAATTTTTGGATAATTCGATTTTTTTACTGGTGATAATCGAGGTGAGGCGCGTGTTACTAAGGTAACAAAAGATATGGTTTTTTGCTCTCAGAAACACACAACATGATTCTAAAATAAATGCTGAAGCCTAGATTCACTCAGGGTAAGTTGCAAAACACAAGTGTCACGAAGAGGTGCGCCACACCTTGCATTTGCCCACACAGTTGTATCTAAATAGTCCAGGTCCTAAGCATGCTCCACCCTCAAATTAACTAAAACTTCGTTTTATTCAAATGCTGCGCAGCATAGACGAGTGAAATTATCTCAAGACTGAGCTGACATGATGTACAGTGGTACCATAAAACTTTGTAAGTGTGTAATTTCAGATTTCCTTCCAGGTTATTTTTTCTTCCATATGCCAACTTTAGAAATTTTGAAAACAGAGTAGCTGCAAGCATAGAGAAGTTCTGAGCTATGAATGTCAACAGAATCAATAAGGTTTAGAAGTAAATCTTCCAAATCTTTGACTGTATCCTGCATATTTGCTTCACCTGCTGAACATTTGCTGAACCTTCAACAATCAAATCCATGGATCCAGCATTCAATTTTATCATGCTTTATCTTGCAGATTTTCATCCCCAGAACAGTTTTGTTCTAATTTTTAGTTCAGCATCCAGGACTTGCATGTTGTATATATAATTTTAACTAATGTGAAAGGAAGCAGTAGCAACGCACGTCAGCTATACTACACCCTCCGCCTGGAGCGAAGTGCGCCATGGAGAAAACACACCCTTTCCTGAAAATTAATCAGAGATGTTCACCACTCAAATTTGACAGCACAAAACACAAATCATTAACGACATCGCCGAAAGTCGGAATGTGAATGAAGGAATTTCTTCTTCTAAGTCCCCAGTCGTATTTACTTCTCAGCGCACACACTTTGTTAACATTTTCCTCAGCACCTCGGTCTGCACAGACTGAAAGGTTCAACATAACTTCAAAGTTCACGTTCTTAACAATTATTGGTGTGTGAGCTTCAATACAGAACTCTTGTTCATCAACTCTTACAATCCCTGCTTTGTGATGGGATTTCTCATGGTTGAAGAGGATTCCTATTTCTATGCAGCTGAAATGAAGTTCATGACTGGTACAATTGGCTGGAAGGAACTCTACTCACGTGGAATCATTTGAGTTGTATGAGCAGTAGAACAATCCATAAAAAAGTCCTCTCGGCACACCGGAAGGCGGAGGTAGATTTCATTGGGCAAACTTGGGGATAGGCGAAAATAGGCAGAATATGCACGTTTCCGTAGAAAGTTAAGACCTCATTTATTGCGAGAAAGTATTTTATATTTGGAGCTTAATTAACTTTGTTTTTCGTCATTTTAAGCATATTTTAAACATTTTATTGTCCTATGGGGACGGTAACCTTCTTGTCATTTGGGGTACATTTTTATATTGTGGTCACACTGTCCTTATGCAAGGTTTCGACACTGATGTGTAACTATGTAACGGTCTGTTACCTCTTCACGCAAAATTGTATCTCCCGCAGAGATTTTGGTTGGTTCCTCAGTTTAGGGACCGCGACAACGCGGTCATGTAACCCCGTGTACTTAACAGTAGTTCCTAATGTTGCTACCTGATACTACAGTCAACGACACCTAGCCCTGAACTTGGCTACGAGATATCATCGCAACCAGCAACTCGCAACGAACGTTGAATCTTCCCCTCCAAAGGAAAGCAGACTGAGGGATTTATAGCGCTCTTAGAAAATCCGACGACTTCTGCAGGCTTTGAACCCGCGAACTTGGGCATAGAAGTTCAGCATACTACCAGTTACGTCACCGAAGCCGCTTCTCACTTAGTCAGATGGAAAACTGAATGTCATCGCGTGCAAGTGCGTTGTCATGGCAACGTCTGATGGCTCATCCCTCATCAATTTAGAAGTGTTGTCATGGCAACCTCTGATAGCTCTTGGCATTTCCTTATAATTCCGAAATCATTTTTCTCATCCCTTGGCGTAATGGTGGGTCATATCAAAAATTCTTTCAGACAAAAGTTTTAGGTAATTATTAGGGGAATATTGTCCATTTTGTAGGGTTCTGATATTGTGCCTATTAAGAGAGATATGATTAATGTTTCCCAAAAACCCACTTTTCCCCACCCCTTTGGTCAATGGTTGGTGCTATCAAAAAACTCTTCAAACATAAATTTTTGGGCCTTATTCGATACACGGTATGAACTTTGAATGGATTCGATATTTCAAATATTAAGAGAGTTATAGCGATATTTCATTCTTTCGAAAAAAGCCCCTCATTTTCACCCCCGTTGACCGATTGTGCCCATTAACGAACTCAACCGAGATTTTATAGGGCTACATATTATGTAAAAAAATCAAATTGATTGGTGCAAAATTGCGGTAGTTATCGTGTCCACAAGAAAGTGATGTATGTATATATACATATACAGTGGCTGTACCGAGTGATGAGGACAGCATGGAAGGAAAGGAAGACCCCAGAGGACTGGAAAAAAGGAATCATTGTCCCGATCTTCAAGAAAGGTAGTAGAACAGATTGCAGAAACTATCGGGGAATAACACTGATGAGTCATTGTGCAAAGATCTTCGAGAAAGTTTTGGAAAAGAGAATTAGGACAAGGATAGAAGGAGGGATGAGGGAAGAACAACATGGCTTCAGAGCAGGAAGGTCCAGAGTGGATTTGATTTTTGCTGTAAGGCAGTTACAAGAACAGCACTATGAGTATGGAACAGATCTACTGATGGCCTTCCTGGACATTGAGAAAGCATATGACAGTGTATGCAGAAACAAAGTATGGAAGTCCCTGGAGGATAGAGGAGTAGAGAAATGGACTATAAAGAGGATAAAGGAGATGTACAAGGGAAGCGTGAGCTGTGTGAAAGTGGGAGGAGAGAGATCTGACTGGTTGGAACAAAGAAACGGCCTGAAACAAGGAAGTGCACTGTCACCGTTACTTTTCATTGTGGTGATGGATGACATAATGACCCGAGTGGCACAAGTAATTGGGGACGGAAAGATGAAAGCAATGGTGTTTGCAGATGATTTGATGATTTGGGGAAACAAGGAGGAGGAGGTACAGGAACAGTTGGACGTGTGGGAAGGAATAATACAAGGATATGGGATGAAATTTAGCATAAATAAGAGTGAGATGGTGATCACAACAAGGAAGAAGGAAAGAACCACAACGGGAATAACAATTGGTGGGGAACAGCTGAAGAAAGTGGAGAGTTTTAAGTATCTGGGAAGCCTGATACAAGATAATGGAAGAAACGATAGAGAAATAAATGAGCGGGGGAGGCAGGCAGAAGCATTTCGGAGGAGTGTGAGAAGCATGTTATGGAGCAAGGATGTCCCTCAGAACAGCAAAAAGATCATATATCGGACGTACTATGTCCCTATCCTGACGTATGCCTCGGAGACCTGGGTTATGAAAGGAAGGGAGAAGAGCAAAATACAGGCCAGTGAGATGAGGTTCTTGAGAAGCAGTATTGGAGCTACAAAGATGGACAGAATAAGAAATGAGAGGACCAGAGAATTAATGAAGGAGGAACCATTACAGGATGGTATAGAGAAATCTAGACTTAGATGGTATGGACATGTAAAACGAATGGAGGAGAAGAGGATACCCAGGAGAGTACATGAGACGAAGTGGGAAGGAAAGAGACCGAGGGGAAGACCGAGAGACAGGTGGCTGAAGGGGGTGGAAGAAAGCGTGAAGAAGAGAGGAGAAGACTGGACAAGGGTGGAGGCTGAGAGATGGTGGGAAGACAGAAGACGTTGGAGAGGCTTGTGTTCCAAACAGACCCGGCCAGTGGCTGGAAACTGTGCAAGATGATGATGATGATGACATACATTATATAAACATTTTAACTGACGGTGGTTTTGGGGTCTAGGGGATGTGAAACGTGAAGATATGACAAAATTTTCTGGAAGTCGAAACATGGCACCCATTGCAATAGTTAGCTTTCTAATGAAATCTACCTAAAAGAACCTTTCTCGTTCTTTTCTAAATGAGTGTGTTTAATTCAAGTCATTAACACCACTGTATCCACGAATTGTTGATTGCTTTGTGGTCCTAAGTCTTGCCTTAATATTTTTGAAGCAGCGTTGATTCTGCGTCTTTCCCATATAACAAGCAGTCAAAGTTTATATGAACCATCTGAATTCGTAGCAAACAGACAGTTGACTGGACTTTACTCCTCTTCTCTCCATGGCAAGGTCCGCCTTGGTGACAGGTAAGAAAAGACCGATCTTTCACAGTTTTAGGGCCTACATATTATCGGATGTATAATCTGAAATAAGTTGTATTCTCTAAAAGCCGCAGTAGTTAAAAGGGACGTAAAACCAATAACATTATATGAAATAAGTTGTGGCAGAATCGTCTTCACCCAGTGTTGCACTATGTCGTAGAAGCCCTTTGATTCTCTACAAATCATCCTAATGTTCTTGAAAATCTGCAGTCATCCTGTATATGCCTTAAAATCATCTGTTATGTTCATCATTTTTGCAAGTTCTCCAACCTTCTATTTTAGCATGTCACCACTAATACACACAGTAGGTTGACAGCAAGCTTTTGTTGAAACCACTTGTAAAGTACCTTTTCCATGTCAGAAAATTTTTCCTAGTTTATGAAATTCCTCCAAAATGGTCTTCTATATGATATGATTGCATAAAGTAGTGTAGGCTACTTGACGTATAACTTCAATGCTATTTCTGCTTATGCAAGTTTTCTCCATGCCCCGTATAATAAATCGAATATCATGTCAAATTTTCATATTATGCATCACAGACCCTGCACATAGAAATAACAATATGTTTAATTCTTTAAGTCTTTAAATTTATCCTCGAACGAGTATCTTATTATCTATTTATCAGACAAAGTTGCTGCGCACTTCGGTTGGCCAGTGCCAAACTCTGTACCTGTGTCTAGACCTAGAGGCTGCACCATACTCGACTGTTCTGAGCCTGCACGGGTGGTCAATATACGAAAGGGAGGAGAAGAATCAACAGCTACACTCTAGATTCTGCAGTCTTGACTAGCACATCGCAGGTCTGCAAGGCGAATCGTGCAGTCTCTTGCACTGTCAAAAACAAACCCCTTTACTGTGACGCATATATGATTCGGACCCAACTTATTTCTCGCTCTATCACATGAAACTTGAATCTTACTCTTCATGGTATTTGTTGGTACCTTTCACTGTAAAGGGGATGACGTGGACAATTATTATTATTATTATTACCTACATATGTGTAAGTCAGCTATGCCTAACTCGGAGATATATTACACGTAGTTATCATCAGGACTATGCGTTAACCAGAATTACGTTCAACTGGGATATGTACAAAGGTAATCGCAAATATAAGGAACCCTATATTTTATAAATACAAGATAATGTTGTGAGCGTGATTCCCGCACTCCCAAATAAGCAAGCGCGTGCCTCACAGGGTGCTCAGTCTTAGCTTGGCAGCCGTTGAGAAAGGAGCTCCCACTCAACACTACCGCCAAGTTTGAATTGCGCTCAGTGCTGCTATGACATAGGTGTACAAAAACTGACAGTGTCCACAAAAATGCATCGATCAAGATGGTGATTAGGTAGAAAAATAGCTAAATGTTCAACCTTTACAATGATGTAACTACTATAGCAATAAACAGTTCAGTGTATTTTTTATTTTTTTAAGTGGACGTTATATTTGGGATTACTCTCGTTTAAGAGATGTACAAAACCACAACACACCTGGGCAAGTTCGGTCCTCCGGAACGATTCTCCACCTTCCCAAAGCTTGTGTGAGACTCCACTCGGGTTCCATGCCCAAACAGCTGAGGTCCAAACAGGGCTCCATAGCATGGGACGTGGCAGTACGGAACACCTTTATGCTGAAATCAACACTTTCCACATCTGAATATTTCAGACACATGTGTGCCATGTAACAGTGCAATGACTTGTGCAAAGAGGGCTCCACGCAGTTGATGTGCTTGCTTGAAACTGTTGGCTCGTCATGGCGTGGTGATTAAATGGAGAGATGTGCAATTGATCCTTCAACGTCAAAAGAAGTGAGATCCAGTGACATCACATTTAAAAAGGAATGGGAACCAGCACATTTTTGCAGTGCACGGCAACATGTTTAATTTGCAGTCAGAAATACATTGAAAGTTAAATCACAGAAAGAATTATACACATATAGAGAAACAATAAAACCAAAAGAAGAAAACCTTTTTGCTGAAGGAGCACAACATCGTAAGAAAACCTTCAATAACTCTTTCTATATAGGATAACACATTACTGTGAACATACAATATTGATACTTTTCCTGTCAAGATTCATCACATTAATTTTTCCTTTAATGATTTTTAATAAGAAAATAATGTATAGACAACAAACACTTCTGGAGCAGGCTTAGATCAATCTTTCAACTACAATAACAGGTTGGTACAGTGATGATGATGATAATTGTTGTTTTAAGGGGCCTAACATCTAGGTTATCAGCACCTAATGGTTTGGGTATTAGTGGAAAACGAGATGAGAATGAAAACTATAACTAATACTAACTACAAACATACATACAAGAAGAAGAAATGGCAAACAAATGAAGGATAATGCGAATAAGGGACAGGAAGAAAAGAAATGCCCTCAACCCTCGAAGAATGAGTATTGAGGGACTCAGAAGAAAGGAGAGCCATGAAAGGCAGATAGGAAAGGGAAAGAGCCCGCCCCAAAGTCAGAGGAAAAGGGCGACAAAACGGACCCAGCTCAGGAATCCTGCGGGGTCTCCTGCTCCCAAACTCACCAGCCATGAGCCCCTGAGGGTGTAGCAATTTCCAGGGTGCAACAGAAGTGGTGGGGCTACATACACCCTGCCTCCTTGAGAGCCTCATGCAAAAGGCAGGAAGTAACACGAAAAGAGAAAGAAGGCTGACCCCTCGAAGAATGAGGGATCAGGAAAGATGAGATAAGGGCCAATTAAAGCGGGAAAGTGAAAGACTCCCTAGGCCTGGGATACCCTAATACCGTCGGGGTCAGAAGAGAACAAGCGTTGACAGGAAAGAATACGGAGAGGAGTCCGGCACAAGTAAGTGGAAGCAATGCCAGACTCAGCTGGGGTCCCGTGGTCGCCAACCCATGTCCCACTAGATGTGAGCCCCTGGGGGGTTGGTACAGTGAAGGTGAGTGGGCTGGCACAGGAGGAAGGAAACGAAGGAAGCTCATAGTTTCACGTGACCATCAATCACGCGATTAGCACCTCCTGTTTACTTAGAATCTGAACCATAGGACTTTCACTTCAAAAATCTCATATGCAATAACCAGGAATCACACCCCCTGGCACAGGAGAGAGACTGTTCTTATGATTAGCTCTCATCAAATTCAATCCCCTACACTTCCTTTGTCCTTACTCTATTAAGGATGGACCGTTTTGCATTGTTCTGTAAAACCTTGAGTTGCTCGAGTGGTTTGTGGCACAGTACAGCCTGTTTCTTTATGAGCAGGGAAGTCTGGTTTAATAAACTCCCTTACGAGAGCACCCTCACGTCACAGAGATGAAGGTGCTACAAGTGCACCTGTGATAATGTATGCACTCTGGTTAATTTTGAATCATCTTCTTCTTCATTTCCCATTCCAGTTCCCTGGGCCGGGTTGCGAATCAAGGACCTCCACAGTTTTCTATCCCTCCACCATTCATTTCCTTCTTTCCATACTTCTTTTTCTCTTACTCCTCTTTTCTCTATGCTTTCCTTCACCGTATCTATCCACCTCTTTCTGGGCCTTCCTCGTGGTCTTCTTCCTGGTATTTTCTCCATAAATATTCTTTTTGGTACTTCCATTCTTCCATTCTCATCATATGTCCGTACCACTTCAGCTTACTGGTCTCTATCTTGTCTAGCAGTTTTGGGAACCCAGTTCTCTCCCTAATGCCCATATTTCTGATTTTATCCCTCCGTGTCTTCCCAATTATTCCTCTATGGAACTTCATCTCGGCTGCTTGGATTCGGCTTTCATTGAGTTTTGTTGTGGTCCAAGTCCCTGCTGCATATGTCAAAATTGGTGTGTAATACATTGAGAATAGAACTTTCTTGCATTTCTCTGGGACTTCCTGGTTCCATACTAAACCTCTCACACACTGGTAAAACCCATTAATTGGAATATGTGAATAAAATGGAGACTAGATATAAAAGTTCAAGAATCTGTTTGAGGCTTGTCAACAATCTATATTGATGTACACTAATCTAATAACAAAGAATTCAAAAATGAAATATTGACTCACTCATCACTGTATCTCTGTAATCACAAGGTGCTCATTAAAAAATATTTAAAAAATATTCAACCCCTAAGTGGGTCTATTCGGCCCTTTTGGCACTCAAGCACAGACAAAAGTAAGTCATAGAAGGACCAGACGCCCTTCGATGAAAGAAACAATACTCAGCAGGTCCATAACAGACAATGAATGAAAGGCTCTAACACCAACAGTCTCCGAGATATTTCCAGAATACCGTCCTCACTCCAGTAACTGATCACGAATGGCTAGTTGAAACCATGGTGAAGGCAGCTCAATAGGTAGCAGCCAACTATCCAACTATCTCTGTAAAAAGCAATGCCACTCGATCTATTATTAGGGGCTGATAACCAAGTAGATGTTGCCCTCCATGAGACAGGCCACATTGTGACAGGCTGTCTACGCCCAACTTCTGTCGATAAGATCTTTCCACTCACGGGAGTAGCATCTCCGGAAGTTAGAAGACAAGTAGCGGCAGAAGTTGAGAAGAAAAAGCAAGAAACAGAACCAAGACACCCAATGTATGGACTTGATGTCCATCCACCTAAGCTAAAGTAAAGAAAGAGCTTCCTCCAAACAAAGATATCCATTCCTTCCTCAGCTGAAGCTCGCCGAATTGAACTTTGGAAAACAAAATCACCGGGAGGATTGTGGGAAATGAAGGAGAAGCCGGCAGCAGGCTACATTTCACAATACGGATCTTGGAAGATGCTAAACAGACTGAGAACTGGTGTGAGTCGGTGCAAAAGCAATTTGAAGAAGTGGGGATACAGTACTGAAGAGCTTTGTAACTGTGGTGAAAAACAAGACCCTGAGCACCTTCCGAATTGCAGCATGTTACCAATACCATGTGATATGCAGGACTTGATAGAATCTAACAGTTGAACACTGGAGAAATGAAATCTAGTGCAATTTATATGTATATTTGTACGTGTTTTGGGCTTGGATAAATAAACCTAGATGTTAAGCTCTTTAAAACCACAACTATCAGCATCATCTCCATCTATTACCTAAAATACAATACAAATGTTATGAAAACATTCAAACCTCTTTCAAGTGATATGCAGGGTGGTCCACTAGTAATAACCCCTGGCACCACATCCCGTGAAGGGCCTAGGCCTACCAAGCGACCCCTCCCCAGCCATTTGGCCTGCAGATATTGGGGTGACGCGTGATCAGCCGTTAATCTTGGTTTTCGTGATCGGGGTGCTACCTCACTGTCAGACAGCTACTCAATTGTCCTCACGAGCCTGAGTGCACCCCGTTGCAGCCCTCACGTCAGTTTCTAAAATCCCTAACGGAGCCAGGAATCGAACCCGAGGCCTCCGGGTGAGAGACAGACGCGCTACTCCAACAACACGGGGCCGGCTGAAATACCAACTAGCTGCCCTATTTGTCTCCTCAGCGACACAATGAAGGTCCTCGAGCATGTGACTGACACTTGCTTACATAGCATTGTTACCCTCTCACCTTGCCAATGCAGCTTCATGAAAGGTCGTGGAACAACTGATGCTATCCACACAATGCAGCTTCCGATGGAGAAGTACATGGAGAAAAGGAGGACAATCCACGTGGCTTTCCTGGATCTAGAGAAAGCATTTGACCGGGTTCCTTGTGAACTTATCTGGTATTCTCTTTGATCTAATGGTGTATCAAAAGCTTATGTCAGCTGGATCCAGCTCCTATATGGTAATAATAGACTGGCTGCGTGGCACAACGGTAACGTTCTTGCATGCTGTTCCCAAGGTTGCAGGATCGAATCCTGGTGCAGTCAGTTGACATTTGAGGATGCTGTGTCAGGAGATTTACTAGCACTTTAAAGATCTCCTTCGGGGCAAAATTACAGAACCCTGGCGTATATAAAAGCTGCAGTAGTTAAAAGGGACGTAAGACCAATAACATTATTATTGTGCCATTACTTTCAACTACGATACGCAAATATGAAATTATAAAAGAATGACATCTAACGGCTTATTCCTGAAACTTACGATTCTGCGCAATCTCTACCTTTTGATCTTACTCGGAACTTAACTGTGTCAAAACTTATGTGAACGCAAGGCCAACTGACGTTTACATCTATTCATGAATGCAGATGGGTAGACAACAATAGTTCTTAAAATAAGGAAACTGGATGATTCGACTTCTAGGTGCCATGATGAAACAATCTTGGATTTGGAGCCCGGGATAGTTTGGCATATTTATTTATTTTAAAACTTCACTAGTGTTAACTGATCCCATCTTGGGACGTGTAAAAGTCGTTTCTTTGGTGCTTTGGCAAGATGCCTTTGTAATTCATTTCTAATGTGAATATTCTTCTTTTTCATTCCCGGCTCCAACCTGTGATTTCACTACCAGAACTTCCAGATGTCAGCTAAGTCATTCAGAATTGTATCTGTACTACTGTCCTTCCTTTCTTTGGTATTAACTTCCCTTGCGTGTGTAATTATGTTTCCTGTTAGTCTGTTCTCGTCGTGTGTCTTGAAAGTTGATTTATCCCTAGGTATCGGATACCTAGGTATTTAGAAAATGTATCTTATTAAAGGAGATCCCCATTTCAGTAAATTCTTAATTATGTTTCTTTATAGGTTTTCTCGTTGTTTTGATTTAGTTATGTAGGGGCCACATGTTTTTAGGTATATATGCGTGTGAGATGAACTATATCGTTATTTATTAAGGGGACATACGTTCAGGGGTTTCATGTGTTGTTTGTTTATTTTATGTTTGTGAACGTATTGCTTTATTCTTTTTACTACGCATTTCTTGCGTTTTCCATTTGCCATGTATCGTAATTTGTTTTGGAACTGTATTTCTACTATTTCTTAAATTCAATTCGAGGTTATGGGTCTTTAAGGAAACCTTAAGAGTTGGTACTCTTGTTATGTTGGAGGTTATTTTGTCTTTTCCTTGATTTGATGTCTCGTCAGAGTGCCCTCGGAATGCCTCCGGGTTTGCATTTCCTTTGGGACAGGACGGACTTCTGTTTGTGTTTCTTTCATTTTATTTCTTAGTTGTAAGTTTAGTAGTCTCGTCATAGTGCCCTCGGATTGCCATTGGCTTTGTATTTTCCTTTGGGACGGTATGGACTACAGGTTGTGTTTTGTTTTGGAAAGAAATACCATTCCTTCTTATTCTGGTTCAAGGCTTGTTTAATATTTTGCAGGTGGTAAAGTTTTTCTATTAAGGGGATCGATTGGCAAGTAGGGATCTTGTTTTGCGTTCCTCGTTTCTTGTTGAGTTTATTTTGCTTGCCAGTCGAAAGCGATGTTGTGATTCTCATGCGGTGTTAACTGAGATCTATCGGGCATTCTATCGTGTGTGACATGGTGTGTGGATTTTAAGATTCCAGATATTGATTTCAACACGAAAGTCGCAATGACGTTAGATGTACGAATCTCATAGATTCTCTCGAAAAGAAGGCGTACCTTGTGAAGTTTTTTGAGATTCAGTTCTGTTGTTTCTTTCGGGTCATTGTAGGTTTTGTTTGGCTGTTCACCAAGTTAGAGTTTGTTTTAAGGGTTTAGGTATGTTAAGTTTAGTATTTTGGGTTTCTGTAACTTTCCTTAAAGTGGCATTTCCTCATTTGTTTTGTTGGGTGGTTTGTTGTTTTGTACCATGTTGAGTGACATACCATTGACTTAGGGGTGGCATTAATTGGTGACAGCTTCTAGACACTGCATGTCAAATAATTATGCAATGTATGTCTTCTTGTTACGCTCGCCATGACAAACCTGTGGTGGAGAGAATTGATTAACTATCTATTTATTTAAACACAAATAGTGCTAAATGTTCCGGCATAACTCAACAAGATGACAGTGTTTCGCCCCGGTGTGCTATTGGGCTCTTCAATTGGTTAAAGCACACCTCACCAAGACACTGTCTAGTGAACACTGGGAAGGCCATTGCAAGACGTATTTGATACATGTGTATCCGCGCCACGAGCAAGCCAGTGCACTATGGGAGTCGAAACTCCATTTCAAAGCAATTATAACCTTACCTTAGCATTGAATATACAATTTTCATAAGAAAATATGCATTGCCCGTTGAGCCATAATATATTTAAACGCGGATACACATGTATCAAATACGTCTTGCAATGGCCTTCCCAGTGTGTACTTGACAGTGTCTTGGTGAGGTGTGCTTTAACCAACTGAAGAGCCCAATAGCACACCGGGGCGAAACGCTGTCATTTTGTTGAGTTATGCCGGAACATTTAGCACTATTTGTGTTTAAATATATAATGGCTCAACGGACAATGCATATTTTCTTATGAAAATTGTATAACTATCTATTTTTAAATTGTACGTGTAGCCTACAGGTAGTAACCCATTGTCTTCTTGGGGGATCTCCTAACTTAACTTAATTATTTTTGGTTATTCTCCGTAATTAGGGTCACATCTATATTTATATTGTATCCTATATTTGTTATTTATTGCAGCCATGTACTACTGCATACTGTTTTAAAAGGATCCAAAAGGTAGTTAATGTAAACTACCTCCTCTTATAACTTCATTCTCATCTCTCCATTTCATGCACCATTCACCTTACCTTTTTTTTAGATATATTTATTCTTCATGCTTGTTAACTTTGGATCCGTCTGGTTTTAAAGATATCAGACCTTGTTTATGTTTTATTATTGGAACTTAATTTAATTTTCCTCCTGCTTGTAAATTACAAGCGTTTCAATAAAGTTGTCACTTCCGTGGTTTTCGACCCTCTAAGATGTGTATTCATTAGGTAGTTCGCTTCCATCTCGTTCATCATCTGAATACACTCGAAACGTGTTTGGGTTCCTTCGGACCTCTGTGTGTCAGTCCCCACTCTGCGCACTTAGGGATCATTCTACGTCCTCCGGAGGAGTGATCGTTAACCGAGTGTCTTGTTCCCCTTGATATCAGTTAGGGATCGAAGGTGAAAGTGGGTTGGCCTGTCGGCTCTGACGGTTCCTTCTTCCGGGTTCGTATTCCTTGTTCCCCTTCTCTAGTCTACCTTATGTGTGCGTAGTAGTGGTAGTCGACCATCCTGCGGCGGCACAATTATTATCTGTGGTAATACGAGTTCTGTACGCAGTGCTGCTGACATTGACATCACCAAACCATTTGGTATTCGAGTGGGGATTCACCAGAGATCTGCACTTTCTCCTCTGGTTGGTTCCTCAGTTTAGGGGCTGCGACAAGGCGGTCATGTAGCCCCGTGTACTTTGGGTGTGTGTAGAATCTGTCTGATAACCGGTGTTAATTGTGATGACTGTATTAGTGTGTGTTATCTGTCTTTTAATTCAAGTAAGGACTGCAGACATTGAAATTTTCAAATAGTTCCTACTTTTGCCGCCAAACGCCGTCAACTACTACTAGTTCAGAACTTAGCTACTAGACGCCACCGCAGTCGGCTCTTGGCAACGAACGTAGGAACCTAAGAGCGTTGTTTACATTGTTAACCTATCCAATTTAGCTTCACACAGGTGTAATTAGTGGAAGGTTCTTTAACATGCCAAAAATCTATGACATGGGACCGCCGGCTTTACTTCCCCTCCAACGGAAGGCATACTGAGGGATGTTTAACACCCTTAACTAATCCGACGACTTCGACCGGGTTTGAACCCGCCATCTTGGGCATAGAAGCTCAGCATGCAACCAACTACTCCACCGAAGCCGCCACTTTCTCCTCTCCTGCAGACACAGTCACTGCAAACTTGCAGAGGCAACCACCATGGATGACCGTATGCTGGCAAGCGAGTCCCATAATGAATAATAATTTAAATGTTATTGGTTTTATGTCCCTTCTAACTGCTCTGACTTTTAGAGACGCCGAGGTACCAGAATTTTGCCCCCAAGGGGATCTTTAACATGTCAGTGGCTCCCTCGCATTTGCACACCCTCAAATGCCAGCTGACTGCGCCAAGGTTTGAACCTGCAACTTTGGGCTCAGCAAGCAAGAACGTTACCGCTCAGCCATGCAACCAGACTGAGACCCATAATGATATGGAATATTTGGTCAACCTCTCGAATGTGAGACCGAAATTACTGTACTGTCAGTCATCACTAACGCACCGGAAATATGTGCTACATTTCGTAACTATGTGTTTTTATTTCTGGTTCGTTCAACGATGGCAGCCATGTTTGTCAGGCGCATGAGGTCTCTTCGACTGTTACACTGACGTCACATTATTGTTGCTAACATGTGGGTTACCAAAACGATTAGTCTTTGTGTGACAAAAACCATAATATATTGGTCTAGGCAAAAACCATTGTTCTGGATAAAGATTATTGAGGAATTGACAATGCTGTATTTGTCCAGAATTCATGTGTATAATGGTGGACTCGGCCGGAATTTTACTATATAAGTCGTGATCTAAAAAGAGGCTGGTGGACGGGTTATAAACAGTGGAAGAGTAATTTTCTATTACTACATCATTTCCAGATTTGTTTTCATCATTACAAAAGGTATTATGGCTGATTTTATTCATTCATTTTCAATTGGGGATGTGTCCCCCGGTGGCAAATTGGGTATACATAACAAATAAATAATTATACATAACAATTAAACTGGAGTATTTACACAAATAGTCAGTCTTTTCTTAAACACACCTATATGTTTGGGAAAAGGCTCTAAGACTGCGGCAAGTAGTGAGTTCCAGTTATCAATGGCACGGTTTACGAAGAATATTTACCATAATTTGTACGCTTTGGTCGGCCCTTATCTTTGAAAAGATGATCACTCCTACTCATGCAAGTGGGCTTTCCCATAGGTTTGCTAAGCTCACCCCATGCTGGTTGATTTGTATACGTGTTGTACATAGCGCAGAGTCTAGATTTCATCCTCCTAGCCTCAAGTGATTCCCACCCAAGTTTCTTTAACATACGGCTCACACTGCTCCTGGGATTAAAGTCACTGAGCACAAATCTAGCGGCCTTTCTTTGTACCATTTCCAACTCATTCATGAGCCCTACTCGATATGGATCCCAAACTGCCAAGGCGTATTCCAGAATAGGTCTTACAAGTGACAAATATCCTAATTCTTTAGCAGAGGTACTACTTACTTTTAATACCCTCATTACAAAGTGCAGAGATTTGTAAGCTTTAGAAACTACACATCCTACATGTCTACTCCATTTCATAACATTCCTTACGTGAACGCCCAAATATTTGCAAGAATCTTCTTCTACAAGTATTTCCGATCCAATGTTATATTGAAAATCTTCAGTAGTTTAGGATTTTATTTCGTAGGATTTTCTCTACTATTCACAATCATATCAAGAATTTCTATAGTAAATATTTGCAATTTTCATGGTGCTCCATGTATAGTACAAGAGTTCCATCCTATTATAGGTTCATGATGATTATACCTGATGAGTGCCAGATTGGTGGGCACTTGACTGCTATAAGGTGCCGCTAGTGATTTTGTTTGCTTCACTCTGAAAGATGTTTGTACTTACTGTGCTTTCAGGAAACACAACATTCACGCTTCAATATGGAAATAATTAACATTTTACCTTTGCAGTAAGAAATGGATTTAAAAAAAAAACAGGTTTCCATTTTGAATAAGGCTTGAATCAGACAATGCTGCCAATCTCACTTCACCACGCTCCCCTGTAGCCATTTTCAGAATGAAACTACTCTCCCCAATGGCCATTGGTCTACCAAGAGATTTCGAAACCAGATTTTTGAATGCGAAACATATCCCGGTCCTGACATAAACTCTGACCACAATCTGGTTGTTATGAAATGCAGAAATTGAAGGAAAGTCAAAAGCCAAAAAGGTGGGCAATGGACAGACTGAAAGAGAAGGACGTGAACAAACGGTCATGACTAATATAAAGGAAGGACTAATGAAAAACCCTAAACAAGCTACAATTGCAGAGGAATGGTCACTTTTGAAGAATGAAATAACAAAATCCGCAAAAGAAAAGATTGGTTGGAAAGAATAGGTAGAAAACTGTGGATCACACCGAGTATACTAGAATTAATGGACGAAGAATGAAAGAGATGAAAGGGAAAAGCAAAAGGGGAAAAGCAGAATACAGACGTCTGAGAAATTAGGTTAACAAGAAGTGCAAGGAAGCAAAAGAAGAATGGTTGAAAGAGAAATGTGCAGGTATAAAAAATTGTCTGAAATTAGGAAAGGTAAATACAGCTTGTCTGTCTGTTAGGTAGTCAGCCCAAAGGCTGGTTGGATCCTCAAAAAGTACCGCCGTTAGGTTATGTGGGTAGACACCCACAAAAACCCAAGGCAGCACTATATTGAGGCATTCAGGGCAAGAAAAGGAGTGAGGTAGTTTGTCATTGCTTTCCTCACTGGGTCAGAACAGCAGTACTAACCCTATGAGTAGAACCTTTCACAGCATCCACAGGCACTAACTGTGCCCTGAATCGATGGATTAAGAGTACTTTTGGGGAAAGGAAGACTAAGTGCTGTAATATTCAGGACTGAGATGGAAAACCTCTAACAGATAGGGAAGAAAAGGTTGAGAGGGGGAAAGCTTACATAGAGTGTTTGTATAAGGAAAAGGAGATTGAGAATCAAGTTATGGAAAGGGAAGAGGAAATTGATGAGGATGAGGAAGGAGATTTAATATTGAGATCAGAATTTGACAGAGCCTTGGAAGACTCAAGCAGGAACAAAGCACCAGGCATAGATGATATACCGATTGAGTTGCTAAGCTGCATAGGTGATGAAGTCTGATCAGGTTATTTCACTTGGTGTGTAGGATTTATGAGACAGGTGAGGTACCCTCTCATTTCAAGAAGAATGTTATCATCCATATACCAAAGAAAACAGGAGCTAACAGATGTGAAGATTACCGTACAATCAGCTTGACCACTCATGCTTCAAAGATCCTGACTAGAATAATTTACAAGAGGATGGAAAGACAGATAGAAAGAGAGTTGGATGAAGACCAGTTTGGCTTCAGGAGAAATGTAGAAACAAGGGAATCTGTACTAAGGCTTAGGCTGATTTTGGAAGCTAGAATAAGGAAGGACAAGTTTCTCGCTGGCTTGGCGGATGGTAAATATGAGGTAACTTATTGAGTGCTTCTTCCTGATCGAAACCCACACTGCGCTTCATACAACTGTAGTTCAACTTGCCTAAGCCTTTCTTCCATGATCCTTGCATTTCCCCAGCACACTAAGGAGGTTTGTGCACTCTGTTGTCACCCCCATCACTTATTCCTACAGTATATTTTCCAGATTTTCATGGTGGCCAGCACATTTTAGCAGTCGAGTTCCGACTAGTGGTCCCACACTGCGTTGCAGTACATCTATTCTGATTTTAATGTACACTCATGCACTTCCTACATAATGTTATTTACTGTCTTGGCATCTTCTTACTTAAAACATCACATCCCACACATGCTAATAGGTGTCACCAAAATTGAAGATAATTGAGACTCCTTACCTCAGCATGCTGGCCAGGATTTAAACGTTTCCCACATTCTTCACATCGAAGGCATTCTGGATGCCAGTCATACCCTAATGACTGCTTACGTTCCGCTAAAAGAGAAACTTATTGATGCATTCAAAATACTACATTAAGGCTTACTAGCAATAAAAGCACATGTACATAACAGCCTTGCAAGTTAACTCCTGCCTGAGGACTGAAATTTAACCCTAGATTACCAAGATCTTCTTCGACACACATTATCACTAAACATTCGTCCATGGGACCACACAAACAATAACATTTATTATTCCTAGAATTACATTTTTTAAAGCATAATATCTAACTCAGAACATGATTAAAGCTCTGTGCGGATGCGGATATCTGCAACATTCATCGCCCTGTGGATATAGTTTGCATGCCTATGAGAATAGCGGATATGTTGCGGATAATGTTTGGAGAAAATTTGAGGATAGTATTGAGAATACCGTACAATCCGAACTTGTTGAATATCATTACTAGGACTCGGATGTTTACTGTTATGTTTTTTTTTTTTTTAAATCATTTTAAATGATCTTGTTGACTTCGTCGTTACGCTGGAGTCTGGCGTTACGGTGACGGGACGAAATGTACCCAGATTCACTGAGGTGTGCAATGTCATAGCACTGCTTGATGCATGTGTTCCCCGACAATCTCTAGTTCATTAGTATAAGACAAAAATCCCTGATTCTTGGATGTCACGGGTAATCTCGAGAACCACTGGATGGATTTTGATGCGGTTTTCACCATTCTGTAAAGAATATCTCGAGGAAAGATTCTGAAGAAAATAATTTATGTATGATCAAAGGAAGCCAAGCAGTAACGATTTCAGTGAAAAAGTCGAAAACAAACCTGGCGTCCGTGCGCTTCTTAAGCTTACGCTGGGCAAACCGTTATAAATATCAATATACTAGGAGTGTAAGAATTGGTCAGCATCAAAAGTTCTACAAAAAAGTCCGCGAGAGCATATCTCTATCTTCAATACATCGCCCACTATACCGTAAGTGTTTTTAGACTGGATGGAAGGGGCACGTCCCCGCACGCTCTGATGAGCGTGACGGCATCCCACGCGCTTGACCTTGCTTTGCACTTGCCGTTCGCGAGTAATTTGGAACAAGATAAGTAGATAATTTTCTAATATGTCAAGAGTCTTTGGCTTCGAGCGAAGCGAGAAGCCTCCAGCCTTTCTAGCATTTAAAATGATACAAAGTCTAGTCTTTCAGACTGACTGTCACTTTCTTTTCATGACAAATGTAAGATGATAATTCAAGCTTATCCTATTCAAATTATGTCATTATTAAGCACAATTAACGAAGCCTCCGTGGCTTAGGCGGCAGCACGCCGGCCTCTCACCGCTGGGTCCGTGGTTCAAATCCCGGTCACTCCATGTGAGATCTGTGCTGGACACAACGGAGGCAGACAGGATTTTCTCCGGGTACTCCGGTTTTCCCTGTCAAAATTTCATTCCAGCAACACTCTCCACTATCATTTCATTTCATCTGTCATTCATTTAATCATTGCCCCAGAGGAGTGCGTCGGGCCTCGGCAACCGGCACAGTTCATATCCTCGCCGCTAGATAGGGGCTTCATTCATTCCATTCCTGACCCGGTCGGAGACTGGAAGCAGGATGTGGATTTTCATTTTCATTAAGCACAATTAACACTCCAAACTGGAAAGGGTTCCAATTCTGGCTGGATAACATTCATTTTAAACATAGCACATGACACACATAGGCTAAGGGAACGAGTTTCTCCTCAAATGTCTAAATGTGTTGCTTTAATGGATTTCTATCCCTTATTATTCCCGTTCTCCAATGGGGTCGGGGATGAGATGCGATGTAAGTCTTTGTGGCGGATGAAATGTGTTGCTTTCATACTTTATCTAATAAAAATATTATTGTAATGCCAGTAGATTCGAATAACAAACGTGTGGATGCGGAAAACGTTTTCTTTATCCGTGCAGGGCTCCAAACATGATACATTATGTATACAAACACATTGTTCAGTTTTCAATATAGTCATGTCATTTCAGCACTCAGCACAAGTTGTCGCCGCACATGGCTCGATTGCAAACGGTACAATAAAACCGAGCCACTCTTCACAGATTCGAAGGACAAAATGCACACATTTTCTTGCAAAATCTCACAGATCTTAACGATCGCTGAAAAGTTGGCTGTGTCAGGTGGAGCTGGAGAAGAGGTCACTTAAAAGCTGTGTTTTAAAGGGTGGAACAGCGATTGGGAGAAATAGCCATCTTTCAAGGTCCGTATTGACAATTTGACTAATTTATTGACTATTCAATGGTCCGCCAATCAATACCTTTACAATGAGGTGTGCCGGTGGGCACTAAAAACGGGACATGTTTCGAACCTTGTACATTCGGTTCTTCTTCAGCCGATTCGAATTGGCACTGCCTCTTCTGTTCGTCACTTAGCCTCGCTCTACTTTGGCGCACTTGCCGTAGCCAGCTGGTTGGACCCGCACCCTGATCCACGCAGTGGCCGCATTATGCCAACACGCTGATCCACAAGCTTCGCAGGAACTGCCCAATTGGGACAACTTTCCACCTTTCATCCACACTTGACTAAGTTCTAACCACTCACAGAATCTCATCATGTTCTCGTCAAATAGAACTGAACAGAAGCCAACTGAAAGGACTTTATGAAAATTAGAAGATAAGCACATTTTTTTAATTCATCAGAACGCATGGACAAAAGCGCGCTCTCTCCGCACACTTCAACACAAGCTGTTCCACAGCATGGACAAACTCATAGCACAGTGGTTTAAATGAAGAGAAGAAAGTTTTTTAAATTGTGTTTTAATTGTTTTAATGTGTATTTTAAGGGTCTTTTATGTATGCTTGTATGATGTCATTACTCTTGTCTGTGATTTTTTGTGCCAATTCAAATCGGCTGAAGAAGAACCGAATGTACAAGGTTCGAAACATGTCCCGCTTTTAGTGCCCACCGGCACACCTCATTGTAAAGGTATTGATTGGCGGACCATTGAATAATCAATAAATTGGAACAGTGATGTCAGATGAGGGTAGGAGTGACAAGAATGGACAGAGTAAGGAATGAGAGAGTCAGGGAGATGGTAAGAGAGGAACCATTGCAAAATAGAATAGAGCGATCTAGGCTACAATGGTATGGACATGTGAGGAGGATGGAAGAGGAGAGGATACCGAAGAAGATGTTTGGAATGGAAATGACGGGAAGGAGGCCAAGGGGAAGACCAAGGGACAGATGGACAAAAGGAGTTAAGAAGAGTGTGGAGGAAAGAGGAGTGTGCTGGGACACAGTAAATGACGAGAGATGGTGGATGGACAGGAAACGATGGAGAGGCTTATGTTCCAAGCAGACCTGACCAGCGGTTGGAAACTGCTCAAGATGATGATGATGATGTCAGATGATGATGTGGCAGTACACAATATACCCATTCACAAGGAACATGGATATCATTGAAGCCATCGCTGGGTCTTCCTACCGCATTTCATGCTGTCACACATTTGGACAAGAGTCTGTTGCACCTTTTGTTTCATTATCAAATTCAATTCAGGGCATTCTTACACTTGGTAGTGAAAGAATTGTTTCATCATATAAATATTTAGGATGTCAAATCAATGATAACTGGGACTTAAGTCAAGAAATTCGCTGTAGAATTCAGCAGGCCAGAAGTTCTTTCAAGAAAATGAGAAAAGTTTTGACCAGCCGTGATTTAAGTCGTCATTATGCACCCGACTGCTTTGATGCTACGTTTTTGGTGTCCTGCTCTATGGAGTTGAATCATGGACACTTACCGAGGTTTTAAGTAAGAAACGGATAGCATTTGAAATGTGGACGTATCACAGGATTTTAAGGATATCATGGACAGCTAAAGTCACAAATGTGGAAGTACTGCGGCGTATGAACAAAGACTTGGAAATTCTCAGTATCATCAAAAGGAGAAAACTAGAATACTTTGGTAATTTCATGCACAACAACAAATACCACCTCTTGCAATTAATTATCGAAGGGAAGATTGATGGCATTAGGGGTCCTGGACGCAGACGAATATCCTGGCTAAAGAACGTAAGCCAGTGGTTTGGACTTAATACAGTGTCACTGTGTAGAAAAGCTATGGACAAACAGCAGATCATGCTACTGATCGCCAATGTTCTTGGAGGACGAGGCACTTGAAGAAGAAGAATTATGGCAGATTTGCCACTATTATTCCTCATTCCCATGCCCTCTCGAGCAGTGGAAATAATACAACCACTTTTCCTTCCCTTGGTTTGTATGAAACCAGAGTTTCTGGTCCATCACAACAAAACATTATAGAAATGATTTTTCGAATCTTCACTTCAAGGAGCTCAGGGGGTATCTCGCATTTGTTCCGTCTTACTTTTCTTACAACAATGAGATAGAAAGGTGGTTGAATAAGGTCTTGAGCCAATGGAATGGATGCAAACCAATTATCCATGGTTACATTTCTATTCTAACCATGAATTGAAACAGTCAGTTCTTTCACAAAATAATCAAAGAGAGGTTGGTCAGACTTATCCGTATTTTTATCCAAATACGGTTTAGCATCAATAATGTATTTGGTCCAAACATTGTTCAACATAACTATCTTAATCCCATATTTTGTGGATTTGTTCGGAATGTACATCCAGAAAAGACAACATCCACAAAATCCAACCAGTTGTTCATCAAAAATTGTGTAACTACCCGGCTTATAGGATTCTCGACAGTTTTTTATTAACTCATTCCATATCTCGCAAATAGCTGCGAACTTATCACCTGCTCGTCTTTCATACCTAGTAGATTTATCATCAAACAGAGACATGTTTGCATTGCTATTAGTTGAATCACTGTCCTCATCAGTCTGTGCTAGTTCAGGAGTAAGTTACATCTTTTCTTTATATTTGGCTCATCTGAGTCATCAGAATCATCTAACTGTGGGTCAGATTCACTGTGTTACTTTAACGTCTTCTTCAACGCCATCCTCCGGTTCACTGCACGACTTTCCAGTTAATGTGGTATTGTCTTCAATATCATCTTCCGTCAAAAGTTGTAGTATTTTACCTGTGTCTGGGGTTTACTTCCTCCATTTTGGTCCGTATTGACTAATGTTAACTTAAATTTTATTTTACGAAATTGTCCGCCAATCAATACAATCACATGACTGTCTAGTCCTGAGTGTCCTTGACATGGTTCCAACAATATACACTGACCGGCACAAAAAACGGAACACTTCAATTTCTTACAAAAACTCAAATTTATTTTAAATTTATGACACTTTTATGACACTAATCTACTATAGGCCTATAATGATGCATATTTTAGTATGATCCCATGTAGGTGTCTAACAATGAAAATAAAAGACGATTATAAACAAATTTAACAAATTAGCATCAAGTCCCATAAGTCCAACCCCTCGTCCATGTCATGGGAGAAGGGCAACGGCACAAAGCAGGGGATCGCCTGTAGGGGCGAAGTACAGTGGGGACTTCGTGTGCCCCGGGACCGTTACGGTAGCTGTGAAGGTCCTACAGGAACCCTGAAAAGTGACGGCTAACGGGGCTCTGGTGAAGCTACGATAGGCCCAGCAAGCCAGTAGTGGATGATACCAAATGCTTTCAAAAAAGGAACGAGCCTCGGACAGGATGGATTTAATAGACGACGACACGGCTTTACACACGGACTAAGATTTGGAACTTTAAACCTAAGAACGCTGACGGGGAAGGTGGAGGAGATAGTGGATATGATGGAAAGAAGGAAGTTGGATTTATTGGGATTGGCAGAAACAAAGTGGAAAGGGGAAGGAAGGAGAGAACTGAGAAAAGGCTATAGACTGTACTGGAGTGGGAACGAAGAGGGAAAGAGGAATGGAGTGGGAGTAGTAGTACGAGATGGTTTAAAAGAAGAAGTGAGGAGAATAAGTGATAGAATGATGAAAGTGAAAGTAGCACTGAGAGGAGAGACCGTAGAAATAGTGCAAGTGTATGCTCCACAAGTAGGCTGCGCCTCTGAAGAGAAGGAGGAGTTTGAAGACGAATTGCAGAAGCAGCTGGTCGGAAGAAATATGATTGTTATGGGGGATCTGAATGCCCATGTAGGAAGAGAAAGACAAGGTTATGAGAGTGTCCTAGGACCAGAGGGTTGGGGCGGAAGAAATGAGGAAGGAAAGAGACTGTTGGACTTCTGCCAGAGGAACAGCCTGCTAGTTGGGAACTCCTGGTTTAAGAAAAGAGAGAGTCACACAATCACATGGTACAGTGATGACTTGACCAGGAAGTCGGTGGTCGACTATATACTGTATGAGAAAGAACTAAATAAGAACATCACGGACATCAAGGTTATACCATCGGAGAACCTGGATAGCGACCATCGATTGCTGGTAATGAACCTGAGAGGGAGTAAGGAGAAGAAAGGGACTGAGAACCAGGAAAGACGTATAAGGATATGGAAACTGAAAGAAGGGGATAGAAGGGTCGAGTACCTCAAAATGGTAAAGGAAGGGATTCCAACAGATGAAGAAAGAGGGGTGGAAGAGGAATGGGCTAGATTTAAGAAGACACTAGTAGGTGCAGCAGAAGCAGTATGTGGGAGGACAAGTAGTAAGAAGAGGTGGAAGGAAACACCATGGTGGAATGAGAAGACAAAAGATATAGTAAGGGAAAAGAATAGAGCCTTTAGGAGGTGGTATCAAAATAGGACGGTA
The DNA here is from genome assembly GCA_946902985.2 of Meconema thalassinum. Taxonomy (NCBI): domain Eukaryota; kingdom Metazoa; phylum Arthropoda; class Insecta; order Orthoptera; family Tettigoniidae; genus Meconema; species Meconema thalassinum. Next base: position 295,454,824 of record OX336396.1, on the reverse strand, counting down.
GAGACAAGGGAAGAGTACCAGGAAAGAAAGAAGGAGGCGAAGAGAGTAGTGGCTGAGGAGAGAAGAAAGTGGATGGAAGAGTGGACAAAGATGATGAAGGAGGATAGTGAAGGTACAAAAAAGGTCCTGTATGGGATGGTAAAAACTAAGAGGCGGAAGGATCCTACGGATTATGTTAGAATGGTGAACAAAAGGGGACAAGAGATAGAAAATAGGGAAGAACTGAAGAAAATGTGGAAAGAATATTTTGAAGAACTTCTGAACCCGAATGGAAAAGATGGTGAGGAGGAAGAAATCGGGGAAGAGGAAGATGAACTGCAAACAGAAAAGGACTTAACATGGAAAGAAGTGGAAGATGCAGTGAACAAGATGAAAGGAGGGAAGGCACCGGGTGTGGATGAGTTGAGTGTGGAGATGGTGAGAGCAGCAGGAGAGGTGGGGATACAGTGGTTGTACCGAGTGATGAGGACAGCATGGAAGGAAAGGAAGACCCCAGAGGACTGGAAAAAAGGAATAATTGTCCCGATCTTCAAGAAAGGTAGTAGAACAGATTGCAGAAACTATCGGGGAATAACACTGATGAGTCATTGTGCAAAGATCTTCGAGAAAGTTTTGGAAAAGAGAATTAGGACAAGGATAGAAGGAGGGATGAGGGAAGAACAACATGGCTTCAGAGCAGGAAGGTCCACAGTGGATTTGATTTTTGCTGTAAGGCAGTTACAAGAACAGCACTATGAGTATGGAACAGATCTACTGATGGCCTTCCTGGACATTGAGAAAGCATATGACAGTGTATGCAGAAACAAAGTGTGGAAGTCCCTGGAGGATAGAGGAGTAGAGAAATGGACTATAAAGAGGATAAAGGAGATGTACAAGGGAAGCGTGAGCTGTGTGAAAGTGGGAGGAGAGAGATCAGACTGGTTGGAACAGAGAAACGGCCTGAAACAAGGAAGTGCCTTGTCACCGTTACTTTTCATTGTCGTGATGGATGACATAATGACCCGAGTGGCACAAGTAATTGGGGAAGGAAAGATGAAAGCAATGGTGTTTGCAGATGATTTGATGATTTGGGGAAACAAGGAGGAGGTACAGGAACAGTTGGACGTGTGGGAAGGAATAATACAAGGATATGGGATGAAATTTAGCATAAATAAGAGTGAGATGGTGATCACAACAAGGAAGAAGGAAAGAACGACAACGGGAATAACAATTGGTGGGGAACAGCTGAAGAAAGTGGAGAGTTTCAAGTATCTAGGAAGCCTGATACAAGAGAATGGAAGAAACGATAGAGAAATAAATGAGCGGGGGAGGCAGGCAGAAGCATTTCGGAGGAGTGTGAGAAGCATGTTATGGAGCAAGTATGTCCCTCAGAACAGCAAAAAGATCATATATCGGACGTACTATGTCCCTATCCTGACATATGCCTCGGAGACCTGGGTTATGAAAGGAAGGGAGAAGAGCAAAATACAGGCCAGTGAGATGAGGTTCTTGAGAAGCAGTATTGGAGCTACAAAGATGGACAGAATAAGAAATGAGAGGACCAGAGAATTAATGAAGGAGGAACCATTACAGGATGGTATAGAGAAGTCTAGACTTAGATGGTATGGACATGTAAAACGAATGGAGGAGAAGAGGATACCCAGGAGGATACACGAGACGAAGTGGGATGGAAAGAGACCGAGAGGAAGACCGAGAGACAGGTGGCTGAAGGGGGTGGAAGAAAGCGTGAAGAAGAGAGGAGAAGACTGGACAAGGGTGGAGGCTGAGAGATGGTGGGAAGACAGAAGACGTTGGAGAGGCTTGTGTTCCAAACAGACCCGGCCAGTGGCTGGAAACTGTGCAAGATGATGATGATGAACAAATTAAACCAGAGATGCACACTTCAAGGAAAGAGCTGGAGCACTTCTGTTTTGATTTTATACACTTAACACACTAATTCACAGACCTCGGAGACCTCTGTTCACATGTTCGAAAGCGTGTATTAATCAAAAGTTTACCGCGTTCCGCCTCGTCAATACAATATATTCAAAATTTCGTGATACAATCACATGTCACACTCTACATCGGTACATGCCTATAAACATTGGCATCATCATCAGCCTTATTAGTGTATTGGCAGCACTTAAAAATCACTTTGTAAAAACATCAAGTGTAATAAAATGTTGACATAAACACACATTAAATTCACATATACACTGGAACACTTTAAAAGTTTTCTTAAAAGGTTTTAAAATTATAGTAGGCACATTAGGCTACACATCATGTATTGTGTGTTGCGTTTTTCATGCCGGTCAGTGTATTTGCATGCTTTTAGCTAAGTTTTAACATTTAGATGTTGTCTTTGAAGTAGCCCATGATGGTGTCAATGTTGATGATTGTGGCTGATGAAGGGTCAATGTTTGGAACCGGAAACATGTACCTCTAGACAATAAGAAGTCAATGTGATTGTATTGATTGACGGACAATTTCGTAAAATAAAATTTAAGTTTAGTGTCATCTCTAATATTCTCTGCCACCTGAATACGATACGATATGGCTTCCTTATTACAACACATACAATCAACAGCTAGTGACACTGTATAGTCATTATTACAGCATGCAGTAACGTATTGTTGATATTTAAGTTACTCATGTGGAACGAGTAAACAAATAAATAGTTAACTAAGTTATATGTAAAATTAAGAAAGTTACATTGTCACTAAGCATTCGTTACTCCGACGACGGGATCCCTGTAGAAACAAAGTGAAGCAACACACGGTGATACAACTGCTCTCTCCAAGGTCAGGACTAGCACAAAGGAAGCTAGTTACAGTACAGGTTTTACAAGTTCCACTAAACAATACAACTTACTTTGTGCGAGGCTCTATCACCTCTTACGGTACATGGTTCGAAATCAGCAACAGTCCATCATCAGCCTGATTCAGCATAATCACCGACCAATTTTCCACCATATGGTGAAATGTTGCATAATATAAAACACATAAAATATGAGGTTGAAATGACACTGTGATGAATGATATTAAAAAGTGACAGTCAGTCTGAAAGACTAGACTTTGTATCATTTTAAATGCTACAAATGCTGTAAAATGCTAGAAAGGCTGGAGGCTTCTCGCTTCGCTCGAAGCCAAAGACTCTTGACAGGTTAGAAAATTATCTGCATAATACTTATCTTGCTTATCTTGTTTCAAATTACTCGCAAACGGCAAGTGCAAACCAAGGGCAAAGCAAGTTGAAGCGCGCGGGATGCCGCACGCTCACCAGAGCGCGCAGGAACTTGCCCCTTCCATCCAGTCTAAAAACACAGTGGGCGATGTATTGCAGATAGAGATATGCTCTCGCGGACTTTTTTGTAGAACTTTTCATGCTGACCAATTCTTACGCTCATACTTAGAGCCCTGCGCGGATAAACAAAACGTTATCCGCATCCGCCCCGTATCCGCACGACTGTTATCCGCATCCGCCCCGCATCACTGTTATCCGCATCCGCCCCGCATCACTGTTATCCGCATCCGCCCGACTTATATCCGCATCCGCCCTGCATCCGCACGACTTTTATCCGCGTCCGCCCTACATCCGCATGACTTTTATATCCAAATCCGCTGATATTTCAATATCGTGTTTAATTTATTAGATAAAGCATACAGTGTTAAACCAACACATTTAAACATTTGAGGAGAAAGTCGTTCCTGACAATTTGCTTCATTGCAACGGACTTCATGATGGATGACACTTCTGGTTCCTTGACCTCCGGTTTAGACACACAAAAAAACTGGCTATACTTTTTTGGCTACTTTTGCACTTGTGCCTCAGTGAGTTTGATGTGCCTGATTTGTGTCCTGAGTATGAATAGACTTTTTTTGCTGGTTAAATATCCTACTATATCGTTCACCTATTTGTTTCCATTGAAAACGTAACCAAATGTCTGCCATATCGTTGACTCGAGCTCCCAGATAAACCTGGAACCAGATCTTCCAGCATAGCTTAGACGGCGAAGTAGCTGACTTTAGGAGTGTTAATGATGTCACCACGATGAACTAACAAGCTTATTGACAGCATTATATCTCATACGTATAGTAATAATGGCAGTGCGAATTGATGATGATGGGATGTCAAGACCATCTACTACGAACATACGGTACTTAATTAAATGTAGTTGAAAGCATGATGAGTAAAATAATCTTCTCGTGTAGGCTATAAGTGCAATATGTCCTGAATATTTCGTAAGCAATAGGCCATAGGAGTATTCCTCTTTTAAGCATGAAGCTGTAGATTGGCATATCAAATATGTAATATTATCGTAAGTTTGTATTCTAAAAACTATCAGCAAATTTACTCGAAACATTATCCGCAGCGTATCCGCTATCCGCACAGCCATGCAAACTATATCCGCGCGGCAAAAATATTTGCGGATATCCGCATCCGCGCAGGGCTTTACTCATAGTATATTGATATTTTTAACGGTTTGCCCAGCGTAAGCTTAAGAAGCGCACAGACGCCAGATTTGTTTTAGACTTTTTCACTGAAATCGTTACTGCTTGGCTTCTTTGATCATACATAAATTATATTCTACAGAATCTTTCCTCGAGATATCCTTTACAGAATGGCGAAAACCGCATCAAAATCCATCCAGTGGTTCTCGAGATTACCCGTGACATTCAAGAATCAGGAATTTTTGTCTTATACTAACGAAGTAGCCTAGAGATTGTCGGGGTACACATGCACCAAGCGGTACTATGACGTCACACACCTCAGTGCATCTGGGTACATTTCGTGCCGTCACCATAACGTAACACCAGACCCCAGCGTAACGACGAAGTCGACAAGATCATTTAAAATTATAAAAAGTTTAAAAGTTAAAAATATTCCAAACCTGTCGATCTTATTGCTGCTTTGCTTTTAAATTATGCATCCTATTTGACGATTTGTGTTCATGGACGTTATTTTCGAGCACGGGAACGTTCGTTCTGTGCTCCTATGTGCGAGCAACCTACAGAGAAGACAAGACAAATACAGTACCTTTGCCAGAGTGGGAAGGGGAGTTACTAAATGTGCCCGCGCATCATCCGCCAGATGAAAGCTTAGTAATCTAGGGTTAAATTGGAACACAAATGGAAACAAAAGGTATTCAACTTTACCAAAGGTATGATACCAGGGTAGGCCTACATCCAAACAAACACGCAAACAATAATGGTACATTTTTTGGCACAGAATATGAAGAATACGTGTAGGTTATAGGGTAGGACCATGTCATGCCCTACACAAGTGACAGAATTCTTGCCATGTACGTACGGTTGGGTTAGGTGCGCTCGATTTTTATTGATTAAACAGTACGGTAAGTTACTGTAATATTTCTTTGAATGCCACAAAACGTAAATATTTAATTTTGTCTTAAATACATGTTTTCTTGATATTCTGTGCAGAAAAATACCATTATCGTTGGCGTGTTTGCTTGGATATCCCCCGAAACCAACCAAAGGGAGTTAGTTATTGGGGTTTTTAAGGGGCAGAACAGTGAGGTCATCTTCCTCTAAACAACCAAAGGGGAATTCTACCTCTGGTTTTACTTCAGAAACATGAAATAAGAGATGGGGCAGTACTTTCTGAGTGCCGATACGCGACCAAACTATAACAGTCTAAATCCTGCCATCGGCACTGCAAAAGCTTCATTAGCATCTCATCTATTTTGAAGAATTAATTCAGTTAATTCATTTGTCACCAGCGAATAAACAATTTCAGCCCAAGAAGTCTATACAGCGAAATTTACCGTAACGAAAATGTATTTGAAGGGGAAAAAATGAAAAAAAAATGGGCGGTCAAGGTTAGGACACCAAATCAGGAAATGAAGTAAAACTGCACTTCGGAAGTAAATTAAACACCCAGTTCTAAATTTACATTAAAATATATTCGATTCTCAACGTATTTTAAGACACTGTGTCTCTAAAATTGATTCGTATGGTCAACAACTGTCAAACATCAAGCAAGTAAGTTAAAACGTTCAATTTAAGTTAAGGCTTGTGTGTAATTGAGAACCAAAGATTTACTTACCAAAATAAACTGGTTTTCCGCATTTATGACACTTCCACATGTTTTGTATCACTTTATAAAACCGTTTTATAACATTAACGTTATCCAAAATCCATTTCTACACGACAGCGGATTGTTTACAATTTAACAGAAAACAAGTACCTATCGAAGTGGCGCCACAGTCGATCTCCTATAATTTAGCGGGCAATTTAAAAGTACTGTATGGCATATTCTTTGCTGTATGGTCATGATATGGTACTGCATATGAAACAAAGTAATGCAAGTAAATATGTAATGTCATTCACTCGGTAAATTTGCCACGTACAAATCGACTAGTTTCAAAATAAAATGTGAACCTAAAAGATATACAGTACTGTTCACAATCTCAGTAATTACTGTACTTTTTCAGTGAATATTTCCAAATTTTGGTAACATAAACTTACTTGGATATAATGCTGTTTACCATTAAATTTTAGCTATTTAACTGACGGACGAAATATAATGTCAGAACGAAAGATAATGTCAGAACCTGTTAGCAAGTCACAATCACTTGAAAGTAATGATACAGGAATATCTGAAACAACATTGCCAGAAACAACATTGCACGAAAGGGACAGTAATGGTAGTGAAAAAGAACAAATGTTTGATGTTGATTTTGAGGACAACTCTAACCAGGATAACACCATGAAGGAAGGTGAGAAACAACCTTTTCAACAGTTAAGGTAGTTTCAATTACTAATGACTCCCAAAAATGTATTTACTTCACAAGTAAAATCAAGGTGTGCAGACTTTTAACATACGGTAGCCTACATAAATGTAACCTACTGATTTTAAACAGAGATGAAACTTTGTTTTAAATGCCCAAAATTTGTTTTGCTATGAGATATTGTTTGCCTTACTTTCTTATGTCTTTTTTATATATATTTGCTTAAACTGAAGAAGGGATTATATCCCAAAACATGTACGAATAATGTTTTGACACAATATATGAGGTATTTTAAATAAGTGCTGACTGGGGGGACCATTCTTTCTCAGGTTTATCTGATGATGTTCACATGGTGAACAATTTTTTTTTTATCCAATTGAAACCCCTTAGTTAGAAAAGTTTATCAAAGTGATCAACATCGTCGTTGACCAACTACAGGTTACCGGGTGTGGTATACGAGCCCCCTCCATCTCTGTCAAACCATGAACCATTCTTCGTTCACAATCCTCTCCCAATCCTGGCCTTTCTCCTGAACATCCTTCCTCACCAGATCTGTCCATTGATTTCTAGGTCTGCCAACTGGTCTCCTCCCTTCTAGGTTTCTTTCATACTCCCTTCTTGCAGTTTTATTGACACTCATTCTCTTCACGTGGCCGAACCACTTCATTCTAGCCTTTTGGATCTTTTGTAGTATAGAGTCTTCTATTCTCACCTCTTCTCTGATTTTATCATTCCTGATGATGTCTTTCCTGGTCTTCTGGATCATAGAGGCCTATGCTGGAAAAGTTTATCAAAGTACCGTACATAATTAATCCAGGTTGATAAGATTAATAATAATTGTTATTCCCCAACCAAATTAATGTGTTGACCGACTAAAAAGCAGTTCTTTAATTAAACAACAAAGACAACACTGAAGAAATGGCCTCTAAATGGCCCCATCTCTAAAGTACAGTAGCTCATGTGCCAACACTTGATCTAGTGGCTCTTGTAGTTATTGCCTTTACCAGGTGTGGAGTCATGAGAGGGCTTTGACGAGAGCAACTGTGCCAATGAGATGAGTTATTTGGAAGGGTAATAATTTTAACAAAAATAATAATTTTAGCAAAATACGGTACTCATATGATGAGCAATTTAGGAGTATGTTACTGCACAATTGTATTTTTTTTAATATGGTGATGCGATATGAAACAGTCGGAACTCTTCATCCAGCATTGCGACATTCTAAGAATAAGAATAAGAATATTTTATTCACCATTCTGAGGAGGCCACACGAGAAAAAAAAACATTGATCATTTACATGAAATAGGTTTCATCATTTATGGTACAGAATAATTATTAGTATCCTCTATATACAGTTATTAAAAATCAATATTAACAATTAGATGAGTGGGAGAAGGTATCATACGGGATGAAGTTCTCAGCACCAAAGAGTGAAGTGGTCATCACAACGAGGAGGAAGAACAGACTGGATATGGGCATAACACTTGGAGGACAGCAGTTGCAGAAAGTAGAATGCTTCAAGTACTTGGGAAGCATAATTGAAGAAAAGGGAGGCAATAGGATGAAAATAAATGAAAGGGGAAGGTGCGCATATGGATTTTTCAAGAGTGTTAGGGGGATGATATGGAATAAAGATGTACCACAAAAATGTAAAGGAATCATCTACAAGACCTACTTTGTGCCAATTTTGACATATGGTTCAGGAACATGGGTGATGCAGGAAAGGGACAAGAATAAAATACGAGCAGTGGAGATGAAGTTCCAGAGGAGTAGGGTAGGAGTAACAAGCATGAACAGAGTAAGGAATGAGAGAGTCAGAGAGATGGTGAGAGAGGAACCATTGCAAATAGAATAGAGCGGTCTAGGCTGCAATGGTATGGACATGTGAGGAGGATGCGAGAGGAGAGGATACCGAAGAAGATGTTTGGAATGGAAATGAAGGGAAGGAGGCCAATGGACAGATGGACAAAAGGAGTTAAGAAGAGTGTGGAGGAAAGAGGAGTGTGCTGGGACACAGTGGAAGATGAGAGATGGTGGATGGACAGGAAATGATGGAGAGGCTTATGTTCCAAGCAGACCCGACCAGCGGTCGGAAACTGCTCAAGATGATGATGATGATTAACAATTTTTATCTCCAAGAATTCTTTTACGTTGTAAAATGGATTTTCTAACATCCATTTGTACAGTTTTCTTTTGAACACACTGAAGGACGTAAACTGTGCAGAATGTGGTAATTTATTAAAACAATATATGCCATTTATTTTATGTGAGCTACCAGTTTTTGCCAGTCTATGGCATGGGATATCAATGTTTCCTTTATTTCGAGTGTTGTGATGGTGTATGTCTTCCCTAGTGATAAATTCACTTAAATTGTTTTTGACATATAGTAACAAGATGAAAATATATAGATTTGTAATTGTTAATATTTTAAGTCTAATAAAAAGGGGACGACAGTGCCCCCTAGGATCAGCTTTACACATTACATGAACAATCTTCTTTTGTATCACCAACACATTATGGACATATGGTGAGTGACCCCATAGTAGCAGCCCATAAGAAATGTGGGACTGAAAGAGTCCAAAATATGCCATTCTCAGATAGTCTGTTTTCACTAATTCCCTCAATTTCCACAGGAGGTAAGAAACCTGTGATACCCTTTTACAGACATAGTTGACGTGAACTTCCCAGTTTAATTTGGAATCTATATAAATGCCTAAGAGCTTAACTGACTGAATTTCTATATTATTAGACAATCCTAACAGAAGGTGTTGAGTTTTATCCTCATTGCATGGTAATTTATTGGATGAAAACCAATTTACTGCATTTCTAAGGGCTTCTTGCGACATCCCATTCAGACTTAATATGTTCTGATGCACGTTAATTAATGTTGTGTCGTCTGCGTAAGACACAATTGATTGTGATATAACATGTTTTGGTAAATCATTAACTGCAACGTTAAAAAGAAAAGGACCGAGGACCGAACCCTGCGGTACACCGGTTATGACTTCTTTTTGTGTAGAGTGTCTATTTCTAATTGCTACAAATTGGCTTCTGTTACTTAAGTATGACTTCATTACATCCAGTGTGGGGTTATTTACACCATAAATCTGAAGTTTGTCCAACAGAATCTCATGATTAATGCAATCAAAGGCTTTACTCAGATCACATAGAACCAGATGTTCTTACCTTCAAAAGCTGTTAAAGTTTGATTGAAACTTCCAAGACCGCAGAAGTTGTGTTTTTACCACGTCTAAATCCAAACTGACTGCTGGATAGCAGGGCATAAGTTTCAAAGTAATTACTAAGTTGGTTGTAAATAACAGATTCAATTATTTTAGATAATACGGGAACGATTGAAACTGCGCGGTCATCATCATCTTGCACAGTTTCTGGCCACTGGCCGGGTCTGTTTGGAACACAAGCCTCTCCAACGTCTTCTGTCTTCCCACCATCTCTCAGCCTCCACCCTTGTCCAGTCTTCTCCTCTCTTCTTCACGCTTTCTTCCACCCCCTTCAGCCACCTGTCTCTCGGTCTTCCTCTTGGTCTCTTTCCTTCCCACTTCGTCTCGTGTACTCTCCTGGGTATCCTCTTCTTCTCCATTCGTTTTACATGTCCATACCATCTAAGTCTAGATTTCTCTATACCATCCTGTAATGGTTCCTCCTTCATTAATTCTCTGGTCCTCTCATTTCTTATTCTGTCCATCTTTGTAGCTCCAATACTGCTTCTCAAGAACCTCATCTCACTGGCCTGTATTTTGCTCTTCTCCCTTCCTTTCATAACCCAGGTCTCCGAGGCATACATCAGGATAGGGACATAGTACGTCCGATATATGATCTTTTTGCTGTTCTGAGGGACATCCTTGCTCCATAACATGCTTCTCAGACTCCTCTGGAAAACATGTTTGTCGCCACTTTTGAAGATTGGAATAACTTTAGAAATTTTAAGCATGTTTGTAAAGAATCCAAACTTTAAACATTTATTAACAATAGTAGCTCGAGGTTCACAAATTAAGTGTATTGCTTGTTTGATAATGTAATTAGATAGCCAATAGCAGTCCATGCTTTTTGAATTTGATAATTTATACTTGACCTTTATAATTTCATTTGGGGTAATGTCAACCCAGTGGAAAATATGCCCCCCTGATAGGTGTGGACTAGGTTCAGTATTCACCGATGTACCTGTTAGATTGATTTTATCCCCTATTCTTTTCACATTGTTCAGAAAAAAGTCATTCATAGCATCTGGATCCAGTAATACGTCCTGTGTATTATTAGCAGTGTTCTCTTGTGTTATAATGTCCCAAGCTGCCTTGCCTTTATTGGATGCACCTTCAATGTATTTTTCACAAGCTAATTTTTTTTGCAAGTGCAAGTTTAGTTCTGTAAAACTTTTTACACTGAAAATATGTTCCATATGCCTCATTCTGCACAATCCCTTGCTGACATGAGTTTTTATGAATTCTGTACAAAATTAGCATTCTTTCTCTTATTTGGGCCAGTTCATCAGAATACCAGATAAATTTCTTATTTCTTACTTGACACACATTTTTCATCTTTACTATGGGGGAGCAAGAATGCCGCAATTCAACATAAATTTTAAAAAACATCCAACTCAGTATTAGTTTTGTCAGTGTGTTGTTTGTACAAAAAGTTCCAATTAACATGCTTCAGTCTTTCAATAAATAGATTAATATAACATTCTTTCTGAGTTCTAGTCCATGTAACATTAGGTTCATACTTGGGATTTGGGTCTGCAAAAGGCAGTTTATTAGGGTGCAGAGAAAGTACCAAAGGTTCATGATCCACCAACTAACCTAATATTGTATTCATCACTTGGGAGATTGACAATAATATTATCGAGGCAAGCATTACCTCGTGTTGGAGATCTATTTGTACATTTTAAATTTAAGGATCTTATAAGGTTCAAAAATGTTCTTGAAATTTGCCCATCTAACTTCACCATTTCAATATTAAAATCCCCACAGATAGCTACTTTGGTGTTGGATTTTAGAATTTTCTTGATAGCCAATTCAAAATTCTCAAGAAATACATGAATATTGCCCTTGGGAGATCTATACAAGCTAACAATTATTAAATTTGCTTCAACTAATTTACCACAGCTAAATTCCACATCTAATTCTGTAATAAGAATTTCCCTTGGCAATGTTTAAAATAAAAACTTAGTCTCTCTTGTATCAAAGATGATTACAACTTCTTCTAGCAGTAGTATTTTGTCATATTCTCGCATTAAATTTTACAGGAATGTTATAACATTGTCCTCCCCCTCTGCTGTGACAGGACGATTCATGCTAAACATCTAATTTTATGCACACGAGAGATACAACTGCTTGTGAATGTAGCCTAGTCTGTTTCTCTTTTTTGTTTATATGAAAAATATCCATTCCACAGATGTATTTGAATGGAAAACAAGCAAATTCAGGCCAATTTGCCAATACAGTATTTTGGAATTGAAATTCTTGCATTTTTCAATCTTCTTCCAAAATTCAAGTACCCATACATATTTTCAGAAGAAATACACAGAAAAATTATTAGGTAGGTCCTTTCCTGGTTTCTTAAGATCTACCTTCAATTACTTTAACGTTCGATCGTGGAACATTCGGTAGGAATATAACCCTATACCAAATTGCGAAAAATACTGTGTTGTAATGGCAATCCTGAAAGGTGGTTTGGTAGAACGCCTGAAAACTTCAATATCCCAAAAGTGTGAAGAAGAATTGCTCAACTCGGTGCAGCACCTGTTCTAATATTGCTGATAATTTCTTCTATGGGAAAAATATTAGGATGTTTAACATAGCATTTAAACAGTTGACTTAGAAACCTCACAGGTTCATTGGCAAGTGAAGCATCAATTTTTGCATGCTGAAGAAACATGTTGAAACCACTGAGGGACAGAATTTAAGAATTGTAAATGATTCTTTGTGAATGGATTGTTCAAATCACAAAATATGGTATCTGTAGCAGATATTTTATCCTCAGCTTTAGCCTAGCTTCAAATGAACATTGGTTGTATGGCATGATCAAATCCTGTTGCAGCCAGGAGGCAATTGAGGGGCTTAAATGTGATAGACCCTTGGGAATAGATTTACTGTATTGGTTTTGTTGCCAAGCTATATTGGAACCAGAAAGCTATGGTTTGGGCCGATGACAAGCTGTACAATGAAGTTTAGATTAGACGTGGTGCTTTATTGAAGCACTAGACACTGGAAGCAGTAGGCATATCAATTAATGGACAGTATATTAATAATACTAGCAGTAGTGCCCGGCTTTGCCCGGTGATTTATTTGTTTTACCGAACTTGAGCGCTCAAGGATAAGGATCAGAATAAAGGAAAGTAAATTTGAAAGCACCAACGCTTATTGCAGCTGATAACCTCAGTATACTGCACCAACATTAACGCCCTTATACAGAGGCATACTATTGTCATGATGATAACTGTTTTAAGGGGCCTAAGATATCTTTTTGCACTAATTACTCCCCGTGACTGCAATTTATAAGCAGCTCGCAATTCTGCACCAGAACATTGGTAGGGGCGACATGATGCGGCCCGCATTACATGGCAACAATAGACTTCGGTATTATTGAAGCCGTTCTGGAGCGCTTGTTCTTCCGACTTACTGAACAAAATCAATATTTAAGGTTACCTGAGAAGTGTAGCCTAATGCTACATAGCCTAAACTATTACTCTTGAATTAGGCTATCATATACAAAAAGAATTTTTCGAATCCGACTGGTAGTTCCAGAGATTAGCACGTTTAAACGCATAAACACACAAACAAACAGACAAACTCTTCAGCTTTATTATATTAGTATAGATTCGATATGCATTGCTGTTGGCTTAATGTGCAGACGATCTGGTGTGCTTGTGGTAATTGGGGTCTCCGAATGAACATAAAGAAGACCAAGTTTACGATCATCAGCAAGCAAAGGAATATTCAGGCTAAGCCATAACTGGAGAATGTGGAAATTGATTGTGTTCAGCATTATAAATACCTTGGAGTGTTTCTGAACCAAAATTGGATGGACAGCCAAGAGATCAAGATCAGGATATATCATGCAAGAAGTGCATTTGTTAAAATGAAGAACTTGGTCGCTAACCACAACTTAAACCTGATCTTAGGCTGAGAATGGTTCGAGAATATCTGTTTCCTACACTGTTGTATGGTATGGAAGAGTGGACTTTAACCTTGGTCCTGTGCAAAAAAAGCTGGAAGTCTTTGAATGTGGGTCAATTGGCGTATGCTTCGCATCTCATGGACGGAAAAAGTGCGAATACTGAGGTGTTGGATATGCTAGATAAAGGAACAGAAGTACTGCTATCCATTAAAAGACGGAAACTTGAATGTTTTGGACACGTGATGCAGAAGGAGAGTACAGCATCCTACACTGGTGATGCAGGGAAAAATTGTAGGATACCGGGGACCTGGCTGATGAAGAACTTCTTGGTTTAAGAACCTCAAAGACTGGTACCTGACAACAACAGGTAAACTGCTCTGTGTGGCAGTATCCAAGTATCAAATAGAGATCATAAAGGTATATTAACCCTTTGCTAGTGACGTGAATTTTACTCCCAACTTTAGTGACTTCGGTCCAGTAGACCGACCTTAAATAATTCTATACTTTTCATTATTTTAGAGTATTTTTTTAAGGAAGGGTATAATACATAAGTATTTTACCATCTTAACCTCTATTTAAAATACACTTAAGTAATCTATAAGCAATAATAAGGAGAAATTATAACTGAGCTATGACAAGTGAAGTTAGCAAAATATCCGATGATAAACTCTGTTGAAAAGAAAGCAAACAATCATGATTGAGATCTAATGTTTGTAAATTTGCATCAGTACACAATTAACCTTCAAGACAGTCATGGCATACAACATTTGCGTGTTCAAGGCATAAATACGCTTTTAGTGACCTCAGTGTGTGAGACCGAAAAGACTTCCACTGACCTGTACAGTTATCGTTCGAACTTGTGCAGTGGTGAGAATACTCGAGAATGAAATTGATAAAGTTAACCTTATGCGCAGCTAGCTCACTCCAACGGGCAAAGAAGGAGGCGCAATCATTTATGATGTTGGTCTGTGACACCGTGCTTCACTAACAGAGGGTTAAAGAACACTTCAGGGTAAAACTCCGGCACCCTATTGTGTCTGAAGCCATAGTAGCCCATTTTAAAATGATGTAAAACCCACAACCACACACAAATCATCATTGGCTGCAACTCAGTTCTGAGTACACATAACTTCTTGCTGCACAATTAAACTGAATAATACTGACCATTGACTTGAAAATTGTAGAAATACAATTCTCCATAACTAACCACCTTGCCTAAGTATTAATCATGTTCTCATAAATGATTGATGAACCACACGGGCTATGAGAAAGTAAGCAGCAATCACGTGCAATGTAACAGAGTGGATTTTCAATTGACGGCAAATAATGATAAATTCATCCAAAGACTATTTGTCATTTCCTGCAGAAACCAAGACATCATCTAGTGATAGCATTATCACTGCAGTATCCACTTAGCAAGGTAGTCTTTAGCTCTCAAGGTTATTTGTTTATAGAACATTTCTATAGAGCCCTCCATGCCACCCTGTCCTGAGCTAATCATTTCATCTCTACACAGCTTACATTAGAGGCAATCTGTTTAACATACAGGGTCTTTCATATAAAGTAAGAACGGCAAGCAGCAGTTTTGTTATTCGTTGCTACGGTGGCCTTGGCCGAGCTTGTGGCGCGCTGCGGCCCCCCTGCTTCAAGTGTGTGTACAATCCTGTATGAAATATTACCTTCTAAAAGATGCTGGAAGTGTCGTCCTTCCTGGGTTATACAGGCATTGTATCTGGTAACCACGTTCTGGCTGACGGGAGTGAGTTCTGCCACTGTAATGTCTCTCATCTTTAATTTTGTGCTTTTTAATGAGCACTGAGGCAGCAGTGTCAAACTTATTTTCAATTACGTGAATCTGTGCTAGTGAAGGTCGCACTTATCAGAAATTGCTGAACAAATGCATCACGTACCCGCTGCGCTGACTCGTAATTAAAATAAGTTTTACATACAAAAGTACGATGTTGTAATGATAACTGTCTCATGTTAACATCTGAGGTTCAGACTGGCGACTGAACACCTGCACGTTTATTGCAAGGTCGAGTACAGTATATACTATGCGCGCGCTTTCAATATTGCAGCAGGGGGCCGAGGCACGCCACAAGCTCGGCCAAGGCCACTGCAGCAGGGGATAACAAAGCCGCCGCTCACCGTTCTTACGTTATATGAAAGACCCTGTATTCTAACCTTGGTCTATCCCTACAGTTCTTGTCCTTGACCCTTCCTTTTATAACTAAGTTTGCTATTCCAAATGCTTCCATTCTCCTGCACCAAAAGTCCAAGTTTCACTTCCATAGAGCACCTCGCTCCAGACAAAGGCTTTCAAAAATGATTTCCTAATACCTAAATCTATATTTGATGTCAACAGATTTCTTTTATTTTTTAGAAATGCTTTCCTTGCCTTAGCCAACATACTTTTGATATCCTCTTTGCTTTGCCTATCACTGTTTTTTTTTGCATCCTAGTAGCAGAAGTCTCCTACTTCCTTTAGCTTTTCACCTGCCAATTTGACGTCGATGGGGGCTTCTGATTTCTTTCTGCTGCATTTCATTATTTTTGTTTTACATTTATTGATTTTCATCATGAATTCTTTCCTCAAGACCATTTAACCCTTTATAGGTTAGTGGTCTGTACGGTGTTTGCAGATGATCTCATGGTCTGGGGAAACAAGGAGGAGGAAATTCAGGAACAACTGAAGGCTTGGGAAGAAACAGTGGGAGAGTACGGATGGAAGTTCAACATCAGTAAATGTGAGATCCTGTTAACCACCAGGAAAAAGGACAGACCAATGAGTGGGATAACACTTGGAGGTGGACAGCTGAAGAAGGTGGAAAGTCTCAAGTACTTTGGGAAGTATAGTGGAGGAAAATGGGAGACATGACAAAGAGATTACGGAACGTGGCAGACAGGCAGAAGCATTTCTGAGAAGCATTAGGAACTTAGTGTGGAATAAAGATGTCCCACAAAAGAGCAAGGAAGTGTTATATAGAAGCTACTATATCCCAATACTGACCTATGCTTCAGAAACGTGGACAATGAAGAAAAGAGACATAAGCAGAATACAAGCAAGTGAAATGAAGTTCCTGCGAAGTAGGATCGGAGTAACAAGAAGAGACAGGGTGTGGAATGAAAAGGTCAGGGAAATAGTGAAAGAGGAGCCCTTGCAAGGTAGGATTGAGACATCAAGACTGAGGTGGTATGGACACTTAAAGAGAATGGAAGAGAAGAAGATTCCCAAGAGGATACATGAGATGCAGATGCAGAAGAAACGACCAAGGGGAAGACCAAGAGATAGATGGCAGAAAGGAGTGGAGGAATGTGTCAAGAAGAGAGGCGAGGACTGGACCAGAGTGACAGTGGAGAGGTGGTGGGAAGAAAGGACTAAGTGGCAAGGCTTATGTTCCAAACAGACCCAGCCTGGGGCTGGAAACTGTACAAGATGATGATGATGAGGTTAGTGGTCTGTACAGAGTCCGCCAGAAAAACGAAATGGCTGGAGCATGCTTGATGTTCGAGCAGCGAAAGTACATTCTGAAGTGGTTTATCAGGTTTGGTAATGCCGTTGAAGTGCAACGTCAGTGGAGGAGGGAGTTTGAAACAGAACCCCCAACATGCCTAACAATTAAATGCATTACTGGGAAGTTTGAGACGCATGGAACGATTTGTGATATTCACAAAGGAAGATTGGGAAGAATGCGTACAGCTACTTGTCGTGCATCGTCGGCTCACGTGTTGAGAGGTTTGCTAATTCTCCACAGAAGTCTGCTACGCAATGTGCGCGGGAAGTGGGGATTAGCAGTACAAGTGTATGACGAATTTTGAAAACAGCTAAGTAGAAAGTTTACATCCCACGAAGACTGCATGCGCTTAATGAGGATAATCCCAATCGTCGAACGCAATTTTACGAATGGTATCAGCAAATGGTAACCCAAGATGAACAATTTCTGACGAAGTTAGTGTGGTCTGATGAAACCCAGTTTAAACTTAATGGAACAGTGAATCAACATAACTGTGTCTACTGGGCTCCGGAAAACCTGCATGTTCATGTGGACAAGGCGGTCAATCTGCCAGGGGTTAATGTCTGGTGTGAACTGTTGTCGATGGGCTTACTAGGACCCTTTATCTTTGATGGTACTGTCACTGGAGCAGTGTACTTGGGAATGTTATGCACATTAATTTTACCAGCTGTACGTGCGCTTTATGGAGCCGATGATGAAGTCTTCTACCAACAGGACAGGGCGCCACCACACTACCATGTAGCTGTAAGAGCTTTCCTGGATGACAATCTGCCGGGACATTGGATTGGACGAAGAGGGCCCATTGAGTTCCCCCCACGGTCGCCAGATCTTACCTCTATGGACTTTTACCTGTGGGGAACTGTGAAAAATCAAGTCTATCGACGTAAGCCGCGCACGCTGGAGGCCCTTTGCCAGGAGATTACAGCGGCATGTGCAGCGGTCCCCATTCAAACATTGACGGACGTCGTTGCAGTGGCCGCTCTGCTATGTGTCTGGCAGCCAACGGTGAACATCTCATATAACTGAAGACAGTACTACATGTGTAATCAAAATTTAAATGTAAAAGAAACACACAATAAATAGTTTTTGTTCCGCAAAGAGTGTATACATTTTTCTGGCGGACTCTGTATATTAACCACCTTCTATGAGGACAATTTATGTTGTCAAAGAGCTTGCCACGGTGGGTGAGTGGATAGCGTGTCGGTCTGCTAACCCCAAGATTGCAGGTTCGCTCCTGGCCGTGGTAAGTGATTTTTGAATGGCGGCAAAAATACGACACGCATGTCATACGATGTTGGCATGTCAAAGAACCCTTTTGAATTCAGTAGGCCGTGTTCATAATGGCAAAATTAATCTCGGGAGTTTCTGCCAACACAAAGTTCCTCATTTCTCTACTAGAAAGCGCTATAGTGTTCAAGGAGCTTACATAGCTGAGATATCTAACCTCCTTGACTTTCATAGTGATTCAAGGAACAACAAAATTCGACATGCAAGCTACCCTCTGGGTTGCAAATTACAAAGCTTGCACCCGGCACCCGAGGCCATACGATATTATTATTATTATATCGTCAAAGATGCTGATGGTTGAATTTTTCAGCCATATTTACTTTTGGAAGTGTTAATATTTCTGCAAACCAAATATTATCTCTTTACCTCCATGACCTAAGGTGTTTTTCTAATATTATTTTTAAATAAAAACAATTAAAATTAAAAAGTAAAAAATACGACAGTAAAAATTAGAATTAAAATAAATATGCTTGTAAAAAAAAAGTTAAAAAATAAGCTTATAAAAATTTAAATTAACTTAATAATAATTATAAAATCTTAATTTTAAGATTATACAAATAATATGAAAATTAAAAATATAAAATAAATATGAATATTAAAACGTTAAAGTAAATTAAAATTAATAATAATCAATACCGGTATTAGGCTAAAATAATTAAAATTAATTTTTTAAAAATACGTACAAAATATCTTCAATATTCGGCCCTATAAAGGGTTAAAAACTCATTCAAATCCTCTGGTGTGTCGGCTAAGTTGACGATGTCATCAGCAAATCTCTCAGTTGAAATTATTTCTCCTTGAATCTATACTCTACTTTCCTTCATTGCTTGTTCAACGAATAGATTGAAAAGTATGGGTGATAAGTTGCAGCCTTGCCTTACACCTTTCTGAATACCAGCTTCTCTTTCATGTCCTGCTCGAATAACTGCTGTCTACATAAGCTCCCGAAATAATAAATATAGCCTAAATAATCCCATAAGGGCAAAGGCCTCCTGCGAGCAGGGACGTGCTCTGGTTTAAACTCGTTAGGCGAACAAGTCCTAAGGAGTTGTGTACAAGGATTCACTCCACTTGCTACACTTCACTACACTACATTTCACTTCGCTTTACATCTTCTTCTCTAGAAGGGATGGGAGGGGGGGCAGTTGTCGTGTCTTTGTATGTGCCTATTAGTTGTCGTTTACCTTGTGCGTTGTTTGGCTTGTTACAGGTTGCAGAAGTGTATCTTTCATGTCATAGATGTGCTGTCTACTAGTATTTTTCGCTGTTGAAGCTCTCCTTCTCTTCCCATCTTATAGTTCCATATGTCTCTATTCTTGTCTCTCCCTTGCTATCCTCGTCCAGTGTTTGCCTCTCTTCCTTACGATGAGTCTTTCCAGCGGGTCCTCTGTCTACCCATGTTCCTTCTTCCTATCCTGGGGTCCCATACTGTTAGCTTGTGCGTCCATCGATCATCTTTCATTCCGGTCACGTGGACTCCCCACTTCCATTTTAGCCTGTCAGCTGTTGTCACGGCATCTTTCATGGCAGTTCTTCTTCTTATCTCCTCGTTTTGTAATCTGTCCCTCAAGGAAACTTGAAGGATCTTCCGTTCCATTTTGCGTTGACATACCCGGATTGTTTGCCTTTGCTTCTCTGTTAAAGCCCAGGTTTGACAGACATATAGCAGTACCGGTATTACACACTTTTCTAGCACTTCTAACTTTAGACTTTTAGAACTAAGTTATTTATTTTAATATCTACAAAATTACAAAAATCACAATGGCACCCACAAATACTGTCTTAAATGTTGTGATATGTTAATTTATCTGAATGTGTACGGTCTCTTTAAGCTGTTCTCTTAGCCACTGATTGAATAAGGCCCTTTTGAGAAATCCTGTTTAGAAGCTTAGCTGAAGTGAAAAAGTTGTAAAAATGGAAAGAGAGAACAACTTATCTGCAGGAAAGACTTCAGGCAGAATATCCACAAATTTCATAACCCACCTTATGTCAGCATGAAAACACAGTGCAGCAATCAAACCTTTGAAGCCGATGTGTTGGGAGCATTTACAAGGTGCTCCGTAAAATTTCTCAACTTTGAAGAGGTCAAAATAGTTGCAAAATGGAGAAATCCAAAAATTCCTTCAAACTTGTTTCTGCGCATGCTATACCATGCAAGTTCATTTCTGACTTCATCAGAGTTCTCCCAGAACATCCTTCAACACAGAAGAAGAAATAATCCCAGAAACATGTATCTCTCTTGTTGCTGTAAGAAGTACAGCCAACAGTGTATTTCAATATTGGAAGAACATTGTCTGAACCAACTGTAAAATCCTTTTTATCAGGTTGTTGGTAGTTGGAAGGAAAGGTAACAGGGAATTTTATTTAATAAAAGATCGTACAATGTGCATAGGTTATTTAATTTCCTTGCTCGACCGAGCTAATTACTCTCTGGTACAGTATTCTGTAAGGGATACTTGTCTTTTCCCACACACCTTTATGTGGTAACGATCACAATGCATGTTGCATAGTTCACAAACACACTGTTCTCCTGGGTCGTGGTGCTTCTGGTTGCTGCAGCATTTAAAGTGAAATCCGTGTGTAGTGAACCTTGTCATCATGTGTCGAATGTCTTAGTAGGCCTGTTTCCATTCTGTCGTGACCATTGCGTCCGTGGAATAGAATTCATCCCATATTTCTTCTTTCTTTGGCAGGTTGTCGAAGGACAGTTTTGAATTGCATTCAGTGGTCATCATATTCATCCAGCAGCACGATGCCAATCCAGAAGATTGTAGCCTCTCAGATCTTTGATTCCCGTGGCAATCCTACTGTTGAGGTTGACTTAGTTACTGAATTGGGCCTTTTTCGAGCTGCTGTCCATCTGGTGCTAGTACTGGGATATATGAAGCATTGGAACTTCGTGATAATGATAAGAAGAACTACCATGGGAAAGGTGTTCAAAGGGCCATTGATAATATTACCGGTAACAAGAGTATTGTCCCTGAACTCCTAAAGCAGAATCTGGAAGCAACTCAGCAGGTGGAGATTGATAACTTCATGCTGAAGTTGGATGGAACCACTAATAAGTCAAAACTTGGAGCAAACGCTATCCTTGGCGTTTCTTTGGCTGTCTGCAAGGCTAGTGCTGCTAAGAAGGGTGTTCCTCTCTACAGGCAACTTGCTGATCTGGCTGGAAGTCCTAAGGTGATCCTACCTGTTCCTGCATTCAATGTCATCAACGGTGGTTCCCATGCTGGCAATAATTTAGCTATGCAAGAATTTATGATCTTACCAACAGGGGCTAAGAATATCACTGAGGCTATGAAGATTGGAACTGAGGTATACCACCATTTGAAGAAGGATAAGTTTGGCTTGGATGCTACTTCTGTTGGTGATGAGGGTGGATTTGCTCCAAATATCCCTGATGGCAAGGATGCTTTGAAGCTCATTGCTGAAGCTATTGAAACTGCTGGATACACAGGATAAGTAGAAATTGGAATGGATTGTGCTGCATCTGAGTTTTACAGGGATGGCAAATATGACCTTGATTTCAAGAACCCCAAGTCTGATGCTAGTAAGCGGATAACCCGTGAACAACTGTTGTGTCCATTGAAGATCCTTTCGACCAAGATGATTGGGAATCGTGGACTAACCTGACCAAGCAGACCAGCATTCAGATTGTTGGTGATGATCTCACAGTTACTAATCCAACAAGGATTGTGACAGCTGTGGAAAAGAAGGCCTGCAACTGCCTGTTGTTGAAAGTAAACCAAATTGGCTCCGTGACTGAAGCAATTGAGGCTCATAAACTTGCAAAGAAGAATGGATGGGGCACCATGGTGTCTCACAGATCTGGTGAAACTGAGGACACTTTCATTGCAGATTTGGTGGTGGGGCTTGCTACGGGTCAGATCAAGACTGGTGCACCATGCCGCTCTGAGAGGTTGGCAAAATATAACCAGATTCTGCGCATTGAAGAGGAACTTGGAGCATATGCAGCATACGCTGGGAAGGACTTCCGCAGTCCCGTCTAGTCATTATGATGACACTATGATTGAGAGAATCCAGATAATGGTTTGCTGCTGAACTTTACAATGTGTTAACATGTATTAAGCTTGGTATTTTGGTATTTTATTGGCACCACAAAGATAGTACTGCTGTTATTAAAATGTTAATGTTCATTGAATACTGAAACAATGTATCAGGAATAGAATTGGATAGTATAGCAACCTGCTTGGTTACAGTTCAGTGTACTGTATGGGCTGTTCATGTTCAGTGGGTCACATCACAAGATAACAGGGAATTCTGAAGGACGATGATTTAGCTGCCCCATTACTCTGTGCTATTTCCAGCTTATTGCTGGTATCTTGTCATTCAGACTTGGGAATAGGTCACACAGTTCATTGAAGTTATCATTTACCTTCATCACTAATTCTTCTTGAGCTTGAAGTTGGGCACTGTATTCCTTACCATCATCCAGCAATGTCGGAGGGGTTACCATCTAGAATTTCCGCTGCCGAGAAGCATTTCAGAGGACATACATCTAAACATAATGCAAAAGCATATTATTCAGTGAGTAATATGAGTGCTTGATGATTCTTGGACAACTGTCCCGTGGGTGAACATTCAGAACTATCAAATCAATATTATAAATTAGTCATGTTTCAACCATGGACATTCTGATGGCTCCAATGTTAATGTTCATTGAATACTGAAACAATGTATCAGGAATAGAATTGGATAGTATAGCAACCTGCTTGGTTACAAGGATAGTTCTAATAATTTACGAAATGCCCACGTTTTTTACTTATGATATGTGTTCAGTTTGACTGAACAGACTTGGTCAGTGCCACGTTTTTTACTTATGATATGTGTTCAGTTTGACTGAACAGACTTGGTCAGTGTTGTTCACTGTTTCAAAATCTTGAAAACTGTACATTCAATGACTGTGGTGTCTGCTTATGAAACAGGGCTAGTATGGGAGGGTGCTCGTGATTAGGTGAGTATGTGTAGCCTGTGTGTACTGCCTAGGGATGGGCATGAAACTCAGCAACAAGATGATTGGCGGTGCTGAAGGTTTTATACATTTAGTTATCAGTGCTAAGTGAACAGTTTTCCCTTTTCACCCCCCTGTTCATATGTGCTGTGCGGAGTCAATACGATGTGTTTACGTGGGGTGTTGCCAACCTAGATAAGATGTATGTTATTTGAGGTGGGTGTACAACTATCAAAGACCGTGGAACATTTCTAGCCATGCGTGGACCATAAGCCATTCAAACTAAGCGCTGCCCGGTCTTATGAGAACATCCCGGCACTTTTAATACTGCCGCGAATATGGGCCTTGGTTTATTGCAGAAGAAAAGTACATCTTACACCTGATCCAGATAACATTTACCTATTAAAACCCCCTAATTTCCCCCCCTTTTTTTTTCTAGCTTGGCTGTATTGCTAAGTTGTGTCTTGTTTCCAACAGGGTGTGTTTTTTAGTAGAGTGAAGAGGGGTGAGCTCTCCATGAACGTGTGTTCATTTAGATTGTTGGGATTGTTTCGTTTGGCTAGGTGTATCTCGATTACTTCCTTCGTGATGAATTATTTTCTAGGGGCGTAACATTACTTTCTATACATTAAAGCATGTTATTTCGTGATACACATCTCGTGTAATATTTGTGTTGACCGAGTGGAAAGCTTTCTTTAATAGAGGTAGGTAACACTGCAAAATTGCTTTTAATATTTCAATATTTCTGAACAATGTTTGGCTTCATTTGTTCAAGAGTAAATATTACTAGGTTCACACAACTTAGGCTTATGTGCTTTATTAAATCGTTATCACATGTTGGTCATCCTGGGTTGTGATGTTCTTTCAAGATCTGTAACTGTGTTGGATTTAATTTTCATCCATTAATTGGGATTATATTTGGTTGGTTTTATTTTGTGACTCATTTGCCCTCTCCTGAAATCATGGCCTAGTTGATATCTGATTTTGGGTTAGGTATTGGGTACTTGGCGGATAGGATTTAGGTTCCAAGGGGTGTTGGCAGTAAACTATTTTGTGATTAGATGTTGCCACCTGTGTTATGTTCAAGTTTGATGAGGAGCCTTGTACAGACTAGGTAATTAAATTGTTGTTTGATTTGGCCCACATACGTGGGCAAGTTATGTACGGTATCCTGTTAGTTGCCCCTTATATGGATGAGTTTTATCTGATGCAAAGGCTCTCTTTCGAGGATGCAGTGATTCACCAGCAAAGATATGAGATGTTTATTTCATCTGTAAAGACACATCAATAAACATGAGATGACACCTTGTTTGGGTCTATCTTTTGTGGTGCTTGAGGTGCAGTTTATTTTTTAAATGAAGCCTATGTGAATTTAACTTTAATTTTCACTCTTGCTCTCAAGAGTTTAGTGTGTCTGTCCGGTTCTGTTTATTTAGGGAATTATATTTTGTGTCATTGGCAGTTGTGAGAATTGGTCACGCTGTCATGGTTTGTGGCTAGATTTAATTCCGCGAACGTGTTGTTACTTACTTGATTTTAACTTCAGTCATGTGAAATGTAAATTAGAGTTGTTGAATTGTCTGACCTTGCAACAGCTCATGTTTAAGGGTTCAAGGGGTTCGATCAGCTGCCATTTAAATTTAACTTCTGGCCCTTGTTATAAATGGATTTTCTTCCACGAGTCTGAATATTGTTTGTTGTTCATTTCATCTTCCATAATCTTCTTCTTTCATCTTTTGTTGAATAAAATCATGTTCTGCTCTTGGGAGATCCAGAACTAAATCACGCAACACCCCCTCACCTCGCAGCTCCCTGCATTAGCCCAGCTATTTGCCTATAAGGCGGGGGTCATCTGTTCAACCGACTCCTCAAGGTATTGTGGCTCGACTGTTTGATCTGTGGACTCGGGCTACACGGAGCAGGTTACAGTCCACCTCACACTGTTGCCACATCTTCGGGGAGTCCAGACATTGCTGCAGTGCACAGTGCAATGGGTACTTTTTTTTCTCAATGTTCATTTGTTCTTTGATACCACGATAACTCCTATCATAACATATGGACTCTCCCTCATTTGGAAGAAATTGAACATTACTGACCTCACTAAAATTGAGAACTTCAAAGTGCGATTTCTAAAAAGAGCCCTTAGCTCAGGAAAATTTGCACCAAACAGAATGATATACTCCCTAACAAGAGAAACGTTCTTCTTCGAAGACCTAAGGATTAAACCCCAACTACCATCTACTGGACCGTATAACGAATTCATAGCAGAGTGAAAACGAGAATCAGAGGACATCGACATCAACTTCTTTGGGACGGATGCAATGCTCAACAGAGAATGGACCAGAACCAACCAGACACAAAGACATGCTCTCATAAGAATGGCAATACATGGTTTTCAGCATAACTGTGTGCGAACAAAAAATTTAATTGGGCGAACGATCAGGTCTTTTGTACACTATGCAATAAGAAATGTGAACAGTATCACTTTACGACCTGCAAGAACAGAACGAAATCCGTTCACATTTACAGTGAAGAAAAATAATAAAATGTATGAAATGCCCATTAGGGTGCACCTTTAAAATAATAATTTTATTTTTTATATTAATTTTGTTGGTAATAATAACTATACAGCCTTGGAGGCTGGATTTAGACAGCTCCTTAACCCGGTCCATGAGTCAATCCTAATTGGCTACATGGATAATTCTTGCCAGGCGCGTCCACGTCGCGGGGGTGGGCAACGGTACTGTAATATACCATGGAACTACAGTACCGGCTAAGTTCTGGTGAGGACCCAGTCCTATGGGGTATAACATAGGCCCTGTGCAAAGGGTTACGTGCGAAGACCTCAACGGAATCTGCAGCGGAGAAGATGGACTTCAGAACGGTGGAGATTGCGGAAGAGGCAACCCAGTACTCAGGGAATAGTATGAGTACAGCATCAATCAGCAGCGTCTGTTTCCCATGTTAGGGGCGGCTGCAAGGGCGTCTGTTCTCCATGTTAGGGGCGGCCTGAATAATAGCTGGCAGTAGCTTCATAAAATGCCTTTGGGAGTGGCGACCCCATCGTAATAATAGCCTAAAATGGAAATGGCACTTTCAATGATTCGGAAAAGGTTAGGGCGTACCCTGCAGGCGACGCGCAGTTCCTTTGGTACTGGGGGAACTGTGAGAAATGGGCGACCAGTAACCGAAATTAAAGTGGGAATCATGAATGTCATGACCCTGACAGGCAAGGTGGAGGAGGTGGTAGACTTCATGGAGAGGGAGAAGGTTGGAATGATGGGGCTGAGTGAAGTGAAATGGAAAGGTAAAGGAAGGAAGAAATTGAGGAAAGGATATACATTATACTGGAGTGGTGGCCAAGAGGCAAAAAATGGCGTCGGACTGATAACCTCGAAACAACTGGAGGAGTATGTTGAAGTGGTAGAGTGTGTGAGTGACAGAATAATGAAAATTAGAATGAAGATGAAGAATGACGTAATGGACTTCATACAAGTGTATGCACCACAGACTGGAAACAGAGAAGAAGATATTGAAGCATTCCTGGAGGATGTAGAAAGAGTAATCTCAGATGTAGAAGTGGTGATCATGGGAGACATGAATGCACAAGTCGGAAATGAGAGACAAGGAAAGGAAGAAGTCGTTGGACCATATGGATATGGGAAAAAGAACCGGGAAGGAGAGGAACTTGTAAACTTCTGTGAAAGGAATGGACTGATAGTGGGTAATTCATGGTTTCGGAAGAAAAACAGCAGGAAAATTACGAGATATGGGTGGGGTGATAGAAGAACAAAATCAGTAATTGACTACTTCCTGGTGGAAAGGACAAATCGCAGAAAGCTGATGGATGTGACAGCTCTACCAGGAGAAGCATTTGATGGGGACCATAGAGCTGTGGTGGCAAAATTTAGATGGGGAAAATTGGAAAACCTAAAGGAGATCAGAGAAAGTAAAATAAAAGTATGGAAATTGAAAGACAAAGCTGTACAGGAAGATTTTCAGGAGAGATTGAAGCAACAAATCCCAGTTACTGAAGTGGGAAATGTAGAAGAGGAATGGTCCCACTTTAAAAAGGCATTTGCTGGTGCAGCAGAGAGTGCTTGTGGTAGGACGTCAACAAGAGTGAAAGAGAAGGAGACACCGTGGTGGAATGAGGAAGTGAGGAAAGCAGTGAAAGAAAAGAAGTCTGCGTGGAAAGAATGGAACCGAGATCAAACAGAAGAAAGCAAAAGGAAGTATCACGACAGCAAACGGAGGTGTAAGAAAGTGGTAGGAGAAGAAAAGAAGAAAAGTTGGGAAGAATTTACACGAAGAATGGAAACAGATGTAAGTGGCAGTAAAAGGATGCTGTATGGGCTTCTAAGAAGTAAGAGGAAAGAAAGAGTTACTACAAAGCTGGTGAAAAAGGAAGATGGAGAGTTGTTAACACACCCAGAAGAGATAAAGGGACGATGGAAGGAGTATTTCGATAAGCTATTGAATGTGAGCAATTGTACTGGTGAGATCGAAGTGACACAGCCTGACGACTCTATAATAGAAGATGATATAACAATGCTGGAGGTGGAATTAGCAGTACAGAAAATGAAGATGGGAAAAGCAACAGGGGTGGAAGAAATCAGTGTAGAAATGATAAAGGCTGCTGGACCTGTTGGTATGCAATGGCTGTATCGACTGCTAAAGTGTGTGTGGAAACGGAAATGTGTACCAGAAGACTGGGAGAAAGGGCTAATAATACCAGTGTTTAAGAAAGGGGACAAGAAAGTGTGTGATAACTATAGAGGGATCACCCTCATATCACAGATAGTAAAAATACTGGAAAGGATATTAGAAAGAAGAATGAGAAGAAAGGTGGAAGGAGAGTTGCAAGAGGAACAGTATGGCTTCAGGAGTGGAAGATCCACAGTGGACCCAATCTTTAGCTTGAAGCAGGTGATGGAAAAGAACTGGGAATATGGAGAGGATTTGATCATGACTTTCATAGATCTGGAAAAGGCATATGATAGTGTCCCCAGAGAGAAGGTATGGGAAACCATGGTTAAGAAGAGACTGGGAAGAGAAATGTTGGAAATGGTGCAAGCAATGTAAAACAACTGTGTTAACAGGGTACTGACCCCAGTTGGAAAGACAGATTGGTTTAGGAACAAGACTGGACTAAGACAGGGGAGTGTGCTGTCACCTCTTTTATTCATAATGGTAATGGATGAAATTGTAAAGGAAACAAAGGAAGCATATGGACATAAAGAAATGAAGTTGCTGTTATTTGCAGATGATATTGTGGTCTGGGGAAGGAACACCGAAGAAGTGCAAAAACAACTAGATGCACTGAATGAAAATATTCAGAAGTATGGCCTGAAAATCAGTATAGAGAAAAGCAAGACCATGGTGATGACAAGAGGGGAAAGACAAGGAAAGGGCACTGTGAAAATTGGAAGTCAGAGTTTGGAAATTGTGGACACTTTCAAATACCTAGGAAGTGAATTGATGCAAACTGGTAGGTTGGACATGGAGATTGGCAGGAGGGTACAGCAGAGCAATGCATTCTATCAAAGTGTAAGAAAACTTGTTTGGGATAAGGAAGTACCAAGGAAAAGCAAGGAGGTAATGTATAAAATGTACTATGTTCCCATATTAACTTATGCAGCTGAGACTTGGACCCTGACAAGCAGGCAAGAGAGTAGAATCCAAGCCAGTGAAATGAAATTCCTAAGAAGTATGATAGGTAAGACCAGGAAAGACAGAGTGAGGAATGAAGATGTTAGGAAGGAAGTTGGGATGGGAAAACTAAATGAGAGAATTGAGAAGAATAAACTAAGGTGGTTTGGACATGTAAAGAGGATGGAGGAAAATAGAATACCAAGACAGATGCTGGAGGCCAAGTGCAAGGGTAAGAGAGCAAGGGGAAGACCTAGAACAAGGTGGATCGATTCAGTGAAGAACAGCGTGAGAAAAAGAAGTCTGGACTGGGACAAGATCGTGGAAGAAGAATTGTGGAAGGAAAGAGGAAAGTGGAGAAGTGCCATAAATACCCCGACCCGGCAGGAGCTGGATAAGGGGAAATGATGATGATGATGATATGAAATTATATCGAAATAGCAATTATATGGATAAAAGTACTACTGCAAAAGTATTCAATATGCTAGTCCATCTATTTCTTACCATTAATAGTGTTCTATAGAAATCTTAGCTTATGAAGCATTGTGCCTTCCACAGCTTGTCTAGAGGCTCAATGTATGCATGGATTGGTTGGTTCTTAAGTTTAGGGGCTGTGACAACGCGGTCATGTAGCCCCGTGTACTTTGTGTGTGTGTAGAATCTGTCTGATAACCGGTGTTAATTGTGATGACTGTATTAGTGTGTGTTATCTGTTTATTAATTTAAGTACTGCAACTTAGAATTTTTCAAATAGTTCCCACTTTTGCCGCCAAGTGCCACCGTCAACAACTACTAGGCCAAGTTCAGAACTTAGCTACTAGACGCCACCGCAGGCGGCTCTTGGCAACGAACGTAGAAACCTAAGAGCGTTGTTTACATTCTTAACCTCTCCAATTTAGCTTCACACAGGTGCAATTACTGGAAGGTTCTTTAACATGCCATAAATCTATGACATGGGACCGCCAGCTTTACTTCCCCTCCGAAGGAAAGCATACTGAAGGATTTTAACGCTCTTATAAAATCCAACGGCTTCGGCCGGGTTTGAACCCACTATCTTGGGCATAGAAGCTCAGAAGATGGAGAATACTAAGGGATAGCATGTTTCGCTCATCAAGTGAGCATCATCTGGTCCAAATCATATTCCGTATATTATTTCAGTAGTATAGATCCCTCCTGCGGCGCTCACAAGCGACCGATCGTGACAAATGAGCATTCAAATGAAAGAGAATAGACATTAGCAGTGACAAATTGCACTCTAATTTCATAAATATATATATAGTCTTTAAAATATTACTTTAAAAAAATGTACGAAGTGTGCGATTTGCAGATAACTGTTGCTGTAGGAAAATATGCTCCATAATTGCTGTCCACTTCACATTTTGGCTTTTGTGATGCCTGTTTTGTGTCATTTTAACATTCTGCGCTCTTTCCTTTATCATTTTGCATGGATTTCAGAAACGGTAAATCAAAGGAATAAGGACTCAAATCGTATAATTTGATAAATATCGAATAACCGTTGAGTGTTACAGCCAAGCTGTCAATTAATGGACTCAGCACTCAAATGACATTAGCAGTGACACATTGCATTCTAATTTCATAATATCGATTTTGGTATGAAGCGTGCGATTTGCAAATAAAGATGCTCTAACGTGCTGCAATTATGAGTTGTAGTCTAAAACCTTAAAACTATTAAACATTAATTCTTTTACAGGTTTACAGTCTCTCATTATAAACCTTTTGGGGAAAGTGTGGTTTATGAACATGCGAGATTTCTCGCACGGGTCCGCTAGTCTATACAAGACAAAATAGCTCTACAAAACACTATCAAACCTACATTGACACCCACAAATGGTCACTGCCCTCCAAAAAGTTAAAATAATCATCAAAAACTTAGAAAGTAAGGCTAGAATTGCTGGTAAAATATTAAAGCATTAAGCATTAAAAAATATATATATATATTTATTTAAATGTTGCAAAACTGAGAACTGACGATCCCATCTACAAACAGTCTCACTCCACCAACTAGGCTATGAAGGTGTAGCTACTATTGCTGTGATATACTTACACAATGCGGCTTCGGTGGCATAGTTGGTAGCATGCTGAACTGCTATGCCCAAGATCGCGGGTTCAAACCCAGCCGAAGTCGTTGGATTTTATAAGAGCGTTAAAATCCTTCAGTATGCTTTCCTTCGGAGGGGAAGTAAAGCTGGCGGACCCATGTCAAAGATTTATGGCATGTAAAAGAACAGTAGAAACAAATTCGAGGAGAGGACTCAAGAAATTATTAATAATCGGCTACTCCAAAGGGAACTTAAATTCTTAAGATGATGTTTTAAAAATAGCTTTTAGAGTGTTACTTTTAATGTTTTTCTCAAAATATGCATGATTTGTGTCTAATTAATATGATGGATGTGAATATGTACATAATCTATGCAGCTGAAGAAGGGCCCATGAGGCCCGAAATATGTCCCCAGAGGCAATAAATCGTTAATTGCCAGTAATAAATTGTATTGATTGGGCGGAGACCCCCTCACCCCATTAGAATCGTTAATGTACACGTCAATACGGACCTTATGAAATGGATAATCCTCCAATTAATCTTGTAAAAGAACCTACCGCTACAATTAGTAGTGTGTAGCCAAATTTATAGGTTATATTTCAATTTCAAGTGACATTTTAAGAATTTTAAATCTACAGGGTCTTTATCTATGTGCGCCCTGATAAACACAGCAAGCTTGACAGACTGGCACAGATTGCGGGCGCGCATACACGGTTCAGCCAGTGGTTGGCACGTACTTTTACACTTCCACCAACCATGTTCAATAATGTGTACTTACAGTGCTCATAGTCGATGCTGAAAATGTCCTCCCTCTCTTGTAACACACACCTGACATCTTCTGATGAAAGAATAGACAACATTCACAGTAATCACAACACTAACGTCTAAGCTTTGCAGATACACGTCCATATGAATGACAAAACACGTGTGAACTAACGATATGTGTCAGCGGAGCACGCTAACCACTGGCTGAACTGTGTACGTGCGCCCGCGATCTGTACCAGTCAAAGCCGGCTTAGCTTGCCGTGTTTATCGGGGCGCACATAGATAATGTAGAAGAAACAACGTCATATGAATTAAAATTAGTGATTTTTCTTTTTAAAGGAATGTGTGATAAATTTGATGCTAATGCTGTAGTAGTTGTAATAGGCCGAAGAAGGCATGCATGCCGAAACACGTACCGATAGGGTCAAATTAAAGAGTGGACAATTAAATTTATGAGATGAATAATTTGTAGCCTAGTTTTATTTTAGGGCTGTCTTATACTTGGATAAGAATTGTCAAGCCATTCACTCGAGTAGTTTTGACGCCAGCCCATAACAAACAGACATTTGGTCGTTTTTGAGTCTTCAGTCTTTTGACTGGTTTGATGCAGCGCTCCATGCCTCCCTGTCCTGAGCTAATCGTTTCATCTCTACATAGCTACCACACCCTACATCCAAGGCAATCTGTTTAATATATTCTAACCTTGGTCTACCCCTACAGTTCTTACCCTTGACCCTTCCTTACATAACTAAGCTTGCTATTCCTGGGTGTCTTAGTATGTGTCCTACCAACCTATCTCTTATTTTCATTAGCAGTCGCCACAAACATCTCTCCTCTCCCACTCATCTTAATACCTCTTCATTTGTAACCCTATCTACCCAACTGATCTTCATCATTCTCCTGTAACACTACATTTCAAACATTTCAATTCTCCTCTTTTCTGGTGCTCCAATAGTCCAAGTTTCACTTCCATAGAGCACCACGCTCCAGACAAAGGCTTTCAAAAATTACTTCCCAATACGTAAATCTATATTCGATGTCAACCGATTCCTTTTTCATCCTGGGTAAATACAAAGTTTGGGCCAAAAATTCA
Source organism: Meconema thalassinum (assembly GCA_946902985.2). Lineage (NCBI taxonomy): Eukaryota > Metazoa > Arthropoda > Insecta > Orthoptera > Tettigoniidae > Meconema > Meconema thalassinum. Next base: position 295,421,611 of record OX336396.1, on the reverse strand, counting down.
AAATGTTTGGACACAAAGCTTGGTTGGTTGGTTCTTAAGGGACTGCGACAACGCGGTCATGTAGCCCCGTGTACTTTGGGTGTGTGTAGAATCTGTCTGATAACCGGTGTTAATTGTGATGACTGTATTAGTGCGTGTTATCTGTTTTTTAATTTAAATACTGCAACTTAGAATTTTTCAAATAGTTCCTACTTTTGCCGCCAAGCGCCACCGTCAACGACTACTAGACCAAGTTCAGAACTTAGCTACTAGACGCCACCACAGTCGGCTCTTGGCAACAAACATAGAAACCTAAGAGCGTTGTTTACATTGTTAACCTATCCAATTTAGCTTCACACAGGTGCAATTAGTGGAAGGTTCTTTAACATGCCATAAATCTATGACATGGGACCACCGGCTTTACTACCCCTCCGAAGGAAGGCATACTGAGGGATTTTTAACGCTCTTAAAAAATCCGACGGCTTCGGCCGGGTTTGAACCCGCTATCTTGGGCATAGAAGCTCAGCATGCTACCGACTGTGCCACCGAAGCCGCTGACAGAAAGCTTACGGCAGGAGGTGTACTGTTCTCTGTGATGATCTGCTTAGACATCCTCTAGACCGGATAACAGCCAAGCTATTTGTTTAATTTCAGATCGACCAGATCAACCAGATCCACCAGATCGATCAGATCAACCAGATCGAACAGATCAACAAGACCCGCCAGATCATCCAGATCGATCAGATCCATCAGATCAACCAGATCTATCAGATCGATCAGATCAACCAGATCCACCAGATCGATCAGATCAACCAGATCCACCAGATCGAACAGATCAACAAGACCCGCCAGATCATCCAGATCGATCAGATCCATCAGATCAACCAGATCCACCAGATCGATCAGATCAACCAGATCCACCAGATCGATCAGATCAACCAGATCCACCAGATCGACCAGATCGATCAGATCAACGTGATGATAATTCTGACCCACCCCAGAAAATGAGTCAACTCGCAGAAAAGGGACTCTACTTCTGCGCAATAGTAGTAGTTGTGATATGTAAGTTCACTTCACGGCTCTAATAACTGCAGCATTTTATACCTTTCTTCTTCTTCTTCTAGCCCCTGCCCGTTCCGGATGTTGGCAACCATCATCATCAGTTTATCTGCCTGATGGCAGGTTTCCTCATGGTCGGTCTCTCCACCTTGTCCGGTCTTCAGCAGCACGTTTCATGATGGAATCCAGCATCTGAAACCTCCTTCTTCCTCTTCGGATTTTCCCTTGGACTGTACCTTCTAATGCACTTTTCACCAAACCAAATCCTCTTATGCAGTATCCAATCCAATTCATTTTTCTTTTTCTTATCTTCTTTAGCATCATTCTTTCTTCTCCTACTTTCTTTAATACTTCCTCATTTCTCACTTTGTCCTTCCAACTTATTCTCCTCCACAGCCACATTTCGAAAGCCTCTATTCTTCTCTCACCTACTTTCCTAAGCATCCAAGTTTCCGCTCCATACATTGTTACACTCCAAACAAAACATTTCACTAATCTCTTCCTTAAGGCACCATTTGGCTGCACACGACGGAGACAAGCGACCGAGACAGACGACAGAGTTGCGAGACCGAGACAGGTCGCTTTCGATCTGCTCCCCATTCAACCATATGAAGTACATTTGAGAGCGCGAGACGGAGACAGGCGACACAGATCGGCGACCGAGATGAACGGTAGGAGACCGCTCTCAGAGCAGTAGTGTCTCGCGACAAGCGGACGCAGCACGTGTTTTATGAAGTGATAAAATGTCAGAAATAAAATGTACATAATCAAACTGCTTACGATTTAATCTTCTTCTTCTAAAGATAAATGATTCTTTATTAACAAACAGAAAGATCCTTCTTCGCGTTGAATTCATAGGTTTTCTTGGTTTCTTTCACAACAAATAACACAGCAACACATCATCGTCTTCTTCCTCTTCGAGCAACCTTACCATTAGAATATTTTTCTTAACTATTTTTAAAAGAATATGCACGCACATCCCAATAAACACCTACTGTACGGTATGTCTAGGCGTGTCGTCAGTTTCGGTCGTAATCAAATTACGTGAGCGGCAACACATTGACTTGTCTACGTCTCTCGTCGCCGTAGTCTGTCTCGGTCGCTTCATGATAATCTTAGCATACCTTTAGGAGTCATTTATTTAGCGTAAGGTGAAAAGAAAATTGGGCATACTTACAAATTAATTCAGAACTAAAAGCTAATATGAATAAAACACGACATCTCAAAGCCTAGTGTCTGAAGCATCTATCCACTCAAGATGAAGCTGGCAAAATATTGTTGAAGTCTGACCAGCTCCATAAGAGACATGTTGGATTGTCGCACTCGTAATATTGTAATGTTTACTGTGTTTCAAAACAGATGCCCCACTGGTCCAGCGACAAATGTAATGTTATGCCACACATTAGGGGGGACCAGACAAATGTAACATTCACTGGAGGACTGCCACAAGACAGGTTCAACCCCAGAACCGGGCAACCAAATGTAACTGTTACTGGGCATCTACTTTCAGAGGAAGTGGATACAGTGCTCTCTCGGTAGTCCGGCAGATATCGGACCAGAGCACGGCCAGATTGCTGGAAAATATCGAGAAAAACTCAGATATCATTTGAAAATCAGTTTTTTTGGTAACAACCGCCAAAATAAACCGCTCTCGTTCGCATTGTAAACTTGGTCAGGAGTTAAATCCATTTCTTGGATAACCTGTTTGAACCTTCAACAGCGCTTTCGTCACATGAAAGTTTCTCACCCGTTGTACTTAGCAGTCTAATTCCATAACATTGTTTGAATTTCTGTAACCATCCCTCGCTGGCTTGGAAATCATCCTTTTTTGTAATTTTCCGGGAAAATTCCCAAGCCTTTCCTTTAAGGATTTCACCAGAAATTGGTGTAGGCTCTGCCTACCACGTTCTTGTAAAAACCAATCATAGAGGCTATCGTCAACTTTAGGATTTTCACCAGTTTTCAATGTCTGTAGTTTACTTTTTAAATATTCATTCGTCTTAAAAAACAACTTTATTTTATCACTGTTTTTTCTTATGTCATGAACTGTAGCTCGACCAACACCGTATTCGTTAGCAACACTAGTTAACGTTTCGCCCTTTTCAAGCTGCTTTAGGATTTCATGTTTATCTAACAAAGATAGAGTTTTATGTTTACGTTTTTTCTGCACGGATTCCATCTTCAACACAACACTACTACAGTACAACTGTCCTACACTAAACACCTGAGGGGGGCGTGCGTGAGTCATCGCTCTTGGCGCCAATGCATTGTTTACTCAGACACTAGTCTTGTCGCTGCGTGGGAAACATTGTACAGTATTGGGGACGCATTATCAAATCAGGTGTTGAGCTCGTACTCGAATACAAAACGCCGGATTACTGGGAGTGCCGGAGAGCTTAGATGCCGGATTACAGAGGGAGTACTGTACAATAATAATAAATTTCCTCATCAATAGATATACGGTAGCTGTTTAGTTACTTCTGGAAGAGTAAAACAAAGAACAAGTGGTTCAAAGAGATCCAGCATGTTTTAGATGAATTAAATTTAACGATGCTCCAAATTAAAAATAGAGAAGAGAAGAATATTTTAAGGAATAAATACTTCCGATTCACATTAACAACATTTGAACGGAAGAACTGCACCATCACAGATGAACAAAGGGCAGCCAGGTCAGATAGAATGAAGACATTGTGGGTGCAGAAGAAGCTGAAGCTGAATCGTTAATCTCGTTGTTAGACTTAATTGTATTTGTATTGATTAAAGTAAAATATGAAGAAAAAAAAAAGAGATTGCAAATATAGTGAAGCTGCACTATTTGGAATCTACTTCTTCTTTTTCTTTAGCATTTGTTCCACAAATTCGCAGGGTCTGCTTTTTTGGTTCCCTGTCGCCTTATTACATTACACAATTGTGTGCCATGTCAGGATGAAGTAGATCGTCATGTAGTGTGTCAAGCCGACACTGTCTCGGTCGTCCTATTGGTCTCTTCCCAACGATCCGCAATGCCAATCCAGCGTGTGCAACTGTTGTTACTGCAGCCCGTAAGACATGTCCATACCAGTGAAGACTGCTTTCGCTCAACTTTTCAGCAATTGGTGCTACTCCACATCGCTTGTGAATGTCATTATTGCTGACATGATCATGGAGTGTCAAGCCAGATGCCCACCTGAGCATCTTTGTCTCCATCACACCAAGTTGCTGTTCCAACTCCTTAGTTGAAGGCCAGAATTCTGCCCCATACAGAGCAATGGGATGGACCACAGAATAATAAACTTTAGGCTTTAGCCAGTCTGGAATCTTCTTATCACATAAGACACCAGACAAAGATCGCCACCTCAGCCATGCTCTGCTCACGCGATGTGTTATTTCAGGTCTGAGGGTTCCATCTGCAGTCTCGGGAATATTTGCTTCCATTTTTGGTCCGTATTGACGTTGCAAATTACAAAATGTATTAAAATACTTTATTGTCCGTCAAATCAATACTTCAAAATACGTGTAACTTATTGGTACATGTTTCGAATTTTATTACAATCCTTCATCAGCCAAAATATACTAAGAAATTGGATAACATCATGCACACAATAACATTAAATATAAGATCTCAGGTATCATGCATTAGGGCGAACAAGAACAACGAAAATTAGCCCTTTCTGTCTCAAAATGCATGGTTGCATGCAGCTCATATACACTATATAATTAAAAACAATGTTAAAAAACTTGTTAAAGACACAGTATAAATATCTCATTTAATGTTCGTGCATTCATTGTCACTGGTGATGACTGTTACAAATGATTCCTGCTGCTTCTTCTCATATGAATGATGATCGTGTGGCCTACAGAGAGGCCGAGTGCAGGCCTTTCTTGTTGACGCCCGTGGGCGACCTGCGCATCGTAATGAGGATGAGTGATGATGAAGACGCACATACACGCAGTCCCTGAGCCACGGGAATTAACCCCAGGAGATTAAAACCCCTGGTGGCTCGGCCTCGAATCAAACCCGGGGAACTACGACCCAAAGCCTAGCGCGCTAACCATTTAGCCACGGAGCCGGACTTCTTTTCTTATCAAATGGTTCGATTAATGGACTCATTTAATGCTTCATGCATTCATTGTCAATGGTGATGTCTGTTGGAATTTCACTTGAAACTGCATACAAATGACTCCTGTTGCTTCTTTTGCAAATCAAGTGGCTCAGTAATGGAAATAGTATCCCTGGTTGTGCAGCCTTTAGAATAAAAAGAAAATGACTAGTATGTTTACGAATTTAAAAAATTTATCTTACTGAAAAAATTAAGAAACGACAACTTACTGAAAGTTGGATAAAACATTGCTCTTGTTCTCCAGAGCTGCTTTGAAAACTCTCTAAGAAAAGGAAACGAAACACACACCAAATGAGAACCCAAACTCTCAATCACGAAATAAACAAAACATCAAACTGGGAGGCGAGCGTGCTGGCTTATCTGAGATGTGTTGGAGTGCAGGAACTGTACTGGCTTGAGCCAACCGTCACATTGCAAAGCAAGGTCTGGACTGGGCTGGGGTAGGGGGAGGGAGACACTATCCAGTTAGCCGTTGTAGCATAACTATAGGTCAACCGAAATAACTTACGGTAGTATTCAAAGTTTGATATTCATGATGTAATCCATCAATGTAACATATAAAATGTTATTCTCAAAGTTAATTTCGTTCAGGTTGTATAATGGATTAGTTTTTTGTTAAGTCCATCTGTAGTAATAGTCGAGCTAAGATATTTAAACGACAATGTCTTTGTAAGGTCAACACTATTAAATCGAATCGTATTCGGATCATTTAGATCCGTTGTCAAATACTCAGTTTTCTTAATGTTGAGCCGTAATCCAAATTCTGCGAGGCGGTTGGTCCATGTAATTGGAGATCAGTCTTATCCTCAGAAGCCAGAAGCACATTTTCAGCATATAGCAAGGTTCAAGGTACAGATTTATGTAGATCCCTTGTAACAGTATCCATGACTAATGAAGAGGAGAGGTGAAAGTACAAAGCCCTGATGGATGCCAACAGAAACTGGGAAATCACTAAATAATCCAGCCACTGATTGTACTTGGCTCTTTGGGTTGTCATATAGCAATTTGACCCAATCTATCAACACTTCAGGGACACCATGATCTTGGAGGGCATGCCAAATCAAGTCATGTGAAACACGATCAAATGCCTTTTCAAGGTCGAGGAAGGCAAGGTGGAGGTGTCTTGATTTTTCACGTTGATGTTTCTCGATGAGCAAGCAAGCAGCATGGATAGCATCTATTGTACCACAGTTTTGGACACTGGTTGATGGTGAGGTGGACACGTTTTCTGATTCTCCGATCAATAATACACCCTAAAATCTTATTGACATTTGGAATTCAGAAAAATTGCCTGAAGAATGAAATGTTGCTGTTATACACCCACTATGCAAAAAGGAGATCGATCAGATCCTAGTAATTATCAAGGAATATCTTTGCTGGATATCACGTATAAGATTTTGTCAAAGATTTTATATTCCAGAATTCATGAACAGCTGGATAGTGAATTTGGTGAATATCAGGGTGGTTTTCATCCAGGACAAAGCTATCCAGATCAAATTATTAGTCTCAAATGGATTATAAAACATCAAAGAAGTAGGAACAAGAATTTAGTAATCACTTTCGTTGACTTTCAGAAAGCTTATGATGGTGTCCACGGCAAATCATTATTGAATACTCTTATTGAATTTGGTACACATCGAAAACTTGTTAACCTTATTGCGAGCACTCTTCAAAATACTAAATCTAGAGTAAGTAACTTATCACCCATACTTTTCAATCCATACATTGAACAAGCAATGAAGGAAATTGGAGAAAAATTCTAAATAGGAGTAAAGATTCAAGGAGAAATAATTTCAACTCTGAGATTTGCTGACAACATCATCTTAGCCGACACACCAGAGGATTTAAATGAATTTTTAAGTGGTATGGATTCTGTTTTGAGGAGAGAATTCATGATGAAAATTAATAAATATAAAACAAAAATATTGGAATGTACTCTAAAGAAATCCGAAACCCCTATGGATGTCAAATTGGCAGGTGAAAAGCTAAAGAAAGTAGGTGACTTCTGTTACTTAGGAAGCAAAATAACCAGTGATGGACGAAGCCAAGAGGACACAAAAAGTATTTTAGCACAGGCAAGGAAAGCATTTCTACAGGAAAGGAATCTGTTGAAATTGAATATTGATTTAGGTATCTATGGAAGTGAAACTTGGACTGTTGGAGCAGCAGAAAAGAGGAGAGTTGAAGTGTTTGAAATGTGGTGTTACAGGAGAATGATGAAGATCAGATGGGTAGATAGGGTATTAAGATGAGAGGGAGAGGAGAGATGTTTCTGGCGACTTCTAATGAAGAGAAGAGCGAGGTTGGCAGGACACATACTAAAACACATACATGGATAAGAACTGTAGGGGTAGACCAAGGTTATAAAATGTTTAACAGATTGCCTCGGATGTAGCGTGTGGTAGCTATGTAGAGATGAAACGATTGGCTCAGGACAGGGAAGCATGGAGAGCTGGATCAAACCAGTCGAAAGACTGAAGACTCCAGGGTTGATACGCGACCGGGAAAACCGGGAAAAGTCAGGGAATTTTGTAAAAAAAAAAGAGAGAAAGAAAGACGAAGAAAAGAAAGAAAAAAGAAGAAAAGAAAAAGAATTATTAAGGTTTGACAGTAATTTTTGGTTGTTAGATAGATAGATAGATAGATTTTTATTAATTCCATTTGATCAAATACATGCATTCAATACATTTTTGATATAGGACACGTCAGAATTTACATGCATAAAATAAAAGAACTAACAGGTATATATTACTAAGATTAAAACTATTTATAACTTATTATAATAGCAAATCTTAATAGATACAATCTTATTGCACAACTATTTACACCTCACTCTATTATCATAATATGAAAACTTAATTCTATAAATACAACAACATACAGCTAGGTATTAAAATTAAATTAAAAAAGTAAAATATAGTTATAGATTCCATCACTCCTATACGCTAAAATATTCAACTACTGAGTAAAAACAATGGCACTGCAGATAAGCTTTCAACATTCTATCAAAGGTTTTTATTTTTGGGGCCAGTTTTATATACTGGGGTAGTTTATTGTATAATTTAACTCCAGTGTGAAAAGTTCCTTTTTGATATATGCTTGTGTGTGTGTGTGAAATATGAATGTTTTGATTTTGTCTTGTGTTATGCCTATGAACATCATTGTTTGTTTTAAGAAAAACATCTTTATTCATTAAATTCTTTTTAAAAAACATAATACTTTCAAAGATATATATGCAGGGCAGTGGGAGAATGTTTAAATCTTTAAACAGAGGTCTACATGATTCTCTAGAGTGTACATTTGCCATAATTCTAATCGCTCTCTTTTGTATCCTAAACGTGCTTAGTACATCTGGCGACATACCCCAAAATATGATCCCATATCTTAAGTATGAATGGAAATAAGCAAAATAAGTATTTCTTAATGTGTGCATGCTAGTGCAGGTTTTCAAAATACGTAACGCAAAGCACATCGAGTTCAGTTTAGTATTCAGATATTGTATATGTTTATTCCATTTCAAGTCTTGTTGTATCCATAGTCCTAAAAACTTTGTTTCTGATTTATTTTCTATTTGATGACCATTTAATGTTATATTGGGCATCGCAGGATTCCTATTCTGTATAGTGTGGAAATTTAGACATACTGTCTTTTTATAGTTTATTATGAGGCGATTATCTTGTGACCATTTGGTTAACTCTCCTGTAACGGAGTCAGCAGACTGCTGTATGACCTGTTTAGTTTCACCTTTTATTACGAGTGTTGTATCGTCCGCAAACAAAATTTCCTTATGTGAATGAACGTTCTGTGTTATATCATTGATATATAGAAGAAAGAGTAGTGGGCCCAAAACCGATCCCTGGGGTACTCCAAATTCAATAATTCCCTCATTGGACAATGTTTCATTAAGTAATTTGGTTCCATCATCCTTGTGTCTCAAGCTTACTATTTGTTTACGCCTTGTTAAGTAAGACTCTATCCATTTATTAGCTAGACCTCTAACACCATATTGATTTAGTTTGGTAAGGAGGATTATACCAGGGTGTCTGCCTGTAACGAAAAGTAACGAAAAAGTAGCTAATTTTACAAACGGGTAACGAAAGTAACGAAAATTCGCTGAGGTCGGTTTAAATCATTTAAACCCGCGCCGCTAGACTCACAGATTGTGATGAAGCGAGTTTCACGCAAGCGGCGCCGATTGCGTAGGCTTCCCCGTGCACGACCGTAAGGAAATGGATACTGAGGATACCTTCAGTGGTACTGTCTACATCGGTTCAAAGTATATTTTCGGCATCAAGAAGAGAGTTTAATTTTGTGTGAAATGTTTTTCTGTATTATTCGAAAACCTGACTTTTTGCGAGACGTTTATTCGTGATAACATCCGAAACTCAACAGAAACCTCTCATTTCTGATATTGACCTATAAATTTGGATATCTCAAATTGAAGTACAGAAATAATGCGATATACCGTAATTTATTGTCGCGATATTGCGAAATGATACAGTTTCGAAAGAAAATCGCAAAAATGCTCCGAAATACATAGACGATGGTATATTTTAAAAATCTATCCGTCTCGTAAATTTGCGACATCCAGTTCGGTTAATTCGAAACTCAGTTGTATGTCTATTTTTCCTTCGAACTTTGGTTCCATTGGATATATAATCTAACCGGTTATCTTGAATTCGAAAGAAAATGTGCCTCTTGTCGTATTATTCGTGCTATCCTCTCAAAATAATTCGTAAGATCCGATACCTACTTCGAACGTTCATCCTCCAAAATCACATCCTCAGAACGGCCGGCTGACCGCACGACTTGCATGCGGGAATCTCGTCAAACGGACCGAGATCGATGCCAGTTGCGTAAGTCATAAAACCCGTGCCCGGGCGCGAACATGTGTCGACGAGGACTGCGGGAATCCTGTCAAAAGTGGTTGGGCACCCATCACGAAACATACCGAACCCTACTAGCCACTTTTCCCATTGCCGTATACTTAAAAGTGTACGGAGAGCGAGAAGTGTATCAACAGACTACGTAGCATCGTGATACCCATTTCTTCTCGTGATCCACCGTGAACTTCCAACCACAGCATAGGGACAGTGGGAATCACGGCGCCGACCATGCCCTTAACTGCTCGTGATTTTTAACCATGCCCAACCTCGAGCTTGCCTCCGCCATTCTACCAGGACAGATAGACAGGCAGACGATCGTTGAACGGCATACTATCGCGTTCTCAGTGTCCAACCGCGAGGACAACGTGAATCGTAAAACGACCGAGAGCGGCAGCGATTGCGATACATCGCGATATTTCTCCGCTTTCGATGACGAGTACAACTGGATTCTTGTCAAACGGACAGCAAGCGGCGCCGATTGCGTACCGTAATAATACTATGTTTTTCCGTGCCCGACCTCAAGGACAATAGAAATCTCGTCGAACGACTAATAGTGACACAGATTATGTAAATCGCGATTTTTCTCCGTGTTCGATCGTGAAAACTACAAATCGCGTCAAACGGCTGAGACCAGCGCCGATCGTGTAACGTGTCGATATTTCTCCGTACTTGACTGCGAAGACATGATTCGATGACAATCACGTAACGTCGCATATATTTCGTGATCTTCCGCGGGGACAAAGGAAATCTCCCCAAACGGTCAAGATCAGAGCAACTTCTTGGTAATCATAACTTCTTGTACATAAGACGGCATATTAACTGAAACAGCTCATTTGATATTAAATATCTAATGTTAGAATAAAAAGTATCAGTTGACAGTTTCTAGATACTTTTATTGTGATTGACCAGAAAGTAAGAATTGGTGATTGATTCCTTTCTTCACAGTTTTTTTAAAATTGATGTTGGCAAATTAACATTTATTGCAAAAATGTGTTCCGGTTCTTATCGTAATAAACCTTATTTATTACAGTAAAGAACTGTTTTTTAAAATTTATTTTTTGTTATTTGTTTTTATACTTTAAAAGAAACGTGTTAATTTATACAGATAGCTACATATAAGTCCAGTTTATATAATGAAACATTGCTCAGATATTTTTTTAACACTATTATTTTCATCTACCACAACATTCCTCCTCGCATCTAAGAATAGCTTTGCACAAATAATTAGTCTAAAATCAGTTTTTCTAACTTAATCTTAATCTATCATACAGAAGAACGTTTCCTAAAGGTAGATGCACTTTTGCTAGGTTTGGAAAACCTAAGGAACAGCGAGGTAAATGTCGTCCCTGTGGTTAATGAATTTTCTATACTTTGCTCTGGAAAATCGGGAAAAGTTAGGGAAATAAACGACTCTGCGGTCAGGGAATTTCTTAAAATTTGGTCTGGAAAACCGGGAAAGTCAGGGAAATTTGAAATCCTGAAAGCGTATCAACCCTGGACTCAAACAACAACAACACGGTTCAGAAGTGAAACCTCTGAGCCATTTGAAATTCATACTGGTCTTCAGCAAGGAGATGGATTGTCTCCAGTGTTATTCAATATTGTGTGCTGGAGAATGTTAAGAGTGAATGGAATAAAGTATGTCCACCGACTATTAAGATTGGAAGAAATATTCGGATAAATTGCTTTGCATTTGCAGATGATTTAGCATTATTTGCAAATAGTATCAAAGAAGACAGGGTCCATCGAGTGTACTTTGTCCAAAGTGTCTCTTGGAAGAAACCAAAAGGAAGACCTAGCGATGTGTGGGAGAAGCAAATTTACAAGGACCTTGAAGCTAGAAATAACAACTGGCATCAAATCCAGGAACAACAGTTATGGATGGACAGGACAAATTGGAGACGGCTCGTATATAACCACACCCGGCTTGCTGGAGCGAAGAAATAATGATCACGATGAGTATAGAAGAAGCTTAATTCCAGGTAGAGGAATTGGGACGATTAGCAGCAAAGGTTGGCTTGAAAATTTCTTTTGAGAAAACAGAAATGATGCCATCTTTCGAGTTAACACATCACATATCATTCTAAATAATGATCGAAAAGAAAGGTGGTAGAGAAATTCAAATACCTTGGTGAGATTATAACTTGGAATGCCAATGGAAGAGCTTCAGTATGACATTAAAATTGTGTTGGGCATAACAGATTACTTGGCCTACTTACAAAAAAAAAAGTCTCTCTAAATGCTTAATTTCGTCATTATTACTCCATCATTAAGCCAGAATCAACCTATGCAAGTGAAGCATTATTTAAAATTAACATCCAATCAACAACTGATAAATTACAGTAGGCTGATCGAAGAATTCTTCAGACAATTATTAACAAAAAACTCCAAATTAATGGCCAGTGAAGCTTTTACCTAATTCAGTACTTTACAAGGAAAGTGAATCGATCATTGATACGAAGCGAAAACGAAGGATTGCATTTTTTGGACACATTTCCCATTTACTGCATACTAGACTCCTAATACAACTTTTTGATTTCTTTTGGAACAGTAAAACAATAAACACATGGTTTAAAGAAATATAAACGGATTTATATGAAATGAAAATTACTAAGCGTCAAATTGAACATAGAGGAGAGAAACGAATTCCGAATAACAAATTCACAAGACTAAAACTCAAAATTTCACAGCGTAAGCAATACAGTGAAATCTCTCTTTACGGACACTTCTCAGATGCAGACACTCCCTAGATAGGGACAAAATTTTATGTCCCAAATTAAATTATATCTAACTGCTAATAAAATGAACTCTCTTTTATGGACACTCTCAGTTACGGACATGGACTGCTCTTTAAGGCCAGAAAGTCTGCTTAACCTCCGTTATTCGGACAAAATCATTCGGGTTTCAAACTCTGAAATTTGCAAAATGAGAAAATCTCTATTGAACTGTACTCCCGTACATATTTTTAAGGAGAATAGGATAAAGACTGCATATAGCAGTCTATCAACTAGGTCAGTAAGCTGCAAGAACAATTGATAAGGGTTGGTTGGCTGTTACTGTTTACACCTGAGAAAGAACGTCGCAGACATGGAGAGGCCAAGCGACAAGCAAGAAAGCTTCATCAATTACAACCCCGCCCTCCCCCGGCCATTCAGTGCAATTAATGTGGCCACATGTTTTATGCCAGGATTGGCCTGTTTAGTCATCAGAAACACATCCACAAGCTGGTTTGAAAAGCTCTATGCAGGAAGAGGTATGTGTACTCGGAAGACTGTTTACACCTCCTTAAACAGGGATTTACTCATCGTCGTTGTTCCGGCAATAGCTCCTATGTGCAAAACAGTAAATTTTTCAGGAGAAGCAAAAAACAAGTTTGTTGGTAGACTACTGCACATTTATTGCACCGAAAATTTGAATAACACATGTTTGCACTAAGATGTCATAATAATTAACAACAATGCTCATCGAAACAAGTGGATATTTACAATAATGGAAATATATTCATCGAATGCCTGTTCCATTTCACCACATAGGAGGAACTGCACCCAAATAATGTACTTACTGTTCATAGCTACATCATTAATTTGCGTTCTTGCATACGTAATGCGATTGCCATTTTTATAATATAAAATGTGTTTCTACTTCTACTAATGCTGTTGCATAACAAAATGTAATCAACTCATAGAAAAATAAATTTGAGTAAAAAGTTAAATATTAGAGAAAATAGGTCCTGATGAAAAATTTCTCATTGCCTTTCATTGCTGGCTTCGCATCTTCACTTGTATTGCAGAATTAGTGATGGTTCTTTTCTATTACTGACTTCAGTTCTTGAAGATACTTGAATTTAGATTCCGCGATTGGAATTTGTGATGTGTACAATGGTTGAACCATAGTATGATGGCATTCTTTACGTCGGTGATGCAACAGTTTCCACTCCTCAAAGTATGCTAATTTGTATGATATTTCACCACATGGACTGTATTTTAACATCCTTAGATCATGGACAGTGGGATCTCCAGCCTTCTTACCAGATCTCAGGGAGGTCAGGTTGCAGTTCAAGCCTTCAAAATTTCTGAAAAATGAAAACTCGTTGACAATAATGTTATATGGCTTTTTAGGTCTGGCCATTCTCATTGATCTAATGTAGTCCATGGGTGAATATATTGGTGGTTTGAAGTACTGCTCTAGAGTAGAATGTACACTATCTGCTTCCATCATTGTATGGCCCTTTTCAAGGAAGACTTGCTCAATAATAATGGAGTTTGTCTTGGAAACATCGCTCAGTGCACTGGCCAGGGTTTTGTTCCGGTTCTGGTAGGTGCATCCATCGGAAATTAGGACAATTTGCCTGTACTGTTTCGGTATATGTTCCAAGTAATGGACTATGAAAGACACAAACTCATTTGATGAAACACCCCCGTTACCTTCATGCCATACATAGAGTGTAACATCTTGGTTGTTAAGTTCATAAATAGTGAAGTTAAGCAGCTGCAGTTTTTGTTTGTAATAGGCTTTCGAAGCAGCTAATCTTGGACACAAGAGCACACTTTGGAGGTCCATTGTGGTAACCAGTTTCTCTTCGGAGGCACTGTCTTTCATCTGATTCTTCATTTCTCTGGCTTCATTCTTCCTCTTCAAATGAGCCTGATAAACTTCCTCACTGACCATTTTAGCTTTATAATCACAGCATATGTCGCATTGGTCTTTCCTTGGAGCATGTATGGATATATTGCTCGTCTTCATAATTTCGGAAAACACCTCCTCCCTACATGCTGTAGACTACTATCCTTGCACCATGCCACATATTTATTTATTTATTTATTTATTTTATGTCTTCGGTAGTGGCGAAGTTAGGGCTCATGGCCCTCTCTTACACTTAACCACGAAATATGGTACCAGTACATAGCTTATGACAATTTCGAAAATACAAAAAACATTATGATGATAATAAATTAATTATGCTGATACTAATATTAGTAAAAAAGGCACATGAATAATGATAGTAATAATTATAACAATACAAATAATAATAATAATCACAATGTCACAGACCTTACTATAATATCATAGATATAATCCTAGCTCAGTCATACGTCCTATCATCCATCACCATTCACACGGGGCAGTCAGCAGTATTCAACAGGTAATCTCGGCATGCGGCCTTAAATTTATTTATTGTTGTGGAATTTCTGATATCGGGAGGAGTTGAATTCCATAGTCGAGACCCAGCTACAACAAAAGAGCGGTTAAACATGGATGAGTGGTTGATGGGGATGGCGAGGGAAGAGCCAGATCGAGTGCTTCGATTATGATATGAGGACAAGTAACTAAATTTTGATGACATGTACGTGGGGGTGTTTTCATGCAGAAATCGATAGATGGATGTCAACAAGTGAAATTTACGGCGTTCATCAGGTTTAAGCCATGAAAGAGCACGGTAGCTTGGGGTTATGTGGGCATCGTATCTTAGATTGAAAGCGAACCGAAGACAAGAGTTCAATGCTTGTTGGAGTTTCATTGTTTGTCCATGAGTCGCGTCAACGAGAACGATGTCACACTTCATACATGTGAAGGATCGACCGGAATGAGGACTCTACTTATGTCTTTTTGGAACTGGCCCTACAGTAGTGACTGGGAACTTAAGGCAGATGATCTAGCCACTCTTTCACATTGTCACAAGCAGTAACACGCTTTCTCTTTGCAACTGGTTCATTTGAGTCTACTGCAAGCCCACTCTCATTGAATTGAGAACAGTCATCGTTGTTTGTCCACCTTTAAAACATATCTTCGCCAATCGCGAGAGTATTTATAAATAAAGTTCTGCATACTCTCACCTTTTCGCCTGATGGTTTTCTTAAAAATATATCATGGCCTGTGTTCTTCCTCGCTTGATTTCCTCCTCCTTAAAACATTTCTTGTTGTTACCCAACCACGAACGAATGTTTTCTTATCACTCCAAGAATTTAGGTTCCAGAATATGCTAAATATTTTATTTATTTCTTCATCTGTTATTTCAGAGCAACGAAAACTGCGCGCAGATTTCTTAGTTGTGGTAGTGTGTTTGCATCTAGGCAAAACTTGTTTGGATTTCCTTAAACGATTTTGAACCACCTTATCCTCAGTCTTCTGAAATCCTAGGTATTCCAGCCCCTTGAGTCTTTTATTTTTATTTATCTTCCTCTTCGTACCACATTCTATAATGTTTGGATTGTCGACGTCCTCACAGTACTCCCTATCCATTTCTTCTGCATCACAGATTCTTTCTCCTTTCCCTGTTGAATCTTTTTCATTTCTTTCATGTATGCCACACTCTTCATTTAGATGTTCATTTTCCAGAGAATCTTCCACATACAGTTCACCATTAACTTCAAGTTGTAAACCAAGTTGATCATTGACAGATGTTTGAATAGCTTGTTCTTTGTCACAGCTACTATTTACATGGTTGTTTTCCTCAACTATATCCCTTACTTCACTAACATTTTGTGAAACTAAATCGACATAATACATACTTGGTAATATAATGTATGGCAGTTTCTCTTGCAGTGATAATGCATTCGGAACACAATAATGCAGGCTAATGAAAGGTACTGACTGTTGGACATTCCTCGCAAAGAGCAAACAATGGACTAATCGACTGCTCATAAAAATACCGTGAAACACACACCAAACAGTTCACAACTCAAGCCACAGAGTAAAGCAAAATCTCCTATGTGACAGCCAGACGTAGAATAATGACGTTGCATAATCAGCTATGTGCACGCCTTGCACATAGGAGGTATTGCAGACCTACTATATGACACGCGCACATCGGAGATATTGTTTTCATTAAATTTGATTGGCCAGATATTTACTTTCACATAGGAGCTTTTTCTATGTGATGCGTCATGGCTCCCAATATTTAACAAAGCAATAACCTGAAAACAGACGGAAATGTCACATAGGAGGTTTTGCTGGAACAACGACGTAATGCAAAATTCACTCGACAAACCAACCTGCCTGATTTATTTAAGAAATCATTATAAAATTGTAGAGCGTGAGCCTCTGTGGCTTAGGCGGCAGCACGCATGCCTCTCACTGTTGGGTCCGTGGTTCAAACCCTGGTCACTCCATGTGAGATTTGTGCTGTACAACGCTGAGGCAGACAAGGTTTCTCTGGGTACTCCGGTTTTCCCTGCCCCAATTTCCTTCGAGCAACACTGTCCACTATCATTTCATTTCATCTGTCATTTATTTAATCATTGCCCCAGGGGAGTGCGACAGGCTTCAGCAGCCAGCACAGTTCATATCCTTGTCGCTAGATGGGGGCTTCATTCATTCCATTCCCTGACCCGGTCGGAGACTGGAAGCAGGCTGTGGATTTTCATGGTGTTTGAAGCCATTTTTCAGTGTTGCCTTAGTAAACGTAGTTTGATGTTTTTCAGTTGGTCAACACGATTGTACCCAGTTGTGATGGGATATTCCCTAATCCTGAAAATAATTTACATGAGATTAATAAGTATTTATTAATTGGGTACAATCGTGTTGACCGACTGGAAAACATCAAACTAAAATTGTAAGTACTGTACTGCATTACTGCATTTATTTACAGTTGGTTGGTTGGTTCTTAAGTTTAGGGGCTGCGACAACATGGTCATGTAGCCCCGTGTACTTTGGGTGTGTGTAGAATCTGTCTGATAACCGGTGTTAATTCTGATGACTGTATTAGTGTGTGTTATCTGTTTTTTAATTTAAGTACAGACTGCAACTTAGAATTTTTCAAATAGTTCCTACTTTTGCCACCAAGCGCCACTGTCAACGACTACTAGGGCAAGTTCAGAACTTAGCTACTAGACGCCACCACAGTCGGCTCTAGGCAACGAATGTAGAAACCTAAGAGCGTTGTTTACATTCTTAACCTATCCAATTTAGCTTCACACAGGTGTAATTAGTGGAAGGTTCTTTAACATGCCATAAATCTATGACATGGGACCGCCGGCTTTACTTCCCCTCCGAAGGAAGGCAAACTGAGGGATTTTAATGCTCTTAAAAATTCCGACGAATTCAGCTGGGTTTGAACCCGCTATCTTGGGCAGAAGCTCAGCATGCTACCGACTACGCCACCGAAGCCGCCTTTATTTACAGTAATTGGGGATGTGTATAACCTAACTATAGTTCAGTAGAGTTTTGTACAGGGCGCCAGGAAATGCTCTCCGCAATGACTACATGCTGCTGCGAGAGGTAGCGTCAGCAGTTTAGTTGGCAGCACGGTGTCCTGGTCAGTGAAGGCCACAAGTGTGGGCTGTGGGCTGTCGAAATCGTCAGTGTGCATACATAGATTATTGGAAGAGTGCAACAGTATACAGGCGGTAATGTTTACTACTGAAGAGAGAGTTTTTTTTGCAAAGGCTATCGGTTTACTGGAAATGTAAAACTAAAATTTCAGGTGCAGTTTCCTAATTTAAAGTGTCCAAACCGAGATACCGTTCGAGATTTGATAAGTAAATTTCGTGTGACCGGCTCACAAACTCATCCAAAAACCATTGATGAACTTAAAGTGAATATCATTAATTATGTGCAGTCCATTACTCAAGAAACTTTAGTGAAAGTCTTCAACAATATTTGTAAATGTGTTGAAAGGCTGTCTTCGAACACAAGGACAACAATTCCAGCATCTGTTATGAATGGCTGTGGTGAGTATAAACTGTTTGTTTGTTTGTTTGTTTGTTTTGATACAAGCGACAGTCATGCTGCCAACGAAACTCCTGATGCTACCTCTCGCAGCAGCATGTAGCCGCTGCGGAGAGCATTTCCTAGCGCCCTGTATTTTGTTCAGTATGTGTTGTACCGGTACATATTAAATTTCTATTTCTGTCCGGACCCAATTTCGTTTTTAAATAGACCCTCCCATTTAAGGACACCTCCCAGATACGGACGAACTATTTCGTCCGATTAGTGTTCGCAATTGAGAGGTTTCACTGTATATTATATCTGCAGAAGCACGGGCTGCAAAATCATCCAGGATGAAGAAGATTTGGGAAAGAAAGAAGTTGTCAAGTTAGTGTTAAAAGTTGAATTTATTTGTTTTCTGAAACCTTTGTTGTATATAAAGTTTGATTTTAGTGCTCCAATTAATGTGTGAATAAATAAATAAATAATAGTAATAAAATAATTAATGATAAAATTGAAGCCTTCTGATGAGTCAAACCGTCACAAGATGAACTGTTTGCCCACTTAAACTGGGAGCAGGGATAGCCCCGAACCCAGAACTGATCCCGTTCAGTTAAATTTATATGTCTTGGAAAGTCAGGTCCCAAGGAAATAAAATCCTTCATGACATTGGATGGTAACCAGAGTTAGGGTCTATTTTTGTTGCTGTAATGGTTTATTAACATAATATAAGAGCTATACTAGATTTAAATCATATAATCATATGGTTGCGATAGCTGGACCATAAGGAAACGAGATAGGAAGTATATTGATGCCTTTGAGCTCTGGTGTGGGAGAAGGATACGGCGTATTCCTTGGACAGCCAAGAAGACAAATGTATGGGTGATTCAAAATATCAAACCAGATCTGTCGCTTGAAGCATTGATAACACGATTAGAGCTGTCATATTTTGGACACATTATGAGGCGTTCTGATTCGTTGGAAAAGACAGTTATGCTTGGAAAGGTGGAAGGGTCTCGGAGACGAGGGCGGCCAGCATTGAGATGGATCGACTCCATCAAATCCAACATGAATATGTCAGTGAAGGATCTGAAGTATATGGCTAAAGACAGAATCATATGGAGACAGTCCATCCTTTCAGTCGCTAGGAGTCCACACCGACTTGATGGCACCTGATCATCATCATCAATCATAGATCATATTTTGCAACAAGTTCAAGTGTAGCATGTAGAATATCCAAGACTGGTCGGTTGATTAGTTTAGGAGCTGTGACAACACGGTCATGTAGCCCCGTGTACTTTGGATGTGTGTAGAATCAGTCTGATAACCGGTGTTAATTGTGATGATTGTATTACAGTGTGTTATCTGTTTTAATTCAAGTAAGGACTGCAGACAAGAATTTTCAAGGATTTCCTACTTTTGCTACCAAATGCTACCGTCCATGTCACATTTGGCTACTAGATGGCATCGCAGTCAGCACCTGGTGGCGAACGTTGGAACTAATAGAGCGTTATCAATTCTAACCTACAAATTTTGGCTTCACACAAGCGTAGTTAGTGGAAGGTTCTTTTCCATGCCATAAACCTTGGCATGAACCGTCGGCTTTACTTCCCCTCCGAAGGAAGGCATACTGAGGGATTTTTAACGCTCTTAAAATATCCGACGACTTCGACCGGGTTTGAACCCGCGACCTTGGGCATAGAAGCTCAGCATGCTACTAACCACGCCACTGAAGCCACTAATATCCAAGACTAAATACCTGGAAACCATCCCTTCACCAAGATCCATTCAAATGGGTGGTAAAGCTATTACTGTACTTACACGGACACAACACACTCCCAAGTGCTGTGTGTGTTGCAGCTTGCTTTATGTGCTTGTCTGACCGAAGTTCAATACAAGCTGCGACGTGGACTTTTTGCTTTGCAGTGTTTCAAATTTGTTACAGATAAAATAGGTAAAGTACACATGCTGTGTTTAACCACTGGAAAATAGGTGAATCTGAGTCTGCTCATAAATAGCTGTGTCATTCTTCTACCTGGCACAGATTTACTTTGTAGAGGATTCATCGAATTACTGAGAAAATGACAATCATTGATCGCTGAATTTCCTTCCATAATATAAAGTTCTTTGCAAGGGTTAAAGATCATCTATGATTAAAATTCTAAACTATTAACAGAAATGCTTTTCAGTTGGTCAACACAAATTGTGTCCAATTACAGGATGTCTACTACTCTGGAAAACAGGGAATACTCAGGGAATTTTTAAATCCTGGAAAACTCAGGGAATTATCAGGGTATTTTGATGACACTCAGGGAATTTTAGTTTTACAAGGTCCAACCTTGAATAACTGCAAATTGTTGGTGGAAAAGTAGATTTTGGTGATGTTTGTTGTAGATGTATGTTCGTACTGACGTTAAATCAGAAGCTCTCATTTCTTGCAAGATAGAGCACACAAATTACATACAGAGTCTGTCCTGAAAGTAGTTGGACTGGATTTTCTCCGCGAAGACGGACAAACTGCCCGCGGCTTCTCCGCCTGGGGTTGGTGGAGGGGGGTGTAAGGAAGGCTTGGAGCCAGCCACACAGTTGGTTCCCAGCTGTAGTGGAGTGTAAATAATTCATCTCCATAACCTCTGCCCCTTCAAGGTTGACATATGTATTAACTAAGGAGGACTACTTCATCGACGACATCAAAATACAGTTTTACCTACCAAACACCAAAGCCTATGAGAATGCATGCCGAAGCTTAAATGAGAAACGAAATGCCATTTGGTCCGACTTTTACTCCACAGATGCCATAATGACAGAAGAATGGAAACAAGCTAATTACGAGCTACGACACGTAATAACACGTTACGCCACCCATGGATTTCACTATAGATTTTGCAAAACCAAGAATTTCCACCAACCGAATGAAGACTGTGTGTGTGACCTGTGCAACGATCATTGTGAAAGGTACCACGCACAAAACTGCAAAATGAGGACAACCTCAATAATAAGACTAGCATTAGCATAATTGATCATTTATGTACAAAATATGTATTTGCACATTGTGCGCTTTTCTTTTAATAATAATAATAATAATAATAAATAATAATAACCTCTGCAAGTGCACTTGTCACGCTGCGTCATGGTTTGTCTGTTGAAACAGTGCGCTATGCCATCAAATTTTGAGTTAGGCTCAGCAAACCGGGAAAGAGACTCACAATATGATCAAGACAGCTTACGGTGATAACGCCATGGGCACATTGAGTGTTTTTGACTGACACAAGCTGTTTCAGGAGGGGAGAGAGGAAGTTGAAGACGACGCACGTTCAGGACGACCTTCGAGCACCAAAACAGATGAAAATGTGGCAAGAGTGAAGAATTTTTTGGACAATGATCGCAGAGTAAGGTTTTTACGTGAAGATCCTTAAACGGCTGAGAAAACGCATCATCCGTGTCCGCCCAGCGATCGCTAACTCCTGGCGTCTCCATCACGACAATGCGCCGTGCCACACACCCTTCGACGTGCTGGTGTACCTGGCCCAACACAACATCAATGGAAAAATCAGTGAATTGTCAGGGAAATCTGTTAGTTGGTTTTGGTAGACATCCTGAATTAGATTGTGTTGACCGACTAAAAAGCATTACTGAGGCAACACTGAAAATGCCTTCTAGCTCTTCAATAAAATTCTAAACTTACGGCATTGACTTATCAGAATCTACTGTAAAAGGAAAGCTATAATACACTAGTGTCCCCTCAAAGACTTGTTTACGGTATTGATTTAATTTGTTCACTTCTTTCCAGGTTTGAAACACGTCTTGAACTGATGACCGATAGCCGTCCCTCAAGTGTCTCTGTGTCTACTGTACAATGAATCAAGTCCATCATTATAACACCCTGATACGAATAATTATTTCATTTTTGAATCACTTCATTCGGCATCTACCAATTCATTAAAATAAACATTGAATTACAGCTGTTGTGTAAATCTACAGTGAAACCTGTCTATATCGGACACTCTTGGACCCAGAAATATCGTCTGCTAAAAGGGGGTGTTCACCTTAGTTTGGTACACGTATTTGTGCCGTATGTGAACTTACGAGACAATGATGTAGGTACAGCTGCTGTGGTGTAAGAAAGAGAAAAACCCCTACATGTAATGTGTGCACACACGGTACTGTAAATTTGTTTTGAGTGATTTTTAAATTTATGTTTAGTACTAGATTCAAAGTTCTGAATCACTCCTTGGTCGGCTAAGACTGCCTTGACTTATTTATTTATTTATTCATTTATCGTATGGCTTTTAGTGCCGGGAGTGTCCGAGGACATGTTCGGCTCGCCTGAGTCTGTAGCTGCTTCCAGCGGACCCCATTATTAGGGTGAGCTACAAGTTCCGTTCAATTTCAAGTAGTTCCAACTTTCGCTACCAGATATCAATGATACCTAGTGGTGAACGTTGGAACTTTGATAGAGCGTTCCGACAAAATCTAACCTAAATATTTAGCTTTACACAAGTTTAGTCTGTGAAAGGATCTTTTACATGCCATAAATCTAAGACATGGGACCGCCGGCTTTACTTCCCCTCCGAAGGAAGGCATACTGAAGGATTTGTAACGTTCTTAAAAAATCCGACTACTTTGGCCGGGTTTGAACCCGCTATCTTGGGCACAGAGGTTCAGCATGCTACCGACTACACCACCGAAGCCTCTTACTGCCTTGGTATTTTGCAGGATATGAATAACAACACTTTTCTTACTGGTGTACCCCTAGGGTGACCACCTTTTGAAGGGAGGAATGAGGGACAAGTCAGTCAAAATGGGGGACATTCCACAATTTTGGGGGACAGCTACATTTTTAGCTGTAATTTTAAAACGACAACAATTTTAACATTTTCAAAAGCATTGTTTTGACAGTTTCCTTCTTTTTTGACCAAGAGTGCTCTTACTGAAGTAATCATCATCATTTCCCTTTATCCAGCTGGAGCCGGATAGTGGCCTTACTGAAGTAATAGCATACAAACATACATTTCACTCATCTTTATCATATGATTTATTTTTCAGTCCCTTAACCTAACTGAAAACATACAGTAGCCAACAAATTCTAAAATCTATCATATAAAACAAAGTGTCCTGACTGACTGACTCATCATCGCCCAGCCAAAACTATTAACGTTAGAAACATGAAATTTTGGGGATATGTTCGTTGTATGTGGAAAACGCCCACTAAGGAGGGATTTTTGGATATTCAGGTTCTAAAGGGTGTTAAGGGGGTAGACCTGCATTTCATTGAATAACAATATCTCCCGATTGGTTTCATTGGGGGATGTGATACTCTGCATATAAACTCATCATTAGAAATAAGAAGACACGTGTCTGAGGGTTTTTCGATGTGGTGTATATTATGAGGTGAAAGTGGGGGTTGAAGTATTCCTAACGGAGCATGTATCTCTTAAACGACATAGGCGAGGAGATTGAAACTCAGCAAAAAAAAATCAGCTTAAAAGATAAGTAAATGGGTGTTCGACCGTTTTTTTATAAATAGAATTTAAGGGGCCCATGGGGAGGGGTGAAATTCAGGGGGGAAAAACAGGAAAGAAAGTGTCCTAACTGATTGACTGACTCACTCACTCACTCATCAAACTCAGGAAAAAAAAAGAACAGCTTAAAAATAAGTAAATAGGTGTACAACGTTGTTTTTTTTTTCTTTCATAAATCCAATTTAAGGGGTTCATGGGTAGAAGTGAAATTCTGAAAAATAAATGAAAGAAAATGTCATGACTGACTCACTCACTCATCATCGCCCAGCCAAAATTATTGAAGTTAGAAACATGACATTTTGGGGATATGTTCGTTGTATGTCAAAACCATCCACTAAGGAAGGATTTTCAAATATTCAGGTTGTAAAGGGGTCTTAAGGGGTTTAAACCTGCATTTCATTGAATAACAATATCTCCCGATTGGTTTCATTGGGGGATGTGATGCTCGGCATATAAACTCATCATTAAAAATAAGAAGACGTCAGAGGGTTTTTCGATGCGGTGTATATTATGACGTGAAAGCGGTGAAACGTAGGGGATGAAGAATTCCTAAAGGAGCAAGTATCTCCTAAACGACAGAGGCAAAACGTATGAAACTCGGGGGGGGAATTAAGCTTGAAAAATAAGTAAATAGGTGTTCGACCGTTTTTTTATAAATCCAATTTAAGGGGCCCATGGGGAGGGGTGAAATTCTGGGGGGAAAACGTCCACTAAGGAAAGATTTTAGGATATTCACTCATCATCCCCCAGCCAAACCTATTGCAGTTAGAAACATGAAATATTGGGGATATGTTCGTTGTATGTCGAAAACGTCTACTAAGGATGTATTTTTGGATATTCATGTTCTAAAGGGGTGTTAAGCGGGTTTAAACCTGAATTTCATTGAATAACAATATCTCAAGGATGGTTTCATATGGGGATGTGATACTCGGCATCTAAACTAAACATTAAAATAAGCAGACACGTGACTAAGGATTTTTCCATGTATTGTACATTATGAGGTGAGAGGGGTGAAAAGTGGGGGTTGAAGGATTCCTAACGGAGCGTGTATCTCTTAAACGACATAGGCGAGAAGTTTGAAATTCAGGGGAAAAAATCAGCCTAAAAGATAAGTGAATAAGTGTTCGACCAGGTTTTCATAAATCCAATTTAAGGGGCCCATGGTGAGGGGTGAAATCCTGGAAAAAACGAAAGGAAGTATCCTGACCTACTGACTGACTCATCATCGCCGAGCCAAAACTATTGAAGTTAGAAACATGAAATTTTTGGGATATATTCATTGTACGTCAAAACCATCCACTTAGGAAGGATTTTTGGATATTCAGGTTCTAAAGGGGGGTTAAAGGGGGGAGGGGGTAAAACCTGCATTTCATTGAATAACAATATCTCACGAGTGGTATCATTTGGGGATGTGATACTTGGCATATAAACTAATCATTAAAAATAAGCAGACACATGTTTAAGGGTTTTTCGATGTGGTGTAAATTATGGGGTGATAGGGGTGACAAGTGGGGGTTGAAGGATTCCTAACGGAGTGTGTATCTCTTAAAGGACATATGCAAGAAGTTTGAAACTCAAGGGATAAACATCCGCTTAAAAATAAGTAAATAGGTGTTCGACCGTTTTTTCACAAAGAACCTATTCATTTAAGGGGTCCATGGGGAGGGGGTGAAATTCTGAAGAAAAAAAATGAAAGAAAATGTCCTGACTGACTGACTCACTCGTCATCGCCCAGCCAAAACTATTAAAGTTAGAAACATGAGATTTTGGGGATATGTTCGTTGTATGTCGAAAACGTCCACTAAGGAAGGAGTTTTTAATTCACGTTCTAAAGTGGTGTTAAGGGGGTAAACGTGCGTTTCATTGAATAACAATATTTCACGAGTGGTTTCATTTGGGGATGTGATACTTGGCATATAAACTAATCGGTAAAAAAATTAAGCAGACACGTGTCTAATGTTTTTCCGATGTGGTGTAAGGGGTGAAAAGTGGGAGTTGAAGGATTCCTAACGGAGTGAAACTGAAGGGAAAAATATAAGCTTTAAAAATAAGTAAATAGGTGTTGGACCGCTTTTTCATAAATCCCATTTAAGGGGTCCATGCGGAGGGGTGAAATTCTGAAGAAGAAAAAAAGGAATGAAAGTGTCCTAACTGACTGACTCACTCATCAAACTCAGGGTAAAAACAGCTTAAATATAAGTAAATAGGTGTTCGACGTTTTTTCATAAATCCAATTTAAAGGGCCCATGGGGAGGGGCAAAATTCTGGAAGAAGAACGTCCACTATGGAAGGATTTTTGGATATTCACTCATCATCGACCAGCCAAAACTATTTAAGTTAGAAACATGAAATTTTGGGGATATGTTCGTTGTATGTCGAAAACGTCCACTAAGGAAGGATTCTTTGATATTCAGGTTCTAAAGGGGTGTAAAGGGTGTTAACGTGCATTTCATTGAATAACAATATCTCACGAGTGGTTTCATTTTGGGATGTGATACTTGGCATATAAACTAATCATTAAAAATAAGCAGACACGTGTCTAATGGTTTTTCGATGTGGTGTATATTATGAGTGAAAGGGATGAAAAGTGGGGGTTGAAGGATTCCTAACGGAGCAATTATCTCTTAAACGACATAAGCTAGGAGTTTGAAACTCAGAGTAAACCAATCAGCTTAAAATAAGTAAATAGGTGTTCGAACGTTTTTTCATAAATCCAATTTAAGAGGAACATGAAAGGGGGGTTAAATTCTGGAAGAAAAACGTCGACTAAGGGAAGAATTCACTCATCATTGATCAGCCAAAACTATTAAGGTTAGAAACATGAAATTTTGTGGTAATGTTTGTTGTATGTTGGAAATGTCTACTAAGGAAGGATTTTTGGATATTCAGGTTCTAAAGAGGTGTTAAGGGGGTTAAACCTGCATTTCATTGAATAACAATATCTCACGAGTGGTTTCATTTGTGGATGTGATACTCGGCATATTAACTAATGAAACAAAAAAAGCAGACACGTGTCTAAGGATTTTTCGATGTGGTGTATACTGTATTATGAGGTGAAAGGGTGGAATTGTGGCCGTAGAGGTTTTTACTTGTGTAATTTTATGATGTGCATTTTTTCACAGGCCTTTAGATAAATGGTTGTTGTGTTTAGTCAGTGTGTTTAATATACCGGTACTGTATCTCATTTATTTCTTATTTACGTTTGTGGTCGGAAACCGTGTTGTGATTTTGAGTCGAATTTTATACTTGCGATGCGACGTGACGTTGGGGAGATTCTGTTATTTATGCGCCATTGTTGTGTTATATTGTCGTTATTGTCTGATTGTTTACGGTCTTTGCCAAATTATTATCATTATTATCATTCAAAATTAAACGATAAGTCAGTCGTAGCATTCATGATTGAGACATTGCTAAGTGTACTCTTTACAACTACAATATTCGCGGGCGAAGGGTAATGCTAGTAATGAAATAAATATTAAACAATGTATAGCTTAAATGTTATCACAAGTTTAAAAAGTAGGAAATAGAAGAAAGAATACATATTTGTGGTACTTCTTAGTTTTATCAATTACATGAAATACTTTCAAGCCGTACATTTTCTAAATTTCAACTTCTAGTTATAACTATTAAGTACAGAAATATAGAAACCCTCAACATAAATAAAACTATCACATCACTTATCTTGCTTGAAACTGTATTTATTGTTACTTCTTGCACAAGCCAAAATGTCTTTGTCATTCAGTACTGTCTTATAGATATCTGTTCAACTCATTCCGACGTTTATTTTTCCCTTTTGCCTTCTCGGGTGTAAATGATGGATTCCATTTTTGTGACGAAGTAGAAGTACAGTCATCAATACTATCCGACGTCGAATCCATTGCATAAATCACAAAAATTAAAAAAGTAAAACACCAGTTAATACAACACGTTTATGCTGATGCGCTTCATGCTACAGAATGGCCACACATGCCACGCCATGGACTCGCCATGGACTAATGATAACTCGGAAGTTAGAAGGCTCATCCGAAACGTTTCTCCAAAGATACTATCATTATAACCTGCTTCTTTGCACTTTCAAAGATTATACTCTTGGCAACGGTTACGCTATGTTTAGTTGAAGCTAGATGGCAGGACGGTTGCCTATTGTGAAAATTCGTATCGACGACAGTAAGACGAAAATTCATTCAGATAGAAAACAAAACAATTGCGGGACAAATGCCGTCCCGCGCGGGACATTTACAAAATACCTTAAAATGTGGGACGGGGGGTCACCCTATGTACACCTGACCCAACCAATCATGGCTTCCCTTTTGATTTCTTTTCAACACCGAATGCCTTGAAACTTCGGATGTTCTCCACTCATGCTTGAACATGACAACACAGTATGGCAAGACGTTCCTTACAAATTTTCAACCAGCAAAAGCAAAAGAATTTCCTTTTAAACATTAAAGTTTCTCAGGCAATGCGTGATGAAACAAATCAATTTCATCGGTATGAAAAATGTTTTCCGGCGAATAGCCATCAGTGATGGAAGACAATTTTTCTTCCAGATTTCCAATAATACCTATATTAACATTGGAAGATTCTCCGCAAATTGTTCTAAATTTAACATTGTTGCACTCTTTGAATCGTTTGAGCCAGCCATTCGAGGCTTGAATTCTTCAATACCAAACTCTGTCACAAAATCTAATGCCTTGGCCTGCATTAAGGTTACCTCCTCTTCTTTTCCTCCACAATTTCTCCTGACTGTATCTTATTGTTTCCGAACACCACACTTCCCATGTTTGTGAAAATCTATGATGTCTACTTCCTTTTTAAAGTTCAACATATGTGTGGAGCCATTTCAGTCGCACTTGCTTTCTACTGGAACACACGGCACCCCCCAATAGGTACCACAATAGATTTAAGAAGTTTCTCGGTAAAACTGACCTGACAGTCAAAGTGTGAATTCCCGTACCCCGAAACAGTGAAGGTTTAGCAGTGCAGGGGTTAGGGGATTGAACGGTCAGTGCTGACTGGCTTCCAAGATAGATAGATAGATAGATAGATAGATTTTTATTAATTCCATTTGATCAAATACATGCATTCAATACATTTTTGATATAGGACACGTCAGAATTTACATGCATAAAATAAAAGAACTAACAGGTATATATTACTAAGATTATAACTATTTATAACTTATTATAATAGCAAATCTTAATAGATACAATCTTATTGCACAACTATTTACACCTCACTCTATTATCATAATATGAAAACTTAATTCTATAAATACAACAACATACAGCTAGGTATTAAAATTAAATTAAAAAGTAAAATATAGTTATAGATTCCATCACTCCTATACGCTAAAATATTCAACTACTGAGTAAAAACAATGGCACTGCAGATAAGCTTTCAACATTCTATCAAAGGTTTTTATTTTTGGGGCCAGTTTTATATACTGGGGTAGTTTATTGTATACCGTAATTTAACTCCAGTGTGAAAAGTTCCTTTTTGATATATGCTTGTGTGTGTGTGTGTGTGTGTGTGAAATATGAATGTTTTGATTTTGTCTTGTGTTATGCCTATGAACATCATTGTTTGTTTTAAGAAAAACATCTTTATTCATTAAATTCTTTTTAAAAAACATAATACTTTCAAGGATATATATGCAGGGCAGTGGGAGAATGTTTAAATCTTTAAACAGAGGTCTACATGATTCTCTAGAGTTTACATTTGCCATAATTCTAATCGCCCTCTTTTGTATCCTAAACGTGCTTAGTACATCTGGCGACATACCCCAAAATATGATCCCATATCTTAAGTATGAATGGAAATAAGCAAAATAAGTATTTCTTAATGTGTGCATGCTAGTGCAGGTTTTCAAAATACGTAACGCAAAGCACATCGAGTTCAGTTTAGTATTCAGATATTGTATATGTTTATTCCATTTCAAGTCTTGTTGTATCCATAGTCCTAAAAACTTTGTTTCTGATTTTATTTTCTATTTGATGACCATTTAATGTTATATTGGGCATCGCAGGATTCCTATTCTGTATAGTGTGGAAATTTAGACATACTGTCTTTTTATAGTTTATTATGAGGCGATTATCTTGTGACCATTTGGTTAACTCTCCTGTAACGGAGTCAGCAGACTGCTGTATGACCTGTTTAGTTTCACCTTTTATTACGAGTGTTGTATCGTCCGCAAACAAAATTTCCTTATGTGAATGAACATTCTGTGTTATATCATTGATATATAGAAGAAAGAGTAGTGGGCCCAAAACCTATCCCTGGGGTACTCCAAATTCAATAATTCCCTCATTGGACAATGTTTCATTAAGTAATTTGGTTCCATCATCCTTGTGTCTCAAGCTTACTATTTGTTTACGCCTTGTTAAGTAAGACTCTATCCATTTATTAGCTAGACCTCTAACACCATATTGATTTAGTTTGGTAAGGAGGATTTTATGGTCAACAACATCAAATGCTTTCGATAAATCTAAGAATAGGCCAGTTACATGTTCCTTATTGTCAATTAATTTCAGTATACTATTACTACATTCGTAAATTGCTGTCTGTGTAGATTTTTCCGTTCTAAATCCATGTTGTGAGTTTGATAATATTTTATTTTTTTCTATGAAACTTATCAGTCTCTTATACATAATTTTTTCCACAATTTTTGCAATACCAGTTGGTAAGGAAATAGGACGATAGTTATCTAATTCATCTTTTGAACCGTTTTTGTGCACTGGAATTACTTTTGATAATTTCAAAATATCCGGGTAAGTTCCTGAGAGAATTGAACTGTTTATTAAGTGCGTAAGTGGATTTATTATATTTTCTGCACATTTCTTTAAAATTGCATCAGGGATGCCATCAATGCCAGCACAGAATTTATTTTTTAGCTCGTTTATAACTATTCTTACCTCTTCACTTGTGACATGATTTATAAATAAAGAATCACTGCATATATTTATTTTATTATTAGAATTTAGTGTATTTACCTGTGATTTATTTATTAATTTTTGTGGAATTTCCAGAAAATAGTCATTAAAAGTGTTTGCTATTTCCTCTGGATTATTAATCACTTTATTATTTCTGGTCAGTGTAATGTTCCTTTGTATTTTAGCAGATTTTCCAGTTTTTTTCTTTATCACGGACCACATAGCCCTGTTTTTATTAGATGATTGGGAAAAAAAATTATCATTATGCATTTTCTTTGCTAGTCTTATTACCTTATTTAATATGCTAGTGTATTTTTTGTAGTATAAATTGAATTCAGGTGTTGTGTGGTATTGTTTATATAATTTGTGTAGAAATTTCTTTCTTTGACATGAATTTATAATCCCTGTTGTTATCCAATTGCTAGTTTTGTTATTTTGAACAGTTCTTCGTTTAAAGGGGAATGCTATTTCAAAATAGTGTTTTAGGGTACTGTTAAATGCATTAAATTTATCATTTACATTTTCTAGTTCATAAATTTCTGACCATGTTTCCTTATTTAATAAGTCATTGAAATATGTAACATTTGATTCAGTGAATGACCTGCACTTTGATTTTACTCCATTATCATTATTATTGATTACTTCGGATACTTCAAAACTCAGTATTTGTCCATGGTGGTCACTAAAACCCGGACAATAGACTTCTATTGAATGGTGATATTTACCTGTATTTATAAAAATTTGATCAGGAGTGGTTTTACTAAATTTTGTTATTCTTGTTGGTGTATTTACTGTAGGTTTCAGTCCATAGGAAATTAGTAACTGTGTTAATAATTCACAATTTCTATCAAGTTTTAAGAAATCCACATTTACATCCCCACAAATTATTATATCGAAATTTACTTTGCTCATGTTATTGAGTAACAATTCTAATTTATCTATAAATAGAGGAAACTTTCCTGACGGAGAACGGTATATGCATACAATTATTAACTTAAACTGCTGAATTTTTACGGCAGAGAATTCAAAATCCTGTTCCATAATTAGATAATCATAAGCTGTTATCTGTTCATGATCTAAATTATTTCTTAAGAAGATGCAAGTACCACCATGGCTAATATTAGATCTAGAGTATTTACTAGCTTGTATAAACCCTGGGAATTGAATAATTCAAGTTGTTCCTCTTTCAGCCAATGTTCTGAAATACATAGTGCTGAGATGTCTTTAAGTTCATTTTTAAGCATTAGATTTATGTAATCAATTTTATTATAAAGAGACTGGACATTCTGGTGGTAAATTTTAAATTTGTTACTTTTGCAAGCTTGTGTTGGTGATTTATTTACATTATTATTATCATAATTGTTATTATTATTGTTGCTAGACAAATCCGAAATACCATTGTTGCACTCCGTTAAATTTGACTTCAAAAGATGTGAATGCCAAAAGAACATTAACACTACAGAGTGGACTAGCAACCTGCAGATATGACTTTGTCTGCTAAGAGAGGTTCATTAGAATGTTTTAATGTGTGGTATATCCATGTCCATAACAGCGAGTGTCTGCAACAGAAAGATTAATTACTAATATGCTTAATAGAGGTTTGGTCACAGACCTAGAATTTCATCAGAGTTGGGCAAAATGCTCACAAAAGGTATTTTCAATACTACATTCAAAATATAATAACTGAATCCTTGAAAATACAAAATTGTTTTAAAATAAAATTGAAAATACTGAACACATTCAGTAAAGTTTGCTTGCAAACCTTCTTCTTCTTTCCTAGCATATTTCCCACATTGGTGCAGGATCCGCTTTCTTGGTTGTTGTTCGCGACTTCTTCCTGTCAAGGGCCTCTTCAGGTTTGAGGCCGCACATCTGTAGATCTTCACTGATTCTATTCATCCATCGTTTCTTTGGGCGTCCACTGGGTCAATGCCCTCCTGGATCATGTCGGAGGACCGTTTCTACCACATAGTTCTCATCACTTCTAGTGACATGCCCAAACAAACGAAGACGTGCTTCCCTCATTTTGTTTATAATTGTTGCAACTCCCATTTGCTTCCTTACGTGTTCATTACTGACCATGGTCAAGCCTTGTAATACCCATGGAGCAATGCAGCATTTTCATTTCAATACCATGGAGGGCTTGTTCGTGTTTGGTTGAAGCTGGCCAACCTTCTGTGCCGTAGAGTGTTACTGGCCTTGTCATGGTCTTGAAAACTTTTTCTTTCAGATGGATAGGTATTTTCTTATCGCACAGTACTCCAGTGACTTGGCACCATTTCAGCCACGCAGCATTTACTCGTGCTCGGGTGTCCAGAATGGTCTCGCCACCTGAACTGATGAGAGAACTAAGGTACTTAAATTTAGTGGTTTTATTGAGTTGATGGTCTTCAATGTTAATGGTACCATTGGTCTGTGTGCCACATTTTAGATATTCAGCTTTTCCTATGTTGAGTTATAAACCATTTTTGCCCAGGTGATCTTTCCAGCACAGAGCACGATTCTCGAGATTTTCACGAGTTTGATCAGTGAGAAATACATCATCAGCATATAAGATTGTCCATGAGTGAGGTGTATGTCGGCTATTACTGTATCCATGCACAAAATGAACAGAAGGGGGGAACTGCAGAACCTTGATGAACTCCAACTCTGATGGGGAAAGTAGGTGAAACTCAGCTGGACAGCGTACCATAATTAAGGCGTTGTGGTAGAGAGACTGCATCGGACATAAGCTTCTTGGACCTTGATGAACTCCAACTCTGATGGGGAAAGTAGGTGAAACTCAGCTGGACAGCATACCATACTTAAGGCGTTGTGGTAGAGAGACTGTATCGGACATAAGCTTCTTGCACCTTGATGAACTCCAACTCTGATGGGGAAAGTAGGTGAAACTCAGCTGGACAGCATACCATACTTAAGGCATTGTGGTAGAGAGACTGTATCGGACAGAAGCTTCTTGCACCTTGATGAACTCCAACTCTGATGGGGAAAGTAGGTGAAACTCCAGCTGGACAGTGTACCATACTTAAGGCGTTGTGGTAGAGAGACTGGATGCATCAGACATAGCTTCTGGGAACCTGTGAACCCGAAGTGATCTCCATATGAGCTCATGTGGCACTCTGTCGAAAGCCTTTTCGAGATCCAGAAATGCCAGATGTACAGGTTGGTTCTTTTTTCCTTGTTCTTCTGCGAGTAGGCATGCCGCATAGATAGCATCTGTTGTACCAACCCCTTTAACATTGGTTTGGAGAGAGTTGGATCATACAGCATATTCGGCTGTCAAGAATACGTTCAAAGATTTTCATTGGCGAATTGGTATGGTCGTACTGGTTCCATCATCAAGGATATGATTGAAAAGTGCCGTAAGAATTTCGGTGCCATGTTGTCCAAGTAACTTCCAGATTTCAGATGGTAAGTCATCTGGGCCGGTAGTTTTGTCGTTTTTCATTTTACTTACAGCCATTGACACCTCTTCTACCATAATTTGAGGGACAGGTCCTGCAATTGGGTTACTGCTCGATATAGGTGGGTGCGGAAACTCTTCAATGTACATTTCTTTGAAATAATCTCTCCATCAACGTAGCACATCTGTCGGGTCTCTGAGAGGTTGGTGGTTAGCATTTTTAATCTGCAGGACAGGTCCAATATCTTCCGTTGCTCGATGACGGGATCTTGCAAGGCGATAAACCTGGTTATCACCTTCTGATGTATCAAGCTGGTTATACAGTTCCCGATAATGGTGTTCTTTTTGCTCTGGTAACAGCTTGTTTAGCAGTTGATTTCAGAGTTTTGTACTGATGAAGATCTTCAGCTAGCCTTGTTTGGCTCCAAGTCTTGAAGGCCTGCTTCTTTGCTTGGATGGCTAGTTGAACGTCTTCGTTCCACCACCAGGTCTGTTTATCAACGAACCGCTTTCCTTGCTTTGTTACTCCGAGGGTTTGGATTACCACTGCATATACCTGGTCTGTGATTTTTCTCCATATGGCCTCTGCTGGTTGGTTAATATTTACAGTGAGTGCGTTGAGCTTAGATACAAATGTATTCTTCAACTCGCTAAGCTTCCACCATTTGATCCTCTCTGGACCAGTTCCGTGTGGCTGAATCGGTTTGATTTTGCCAATTTGCATATCTAGAACTAGTAGTTAATGCTGTGGCGCTATACTTTCAGATGGTATTACCTTGGTGTTTCTTGTCATTTTGAGATTGTGCCTTCGTACTAGTCAGTAGTCAATATGTGTGCAGTGTTCACCACCGGTGTAAGTGATAAGATGTGTAGGTCTCTTCTTAAAGAAGGTATTGACAACCGCTAGGTCATGAGCTTCAGCAAAGTCTAGGATCCTGCATCCATCTCCAATTCTTTCTCCAAATCCTTGACCACCAAGACACTGGATATATCCATCTCTTGCTTTCCCAACGTGGCCATTGAGGTCTCTGCAAAGAAAAATATACTCCCCTGAACGTAGGCACTCAGTTTCTCCCAGAAGTCATCCTTCTCAGTTTCAAGGCAACCAGTTTGTGGAGCATAGCAGGAGATGATTCACAAAGTTGCTGTGTTTTTGTCAATCCTAACTGAGATAATGCGATTTGATATTCTATCTACTTCAACGACAGAGTCACGTAGCTTCTGGTGTATGACTGCTGCGACACCATTCCTGGCAGAATTTGTGCCATGATAAATAAGCTTGTAACCTTCGCCAATATCTTTTGATTTTGAGCCCTTCCACCTTGTTTCTTGGACATAAGCAATGTCAATTCGTCTGTTCTTGAGGGTGTCGGCAAGTTCACGACTTCTTCCAGTGAGTGTTACTATATTAATAGTGGCTAATCGCAGTTCGGGGACTCGCTTCTTAAGCCCACTTCGCCCATGAGTGATGGCCCTTGTCCATTTCTCACGTCACTCGGGCGGGGGCAATGCGTGTCGCCTGTCGGGAACGCCTTAACCTTTTTATCTACATAATTTGATGTAACAACCATAATTAATGCTTGCAAACAATTGATTTGAAAAATATTAATGGAATACAATTTTGTATTTTGAACGATTCAGTTGTGTATTTTGAAGTTTTAATCGAAATTACATTTTTTGAGTATTTTGCCCAACTCTGAATGTCATCCGTCAAGAAGGTATGTCTGCCATAAAGGAGTGACCGTTCAGAGAGGTTTCACTGTATAGGCATATACATTAAGGTGGGCATTGGCATTTAATCACAATGACAGGGCACCTTTATGGTGACATCTCCACTATTTGAAGTGAGATGGATGAAATGGCGATCTCTGACAAGGAAGTTCATCTAGTGCTCTAAATGCTAAAAGTATCAAATATGAGTTTATGTTTTTATGAAGTCCACCAAAATTCTAATTTTCAAATCAGTCTGTTGTTAATTTTATGAATTAGAAAAGTGACCTGGTTCTATCTGAAACAAATTTTTAGAAAAGTTGATTTGACTGCACTAACATTCAGTCAAATTCAAATGTTATCAAATATTAATTCAGGGAAATAATTTATTATTATTATGGTTTATAGGTTTTATTAGCCTACTCATCATCATCATCAAATTCCAGCTCCAGTGGCCCGGGTGCTGTTAACGAGCCCTCGCCACCTTTTCCTGTCAATGAATATTTGTTCTTCATGAGTCCTTCTCCAGTCTAGCCCTTTGTCTTCAAGATCATCCTTGATTTGGTCCAACCATTTCTTCTTTGGTCTTGCTACTGGTCTTTTTCCTGGGATAATCTTGTTGAAATAAGCTTTTGGTGTCCTCTCATCTCCCATTCTTTGAAGATGCCCATACCATCCTAATTGTTGCTTCTGCAAATATTTTGTAGCACTGATATCTATGCCAGCCTCTGTCCTGTTTGTTTCGTTCCTTACCTTGTCTCTTCTTGTCCTTTGAAGCATTGTTCTTATAAACTTCATTTCGGATGCCTGAATCCTACTTTTTTCTCTTCTGGACAGGGTGCATGTTTCTACTCCGCAAGTTAGAATTGGGATGTAGTATGTCTTAAACAGTAGGCTATATGTTTACACTTCCTGGGCACCTTATTATCCCACAGTAGTTGGCTGCATTACTAGTCCTAGTTTACTATAGTCATTTTTTGTATTTGAATGCACTCTGGACTCAAATGAGGTTTAAAACAAAAAAAATCCCTCTCGGCATGCCGGAAGGTGGAGGTAGATCCCTCTTGGCATGCCGGAAGGTGGAGGTAGATCGCTCTTGGCACGTTGGAAGGTGGAGGTAGATCGCTCTTGGCACGTCGGAAGGTGGAGGTAGATTTCACTGGGCAAAGAAAACTATTTTGAATTCACTAAATTTGCTAATTGTTGTATAGCTACACAAGTCCCATATGTTTATCATAGGAGAGGCCCCATCTTCTTAAAATTCCAAAAATATTTCCTCGTCCCTTAGTGTAAGGGTGAGTCATATCTAAAATTACACAAATAGTACACCAACGTTTGAAGTCGAGGAAACCACCATAGCGCACAGCAATTGACCTTGAGGGATCATCCGTTAATGTAAATAACTCTTGGAAAATCCAGTGGGATCATTCTTCAGTAACCAACAAACATCTAGTTGGGAACCCTTTTGAACGGGTACATCGATTTGATCTTCCCAGACACCAATGGAGGATCTTAAATCGGATACGCACAGGACAAGGCAGATATGCGTGTTCACTGCATAATGGGGCTGGTCTAACTCTGCAGTTTGTGTCTGCGGCGCCTCCTTACAGTCAATCCATCACATTGTTGCTGACTGCCCTCTCCGAGCGTTCCATGGAACGTTGACGTATGTCCATCAAGCATCAGTTGAAGCAGTTTAATGGGTCAGAGATCTTGTTCTTGAACTATGAGATTGTATGAACTTGTGTGTACACTTTTTTTTGGTATATATTGTACATATATCCATCATACGATAAATAAATATTAAAAATTATTTCAGGCAAAGTTTTAGGTAACTATTGACCATTTGGAAAGATTTTGAATCTTCTTCTTCTTCTTCCTGGCATTGTTCCCAATTATTTTTTGGGGTCCGCCACTCTGCACCTCGCTCTCCATTTGTTACGGTTTGCTGTATCTGTAGGACGAAGACCTACGATGCGCATATCGTCGTGTAGGGTATCCATCCAACGCCTTTTTGGTCGTCCTGGAGGTCTTTGTCCATCAGGCTCGAGAGCAAGTGACTTGCTTACAATGGACTCTGTATTTGCTCGGGCTACATGCCTGTACCAACGCAACCGAGTCTCCCTCATTTTGGCTGGAATAGGGGCAATTCCAAGAGTATTGCGGACGTCTTCGTTCTTAACATGATCCAGCCGTGTAATTCCCAAGGACCATCTTAGCATCCGCATCTCCATTGAGTGCAAAGCTTGTTCATGTTTCTTTGTATTAGGCCAGCATTCAGCTCCATACAAAGCAACAGGGCGGACGACTGTTTCATAGATCTTAGTTTTGAGGCGCAAAGGGATCTTGTGGTCACAGAGAACGCCTGTGACCTGGCGCCACTTCATCCATGCAGCATTCACTCTTGCACGGGCATCCGAGACTGTGTCACCATCAGGTCTCACAACGGAGCCAAGGTATCGGAGATGTGAAGCCTTTGGTAGTGGGGTGCCATCTAATATGATGGTCCCATCTGTCCGGGAACCACATTCAAGGTACTCAGTCTTAGTGAGGTTGAGCCGTAGTCCAAATTGCCTCGCATTCCAGAGGTTGACCAATTGCTCTAGATCATTACGGGTCTCGCTTGCAAGCATGACATCATCGGCGTACAGTAATGTCCATGGTGGTTGCCTCTGCAAATCGGCAGTCACTGTATCCATGCATAAGATAAACAAGAGTGGAGAAAGTGCAGATCCCTGGTGAACCCCAACTCGAATATCGAACTGTTTGGTGAGGCCAGCAGCACTGCGTACAGAGCTAGTTGTATTATTGTAGAGGAGTTGGACCCAACGCACATAAGCTACTGGTACGCCATGTGATCGAAGAGAATACCATATAAGCTGATGGGGAACCCGGTCGAATGCTTTCTCCAGATCCAGAAAAGCCATGTGAATTGTCCTTCTTTTCTCCATATACTTTTCTATCAGAAGCCGCATTGCAAGGATAGCATCAGTTGTTCCGCGACCTTTCATGAATCCACACTGGTTAGGCGAGATGGTAACAATGCTACGTAAGCAAGTGTCAATCCACGTTCTAGAATCTTCATTATGTGGCATAGGAGACGAATAGGACGATAATTGGCACAGATAGTTACATCGCCCTTGCCTTTCCATATTGGTACTGTGACGCTAGTTTGCCAAGCTGACGGGATCTGGTGGCTCGCAAGGCATTTGTTAAAGAACTCTGCTAGGAACTCTGCAGAGGCATGACCCAACTGCTTCCATAGCTCTGCAGGAATATCATCAGGGCCTGTTGCCTTGCCATTCTTCATTGCGTGGATCGCAGTATTGACCTCGGCAGGTGTGATAGGTGGAACTGCACCTTGTACAGGTTCGGCTAATGGAATCGGTGGGTGAGGGAACTCCTCATTACAGATAGTATTGAAGTGTTCATGCCATCGTTGAAGGATCTCTGTTGGTTTTGTTAGAAGATGCCCGTGCTTATCCTTGATATGCATGACATGTCCTATGTCAACTGTGGCACGATGACGAGATCTGGCTAGCTTGTAAATATTATTGACCCCAGTAGATTCCTCTAATTGTTCGTACAATATACTTAGTTGCTTGGATTTAGCAACTGCAACAGCGTGTTTTGCATCGGATTTGAGCTGACGATATTGAGTTAGATCAGCATCGGTTCTTGATCCAAGCCACTTTTTGAAAGCAGTTTTCTTAGATTTCACAGCTCGTTGCACGTCTTCATTCCACCACCAAATTTGTTTATCAACAAACGATTTTGATATTGTGCCTATTATCTCCATCTCCGGACTGGTTGGAACAGAGAAACGGCCTGAAACAAGGAAGTGCACTGTCACAGTTACTTTTCATTGTGGTGATGGATGACATAATGACCAGAGTGGCACAAGTAATTGGAGAAGGAAAGATGAAAGCAATGGTGTTTGCAGATGATTTGGGGAAACAAGGAGGAGGAGGAGGTACAGGAACAGTTGGACGTCTGGGAAGGAATGGTACAAGGATATGGGATGAAATTTAGCATAAATAAGAGTGAGATGGTGATCACAACAAGGAAGAAGGAAAGAACCACAACAGGAATAACAATTGGTGGGGAACAGCTGAAGAAAGTAGAAAGTTTCAAGTATCTGGAAAGCCTGTTACAAGATAATGGAAGAAACTACAGAGAAATAAATGAGCGGGGGAGACAGGCAGAAGCATTCCGGAGGAGTGTGAGAAGCATGTTATGGAGCAAGGATGTCCCTCAGAACTGCAAAAAGATCATATATCGGACGTACTATGTCCCTATAAGACGTATGCCTCGGAGACCTGGGTTATGAAAGTAAGGGAGAAGAGCAAAATATAGGCCAGTGAGATGAGGTTCTTGAGAATCAGTATTGGAGCTACAAAGGTGGACAGAATAAGAAATGAGAGGACCAGAGAATTAATAAAGGAGGAACCATTACAGGATGGTATAGAGAAATCTAGACTTAGATAGTATGGACATGTAAAACGAATGGAGGAGAAGAGGATGCCCAGGAGGATACACGAGACGAAGTGGGAAGGAAAGAGACCGAGAGACAGGTGGCTGAAGGGGGTGGAAGAAAGCATGAAGAAGAGAGGAGAAGTCTGGACAAGGGTGGAGGCTGAGAGATGGTGGGAAGACAGAAGGCGTTGGAGAGGCTTGTGTTCCAAACAGACCCGGCCAGTGGCTGGAAACTGTGCAAGATGATGATGATGATGATCTTCATTTTTTCCATCCCTTTGGTCATAGTTGGTACTGTACTACCAAAAAACTTTACTACAGTTTTTGGCCCTTATCGGAATAATAGTTCGGACTTTGAATTGATTAACTTTTTCACATACTAAAAATCTTATAGCGGTATTTCAATTTTTTGAAAAAGGACCCCTTTTCCACCCCCTTCGTCCGATTTCGCCCACAACTCGACCGAGACTGTGAATGGTTATATTTTATGTATACATTTGAAAATTGATGGTGGGGGATGTGAAATGCAAAGACATGTCGAAATTTTCTGGAAGTCGCGAAATGTTGCACATTGCAATAGGTAGTTTTCTCATCAAATCTACCTATAACACACTCCTGTTTCTTAGAAAGATCAGCAAACAAAGCAGATGCAGTGGTTCAACAACATCCCTTGGTTTCTCGTCTCCCTTAATCTTAGATCCTTGGGATTGGCCAATGAAATTCTTTCACCACTTACAGTGGACTACTTCAATTTGAAGAAAAGCCATGAGCTATACCAAATGATCTTTGGATACAGAATCACACCTGAAGGAAGTATTCCTCTGCCATGCTCTTAATAGGTCTTCTGGCAAGGATCATTCAATTAAGGGATACAACATTGCAGTACATTTCTGTGTAGTAACTCCTCAATTTTCCAGAGATCTGAGATGTGACTAATTTATCATAATAGGTACTCAGTGTTGACCTTTCTTTGGAATTGACTACATTCGTCAATACTAACTTGAGTACCGTAGTTCACGAACATAAATTTCCACCTGCCAGTCCTCTCTACCGAATCGAGCTTGACGACTCCGTATAGCTTTGTCATCATTCTCGGCAGTAAGTGGAAAACGTCTAAATAATTCATGTTCTGGAACCTTCTGTCATAGTCTCAATTAAATGCTGAAATTTATAGTAAAGCATTCTCGTTACTTCTGCTACGCTAGAGCTATCTAGTGGTCAGAAGAGAAATCACATCAAATAGCCAATCAATGACAGCCATGACAAATCGCGTTTTGTTCACAATGTTGTTTAGCAATATATCGTGCCTGTGATTGGCTAGTTAAAGTGGTTTCACTTCTGACCACTAGATAGCTCTAGCACAGCATTAAAATGTCAAGTTGGAAGTAACGGTAGCTTTA
This sequence comes from Meconema thalassinum, assembly GCA_946902985.2. Classification (NCBI taxonomy): domain Eukaryota; kingdom Metazoa; phylum Arthropoda; class Insecta; order Orthoptera; family Tettigoniidae; genus Meconema; species Meconema thalassinum. The sequence continues at coordinate 295,379,498 of OX336396.1, read as the reverse complement.
CTATATCTTCCTTCCCAATGTCCTCATCCTCGTGAATTTTATGGTGCTGGCTCCAAAAATATAAACAATCAACTATTTCACTTGAAAACTTCAATTCTATTTTGGGAAGCCTATATTTCTTTCTGTCACAAACATTGTCATTCGCTACACTTTGTGGAGGGTTGAAGGATACAATGGGATTCATAAAACTTGTTGCCTTTGCTTTACAACTAAGGAATTTATGTTAGTAATTATCAGCTAATTCTTATTTCGTTTCAGTTTTGTCATCATTACACTCATGGTCTATCATCTGTTGAAATATTAATCCATCTAAATTTGAGATACTGTATCATACTTTTCGTCCTGTTGCAATTGGAATTCCTTTACTTCAGTTTTACCATCTTGTAGCGACGCCATTAGTTGTTTGTGTGTGCCTTTAAATAACCGACGCATTACACATTACTGCCTTTCCCTCTTCTTGTTTCACAGTCGCCATATAATGATAAGTTCACTTCTTATAAAGTATCACACAGATGGTTCGAAATACTCGTCAGGAAAGGGTTCACAATTCATACTACAGTACACACACCATTGTTATTATTATACTACACCTCCCACCACTACCAACTCTGTATTTTCTATTACATTGTGCTTGCTGCCAACTCAACCGATCTTAAGCCTTATTCAAGTATTTCTGGCCCAACTGGGAGGCTGTTTAATGAGGGTTAGAGGCTTTGTGGAAGTTGGCTCTCTCCAAGAGAATAGTTATACAGCCACAGTACCTGTAAATCACGAGACACATGGTGTTGAGAAATAGGAACCCTCATTAATAGTTGGGCGGGACTGATCGGTACGATTATGGGGATGGAACAACGATGCCTGTGCACGCATTAGCCGTCATGACTATGCCTAGTGTTGTTCCTTTGAGCTGGAGCCTTTAGGGGAACTATTCTCCAATGTGAATGCAGTGAATCCAGAACTGTGTTGGGTGGCCTGTAGCTGAGATTTAATTAATCTTCTCTTGTAATCATCCAATGTGATGCGAGAGATCTCTTACAAGCCGACATCATCCGACTTGGAGTGTGTGGATTTTTGCCTCCTTTCAAAATCCGAATTTGTCAGTCGGGAATCAAACTACCACTTATCCACCGAGGTATAGTAGTAGGTTTAAAATTAGTACAAATAATTCAATACATATAAAATTCTTTTTTAAAAACAGTGTACAATCTTGTTTCGGGTCATATTTTGAACTCATCTTCAGCACATATAACATAATAGTGTAAACATTGCTAAGATATGCTTATTTCTATGTATATAATTCGTTGAGGCCATCTAGAACCACGTTAAGTCTTGCTGCACATGGCAATGTTCTTCCCTTTCCTCTGAGCCCAGAATTCCCTCATTCTCTGTGAGTGGGCCATCTTGCGCTCCGCTGTTCAGGTGGTACCTTGTCTTCTTTTCGGTTTTGATGTCTCATCTCGGGTTAGCCCATTAGTCAGTATTTTTTTGTGGAAGAGATCGCTATGGAAGGGGTCGTCGGGTTTTAGATGCAGCATTTTGAGGTCGTCTTTGGTATTCAAAAACCAGGGCATTGTGGCTTTGGGTTTGGAGTTAAAGAAAAAAAAGAAAAATCTGTTTACTCAGCCTGTTTCCATCCATTCCTTTGAGATGACCGTAATACCGTGCCCGCCTATTGCAGGTCATTTCTGTAATTTTCTCTATTTCACTGTAGAATTCTTTGTTGGATATTTTATAATGGATGCCATTCTTGTAATTTGATCCCATTATACCTCTAACGATTTTGTGCTCTATTTTCTCCAGTTCTTCGAGGAGTCTTTTATTAGCATTTAGGGATAGAGTTTTGGCTGTATACATAACTACTGGCTTCAGAACAGTTTCATAATGACATAGTTTAGTATTTTTGGACAGGCATTTTTTTGTTGTAGATTGAGCGGGATGTTTGATAGGCAATTGAGAGTTTGCGTACTCGTTCATTGAGTGCTTCTTTCTAATTTATAAAACTTATTCTTTTTTTTAACTTATTTAGGTTAAACATTTTTTCCCCTTGTTCAGATAGTTCATTATCTTCGTTGAGAACTCCGTGGTCATGCTTAAGGTAAAAATATTGTATCTTCTCTCTTGTGTAGTAGCCTATATGGTGTAGGGAGACTTCAAGTCAACAGTTTTGAAGAATGGATGTGTCAAAACGGAACTATAGATCTTGTTATGAAGTGACAGCTCAAAATTCTAAAATAAGAAGGAAATCAAAGTTTGCTATTCCAGTGGGGGTCCGGACGGCGACACCAAGAGCCCGCTGATGAGCCAGCTTGGTGTCCTAGGCGAAACCCCAGACAAGGCACGCCACAAACCTAGGGCTAATATACCATATTTTTAAGAAGGAAATTGCTTCCTTAAGAAAGACAAAACTTATATTATTTGCAAAAATGAGTATAAAAAAAGTTGGCTTACATTATTTGGTAGTATACAATGGGGTCGAGTTCCTTATCCACTTTCATAAATTGTATAAAGCATGACCATGGAGTTCTCAACAAAGATAACAAGGGGGAAAAAGTTCAACCTAAATGCTTTTAAAAAAGGAAGTTTTATAAATTAGAAATAAGCATGTCTTAGCAATGTTTACACTATTATGTTATAGACTATGAGCTGAAGATGAGTTCAAAATATGACTCCAATTGTGATGATGAGCAGTCGGTGTGGAGTCCTAGCGACTGCATGGATGGACCGTCTCCATATGATTCAGTCTTCAGCCATGTACGAGGGCTATTCCAAAACTAAGGTCCGGTTAAAAAAAACATCCAAAAACAAAATTGTTTCCAAAACAATTGTTTTATTGACATTCCTTATGTCTTTCTCTGTTTTTCTACATAATTTCCATACTTATTTACACATTTGTCACATCGTTCCACAAGCTTTTGAATGCCCAAGTCGTAGAACTCGGCCGCCTGCGAAGCTAACCAGTCTTTAACATCTTCTTTCACTTCATCATCTGTGTAGAAGCACTTGCCGCCAAGAAACTCCTTTAGGTAGCGGAACAGGTGGAAATCACTTGGTGCCAAGTCCGGACTCTACGGTGGGTGGTCCATCTGTTCCCATCCAAATTTCTTGATTAGAGTTTGCGTGTCATTCGCAGTATGGGGTCTGGCATTGTCATGCAACAACACCACTCCAGACGACAAAAGACCACGTCGCTTATTCTGGATTGCACGTCGAAGTATAGTCAGGGTAGCGCAGTAGGCGGCTTTGTTGATCGTTGTCCCTGAAATAGTGAATCGTCGATCTTCACAAATTTTGTCGTCAACCGCATGAACCAACTCGTCTGAAATCACTGATGGTCTGCCAGAGCGGGGTTCATCGTGCACATTTTCCCGTCCTCCATTAAAGGCTCGCACCCACTTGCGCACTTGACTGTCACTCATTATGTTAGGACCGTACACTTCAGTAATCTGCCGATGAATTTCTGTCGCAGAAATGTTTCTTGCAGACAGAAACCGTATCACTGCCCTTACTTCACAATCGGCGGACTGGTTAATTGTCTTAAACATTGTGAACTGACACTATCAACAGCAACAGTAACAACGCTACTGGCGGCTTTTGCCGGGCGAGGCATGCCAGGAGTCGGCGCGCATGCGTGTTTTGTCCTTGGAGCCGCTTCCAAATATTTACGGCGAATCGGACCTTACTTTTGGAATTACCCTCGTACTTCAGATCCTTCACTGACTTATTCATGTTGGATTTGATGGAGTCAATCCATCTCAATGCTGGCCACCCTCTTCTCCGAGACCCTTCCACCTTTCCAATTATACACCGTTTAAAAAAAAGAATTTTGTACGTATTGACTAGATGGAATTATTTGTACTAATTTTAAACTAATTGTAAGTCAATAGGGAACAACAACAACAAAAGAAACCAATTATAGTCTTTTTTAAAGCTTATCTGTACAATAGCATTTTGCAAGTATTTGTGAATTGCATTTTACATGGGTATGTACTGTTCACACTGCTGCATAACTGGTACTGTCAAGTCTACACCTCGTCACTGGTTACCCGTTCTTAGTCATATCCCACCACCCCACCTGAGGAGAAAGGAAGCTCTGCTGAGAGAAGCAAAGAAGATCCGGTCATCTCCCTCATTACCAGTTCACCAGGAATTTTGTTACCCATCGCCACAACGACTTCGATCTAGGAGACCAGCAAGTGTATTGGCCAGCAGACTCTTGAGGAACAATTTTAACCTAAACCGGAGCTGGCAGGAAGAGTGGTCAAATTCAACATCTGGTACTAATGCTCACGAGATAAATCCAACTCGGAAAATGAATGGATTTGACCTCCCAAGAAAACTATGGTGTCACCTCAACAGATTGAGAACTGGACATGGGCGCTGTAATTTCTTGCGCCATAAGTGGGGCTGGATGGATTCTCCAATGTGTGAATGCCGTGAAGAGGAGCAGACCATGGACCATGTCATCCTGCGTTGCTCTCTTCATGCCCACTCCAGAAGCCCCAGCGACCTGTTTCATCTTTCAGAAAGTGCTGTTGTGTGGTTGAAGAACTTGGACCTGGACTTATGAATTCCTTGTTGTACTCACCATACGATTAAATAAACACTGGTGTCAGCCTTGCGGAAAAAAAAAAACACGCTATCTTTCAAAGAGAGACTGCTGCCAAACTCAAGACACGGACTAACATTTTCCGGAAGCTTTGTGGTACCACTTGGGGTCCAGCAGCAATACTCTCCACTGTTCAGCTGTGTCCCTGTTCGGATAAATAGCTTGTTCTTGCTGTAATTGATTCATTTAGGGATTGTGCAACATCGTGGTCATTACTAGGGTATATATAAATAATTTGTCTGATAACCTGTGTAATTGAGACAAGGATCAGGGAAGGAGGCAGTCGTGTCCTCAATTTAGGTACCATCCCAGCATTTGCCTGGAGTAGAAGTGGGAAAACCGTGGCCACGATGGTTGAGATAGGAATCAACCCGGACCTCAGGGGTGACAGCCAAGAATGCTAGTCACTGCGCCACATATCAAGATAATAGATGTACAGCTTAAATAACACCATGCGTTACTCATAGGAACAACTGCAAATGAAGCACCTGAATGCCAGTGTTGCTGGTTACTTGTCATATTGTTAAGCTATTTCTATTCGAGTAAGATTGATTGTGAAATCTGTACTGTATCTTGTAAGCAGAGTTGAACCATATTTATGAGAAATTAAAGAAAAGTTCATTTGCAATTGGGGTCTCTCTCCTGGTGACAAATTAATAAACATTAATATCCTATTCAAGTTAGTGGAACAAGTCACCAGAGAAGTCTAATCACCAATGACAGCAGGTGTAGTAAAGAGATTAGAAGGCAGATAGCGCTCGCAAAGCAGGCATTCAATAATAAGAAAAATCTTTTGATTAATGCAAATTTGGATATTGCAATTAAAAAGAAATTTGTCATGTCCTTTGTACGGATGTGAACCTTGGACGATCAGAGGTCAGGATTGGGAGCGTTTGAGATGTGGGTCTGGCGGAGAATATTACGGGTTAAATGGATAGAAAAGAGGACTAACATCAGCATCCTGCAAAAAATTCAAGGGAAAAGAGAATTGAGACCAACGATCCATAAAAGAAAAGCTAAATTCACAGGCCACATCTTGCGACATAACGCTTTCCTAACTAATCTCCTAGAAGAAAAGATCACATGGAAGAAAGGCCGAGGTCGACCGAGAACATACATCCTGCAAGACATCAGACTAACTCTACATTATGGTTCCTACTGTGAGATTTATTTTATTTATTTAGTGCCGGGAGTGTCTGAAGACATGTTCGGCTCGCCAGAGTCTGTAGCTGCTTCCAGCGGACACCCAGAGGGTGAGCTACAAGTTCCGTTCAATTTCAACTAGTTCCAACTTTCGCTACCAGATGTCAATGATACCTAGTGGTGATCGTTGGAACTTTAAGAGCATTCCAACAAAATCTAACCTAGAAATTTAGCTCCACACAAGTTTAGTATGTGGAAGGATCTTTTACATGCCATAAATCTATGACATGGGGCCGCCGGCTTTACTTCCCCTCCGAAGGAAGGCATACTGAGGGATTTTTAACGCTCTTAAAAAATCCGACGACTTCGGCTGGGTTTGAACCCGCTATCTTGGGCTCAGCAGTTCAGCATGCTACCAACTACGCCACCGAAGCGTAGGTGCTGAAGACAGAGAGCAATGATTGCGGAGACAAAGCATTGTCTTCAGAAGTTGATGAATATCCCATTAAACACACACTCATTTCACTTCTCTCCACTCCCTTGCTACTGTTAAACTTTCTAACGCCCTCTTCTTCTCACTTCGCTTATTCTTATTCGGGCAAAATTCTGTTTTTCCTTATTAGTTGCTTAAATTATTCAACATCGTCATGGCAAATGAACAATACTGTAAAATATATCATCACCTTGAAGTGGCTGAATAAATAATCTGTAAACAAATACGTTTGAAGATTGATTTCCCACAACAGGATAAAACCAATACCAGAAGAATAAGTAGTTTCTTATACTGGTCAATTTCATAGAAAAAATGCTTCTTCTCCTGCTTAGTCTGCCGTAGTATGTGCTTTATTGCTCTTGGCGGCTGATTTTGCAGCCGAGTCAAGTTAGACCAATCCATGCATCTTCAGCCTAATACTCTTGTCAAACGGCGCCAAGCAAACTGTTTTTTTATTTTTATTGCAACTTACTTACCTTACAAGAACCGAATTGCCATTCCACTTCACCCATAGGCCACCTAATTATCCTCCCAGAAGTTGTTCCAAATTTGCCATGTTATTTCTCCCTTAATACAACTTAGATGCCACTGATAAGATGTTTCTGTTTAGTGCCACTTAATTGCCACATAAACCCTTATACGCTGCTTTCCTTCCCTCTTGTCCTTAGCTGCCTCTTGTAATTTTTTGCCAGGGAATATACAATATATTTGATGCAGTTGCAGCAGTCTGGAGGGTCTGGATTAGATTTCTGGTTAATGCATTCAAGATTTTCTAAATATAAGTCATGTCTACTCTCAGCTACTCAGGAGATTGAGTGCACCTCGTACCAGCCCTCACGTCAGTTTCTAAAGTGCCTGACGGAGCCAGGTATTACCTCTGGATGAGAAGCAAGCGTGCTACCCAAAATCACAGGACTAGCAATAAATGTTTGAGTTGTAGCAAAGTAAAACTTTAACTCTGGATATCCCTCAGCACAATGGAAATCACAACCCTGATAAACGAAGGAAGTTACAACTTGTCCTTCTAATGGCGCCTGTGGTCAGGCGAGATTAGCGGTGGACGTTTCTATTGTCTCGACCGGTATAGCATATCTGAGCATCATTGCAAGTAGCACATCACAGCTTTAATATCTACCAGGATCTGTGATCAAGTATAGATTTTATGTTTGGAAGTAACATCAGTGGATATGACCAAAGTAAAATAAATTTTTATAGAAGTGCACTACAATGATTTTGAATTTAAGACTCCCCAAATACTATATAGCCTCTTATCAAGATGTAAAATCACAGCTACTTGGCGATAACTGGCCTGTCACTTGGGCTTGACTCAGCAGCTCATTCTTGGCTGACCAATTCCTCCTCCTAACCTGAACAGGGACAGATCCAGGAAGAAGTGTGTCGCAGCCTGGCTGGCCAATTCCTCCTCCGAGCCTGAATGACAGATCAAGGAGGAAGTGTGTCGCAGCCTGGCTGGCCAATTCCTCCTCCGAGCCTGAATGACAGATCAAGGAGGAAGTGTGTCGCAGCCTGGCTGGCCAATTCCTCCTCCGAGCCTGAATGACAGATCAAGGAGGAAGTGTGTCGCAGCCTGGCTGGCCAATTCCTCCTCCGAGCCTGAATGACAGATCAAGGAAGAAGTGTGTCGCAGCCTGGCTGGCCAATTCCTCCTCCGAGCCTGAATGACAGATCAAGGAAGAAGTGTGTTGCAGCCTGGCTGGCCAATTCCTCCTCCGAGCCTAAATGACAGATCAAGGAAGAAGTGTGTCGCAGCCTGGCTGGCCAATTCCTCCTCCGAGCCTGAATGACAGATCAAGGAAGAAGTGTGTCGCAGCCTAGCTGGCCAATTCCTCCTCCGAGCCTGAATGACAGATCAAGGAAGAAGTGTGTCGCAGCCTAGCTGGCCAATTCCTCCTCCGAGCCTGAATGACAGATCAAGGAAGAAGTGTGTTGCAGCCTGGCTGGCCAATTCCTCCTCCGAGCCTAAATGACAGATCAAGGAAGAAGTGTGTCGCAGCCTGGCTGGCCAATTCCTCCTCCGAGCCTGAATGACAGATCAAGGAAGAAGTGTGTCGCAGCCTAGCTGGCCAATTCCTCCTCCGAGCCTGAATGACAGATCAAGGAGGAAGTGTGTCGCAGCCTGGCTGGCCAATTCCTCCTCCGAGCCTGAACATAGACAGATCAAGAAGGAAGTGTGTTGCAGCCTGGTGAGCTAATTTCCTTGCTGACCCTGGCTTACGGAAATCTCCACAATAAATCTAAATAGGGTTTTACATCGGTTAAAACATTCACCTCCAGCTGCATTGACCATACACAGCCTACTGTCCCCAAGCGGCTAGGATGCGGGGAGTGGCCGTTTGGATTATGCTGGCTTGGACAAAGGACAAGAGGATGTGGAGAATAAACAACTCAATTCATCAGAATCTTCCATTTAATTCAATACTCAATCAGTTCCATAGCTGCATACAACATTTACACCTATATACATAATACAACATAAAAATAAAATATATCAAACTATTTACAAATAATACACTTGAGTTGAGAGAGCCATTGCACTCAATGTCTTTTGCTCAGAGAGTAGTGGAGATGCCTTGAGAGATATGCTGCAATGTTATTGCTTAAAACACCTGCTTTATATATTCTGTATGCTCAAATTTATAATCTGTATGGGTGTTTATGCATGTTACCACTCTTGTTCGGGTGTTGGGCAGGTACATATTTAGCCATTATTCCTCCAGGTAAACACACATTTATTGATATTTTGGTCCCTAATTTGTGCCCTTATATATATATACTCCAGTTAATTTTTGAAGGAAAAATTTTGGGAATAAAACCAAGGGGACGACCAAGACAATCATATCTCAAGGACATTGTCAAGGAGATGTTATGTGACTCGTATGCCCACATGAAGAGAACTGCTGAAGACCGTAAGAAATGGCTGCAACGACAAGGCTTTTAGCCTTTAGAAGCTCATGATGCTATATATACTACCAACCCGCCCCGGCTTCGCCCGGAAACTGAAGCACCATTTATATAATTTATGGAGGAATCATAATTCGTAGCAGAATTCTCTTCATTGGACCACAAACCATGAACATTTCGTCCCTGTGTCATAGGAACTTTGGGGACGACTCCCTATGTCTTTGCGATAAGCGTATTTTTTTCGAATTATATCCTTTTTCAGTCTCGGCATCATGGGTTAAAATCACTGACTGGACTATTAATTATATTAACATCAGTGCAAAGAATTCTTGTCAGACGTAATTTAAGAATGGCGAGGTACATGAATCACAAATCCCCCTTCCGTCCAATCTAAACATGACTGTGTATTCTGTGGAATGAAAAGTTCACAGGCGAAGTAAAGAAAAGCAGAGTTGCACTTCCAGGGAAACTCCAAATACATCCACTCTTCTGTGAACAGTGTCTGGGGTGATAGGTTCGCCCGCCAGCCAGCTAGCTTGTAAACTGTCTCGAAGCTAGTCATTGAATGGAGATTGTTGGAAGAAATGAAAACGTTTCAACACTTATAGTGGGCGGTGTATTAAAGATACAGATATGCTGTCGCGGATTTTTTTTTTAGAACTTTTCATGCTAAACAATTCTTACATTCATAGTATAATTATATTTTTAAAGGGGGGCATGGTGGCACAGCGGTCAAGCAGTTGGCCTATCACCACGGTGGACTGGGTTCGATTCCCAGTCAATGCTTGTGAGATTTTCAAAGTGAAATGCCATGTCCTGTGGTTCGGATTCCACGTAAAAAGGAGGTCCCGTGGCTTATGATCTCGAGATTAACGGTCACGTAAAACTACAATCTTCCTTCCTTTATTTTTAAAGGTTTGCCCAGCGTAAGCTTAGAAAGCGCACAGATGCCAGGTTCTATTTTTCAACTTTTTCAATAAAATCGTTACTGCTTGGCTTCCTTTGGTCATAAATAAATTATTTTCTACAGAAACCTTCCTCAGATATCCTTTACAGAATGGTGGAAACCGCATCAAACTTCATCCAGTGGATCTCGAGATTACCCGCAACATCCAAGATCGGAGACTTAGTAAGTATATATATAGATAGCAATCAAAACATAAGCATCAATGGGTTAAACCATGTTTTCCTGACAACCTCTCTAGGTCAAAATGTTTCCAACCCGGACAATCTTACGTTTTATGGCCCCCTCTCTTTTACTAATACCCTCAGCTTTTCAGAGGTTGGAGCACTTCTTTTTCCTTCTTAAATTGTAATTAAACATAATAATGTTATTTGTTTTATGTCCCTTTTAGAGACCCTGGGGTGCCGGAATTTTTCCCTGAAGGAGATCTTTAACACGCCAGTAAATATACTGACAAGGCTCCCTCGCATTTGCGCACCCTCAAATGCCAGCTGACTGTGCCAGGATTCGATCCTGCAACCTTGGGTACAGCAGGAGAGACTGTTACCGCTGAGCCACGCAGCCAGTCTTGTAATTAAACAGGGCCAAGATAATCTTGAACCCATAGCCATCGATAATGCCTTGTGTGTGTGATGATTGCCTTCATCCTAAGTCATCATAGACCCAAACTCACGAGAGTAAAGCTGAGGAGATAGGCAATAGAGTAAACCATCATCTGAGGATTACCATCAGTTCCAGGGGCACAACTGCACTGAAGCGATCAAGAGGCAAGTGTGTGGTTGTTAAAACTTTACAGCCCAATGTTACGGGATGATGGTATTAGGTTAGCTTTATTGTGTAGAATGTAATTTTAAGAAATATCGAGGCTGGAAAATTCCCAGGCAACATACAAGCTAAAATATTTCATTGTTACAACACAATGTAGCCTACAGTACCAAAAGAAAAAAAAAATCTTTCTTCGGCTTATCCCAATTAAATGGTGTCGGCAGAGCCAACCAGGCTCATTTTTGTTTTGGCTGGGGATTTAAGGCCGGATGCCCTTCCTGACGGCACATGATTTTTCAGGTGAAAATTTCACCCTGTTGAGATACGATCTCTGGCCGTCTGGGTGAAAGACAAGCAGCTAAGCCACTGCGCCATCACGTTCCCTGTTGTACAGTACTAACGCTAGGAAAAATAAACTTTCATTAACTTTCTTCTCCAGACTGAAGTACAGTATTTATAACAGCTAGAAAATTTTATATTGAAGTACCATGTGCAATGAGGTACAGAATGTTAGAAAGAACCCATTGGGAGGACACTGCATCGACAACTCAAAATGGCAGATTAAATTACTTTAAGGTCAGCAAATGAATTAGGCATTTTTTTAACTCAGGGTTCATGAATATTTTTTTGGACCATAATTCTTTTCTCAAAATTGTCTAGCACTAATATTTTGTCTCTGCCACACACATTCTGCCTGTTGGCGGCCTAATCATTCAGGGGAACCAGCTGCTCTATTAAACCATGTCATGTTAGGTGCAATGTTATTACTGAGGCCTGGAAGTTCATGCACTATTAAATGAATAAATATGCATGCAAAAATGCACTAATGATTGGTCAAATATGCATAACGTTTCAAGAAATATGCACAATGAAATAAGTACGGCAATTACGATCACTCCGTATTCTTTAGCGTTTCTCTTTTGAATATCAGGAAAATATTAACAGACTGACATATAACTATAGTACCACATTTTTAAAATATCTCAACTAAGGAACAGTTCTAAATAGTAGGAAACTTTATTTTACGGAACTTCAAGTGGTGTTGAACATCAATAATTATTTTATTATGTTCATTTTTAAGTGTAACTGATGTACAATAACAATAATAATATCGCATGGCCTTGGGAGCCGGGTGCAAGCTTCGTTATTTGAAACTCAGAGGGTAGCTTTCATGTCGAATTTTGTTGTTGTTCCTTGAAGCACTATGAAAGTCAAGGAAGTTAGATATCTAAGCTCGTTGACACTATAGCGCTTTCTAGTAGAGAAATGAGGAACTTTGTGTTGGCGGAAACTCCCAAGATTAATTTTGTCATTATGAACATGGCCTACTGAATTCAAATGGGTTCTTTAACATGAAAACATCGTATGACATGCGTATCGTGATTTTTGCCGCCTTTCAAAAAAAATCACTGACCACGACCAGGAGCGAACCTGCAAGCTTGGGGTTAGTAATCCGACACGATAACCACTCACCCACCGTGGCAATTTTAATAACCATTGGTTCTTTTTTTTTTGTATGAAAATAATGTTACGATATTCACATAGTGAATGCTGAGTTGCAAAAAGGACTGAGGCGTACTAGGTATTGAAATAATCTCAGTATTATTCTCAAGAAGAGATAAGGAGAATATGATGCATTGTGCAAAAATATGAATTTGCATGAACTTCCGGGCTTTAGTTATCGGTATAGCTGCTAAGGATGCTGTCCTCCCTATTGAAGAGCAATCAACATGCAGTATTATCTCTCAAAGTATCGCTACTTTAAATATATTAAAAATCTCATCTAATGTTTATATAGTACCTACAGTAAAACCTGGAAGCAAGCAGCACGAGACACGTGAATATCATCTGGCCCTGACCCCAAACAAACCAAACTTTTCAAACTGAAATATGCACAGATGTTGAGAAAGAAACACGTAAAACAATTTGAGGTATCACAAGTGGTGCTCGCCACCATAGATTGTGAGCACAGGCTTAAAGGGGAAGGGTTAGCTATAATTCACTTGTTATACATTCCTTCAGATACTCATATAGCCACCTTACTAACAATGAAACAGCTCACACACACCTTTCCCCTTTCAAACGTCACAAGCATTAAAAAATATATGTGAAGTTTTGAAGCCATTTTACCAGTGTTGCCAGTACAAATTATCAATCTATACTTTTCAGTTGATCATAATGATAATAATGTTATTTGTATGTCCATTTTAACTATTGTGGCTTTTACAGACGTCGGGGTGCCGGAATTTTGCCCCGAAGGGGATCTTGAACGTGCCAGTAAATCTACTGACATGACTCCCTCACATTTGCGCACCCTCAAATGACAGCTGACTGCGCCAGGATACGAACCTGCAACCTTGGGCCCAGCAAGCTTCAGTTGGTAAGCATGCTTTTGCACAATTGGATTAGGTGGGGTATCTATACATATATAACACACTTTTCTGACAAAAAAAGAAAATGTATTAATATTATTCACTAATAAAGGGGGAATTTTAGGAGTCTACCGTCACGCGGTCATCATCGGGTCCTGCTCACTAGGGTTGAAGTTTAAAATTATAGAAATATTTAGAATATGTTTTTCTATACTTTCTATAGCTTGTCCTTAAATTCCCCCTTTTATCAGTGAATAATATTAATACACGAGAGAATTGAGAAGAATAAACTAAGGTGGTTTGGACATGTAAAGAGGATGGAGGAAAATAGAATACCAAGACAGATGCTGGAGGCGAAGTGGAAGGGTAAGAGAGCAAGAGGAAGACCTAGAACAAGGTGGATTGATTCAGTGAAGAACAGCGTAAGAAAAAGAAATCTGGACTGGGACAAGATCGTGGAAGAAGAATGGTGGAAGGAAAGAGGAAAGTGGAGAAGTGCCATAAATACCCCGACCCGGCAGGAGCTGGATAAGGGGAAATGATGATGATGATGATGATGAATATTAATACACGTATTTATTTATTTTTTCAGGGAAGTGTGTTCTATACTGTATATAGTTACTCCACTTAATCTAACTGGGCAAAAGATAGTGTTGACCGACTGAAAAGTATAAATTGATAGTTATAAAATATATCCTGTCCTTTCCTCTTCCCAACAAGAGAAGAGAAATGACATACATTCTGTCATCAACCTTGCTTTTTCCTTGAATGTGTGAAAACAGCTGGGGACAATTGTGTTCAGCACATTTTTATATACAATAATATAAAATTTGGAAAAGTATACGATCGTGATATTTGCACGAGTAACAGCTCTGTAATGAAATGTTACTTACATCATTTTGAATTTCATTCATATTTGTCCTGTCAATTTAATTTAGGGGGAGGGATGGAGAATGCAATACATGAGCCAGGATACTGCTTGCTTCATAAAGTTGTGAATTACAAAATACAACCTCTCGAGTTTTCTGGTAGAGAATGAGGACGAGTATTACTTCAGTCTCACGAGTTCCCAAACTGCAGCTGGAATTGAAAGAGAAACATCACTCTTATGAGCCATAATTGTCAGATTAATGCTTTCACTCAGATCTACTCGACTAGAATTAACAAGCAACCTTGGAACCTCCCTTTCACATGGAATTCAAACCACTGGACATGTCTATTGTTACGGCTGTGAGTTTGTGGCATCGCTCGCCGCTTGAGTCACAACTGCCCCAGGGGCTGGGCTGTGGCTTGCCTCCTGTATTGCGCACGCCTTATGCAACAGGGCTACTACAGACAAAGGGATAGTCCAGAAGATTCGTGACTGCACCAGCGGTGGAAACCTCGAGAAGCCGTGGACTCTGGATGGATCTAGAACCATTTATTGAGTCACCGGCCTGCTATATAAGAGTGACCCGTGAAGCAGTTGCGGTTGTGTTTTACGAGCTAGTGCGAGCGATTATCTTGTGCGACAGAAGTGTGGTGACGAAGTGCTGTGCGAGTTACGAAATCCTGTGACATTGTTTCTCCCAGCTTGTGAACAGCGAACATCAAGTGCTCGTAAGTAACTGTATTTGTTGTACCTGAGGAAGAGGGGGCAGGTAGCTTCTGCCAAGGCCACCGGACTCATTAGGACGGATTAACTTCTGTGGTCTGTTGCAAGTGAAAGGGGCCAAGGGCGCATAAGGAAGAGACTTGAGGAAACTGGAGAAGGCTCCTAATTGCTTGTATTTGCTGATTAGTGTAATTTTCTGGCCACAATAAAGTTAATTATTTCTTTAAGCAGTAAATTGGTGTTGTGCTTTGTACCCCCACCGTAATCCAGTTAACAAAAGTGCCACTAGGGGGTGGCACGTAACAACTGGTGTCAGAAGTGGGATTACGAACTCAAGCACAACACCTGACTGTCCTGGCTTCAAAACCCGAGCAGGTCATTTTCTCTAATTTTCCTGTGAGTGCATGCCCTTTACAAGACAAACAACTAAAATGGAGGAGAAATTGGCAGCATTGCTAGAAAAGTTAACTGGCATGGAAGACGGCCAGAAGAAATTAGCCAAGGACCTGAAGGATGACCTAACTGCCAAAATGGAAGACGGCCAGAAGAAGATGGAAGACGGCCAGAATAAGTTAGCAGAGGACCTAACCGCCAAATTTCTGGATGGCCAGAAAAATCTGGAAGAGTGTCTGCTGACGAAATTAGAGGAGAGCCAAAGGAAATTAGAACAGGGCCTACGTGAGGAAGTCGCAGCAGTGGAAAAGAAGTTCGACGCCTTACAAGTGGAAGTTGCCGAGCTGCGCCAACGCCCGCTGATGGGAGTGGAGGAGAAATTCAACGCCTTGCAAGTGGAAGTTGCTGAGCTGCGCCAACGCCCGCTGATGGGGGTGGAGGAGAAGTTCAACGCCTTGCAAGTGGAAGTTGCCGAGCTGCGCCAACGCCCACTGACGGGGGTGGAAGAGAAATTCAACGCTCTACGAGAGGAAGTTTCCGAGCTGCGCCAACGCCCACCCACCGTTACACCGGGAATATCAGGAACGGGACATAGCAGAGTGACGCCCCCAACCTTCGACGGAAAGGTCCCGTGGAGCACCTACTTACGTCAGTTCGAGGCAGCCTGTTCCATAAATAACTGGAACAACACAGAAAAGGCTACAGCTCTCATTGTAGCGCTGAGAGGCGACGCCCTTAACGTCCTTCAGGCCATCCCGACTGGATCCCAGGACTACGCTTCACTAATCGCCCATATGGAGTCCAGATATGGAGATAGCCATCTTCAGCAGGCCTACCAGATGCAGCTCCGGACCCGGGTACAGAAGAACGCGGAAACCCTGCAGGAGTTCGAGATGGACATCGCACGCCTCGTAAGGCTTGCCTACCCAACAGCGCCGGCCGACTTTCTGGAGCAGATAGCGACGCAGACCTTCACCGACGGGCTACGGGACTCGGACACTCAACAGGCGCTGCGACTCGCGCGCAATAAGACCCTGGCAGATGCGCTGAGCCACGCACTTGAATTCGAGACGGCAAAACAGGCATCCAGAATGCACGCGCGGGTGCGTCAAGTGGACGTCGATGAACCAGCCAAAGCCAACAAGACCAAGCCCCTGGCCGATGAACTGATGGAGGTGCTAGGCCGGTTCTTCAAGAGTCGCAGTACCACCAACAAAAACTTAGCCGAAGGACATCCGGTGAGGCGGCCCGGAAGAGGACTACCAACCTGCTGGACCTGCCGTAAGAGAGGCCACCTGAGCAAGGACTGCGGTGATCGCCGCCGCCAAGAGTTTCCGTCGGGACAGTCAGTCGTAGGGAAACCGCGCGGCCCAGGAAAGCAAGTATCAGCCAGCCATGAGGGGCGAAGGTTGGCTCGTGACAGTCGTCAAGCCCCGGCAGTCCAAGTTCGTGTGACGCAGTTACGGAGGGATAAAAGCAGCCTGATGGTCGACGGAGTCATCAACGGAGTGAGCTGGCCCATGCTAATCGACACGGGAGCATCGAGGACCATCGTCAGCCCCACCGTGATCCCGAAGTGGAGAGTGCAACCCACACAAAGGAACCTCCAGCTAATAACCGCGACCGGAGAGACCGCACCGGTACATGGCGAAGCATCACTGGAGTTCGTCATTGGTCGACGGGTGATAAAGCATCCAGTGCTTGTGGCTGACGTATCAAACGAAGTGATCATCGGACTGGACTTCCTGGACCAGAACAACATCATCTTGGACCTGAGTACCAACACTCTGCACTTCGGAGGTGAGGAACTTGCTTTGCAACCAGCACACGAGGCCGTCACCGCACGACGAGTAAGGCTGAGAGAGGACGTCATCGTTCCTGCCAGGACGGAGGTCAGCGCCGCCGTAATTGTCGACGGAACTGCTGAGGGAGTGGCGGCTGTCATCGAGCCAAAATATGAGGACATCCAGACAAAAGGATTGCTGGTTGCCAAGACCCTCATCAACACGACGTCTCGGCCGTACGTTCGCCTGTCCAACCTGAACGACTACGATATTACGGTTCACCGGGACACCAACCTAGGAGTCTGCGAGCCCGTTACCTGGATTGCCCGCATCACAGAAATGACGGACGGACACCTGCAGACGGACAACCGAAGAAGACGCGCCCTGCCAAAAGAACTACAGAAGCTGTACCAAGGATCCCAGGACCATTTAGACGAAGAGCAATCACGCCAACTTCAGGACCTGCTACGCGAATTCCAGGATGTCTTCTCCGTGGGGAGCAAAGACTTCGGCAGGACAAGCTTGGTCCAGCACAGAATCGACGTTGGGGACAGCGCACCGATTAGGGCCCCATTCCGACGTGTCCCGCTCGCCAAGCAAGCCGAAGTCGACCGGATGGTAGAAGAGATGAAGGAGCAAGGGGTGATCGAGCCATCACATAGTCCTTGGAGTTCTCCGGTCGTGCTTGTGAAGAAGAAGGACGGTTCCACCAGGTTCTGCGTGGACTACAGGCGGGTGAACGACGTCACGAAGAAGGACAGCTACCCTCTACCCCGGATCGACGACACGCTGGACACCATATCAGGATCAAGATGGTTCTCCACCTTGGATTTGAAGAGTGGCTACTGGCAGGTGGAGGTCCACCCTAAGGACCGCGAGAAAACGGCGTTCTCTGTGGGCAGCGGGCTCTGGCAGTTCACCGTCATGCCATTCGGTCTGTGCAACGCCCCTGCAACCTTCGAAAGGCTAATGGAGTCCATTCTGAGGGGACTACACTGGAAGACCTGCCTGGTATACCTAGACGACTTCATCGTTCTGGGGAGGAGCTTCGAGGAGCACTACAGCAACCTGAAGGAGATCTTGTTGAAGCTACGGGCTGCCCAGCTGAAGTTGAGCCCCAAGAAGTGTCAGCTCTTCCAGAAGCGGGTCCAGTACCTTGGGCATATCGTCTCCGAGGAAGGGGTGCGCACCGACCCAGAGAAGACCGCAGCTGTGAGGGAGTGGCCAGTTCCGAAGGACAAGTCGCAACTACGAAGCTTCCTGGGACTCTGCACTTATTATCGTCGCTTCGTGAGAGGATTCGCCGACATCGCCAAACCTTTACATCGACTGACTGAGAAGGACCAACTCTTCACGTGGACAGCAGAATGCCACAATGCCTTCGAGCAACTCAAGCAGGCTCTGTGCACCGCGCCTATTCTGGCCTACCCCAGACCTGGAACAAGGTTCATCGTCGATACCGATGCCAGTGACTTTGGCGTAGGGGGAATCCTGTCGCAGGTAGTGGACGGCGAGGAGAGAGTAGTGGCCTACTTCAGCAAGGCCTTGTCAAAGCCAGAAAGGAACTACTGCGTCACCAGGAAGGAGCTGCTCGCCATCGTGAAGACCATTGAACACTTCCACAAGTACCTGTACGGGCAAGAATTTCTCATCAGGACCGACCATGCATCCCTGCGGTGGCTCCTGAACTTCAAGCAGCCCGAGGGTCAACTCGCGCGGTGGTTAGAGAGGCTTCAACAGTATAACTTTGAGATTCAGCACAGGAAAGGCCTACTGCATTCTAACGCCGACGCCCTGTCACGAAGACCGTGCCCAGAAAACTGCACCTACTGTGCCCGAAGGGAGGAGAACACCGGGATACAGTGCCGAATGACTACCGTGGAACTTCAAGGGAGCTGGAGCCGCGAATCTTTCACGCGGGCGCAAGCGGAAGATGATGACCTGGGACTGATAGCCGAATGGAAGAGGGCCTGTGTCCCCAGACCCGGGTGGAACATTGTGAGTGACTGCAGCCCAAAGTTTAAGTCCTACTGGGCACAGTGGGACTCGCTGATTGTAAGGGATGGCCTCATCTGCCGTACCTGGGAGAGCACCGACGGGAAGACATCTCGGGAACAAGTCGTCGTTCCAAAGGCTATGACGGAGGAAGTCCTGAAGGAAGTTCATGGAGGATCATCTGGTGGACACCTAGGGATAAAGAAGACCCTGGAGAAGCTGAGAGAGCGGTTCTACTGGATCGGATGCCGAACAGACGTGGAGAACCACTGCGCGAGGTGCCACGATTGCGCAGCCAGCAAGGGCCCAGGACGAAGACGACGGGGTCCACTGAAGACCTACAACGTGGGCGGCCCCATGGAGAGAGTGGCCATCGATGTTGCTGGGCCATTCCCGTTAAGCGAGGCAGGGAACCGCTACATATTAGTCGTCAGCGACTACTTTACCAAATGGCCGGAGGCGTATGCGCTCCCTAACCAAGAAGCCGCGACGATTGCAGAGACCCTGGTGAAGGAATTCGTCAGCCGGTACGGAGTACCCCTGGAGCTGCACTCCGACCAAGGGAGGAACTTCGAGTCGCAGGTGTTCCAGAACCTATGCCAGCTGCTGGGAATCCGGAAGACAAGGACAACGCCACTACACCCTCAGTCCGACGGGATGGTAGAGCGATTCAATCGCACCATCGAGAACCATCTTCGAATAGTCGTCAGCGAGCACCAGAGGGATTGGGACAAACATCTTCCACTATTTCTCCTGGCCTACCGCGCCGCCGTGCATGAAGCCACCGGGTGCACACCAGCCCGGGCCATGTTTGGGAGGGAGCTCCGTCTACCTGTCGATCTTGCCTTTGGCCGACCTGGGAATGATCCGATCCCGGTAAGCCAGTATTGTCAAGAACTGGTCGACCAACTGGAGGACGTGCACGCGTTCGCGAGGAGGAAACTGCGGATCGAGACCGACAGAATGAAGACCCGATACGACCAGCAGACGGATGCCGGCGGATTCCACGAGGACGACCTGGTCTGGCTCTTCAACCCATTACGGAAGAAAGGCCTGTCACCCAAACTGCAGAAGTCCTGGGAGGGCCCGTACCGAGTCGTGAAACGGATCAACGATGTCGTCTACAGGATCCAGCGGAGCCCGAGGGCGAAGATGAAGATCGTGCATCGAGATCGCCTGGCAGCCTACGGAGGGACACAGACGGACCAATGATTGATCGGGACGATCAGCCTTTTTAGGAAGGGGGTGGTGTTACGGCTGTGAGTTTGTGTCATCGCTCGCCGCTTGAGTCACAACTGCCCCAGGGGCTGGGCTGTGGCTTGCCTCCTGTATTGCGCACGCCTTATGCAACAGGGCTACTACAGACAAAGGGATAGTCCAGAAGATTCGTGACTGCACCAGCGGTGGAAACCTCGAGAAGCCGTGGACTCTGGATGGATCTAGAACCATTTATTGAGTCACCGGCCTGCTATATAAGAGTGACCCGTGAAGCAGTTGCGGTTGTGTTTTACGAGCTAGTGCGAGCGATTATCTTGTGCGACAGAAGTGTGGTGACGAAGTGCTGTGCGAGTTACGAAATCCTGTGACATTGTTTCTCCCAGCTTGTGAACAGCGAACATCAAGTGCTCGTAAGTAACTGTATTTGTTGTACCTGAGGAAGAGGGGGCAGGTAGCTTCTGCCAAGGCCACCGGACTCATTAGGACGGATTAACTTCTGTGGTCTGTTGCAAGTGAAAGGGGCCAAGGGCGCATAAGGAAGAGACTTGAGGAAACTGGAGAAGGCTCCTAATTGCTTGTATTTGCTGATTAGTGTAATTTTCTGGCCACAATAAAGTTAATTATTTCTTTAAGCAGTAAATTGGTGTTGTGCTTTGTACCCCCACCGTAATCCAGTTAACAAAAGTGCCACTAGGGGGTGGCACGTAACACTATTTTTCTTTGAAAATGTTACATGCATTAATCAAGGGTAGCGAGAGGCAAGCAGCTTCACCATTGCACCATCATTAGAAGTTGGCTGAACGCCTCAGCACTCTATGATAACCATTTTCATTAAGCTGCCCCGCCCCATAAGGAACTCACAACTTAGGGGATATAGATTAACCCAAACTCTTATATATACAATTCTGCGGGGAACTTACTTTGCTAAATAGGGACCGTCAGAGCTAATTTAATCGAGTTCATCATAAAAAGTTTCAAAGTAAAAGGATGTGTATTCCAGTTTTACATGCAAGTTTGATGCTATTTTTCCTCTCCTCTAATAGCAAAATAATTATCTATCTGGTGTAGGTCAGAGCATAAAAACAACATGGCTTTGTGGCGGTAACAGTAAGGGTAAGGGTATGTGGACGTTGAATAGATGGTCCTCAGATAATTGTGACCAGGACGGCGACTATATAGACGATAAAACTGTTAAATATATGGTTGGGGACATACTTTTTACAGTAATGCATTGACAAAAACCAGAGTGTTTTTATATTCATGTTGTAAAAAAATGTTTTTGTTTATTTAATGAAATCAGAATATTTGTCTATTTCCTTTCCTTCTCTTCAATCCAGTACCGCACAGTCATTAGTTATGTTACAGTCGGAGAAGGGAATGTGACTTCCAGCCACGTTCTGTGCAAGCATATCTTCTCAAGGGAATTTGCAAGTTGATTTGATTAGAGTCTATTCAAAACTTGGAGAATTATGTGGGATACAAGACAGGCTGCTGCTGCGTCTTACTCTAATCATACTGTATTTTCAACCCTTGGTCCAGTTTTAAATTGATTTCTCCTCCAATATTCACTTCCTGAGTTCAGATGTAAGACTCAAGCTGTACTCGTGACACCTTTCATGCTCAAGGATCCAGAGACTCAACATTTCACATTCCACTGCTGCAGTTCCACCTTTTTATTTTTTTATTTATTTTTATTGTACACCCACATTGGAGCACTATTATCACATCTATATACAGTCAAGTCTATTTGTTACAAATTTGGCTTCTTCTTCTTCTCCCAAAACTGTTTCATTCTGACTGACCTGGTGGCCCGTTCTTCGTCCGTTATGGTGTATTGTTTGTGTGTAGAAGTTTTTAGACTAAGTCTCACATCTTTGTTTCTCAGGATCCTCTTCTCTTCCCGGTGTTCAATTTGTTGCATTGTCAAGCCTAATTCTTCTAGATCATCTAGGACTTCTCTGAACCAATGATTTTTGGTTTCACTTTTCCAAAAGTATTGGAATAGCTGTTGTATCCTGGTCACTGGTAATCATGATATGTGACAGAAAAAAAGCAACTCTCCATTTGCTGATTGTATTTATTATTGACTCAGTTTTATGGTATACAATTTCATTAGGTAGTAATCTCCATTGGCCATCTACTTGGTGTTTTTTGTTTAAAATTAGGATTCATCTATCTTCTTTAATTTATCTGTAGTTGATTTTGTGTTCAAATTGAATTGGGTTTCACTGACATAGGTTGCTTCAGGTTTAATAACGGAGTTGTAGTGTTTTATCATTACTTAATAATTTTTTGAAAGTTTAGGACAATCTAAGCTAGTAATAAATTGCATATTTTGCTGAGAATCATGAACACAAGGGTTTTGTTTTAAATTTTCTTCCAATGTAACCAAACTTTTGTTCACTTACAATGTTCCGAATTAGAAATTAGAGAGTGTGCTGTGTGGAGCGTGCAAGAATAGAATTCAGGGTTGAAATATGAAACTGAAAACTACAGCAGGTTGATGACGACAAGAACATTTTGGCTTGAGAACAGTAGACATGGGCGTTGCTCAAGGCACTAAATTACGATTCAGAAAGGTTGCTCACTAATCCAAATGTAATTGATTTCATCAGTGGTTTCAAAATTAAACTCCAAATGGTCAGATTCAAGTTACAATTTTAAAAACGGTTGGAGAGTTTTGTAGTCAACTTATGAAATCTACAGGCCTTGCAAGAAGAGTCTGCTTGCTTGTGTGCAGAGAAAAGTCTGGGCGAGGAAGGTTGCCTTCAGTTGGAAGCTGTCCTATATCTACGTTTCAATAACGTACAAAAAGTGGAAGAAACTTCAAAGACAACTGAAGGATGATGCATCAGCTAATTCATGGTACGAGTAATTCATCATGCGAGTACTTTTAAAAAATGCTAAGCAGTTTCAAGATTCAAGTCAATTTTAGTTTTTAGTTTAGGTGTTCATAAATATTGTTCATTTCTAAAAAGGAATCCAATCATAAAGGGGATGCCCCTACAACCTGAAACAAGAGGATCCGCAGCCCAGTTTTATTTATTATCTTTTTATTTGACTGAGCTGATAATTCAGTGGCACCCAGCATAAAGGGTTAAGTCATTAGGCTAACATAAATTCTTGTGTGCTTTATGAAGTTTCATTTTACAAAGTAGGGTAGTCCTATCAAATCATTGTTTGTTTAGAATTATCAAGTTGCCAGCTTGAGGCAGTTTATGACCATTATTCATTCGTTTTTCAAATCTTTTTAATCTGAAATTGGAATATGCCTCATCAATTTCATATTACAATCAGCCAACACTGATAATAATTATTGCCATTTTCAAAACGGTTAATGTTTACCCATTTTATCTTTTTATTCTACAGTATTACAGTTATACGCACATTTTAGTAAGTTATTGTTGTTTTAAGGGGCAGAACTACGAGGTCATCTGCCCCTATTAACACAGATAAAAGAATACAAATTTGGAATTGAATTTAAAATTTAGAGGTGGACACCTAAATTTGAAAAGACCTAAAATTAATAAAAACAAAAAATTAAATAAAAATAATAATTATAAAATAAACAAAAATTATGGAAAAACAAAAAAAAATCATTCAAAAACGAACAAGTCGTTGAGTCAATGTACACTGGGAAATTTAGATTGCCGGCCCTAACCCACTCTCACTTATAAAGTGGATAATACCCACATTTTATGTTAGGGCAATAGGAAAAAATTAACTCTATCTTATTCCTGAACACGTAGTTCTGAATGAAAGCTTCAGCCTCACCGAACAATTCAGGGAAAACTCACTATCACAGCTTACAATATTCAACACAACAGGTTTAATATAACCAAGCGCTTGCTACATCTTAAGCCATGCTTCATGTTAATATCAAGTCAAGCAAAAGACATGTCAACACTCTCCCTTCATCACAGCCTTGTTTGCTTCAAGCACTAACAAGCAGCACAGGCCAGGGTGAAAACCCCAGCCAAACAGAACTAAAAGGAAACTGGGTTGTAAGCAATCAAGCCCAGTGGATTCAGTAAACAAAGCAAATTTAGAACATAAAGAGTGAAGATACATTTCCTCCCCACACACGAACATTTCTCAATCTCAAGACGCACACACCTGCTGACTAGATCCCAGGTGTAACGTTATCCCACATTAGCTCCAACAAGTCTAGAAAAGCCTCCTCTAGAGAAAGCTTGCCGAGCGCCGATTAAAAGAAATAATGGTAGTTACTGGGAACTATTGTCTACTTTCCTACATCCAGATTATATCAAAGTCAAAACTACATATTAGATAAAGGCTACATTCTTAATTCAACATTCATTTTATTCAATAAATTGTATTTCATCATATTTGCACTTCCTGTATTGTCGTAAGGACCTTCTAAACATTACAGCTGAGTAACCATATTCCCTGCATTCCAAGGTTGCTAGATGTTGCAAACTGTGGTACATGTGTCCCACTTCTACTGGTGTGTATTTATGGGCTGTATCAAAGTAGTTAATAGATGTTTTTGGAATTTTCGGTCGTTAAAAACGTGAAACAAACTTTCAACCTAGAATCCAAAACTTAGAAAATATGCTAGAAAAATTGACTAAAATGCCTTCATTTAGTTTCGAATCACAAGCATGCAAATATCTGAACAGAGTTGTACAACATCAAGCGACCCACTAACACGGGATGAGCGAGTTTGAGATTGAGGAACGTGGACATTCTCACTCTTGCTGCAATGGTGTAGCCCACATCTTGTCATCAGTCTGTTTATTCTCTAGGGAATCACAACACTCCGCCATGCCCTCGCGGCAAGGTGACGAAGAGTCCAGAAAGTATGAGCACGACCTCAATAGAGAGGCACTCCCGGAATTGTTAATACTATCAAAATACTCCGAGGACGAAGACCGCCACGGCACATGCGTCACTGCGGGAGCTCGCCTCTGGTTGAGCGAGTCGGAGAAAGTCTCTGCGTGTTGACAGTCCGTGACCGAGGCCAAGGAGGAAGAAGGAGAAGAAGAAAGCTTGGGCTCTAAGCTATCGGATGCTGTCAACACCTGCGAGAAAGAATACAGTCATTATATAACACCACATTCCTGGACCATTATCAAATAAGAGAGACTTTCCACTTGGGCATCATGCATACAATAGGGCTTGTTCAATCTCCCAGTCAGAAATCTTAAAATCTCTACGCATAAAATATAATTTTTCCGTAAGTCAGGTATTTGTCTTAACTTAGTTAGTTTTACAGCTGAATACGAAGTGAGAGTTTTAATCCCAACCTGAATGTTTATTTTCTTTAAAAAAATATTTTTAGAAGGAAGAAAAATGGCTCCATACACGCCACAATGTAACAGCAAGACTCGGATAAACGTTGGTAAACAAATAACCCCTCTAACCCCTTGGTAAACCACTTCTGAAAACTAATCCTATACAAGTCTTCATGCCAGAGAGAAACCTGCATGCAGATCCAGTTAAGCTCTTGGTTTATTTAATACTTTGTTCACTAACTGAGTCCTTAACTTAACTGAAATATTTCCCCAATATTGTTTAGGAACATTCTGAGGGCCAGAAAGTACTTACTTATGATTGGAAATCATGAAATTCATTTACAGTACATACTGATAATAACCTCTTCTGGGTAGGTATATGACAAGCATCTACAATATTTGTAATGAATGTGCTACTGGATAACCACCATATGGGCTATGTTCTAAAACACTTCTTCTATGCTCTGTCATGTCTATTTTCTGTCAAGCTTAAACCTACCTGGTTGAACAAAACCTGACAATAGTCTGCAGCACCAAGCAATACCATACACGACAGTACATCCAAGCAAATAGCTCTCTCTACTTGATAAGGTCCCATCAAAGCTCCCAAACACATGCATGCCTACTGTAACATGCCGTAACCATCTTCTGGAAGCCATGCACCAACTTAGATTAGTGTAACTTAGGCTACACAATGCACAAAGCAGTCTCCCAACAGGCAGGCACAGTACCACATAACAAAAGACCTCTTCAGTTCTTCCAAATCAATGAGGTCTTTTGCCCCCTAGAACTATTCAAGCGGGCACTACGACTACATCCAATACCCAGTGCAATGTGTTGTGGGAAGTGCACCAGAGGAACCATGATGATGATGATGATGATGATGATTATGATGATGAAGATTATCAAGATGATTTTGATGATGAGAGGGAACCAATAAAACTTGGTGTGATAACCAAGGTCCTTGGATATTTGTTTCTCAATACATTTTCAATATTAAGGTTGAGTCAGCACTTATTTATCAGCTAAGTCATGCAAGGGACAGATGAACTCGCTGTTCCACCCCTTAAAACAACAATAACTATATAATAAATCATGCAACGTCCAGTTTAGGCGTTACCATGACAAAAGAAATGGATTGCTGTTCAGCCAGTCAACATGTTAATGGGGTGGGAGTAAAATTATCGAGTCACTCTTGCTAACCTGAAAAAAATTAAATTCTAACAGTTTCATTTGTCAAGCAAACATCGGCTCCTGATCACTTAAGGTGCTTATATACACTACTGTTTGTAGAAAGTGAAACACCCAGAAGAAATGGTCGGAACAGGGGTCGTGTAGGCCTGCGGTACCATACTCAGTGATTGAAATTGCAGCGAGATGGCGGACAGGTCAGTGTTCCGCACAGCTCTGTCGGCGTGGGGCCGTCATACCAAGTGGAAACGTGTAAGCAAGTGCAACGATGCCTCGCCGACACACAGGGTGGACTATCAGCATGCGAGTGCGGTTGAACGGGGCACAATGCTTGGGCTCCGGGAGGCTGGTCTGTCGTTCCGGGACATTGCGGCTCGTACAGGGCACACTGCGTTAAAAGTAAGGTGTATGTGGATCCAGTGGAGAGAGGGGGGCCGTACACAGCGACGACAGGGTACAGGACGACGCAATGTGACCACAGCGCGAGGCGACCGCCATCTTCTCTCCATGGCCGTATCGGACAGAACAGCGTCGTCCTCGGTGTTGCTTCGATGTTGGAGCACTGCAACGGGGGTAGACATGTCTGCGTCGACGTTGCGGCACCGTCTTTTGAGGGCTGGACTGGTAGCACGCATGCCACTGCGTCGGCTTCCATTGACTGGGAACCACCGACACCTCCGACTACAATGGGCACGTGCACGCCGACACTGGCAGGCTGAGTGGCGAAATGTAGTGTTTTCGGACGAGACCCGTAGTGTTTTCGGACGAGACCCACTTCAACCGGTGCTACAGTGATGGCCGCATACGCGTTCGACAACGCCATGGAGAACGCTATCAGGCAGACTGTATTGTTGAGCGGCCTAGTGGACAAACACCAGGTGACATGATTTGGGGCGCAATTGTCTATAACAGGCGATCGCGCCTCGTACGTCTTGTAGACAATCTATACAGTGACCACTTCATCAGGGAAGTTTTACAGCCCGCGGCACTGCCCCTCTCGCAGGCCGTTCAACAGGCCATATTTCAGCAGGACAATGCCCACCCGCATGTGGCGAGGAATGTGCAAGCCTTCTTCACAGAATGACTAATACCTCTGCTTCCCTGGCCTGCCCGTTCGCCTGACATGTCGCCCATCGAACATGTCTGGGATATGGTAGGCAACTTGTTCGTTCAGGTCCACCTGCCGCCACTGTTGATGCTTTGTGGACGCGCCTACAAACCGCGTGGGACGGTATTCCCCAGCATCGTATTCAAGCGCTATATGATTCCATGCAACGAAGTCTAGCGGCTACGAGTGCTGCACGTGATGGCACAACGCCGTACTGAAGATCTACCGTCAACCTGCATGTACCGGACTGTCCTTCTAATCAGTAATGTATTGTCATGTCCCTAGTCTGTGGAATAAAGTGTAAAGTGGTCACATCTCTTGTTCTTGGTGTTTCACTTTCTACAAACAGTACTGTACATTCACAATATAAAACACTTTCTATAATGCATTGCGTTGGTTTGACCTTTGAGTAGTTATTTGTTAGGCAGTTGGTTTATGCTATTAAGACATGCAAATACCTTATTGTTACTTAAATACTAATGTAAATCACTTCTCTGGTTGCTTGAACTTGTGTTGCCAAGTCTGTATTGCTCTAACTCTCGCTACATGGTATATCTGTTGGCTACCAGGTGAACTTATTAACTATCATGTACATCCTGTGCAGATAACTTACTGCATGGTACACGGAATGTGGGCTTCAATTATCTTAATTTTAATGTACTGTATGTATGACTGTATGTTAGCATAGGGTTGATTTCCATTCATGCATTTGAACATGATTTTGGGTTCTTTAGTACTACCTTCCATATGCCTTGGTTTGTTGAGAATATAGTACATTGTACATTCTTCTCAACTAATATTTTTCCTCATCAATGGTTGGCCTCCACTATGCTGTTCTAAATATTATAATATTTACTGTCTGTCAGGCAAATCACTGAGGCTGAAACTCATCTGACTTAGTAAATCCATTTTACAATAGGTAGCACACTAGTAGATTCAATAAATGAGTGACGGTGCGTGAATCGTTTCAACAAAGTCCCATATGCTTTCATATACCATACTTCCGATTGTGATAGAATTTTGGTGAGTTGTTGTGCACACTCCCACGAATGTTTCTGAATTAGTAAATCCATTTTACAATAGTTTAGAGGCAGTTAACGGGAAAAGAAAAGAAAGAAAAAAAGAAGTGTATCCAAAAGCACTTCAAAAAACAAAGTTACAATGGCAACACTTTCTTTGACTGGCATTGCAACGCATGCAGGGTACAGCTTGTTCCTATATACATATGTACCTATCAAGAACATTAAAAATAAAAACCAGCGTAAGTCATTTCATCCAAGCAAGTGAAATTCATATGGATTTAAAAAAAAAAAAATGTGTATTAAAAAAAAAAAAAAAAAACCATCAGTTATCTAACACTGAAATGCAATTAAATAACATTAAGGAGCCACTTCTGTGGGATTCTTTACAGATAATATCCATAATGCCATCAAAATTAAAGGCATCAAGAAACACAATAGAAAATATTCTTATGATCTCCCGGTAGTCAAAACTGATTGCACCCTGCAGAAAGTGGACGAAAGCATACACATCGTGAACTGAACCAGTCTGAGACAAGTAATATGGACAAGGCATTTCTTAATAACACAAACCAACTGCCTAATCACATTAACCAAGCCAACCAACACGCAATACATGTAAATATTGCATCTAGTGATGTTGTCCTGACAAACAAAAATATTTCATCCTCTTTTGAACAGGGTTTATTCATGTTAGCAAGAATGTGTCACCCAATTAACATGTTGACTGACTGAAGAATACTAAACCAACACTGAAAGAGCAGTCTCAGATTACATTTATAGCAGGCGTTCTCAACCTGTTGCTCGCGAGCACGGCGGTGCTCTTTAAATTAATTTAGTGCTCTCGTCATATGAGCCAAAAAGTGCTCACGAGCAACACGGTGCTCTTGTCATACAAGTACCCTTCAGATCCATTCTTCAATTCTAATTTTCTTGCACAAACTGGAATAATAGAATTTGCATTACAAGTTTCAACAGTGAGAAATTTTATCATTTTGTGAAATTTTTAATCTACAGTAACAATAATTGCACATCCCATTTTTAAGAGTAACACGAAAGATGCTGTTTCGACTCGACTGGCCACACATAAATGTATCTTATCTGCACGAGTCATGCAAGCAGTTTCAGCATGCCTGGTGAGCGGTGGATCCCTAGGTATTTCAGCACTTCTGAGGTGGAGAGAGATAGGGAAAGGGAAGAGATGTTCATGCTTGTTGCATTATTATTATTATACTGTAATATTATTTTCAATTTAATGTTGCTCGGGTACTTGATACGGCATGAAGGTGGTGCTTACAATCTCCAAAAGGTTGAGAACGGCTGATTTATAGGCTAACCGAGAAACAAGTGAAGCAGATTGCCCTTCATGGGTAGCCAACCCTATTTAAAATAAAAAGTATTCCTCTTTTTATAATGGTCATTGGTATTGCAATGGCCACTCTATTGGATAATCGAATATCAAGATTTTTTGTTTGTAATGGCAAACTGGACAGGTTGCAATGACTACCAGAACCAATGGAGGGGTTTTTAAACATGCCCATGAAAGTGAAATCTCCATTTCAACTGGCTATTCAGTCGAAAGTTAACATTGACATCTCCTTGCAGACACAATCACAGAAAGAAACAATATCCAAAGACCTTGGTGCTAACAACACAGTGTTACAATGGTTTAAGAGCTGTGAGGAGCATTTGTCCCCATTATCCAATACTCTTCAAATATCATGAATGAAATGGCATAGTACAGGGTGTATCAAGGTTTTAAGGCTTTGTAGTATTTATTACAGTTAACGCATGATTATAAATAATACATCAAATGAAAGAGCAACTCAAACAGTTTGTGCTACAAGTGTTCATACCTGTGCGCATGTGCACGCACTGGTCCCTCAGTCTTCCGTTAGAAGTGCTAGTAGCTAATATGGCGACTAGGGAGCAGAAAGTGCTTTGTGTTTTACAGTTTGCAAGGACTGAATCTGTAGTTACAGTGCAACGTGCGTTCTGTATTCCGTTCCGGATGACAGACCTTGTTTCGCATGGCCTCCACGTTCACCCGATCTGATGCCATGCGATTTTTACCATTGGGGGTTCGTAAAGGATCATGTGTATGAGCCTCCGCTACCAGCTGACCTAACCGACTAAGAAACATGACTGAAGCAGTTGTTGCAACAATTACTCCAGAGACACTGAGCAGGGTTTGGGACGAACTCGGCTATTGACTTGATGTGTGCCGTGTGATGAATGGTGCTCACATTGAACACTTGTAGGACAAACTGTTTGAGTTGCTCTTGCATTTGATGTATTATTTATAATTGTACGTTAACTGTAATAAATACCGTACTACAAAGACTTAAAACCCCGATATTCATTTTGATACAACCTGTATAATCCATTCTAATGAGCGGTATTTATCACATTAATATCCTAAGAATACTTCTTACCACCCTACCAAATTCCACTACAGATTTGATACCACGAGTTATCTTTCTAAATTTTATGGATATCTCTATACAACCCACACAAAGCCTTCTAAGAAATTACAGAAGAGCATTCCCTTATTTCTTGCTTCCTGGATCTAGGGAGAATTAAGAGAAAGGCTTTGTAAGTTTTCATCACTGTGGTTTACATCGAGAGCTGAGGGTTCTGTTCAATACCATCTTCATAATTCTGTATTATTCATGTACTAAACATGGTATATTTTTGGTTGTAACGTTTCTGCAGGTTCTTAGGCGCCATCTAACCTGTCCCAAATATGTTCCCAAACGACTACAAGCAATGTCATTTTTTCCGGATTCTTTTGTGCTGATTCACAGGAATAAACATTGAGCTGTTGTGTACAAAGTACACCATGCGTGCAGCTATATAAGTATAATATTAATTCAGTTATTTAACTCGTTTTTTATTTTAATATCATATTTTAATAAAATTAGGAACTAGAAATTAGAAACTATCTCCGTGTCTCATACGGTTCTGTGTTTTTAGGGCTTGTATATGAGCTAAAACTGCGAAGCGACTCACCGAAGAGGAAATCTATGACGCTATAGCGCAAGAAGAATCGTAAGAAGTTGGAATAGACACAGATACTCCAGAGGAAGCATTTATAGAAGTAAATGATAACGATACACTAGAACAGTTGATTTAATTTCTTTTTCTAAGATAAAATGTTTAAGCTAACTGATTTTGTGACATTATTCTCATAGTGTACAATATTCACCACACGTGTACTTATTATAATATTAATAGGTGCATGAAGTCAAAGGTTAAACTATAGAGGCTAGATAAGAAAATACCACAGGTAAGCGCTACAACATAGGCCTATGTCTCACTAGCGTTCACAGTCGCAACACCACTTGAACTTTTGCAATATATTTCTGTATCTAATCCCAAGCACTTTTAATGTTGAAAGAATTTCTGGGTCCCCATCTTTGCAAGAAGCAATTTCCTCAATTGTGCCAAAACATTGAAGGGCTAAAGGGTCTGGAAAGGTTTCAAAGGTGCAGTTGGTAGCATACTGAGCTTCTATGCCCAAGATCGCGGGTTCAAACCCGGCCAAAATCGTTGGAATTTTTAAAAGCGTTAAAAATCCCTCAGTATGCCTTCCTTCGGAGAGAAAGTAAAGCTGGCTGGCCCATCTCAGATTTATGGCATGTAAAAGAACCTTTCACTAACTATAATTGTGTGAAGCTAAATTTGTAGGTTAGATTTGATTAATGCTCTGGCTTGTCATAGTGTGTCAGAAGGTGATAAGACATGAATCTGGTGTCACCATTACATTTTACCCAACTTGAAAGGACTAGTTTGTATCAGTGCAAGGTTTTTCTTTATTCTATTTATGAGTGGTGGTGATAGTTCTTCTAAAGGGCTGGAATTCGAGGTCATCTAATCCTAAATTTGTGTGATATTGTATGTTTTCCTATTGTTTCTTCATGATATTTAGGTGTCTGAAGCTTACCAACTGAATGAATGAATGAATGAATGAAAAGCTGTCTGTATAGCCTAAGAAAACATCATTTCTAATGAGGGGGCTGGTTCTGTTTTCATGTTGAGGTTAACTGCCCCAACCTAAATGTCATGGTTGACTTCTCACCCAACAGATTTGTACTGATAATTATGTTCCTTTGGGCTCATGAAATGAAATGGCATGTGTTGTTTCGAGGTCTTTCTAGTTGACACCCAATGGGCAACCTGCATGTCGCGATCAGGATGAAAATGACCAGTCCCCGACCTACGAGAACTAGCCAACCAGAGGAGACATAAATACGCATTGCCCAACCATAGTCTTATAACATGCACTAATGTTTTATTGTTGTGTTTTTTTTTTGCTAAGAATTCTCCAAAGGAATATTTCTTCCCAATTTGAGCCCATATGAGTATTCTGCATGGCTCATAGCGTTTGTATCACGTTACAATTGTGACCATCAACAATTCAAAGCCTATTAAACTGTTAATATAGGATTTGAAGCAATACATTCAACACCCAACATTGTGACAAGCAACTGACCGGAAGGGATCAGCCTCAGGAAGTCTGAGTGGGTGGACAAACACAATGACTCTACGCTGGCCAGTGGGAACCTACCAACTAAACACAGTTCCCAGCTCTGTGCCAGGCGTCCTCAACAACAGCTACAATGATATTTTCGTTATATGGTACCTCCAACATTCCTTCTTCCCGACTATACCCACTAGTACATGCCATCATGTCTCTAATAAGAATACCGTAATAAAAATGATCCAAGTACAGTACATGTGGTCATTTAAATTTAATGGATCATTATTCTACACAAATGTATTTTGATCGATTTCTTGCTGTCTAAAGCCCTACCTGTTAACTTGTGTAAAAATCTTATATCTTTCCCCAAGTTGGTGAAATTATTATTTTTTATAACTGTGTTCACCAACCGCCGAGCGTCTGCCGTGTTTCATTGCATATCTGTGTTGGTTGTAATGTGCGTTAAATCTCCTTCCACTCTATCAATTGGCCGAAGTTGTAACTATACTGACCGGCAAAAAAAGTGGAACACTTCAATTTTTTATGTAATTTCTTAATTTATTCCACTAAAATGTATCGGTTTTCCAATATTTGCATTATTCATGTAAATGTTCGATGGTTGGCTACAGAAAATACTGAAACATGTTTTACAACACGCTTTAACTCACAAATTTCGTTACATTTCACAAATCTAACAATTTTCTATTTTTTACTAATGTTCTTTTGGGCTGTTTTTTTTTTTTTTTTTTTTTTTTTTTGTCAAACAAAACAGTGTTTGGTCACTAAAACGAGTGTTTCCACCCTTAGCGTCCATGACAGCTTGTTAGGCTCATTGAAGATTGGGGGTAATTGGTGGTAATAAACCACCCTAAGAAATGTCAATTTCTATTCACGGATGTTTCAGATGTGTGTCCTAATACGTGAAAAGCTTTTAAAATGTGATTACATCTTTTTCATGGCTAATTTTATACTTTTTAAATTACTGTTCCACTTTTTTTGCCGGTCAGTGTACTTCTAATTTAACTTTAAGAATGTGGAAAATATCTGGGACTGGAATGACTTAACAAAGTGGTGTATGTTATTGATTTTGGAACTTTCTGATTGCTACTGTAGGCCATTTAATTCACCCACCACAGCTTAGACACAATCCATATACAGTATGCTTGCAACAGGCCTTAGAAAAGGTGAGATAGGACCCTACAGAACTGTCTGCCTGAGGCCTTGGTTTATTGAGAATAGGCCTTAAATAACATGGTACCCTAATTATTCCTTCCCATATGCATTATTCGCCTCACCTAATCGTTATGATTGTGGACTCACCTTATTTAGCAGCATGAATAGTGGGGATCCTTCTAGAAACATGCGTTCGTTTTGATTCTAGGGATTATCTTTCTTGGCTAGTTATATTTCTATGGAGTGTAATGTTTCGTGGTGTAAAATCTTTAGGTCTGTTCCTATGTTGGTGAAACGATGGTTGTTGTCGTAAAAATGTTCACAAGTAGCTGACGTTTGTTGTATTGATTGCATTTTTGTGTTCCTTATATCGTGTTGCAAACTGTCTTCCACTTTGCCCAACATAGTCCCTAATGAATACAGTATATATGTAATTTTTTTTAGGTTATTTTTTCATATACTATTCCAGTAATTGGAATTATGTTGTTTTGGCCGACTGAATAGTCACATTATCAATTGTCGTAAGGCAACACTGAAAATGGCTTCGAACAAGTTAACACATGCATGACCGCGACTGCGCATTGTGAATCGACCTTAAGAAACTGATGAGATCTGTTCTCTCTGACAGGCACCTTGCTGTGGTACTACTTATGCAAAGCGTCGTCGCACATTGTGGTATTTTCAATCTAGTTCTAGAATACCTTTCTCTTCGCCCTGAAAAACGAAATACTGTAAGTATTACGACCAATCGATAGATGCAACAAAAACAAATGTGTTTATTCCGAACTGCATTGTGCCTTGCAACCTTAACCAATGTTTAATACTATCACCATTACTTCTGCTACTAGATGGCCTGTTGCGATCTGAGGTCGCTTGATCGACAAAGTGAAATTACACCCGTACCTCATAAGATGAGAGAAGAAGCTCCTCATGCTATCCCCACAACACACTGCCCACCAGAACACAAAGATAAACCAAAGTAAATGTTCACACTTACTACCCTGCGCGCGCAATGTGCCTGCCTGTCTGATTGAGGTTAAGAGGGGCCGTTGTCCATAAACTTCAGCCAGTTGCTCCAAAAGGCAAGCTTGGTAGGCCGTACCTTGGAGTTCTGGTCTGCGCCGGGCTGCTCCACGATGCGTGGCCCTGCCGAGCGACGTGACGACAGCTTGTTGGAGGTGCTGGACGAGAAGCTATTTCCCTTGCTGGACGACAGCGAGTCTCTACTCTTGGTGCCGCTCAGGGACTCGCGACTGCTGTGTCGAGCAGAAAGGGAACAGTTACTCTTTATGCCCGACGGGGATTCACGACTCTTATTGAGCGACGAATTACTGTTCTTCCACGATGTTGTCTTTCCTCCCGAAAGGGAAAACGTTTCCGTTTTGTGTTTCCACGAAGCTAGAGAGTCTTTGGTCTTTCCTACAGTCTTACCACTGGGGGGTTTGGGGGCCGTGTACGACTTCAAACCGGGTAATGGGATCTTGCTCGGTCGCTTCTTGGGAGATGCCAATGCCTTGTCGGCCGGAGCCTCCGTGTGATCGTGAGCCGACTCCGTGCTGCTGCTGTGATGGATGTTGTCGTCCGCGGCGATGGCGGGCGATGGTGGGACTACCGGGTTCTGTTCGCTGGCAGTCTTGTGCTGTAGCCGCTCCAAAACTCTGACCCGGGCTCGAGTTCCTTCCAGCTCGATGTTCTTCTCCTCCAACTGCAGGCAACAAACACAATGAACAGTATGTGAACCCACCTGCTTCCAGGCAACAAACAATATGTACTGTATGTGGCATCAACTGGAAACCGACATCTTTAAAAGAAAATTATCATGCATATTACTGTTAGCGGTACTCAGACTCAAAACTAAATGTTGGCTGAATAGAAAGGTAAGATACGAAATTAATTTTTACAGTATATTTTCTAATTCTACATTGGAAGATCCAAGTTCACTTTTCAATACAACATTTAACTACAGTACTTTGTCTAGAGCCCAGCAACTGGTCCCTTTTCATATAGGCAAGCCTCCTGACCTCAGGTCCGAAGTGTACTCATTCTCCATAAGACTAGGTTTTCATAGAACATCTTTTCACGTAATTAAGACAAGCTGTATCTGACATTTTCCCAGCAAGAAATTTGTTCTGCATAGTTTGAGGCAGTCTCTCTGCCAAGTGGGAATCTCTCTGTCGCTACAGAGCATCCAGCATTGAGGAAAGATCTTTACCTATCCTGTTACAAACAACACTCAACATCCTGCTAATTGATTAGCAACACAGCTATTGGATTTTAAAAGTTTGTGGGTTAGCACGCTGGAAAGGACAACAACGCACAGTGCTTGAGCAAGCGGATGAAGGTAAGACACTGCTACCATAGGCTCCACAGTCTTTTCTCAATTCTAGATGATCCACGAATGTTCCCATATGGAGACAAACTCCGTGTACAAGAACAAGAATGGGTGACGTTCCGTTTCCTTTAAGGTAGGATTGGAACATCTACTGGCAACAACAATGTTTCAGGTTATTTTATGGCTTATACAGGTGGGAACATAATAGCTGTCTATCACAACCTCCATAGGCACAGAGTTATGGGATTTCCAAAATATGAACATTCTAAATTCTGAAAGCAGTACTAAAGGGTGATGTGTACCACTGACTACTCGGGACTTAGAAGACGTGAGAGTTCGAACCCCAACGCCTGTCTTCGTGTTTCTCCATTTTCAAATGCTGGGACAGTACATTTTACTTCTGTGATTAGCTAGGGCCAATGCCACATAGAAACGGGAATAACATCGTTATTGCTTACATCAACAAACAACAGTTCCAGGTCACCTCCACTACAACCATGCTACGTGGCATGTGGTCTTAGTCTGACAACCATCAAACTGAGTTTATTGCTTCAAAGTATTCAACAGTATAATTTTCACATCAATCCATCAGAAATTCCCCTAGTCCCATCTAAAACAAATGTGTTTTAAGAAAGTGGGTTTGGCACTGCTCTAACTGCACCAGTTGTTTTGCTTAATTCAAGGAAGTCACGATCTACTGGACGCATCAAATGCTGAAACTTTGAGTCATAGTACCCAAGTAAGATGGAAATGGCAGTCGGAACAGTGTTAAACCAAGCCAAAATCACGATCAGTAACCGGTAGCCTACTTGCACAAACGGTAGAGCAAAAGCAGCCCACCAATTCAGACATGAAAAACAGATTCCCCTTTAGAGTTAGAAAAAGTATTTATATTCTAGCCACTGGAGATTTCAACTAGACCTATTGGAGAACATGGCCCAAAACCCGAAATATTGCAACACACAAGCTACAAAAATTTAAATACTCTACAAGGCACGATGTATTACAATGGCACACAGCCAATATGGCTTAATGGTTGTGATATTTTAGGGGCTTGGGACATACTCATTACCAGCCCCGTCTTGGATTGTAGTACGTGCTCCAGGACTATCATCATAGCATTTGCCTGGAGAGGTGTAGAAACCACATTCAGGATGGCCAACGTTGATGTGTATTGCTGTTTATGTTTCATAACAAATACATCTCCCTTCTGCACTATTCACCTGCTCTTTTTCAAGCGATACGGCATCTTACTCCGAGGATCAAAACAATTGATTATGAGAAAATTAATACTTCTATAGATGTGAATAGTTAAACTTACCACAAGTACAAGAACCTTCTTACATTAAAAGTAACCACTGGATAACACTTATATGGCAAGGATTGTCTCACAATGTACAGATCAAACATACCTGAAACCTCAGGTCATCATTTTCATCTTTAACTTTATCCAACTGCTCCACCAGGTCTTCTTGCGACTTCGAGACCTTCTCCAGGCGTTTGTGAAGCACCTGAAACATAACATCACAGATCAAATCACAACAAAATCAACATGTCAGGCGAAACAGCACATTTTGGTCGCTGCGAGCTACGAGTCGAAGAACACTTTTTGATCATTCAAAATACATTTCTGAGATGTTTGGTGATGACTATATCAAACATCCCCGGTCCTGTGGCGTGTGCCAACTCCGTAACATAGCAAAATGTGTAATGTTCCTTTTGTTTTTAGTTTTTATCTCTTGGAAAGTTGCCCAAAGTAGAAACATGGCCACATACACAATTAAAGCTGATTGAATTCTCTACCAATTTGTATCTACTATACACATGTTTCTCCATCCCTTAACTATTTAAGAAATACTAAGTGAAGGAAAACAAAACACTATGTCTTTTGGCGAATATCGTCTCCTAGCGCCTCAAGTATTTGTTATAATAGAGCATAGAGCATAGTTTGTATAATATGCATATACAATTTAATATTCTATATCAAATAGATCCGAAGTTATAGTTATAAAAACACATGATAATGGAAATACGTGTAACATAATCGCGAATACTGAGTATAATACAGTGCAGGGCATGAAACTGATTTTGTAGGAGCTTTGAGTATTAAATGCTCATCAGCTGCATT
This sequence comes from Meconema thalassinum, assembly GCA_946902985.2. Lineage (NCBI taxonomy): Eukaryota > Metazoa > Arthropoda > Insecta > Orthoptera > Tettigoniidae > Meconema > Meconema thalassinum. The sequence goes on along the minus strand of OX336396.1, from coordinate 295,340,557 downwards.
GTATACGCTTTTTATGTTAAGTAATCTAGTCCAGGCAAATGCCTTAGGAAGAGGGTAAACATTTGACGAAAACAACAAAATTAATACCTAAATACTGAACCCCTATTCAAGCATTATCCGTGGTAGTTGTTGTAAATATGGGAGCAGTTTAAGACAATTACATTTTCCACCAGTGTAGTAGCCCTCGGTACATTTACAGAACAGTATATGTTATTTTGGGCTTTGAGGTCAGTCGACAGGACAGGGATGAGCCCCTCAGTTCCCAGAACACCCCACCCCACTTCAACTTCCCTCCCATCTGGGGGAAGAGTGGAAATATATAATGTGCCAAGTGACATTATTGTTGTAGTGTGTGCTATGAAATACCACCGATAAAACGAGCCATGTGGTTTGAATGTTCGCAGAAAGATAGAGCAGGATCCTCACTCTATGTGATCGAACTTGTATCGGCTCTGACGCCCATTATTATATTTCCAATCTGAAACTGTGCTGGATCATTTGAGGAAGCATTCGATCTGCATAAGGTGGAACCCTGTTCTATGAAGACTTAAATGTTTGTAGGGCTTTAGCCCTCGAGATCATACCGAGTTTGTGTCGAAAAAGGCCATGCTGTTGAAGACTCTTAGACGAGAATGTGAGTGATATCGTTTTCCTATGACTTGGCTTCAGAAACATGATGCTACATACCTCTGATGTTAATTCTATTACAAGAACTATAAGGTCAGTGCATTAAACAAGAAATGATCCTGTTTGATGCTTATTATGGTGTCATGTTATAGCTACTGAGCACTGTGCTGTTTGACTCTCACAGATGATATGGTGGATCTCGTTAGCGAAACAGGAATAATCCATCTATTACGATTTTGAAGTCTGACAGATAGGTGTCTGTGGTTGAGTCAAAATATATACAGCATGGGTTTCTTTGTCTCCCTCATCGCAGCATCATCAAAGAGGGCTATCGGGAATCATCACACAGCTTATTTATTGATATTCTTTGGAAAATGAAAAGGATCAGTTTGTTGTGGTTCTCAAGACTAGCCCAAGTTGAAAGGAACTTGCTCAATCCTCCCCTGCGTAATCCACCTCTCTACGCCTTTCCTGATCATCGAGGAGGACCAGTAGTCTATTTTCTTTTACGAACAATAACTTATACGGAGGTCGAGTCATAAGTCATGGCAACTATTTTTTTTCTCGCGAACAGGAGACAACACGGAAAATCTACGATATGCATTTGGGTACGTACGGTATGTACTTGCATAGGATGCCACTAGGTGTATGTAAACAACAGTGTGATTCTGAGCATGCCCCCAAGTTCAGTGTGTGAGTGAGAGCGTCACACAATGAAAGTCAACAAGCAGGATCAACGATCGTATATTGAAATCGCAGTTCTCCGCGACGGAAATGCACGCCAATGCCATGCAGAGCTGCGGGAAGCATTAGGTGTGTATGCCATGCCCTATAGAACAGTGGCGAGGTGGGTGGAGACGTTCAAACGGGGTAGAGTATCAACTGCCGATTTGCCTCGCCCAGGCCGTCCAGAGTCCATGGACAGAGATGTACGGATAATGGTGATCGATCAGTGTTTACTGGGGGACAGGCACTGGACTATAGCGGAATTGCAAGAACATACAGCAATACCAGCGGCAACAATACGGCGCATTTTATACAAGGACCTACAGATGCATAAAATTTGTGCAAAGTGGGTGCCACATCACTTAACGGAGGTACAAAATTGGACTCGTTACGAAACATGTCGCATCAATCTGGAGAGGTTTCATCAGGAAGGTCAAGCCATGTTGAATCGCATTATTGCAGTCGATGAAACATGGAAACGTGCTTATGAACCTGAACTGAAGAGACAGTCAAGTGAATGGTGTCATCAGGGGGTTACCACGGAGACACAAGTTTCGACAAAATCCGTTGACAATTAAGGTTATGGTCATCCTGGCATAGGATGTTCAAGGTGTTCTTGTGTGTCATCCAGTGCGAGAGGGGCACACTGCCATGCAGTGTATTACAATTCCTTTTTGTTGTACCAATTGTGCCGTGCAGTGCGAACCAAACGTCCTGATCGTTTGGACGACGCCATAATCCTACACGATAACGCGACAGCTCATACAGCAGCCATCGTTCAGCGTCGCTTACAACGGTGGGGATGGGAGGTTCTTCCACAACCACGCCTTATTCGCCTGATCTGAGCCCATGTGACTATGATCTAATCCCCAAAGTCAAGAAGCTACCACGTGGACGACTGTTTGCTAATAAAGAAGTCATCGTAACAGCATTTCGGAGGGAGGTGTTACACGTTAGCGATACACATTCAGCGAATGGTATTCAGCGCCTGCCCCACCACTGGCAACGCACCTTGGGTGATTATTTCGAAGGTCTGTAACCAGTGGAGACCTGTCCTTTGTACGTAGTCTTGTGTATTTTCTGTCTATACCATAATAAAACAATGTTTACCAATGGCCTGTGTTCTGTCACCTACGAGCATCTCCTGATATCAGATTTTATCTTCAGGCACTATGCATGTGGGAATCTGAAAATAATGAACGTTCTTGGTTTCCCGCCAGCTTCGACACTGCCCGGTGGCGCCGCGTAGAGGAGTCAAGTGGAAGTCGCGAGAAACTAAGACGATCAGTTACAGTTTTTGTGTCAAGTCATGGCACGTCAAGTTCTGTTAAATCTCATCTTATGTAATCTTACGTTTAAATGCAGTTTTTATACTTAAAACTACTTCAAGACGTGTTCGGTTTATTCGCTTGCCAAAATTCATTCCCACATTTGGGGGCTCGTCCGAGATATTAACGATTTTGAGTGCGGAACGGCAATTTTGGCTAAGCCTACAGCGATAAAACCAAAGACGACAAGGCGCGAATTGACGGCATTTTTCTGGCAAGATTTACGACGAAGACGGGGGTCCGTGGAATATAGAAGACGAGCAGCTGTTCAACCTCCAAAGACGTGGTGGTTCGAGCAGGCTACAAAATACGAGTTCAAGGATCCTGAAGCCTACGACGACGGACGAAAAGAAAAGTGTTCAGCGCGAGTGCCGAAAGACAAAGAAAAATGGCGGACAAAGTGGCGTGTTTACAAGATATTGAAAAAGTGAATAATAACATTAAGACGGCGCCCACGGCCGTGATTAAGACGTTACATAACCTCATTTTCGAAAAACTGCCACGTGATCGAAAGAACAGACAGCGCTTAAGAGAATTCCCAGGCTTCGAGTTTGAACGTGACTCACCTGAACACCTGGTGAAATTGAAGTTCATTGAGACCGAATTCACCGAGGCTGACCTGATTGCCATGTACACAGTATTAAAAATTGGATATACGGGAGAGAAAGCTGTACTTGTGCAACGCGTCTGTGATAACTTAATGGACCTTTCGTGGCTGGGGATGCGTAAAGACGAAGAAGGTGAAGAAGAAGTAGAAGAAGAAGAAGAAGAGACTGGTAAAAAGGAAGATGCAATGAGCAAGATGAAAGAGGAAAACGAAGCACTGGCGGAGGAATTACGTGAGTTAAAGGAGAAAATGGCTGGGATGAAATCCTCAAAACATTCAACCTCTACCACGACAGGATCATCATCAGATTCATCTAGCTCGTCCGAAGACCAGAAACTCTCCAAAGTAATAGGAGGTAAACAAAAGAAAATAACAACGACCAAACACAAAGCGAAGACTGTAGAAAAAAGCTCAAGTGAAGGGGAAGTCGACCAGGACGTGGTGGACTTGCGGCACACTGCAAACTGTGGAGTCGCACACAAGTTTGCGTTAACTTTCCGAGATGTAGAGGGCTCTGTCAGAATCTATGACGGCAGTGAGAACTATCCGGTGCGACGTTGGATTGAGGACTTTGAGGAAACAGCAACGTTGATGGGCTGGGACGAGATGCAGAAATACGTATTTGCAAAAAAGTCTCTGACAGGCCTGGCTAAGTTGTTCGTGCAGAGTGAACGTGGCATCACATCCTGGCACAAGTTGAAGAAAGCCCTGAAGAAGGAATTCCGAGATGATGCCAGCGCAGCAGAGATTCATCGACTGCTAACCAACCGACGAAAAACAAAAGTTGAAACTCTTCACGAATATTTCCTGGTGATGCGAGAAATAGCCAGCAGGTCGACAATCGATGATGAATCACTGATACAATACGTCATCGATGTCATCGAGGATGACACTGGATCCAAGATGATTCTATATGGAGCAAAGGGCATCAAGGAATTCAAGGACAAGTTGAAGATCTATAAGAGTGCTTACGCACGAAACTCCCAGAAGGTGACGATAAATGAGAGGACGACAAACAATCATACACCAAGAGAAGACAACAGGCAGAAGCAGACCTCGCCTGTAAAGAGATGTTACAATTGTGGTCAGAAGAACAGTCATGAGTCCAGAGAATGTCCACACAAGAGTCAGGGTCCAAAGTGCTTCAATTGCAGCAGTTTCGGACACATAGCTTCCAAGTGCCCAAACCCTGAGCTGAATGCCGAGAAGAAGACAGTGAACGTCGCTTTGGGAACCAAGTCGAATATAAAGATGAAAGAATTGTTGCTCCAGGGCCAGAAGATCAATGCATTAGTTGACACGGGCTGCCCAATCAATCTGATCCGTGAAGACATCTACACAGAGATGGGCGATCTGGAGCTGAAGACTACCGCCATAGTACTCAAGGGTTTCGGAGATAGTGAGGTGCGTCCCCTAGGATATTTTCCAACCGACGTCCAGGTTGACGACGATACTTACTTGACCGATTTCTATGTGGTGTCTGGAGATGTACTAAAGTTGCCAGCTATCATGGGTAACGACTTGCTGGACCAAGCCATAACTACTATCAGCAAAACTGGTGTCAAGATGTCCAAGGACATATCAGAAGCGTACTTGTACCGAATCGACGTGGTAGCAGCCGATGAGATGGACATAGGAAAGGCATCGGAAGAGGCGAAGAGTACCAGCGTTGAGATGAGCATCACGATGAAACAAGGACTATTGCATCCCTTATTTAAAGAAAGCACACCATTGCACATTTACCATGCTGACCATCTTGAACCCTTAGATTCAATGAAAAAAGGATGCAAGCATATTCTCGCAGTAACGGATAGCTTCACAAAGTTTGTGTGGCTGTATCCCACTAAAACGACGATCACGAAAGAAACTACGGAGAAATTGGACGTGCAAAAAGGAGTATTTGGTAATCCTGCGCAGATCGTCACCGACCGTGGAACCGTGTATATTTCACATGAATTCGAAGAGTACTGCACTGCCAACAACATCACCCACTTGCTGATCACGACCAGACTCCCTCGTGCCAATGGCCAGATAGAAAGGATGAACTCCACGATCACTTCCGTGCTGGCCAAGTTGTCCATCGAAAACCCTGGAGATTGGAACAAGCACGTCGAACCTGATCGAAGAGCCATGAATTCCACTTACAACCGCAGTATCAAGCAGACGCCATTCGAACTTTTGACGGGAGCCAAAATGCGCTCTGAAAATGACCTGAGAATACTTGAGTTGATCAGTGAAGAGATGGTAGACGAGTGTGAGACCAGGAGAGATGAACACCGTGAAGAAGCGAGAGCACAAATCCAGAAAGTGCATCAAGAAAACAGTGTGTCGTTTGATCGAAGTCGACGGCCTGCTCGCCAGTACCAAGTTGGCGATATCAAAACCATCAAGAGGACCCAGTTTGAACCAGGCCTTAAATTGCAGAAAAAGTACCTTCGGCCTTACAGAATCTCCAGAGTCAAGCTGAATGACACTTACGACCTCTGTCGTGAAGGGAATCGCTTAGGCCCCAAACGAACAACTACTTGTGCTGAATTCCTCAAACCCTGGGCTGAAGACTTCTCATCATCCGAGGCGGATGATCTGCAGGATGGCCGATTGTGGGAATCTGAAAATAATGAACGTTCTTGGGTTTCCCGCCAGCTTCGACACTGCCCGGTGGCGCCGCGTAGAGGAGTCAAGTGGAAGTCGCGAGAAACTAAGACGATCAGTTACAGTTTTTGTGTCAAGTCATGGCACGTCAAGTACTGTTAAATCTCATCTTATGTAATCTTACGTTTAAATGCCGTTTTTATACTTAAAACTACTTCAAGACGTGTTCGGTTTATTCGCTTGCCAAAATTCATTCCCACATGCATACGTACATGGCCTATATTTCCAAATGCATATCGTAGATTTCCTGTGTTGTCTCCTGTTCGCGAGAAAAAAAAAGTTGCCATGACTTATGACTCGACCCTCGTATATACAGTATGTAGGTACCGTTCGTTATCTTTCATCTTATCATGTATCGGGTGAGTTAGCCGAGGTCGTTGCGGCATGACTGTTGGCAGTCGCTCACATCCGGGAGGCGAGGAGGTTCGAATCCCCCCGCCGGCAACCTTGAAGATGGTCTTCTGTGGTTTCCCATCTTCCTTCCAGGCAAATGCCGGGGCTGGTCCTTAACTATAGGCCACAGCCGCTACCTTCCAACTCCTCGACCCTCCCAACTTTCCTCCCCAACGGTACTTGTAGCTCACCCATTGGGTGTCCGTCTCGAAGCAGCTACAAAACTGGCGAGCCGAACATGTCCTCGGACACTCCCGGCACTAAAAGCCATACGCTAAAAAAAAAATCTTATCATGTTATGCTATCTCCATTGTTGTGTTGTACTGATAACTTCTAATCTATTTCAGATAAAATACTCAATTGCACATGCACATTAGACGAAATTTAATGGTCTACAGCTTTTATTCCGAAGGTGTTTACCGTAAATCCAATTCTTCTGGTGCTAGGAGACGAAGTTTGCGGAAAAACATGGAGTATAAACGCTTATTCACAAAAAGTAGATTTTGACAGCTCTTGAACAGTTGGAGATAGAGAAACATGTATAAATACACACTTTTAGGGAATGTTATCAGCTTCTTGGCAATGTTTTCATTACGACCAATCGTTCAAGAGATTTAAGCAAACAACCAAAAATATTCTCACATTTTGCTAGTTACGGAGTGAACTCACACAATAGCGCCGGGGACTCCTGGCGTAATAGTCACGAACACCTACAAACACATCTAAAAAATAGGGTAAAATCTTTACGATCAAGCACTTTTTGAGAGTTCATTGACTAGACTACTGCCATGATGTAGCATTACGCTGGGTTGTACAGGCCATGGCCTCGACAGCACCAGTACCTCAGTAAATCGTTTACTAAAAATAATAAACATACCGTATCTCTCTCTATAAAAATGAATGTTGCATGATAGTTTGTCTATCTGTCCCGAATGCGTTCATATACCCTCCATCCGATTGCGATGAAGCTTTGATGAGTTGTTCTGCACAGTCCCGCAAAGGTTTCTGAATTAGTAAATCCATTATATAATAGATAGCGCACGAGTAGTTTCAACAAATGAGTGACGGTGCGCGAATCGTTTCAACAAAGTTCTGTCTGCATTACTATAACATTCATCCGATTGTGATGAAACTTGGGTAAGTTGTTGTGCACACTCCCGGGAAGGTTTCTGAATTAGTAAATCCATTTTATGATAGGTGGCTCATAAGACGTTACAAAAAATGAGTATATTTCATATCTAGTGACAGTTTTTGTGCGTTTCCAAACGTTTGCAGTTTCCGGTGAGACTCGCATTTGCGATGACCATCAATAAAGCATAGGGGCAATCCCTAAGAGTACATGGACTAAATTTGGAAAATCCATGCTTCTCACATGGACAGCTGTTTGTGGCCTGCTCACGCGTCCGAAAGCCTTCTGATTTATTCATGTCGGCCTACGCACCAGACGGAAAAACAAAATATATTGTGTATCCAAAATAATTTCAATAACCAAAATTATAACACATACACTTTCTTTGATTGGCACTGCAAAGCCAACTTACTAAGTAACTCATTAATCGTCTTGATAAATAAGTTTGACCACACATCGTTGATAGACTGAACGGAATATAATATATTGGTGCTTATTTATGGGTTTTACGACGTCGTGGTCACGTAGCCTCGTGTACTTGGGCGTGTTTAGAATGTGTGTTCTCGTGATGGGTGTACCAGTGTGTACATTTGTTAAGTCAATTGAGGAGTGGTAAGAAGACGGCCGTGAAACATCCCGGCATTTGCCTGAAGTAGAAGTGGGAAAACCACGGAAAACCACTTCCAAGATGGCCGAGGTGAGAAAAAAAACTCCTCTTCTCGGTTTTGCCTCACGAGGCCGAGTGTACCCCCTTTCCAGCCCTCATACCTGAATTAACATTTCTTAGCAGAGCCGGGAATCGAACCTAGACCTCCGAGACGACAGCCAAGAATGCTAACCGCTATGCCACGAGGTGGTCAATATAATACCTTATTATTATTATTATTGTCTTAGAACCAGGTGGGTCAGTCCTGCATTATTAGCTAGAGTCACTCTTTACGTATCCTATTATTATTAAACTAATATTAACTTACTCTTGACGTGACACAGCTATGTGAGCATTCTATGAAAGGCACACCGCAATGTTGCAAACACATTAAAATGAGTAGACTACTTCCAGTGAACTAGAAACTTGAACTATGGCATGCGTAGTACTTAGGTAAGAAGTTAAGGTTACGGCATAGCTATGGTTACGGTAAAAAGAAACCCACAAAACACACAAAAGAAAATTAAAACACTATTTTAATTCGAATCAAGGAGATATGAGCTGCTAGTCGCCACAATTTTAAATCGCTCTTATAATAATAATAATAATAATAATCCTTATCATATAAATAAAACGCTAAGGTGTAGTTTCACAAAACTCAAGCTCCTAAACCAGAGGGAGTTAGGAGGTGTGGTTTGTACCAAAATCTTCCAAATTGTCTCAATAGTACAGGAAAAATCTTGCATTTCTTGAAAAAAAAAAAAAAAAAAAAAAACGGAAATATATTTATATGTTTAAAAAGTGCGTTTAAAGAAAGAAACAAGATGATATCCCCTGCCAGAACTGTGTCACGTCGAGCCCGCATAACAGTAGAGTCGGATTTGTGGTATATACACATGGGGCGACGACAAGTAACTGATCGTAAGAAATGAGCATTAAAAAAAAAATACCCGCAGTAGTGACGAATTGCTTTTTGATTTCATAAATATCGAAAATTTGTTTAAAAAGTGCGTTTAAACAAATAAAGAATACGATAGCCCCTGCCAGAACTGTGTCGCATACCAATAAGACCGGGTGAGTCGCGCGAGTAATATCGCATGGTTCCTCTAGTAATAGTAATGATTAGGGCTCTGACTTTTAGGTAAATTAATATTTTTTTGTGTAAAAACATATTTTAAGCATTTTTTCTATAAATACGAGGGCTGTTTTTTAAGTAAGGGCCGTTTTTTAAAAAAAGGTCGTTGTTAGTGCGCAAGCCGCAAGAAGCGTGCGCGCTACCTCCCGGCATCCTTTGCGCACAAGCAGGTGTCAGTTGCAGCTGTGTAGCAAACCTGTACGCTGAACTGTGCATCTTTACAATGTTCAAGATTATTGATTCGCCCGCCGTGTGTGAGGTATGATCTGTGATACGTTTTTTGAGTGCAAGAAACATGTTGGCTGCAGACATTCATCGTCAGGTTTGTGAGGTGTATGGTGATAACGCAATGACGGAAGCTAAAGTCCGAAAATGGGTACGTGAGTTCAAAAGTGGCCGTGAAAATGTTCAGATGACTTGGTGACTGCAATTGACACGAAAATTCACGAGGACCGAAGATTCACGATAACCACTCTATCAATGGATTTTCCTCAAGTGTCACCAAAGATGAAGATGTGAAAACAGCCGTGAATTCTTGGTTGTCAGAGCAGGCGGGAAACTTTTATGCAGAGAGATTTCAGTACTTAGTTTTAAGGTATGACAAGTGCCTAAATAAACAAGGCAACTATGCAGAAAAATAGAGGAAGGTATGTGAAACCTAAAAATAAATGTGGTTTCAAAATAAAATGTTCGGTAAATTTGTAAAAAAAACGGCCCTTACTTAAAAAACAGCCCTCGTACATAAATTCCTGCTTTTCACATATTAGCACATAAAAAGACCGATTATTAAAATTTTATTTAAATCAGTAGGCCTATGCTAGATATTTCAGTTAGTTGCATTTTTGGAAGAACCTGTCAGTTGTCTAATCTTCATGCAGAGCGTATGTCAGCTTGCAACTGTATTCTTCTTAACTTGTCGCCCCGTGTCACTCACTGTGGAAGCCGGGGATTTCCTTGTTCATAGCCATATTGCACCACGTCCTAGACCTCCCCATCCCCCAGCTACCTGGAAGCAGTGTCACTCACAGTGTCACTCATATGACACAATTTCTGGCACTGTGAAATGTAAGGCAGTTCTACGATGCCTAAAGTAAAATCAACTACAAGTTATCGTCTGCAGGAGAATTTAAAGATAATTTTACCTCTAATAAGGGGCGTTCTGTTCTGCCAACCATGTGGGAAAGCAATCAAGGCTGAACAGCGATCTCAAATTACACAACACCTCAAGGGGAAGAATCATATTGCCGCAGTTTCGCGCCTTCAGAAGTAGTGTTTCGCGATAATCGTCGGTCATTTGTGATGGTCAATCTGAAGATGTATCTCGTTGTGTATTGTAATGCTTCAACAGTCAGTGAGACATCGAGGGCTTTGACCTACCAAGCGTCCGCTGATCAGCCAATTGGCCTACAGATCTTGGAGTGACGCGTGGTCAGCGTGACGTGTGTCCTCAGTCGTTTTTCTTTGCTTTATTGGCCATTTTCAATCCATTTTCAAAATGGATTTCTATTGTCTTCCTTTCATAGATTCTCAGCTTCTCAAAATACTTACGATTACATTTTCTCAGCAACTATCCATCTCAAGATGCATTATCCGTTTAAATACACTGATCTGAAAAAGTTAAACTTTCCAATCATTGCATAATGTTTAAATAGTGATCTTTTACATTTCTGACATGCTGATTCCGGAGTGACGTATTTTTTATCTCTATCACATCAGGTTTTTGTGCAATATCAAAACGAAAATATGAGACACGCAAACATGCAAGATTGGTTGTTTGGTTCCTCAGTTTAGGGGCTGCGACAACACGGTCATGTAGTCCCGTGTTCGTTGGATGTGTGTAGAATCTGTCTGATACCGGTGTTAATTGTGATGGCTGTATAAGTGTGTGTTATCTGTCTTTAATTCAAGTAAGGACTGCATGCATTCGATTTTTCAAGTAGTTCCAACTTTTGATACCAAACGCCACCGTCAACGACTAACTAGTTCGGCACTTTGTTACTAGATGCCACCGCAGTCGGCTCGTGGCGACGAACGTTGGAACCTAAGAGCGTTACTCAAAGATAACCTATAATTTAGCTACACACAGGTGTAATTGGTGGAAGATTATTTATCATGCCATAAATCTATGACATGGGACCGCCGGCTTTACTTCCCCTCCGAAAGAAGGCATGCTGAGGGATTTTTAACGCTCTTAAAAAATCCGACGTCTTCGGCCGGGTTTGAATCTGCAACCTTAGGCATAGAAGCTCAGCATGCTACCAACTAAGCCACCGATGCAAGATTACTATTCTCATATGTATGGAGTGCTTCTTTCTTATTATTTCCGCTCATCTGAACACTCCTATATTTACACTGTTATAGTCATGAACATAATATAGAAATTAATGTAATGTATTGTGTAAACAAATTAGAAGAAAGGCTTAGCTAAATGTACCAAAATGTATCATACATTAAGCCTCGGAATGAATGGCAAGACCACGGTTTCAATTTTATAATGTCTTGACATAGTTTAAGAAACTTCCTTGCCTTGCTTTTCGTGTGTGAGGTCTAGTTGGATCTTCTCTAGTAATCTGCCAGCATATTTTTATTCCATTTCCCTTGATATCTTCGTTCCAATTCCCTTAGATCCTGGTGGAATCGGTTTCCTTGCTCTTCGCTCAGCATTCTTAGGTTCTCAGGGAAATAGTCTAGATGGGAATGTAACATGTGCACTTTCAAATTCATTTTCAGCCCATATCTTGGAAAGAAACAAGCATCCTATCCACCATTTGTTTGTAGTCTGAATCCTTTCTGTTACCAAGAAAGTTTTTGACCACATCCCGGAATGTTTTCCATGCCGATCGTTCTGTACCACACATCACATATTCAAAATTAGCATCATAAATAAGTTTTCTGGTATCTGAACCTGTGAAGATACAGTCTTTGATTTTGGCATTACCGAAGCCTGGGAATATAAGGTGCGTTCAAAAAGTAACGAGCCGGAGGCTGGAATGCACAAACCGGTGACGTCAGCGGCTAAACGTGGCGTGTGTAACGAGGTGTGGTTCCGACCAGAGCGTGGAAGGTCACAGCCCGCCGCTAGAGGGCACGCGTGCACGTCACGTGACGATACAAAGCGAGCAGCAGCATGCATCAATCGTCCAACCAAGACCAAGACAGTAGGCCATTCGACAAGCTTCCTTGTGTAGTTGAGGACTGTGGGGCACCCATTGGGCACACACTTTGCGCAAGTACAGTCGTTCCTTCATGATGGTGTGCACACTTCCGACGCTCAATCCGACCACGGCGGCTATGGCGTTCACTGTCACTCGGCGGTCCTGGGTAATGAGTGCATCAACCAGCTAGACGTTGTCATCGGTAATGCAGGGGAGTGCCCCCGACCGGGCATCATCGGCTAACGACACCCGTCCTTCCCTGAAGCGCTTGTGCCACGCCTTGACCCTTGCAAGGGACATTCAGTGTTCGCCGAACACTTGTGACATTCGGCGATGAATGTCCTTTCCCCCTACTCCTTTCGCTGTCAGAAACCGAAAAACACCTCTTTGCTCTTCGTTGGACGCCTCCGTGTCACTGTTTGCAATGCGACTGGCAACGTTGGACGATTGATGCATGATGCTGCTCGCTTTGTATCGTCACGTGACGTGCACGCGTGCCCTCTAGCGACGGACTGTGACCTTCCACGCTCTGGTCGGAACCACACCTCGTTACACACGCCACGATTAGCCCATCTCGTCACCGGTTTGCGCATTACAGCCTCCGGCTCGTTACTTTTTGAACGCACCTTATAGATGACATAGGTTCTGAAAGCATTCACCTTCATTGTTTAGAGTCTTAACGAATTGCTTCATAAGCCCTAGTTTGATAAGCGAAGAAACCAGTATCACGGACTTGTCAACGAGAGTTTTTTGTTTTATGTTTTTCGAGCCTACAATCCACTGTCTACGTGGCCATTATTTTTGGGTCCAGTGATGTAACCTTGTTCGACAATCTCAAAATACTTACAATTACATTTTCTCAGTAACTATCCATCTCAAGGTGCATTATCCGTTTGAATATCGTAACACAGACACACACACATGAATCACAGAAGAATCACCACATGCAGTCCCATTTGTTATTCCATACAGCAACCCTGAATCAATACTTTTTATTAGGGTACGCTTAACTATTTAGGAAGTTCGTCACTTGATGCCTGGGATCAGTGGTAAATATAGTTTGCGTCAGTTTAAATGAATTACGGTAGTTATCAGTCCCTTCCCTATGATGTTGTTGTTCGTCACTCGTGTTTGCAGAACTGGCTTTTATGATGCAACATGAAAGTTAGAAAGTATCCAGCATGAGTTGATCATCGTCCGTCACATAGCTTTAACTTACATTGTATTTGCATAATGAGTAATAACTTCTTGCATTAGCCAGATATCTTATAATCCAAACTCTATTGAGCATTGATACATTTCACTTCATGTAAGTTATTGATTGGCACCATCTATAACTGTTGTGCTATTGCAGCAAGTTTAAGGAAATATGTTGGCAGCATTGCCACGGCCGAAACATTTTCTTAAAAAAATACATAACTTGTTCGTTTCCAAGGAGTCCCTGATCTGTCAGATGCTGAGCATCCTGACGGAAGGCTGCTATAGACAATCAAAATAATTGATGTCGATAATCAAGTTGCAGTGAGAGTTGATGGTAGAAGGAGTTCTTGGTTAAAGGTTGTTAGAGGAGTGAGGCAAGGCTGTAACCTCGCACCACTACTGTTTATTTTATATAATGGTCCGTTTGCCGAAGGACGGAGTCCCCCATTACTAGCAGGTCATCAGCATAGGCCAGACTGCTTACCTTGTTTCCACCTAGGTAAGCAGTCTGGCTTACGCTGATGACCTGGTAGGAATGGGGGATTCCGTCGAAAGCTTGCAAGCCAACATGTTAAAACTTGAACAGAAATGTAGGCAGTATGGTATTTGCAGTTCCTCCAAAGCCATTACCAACGTCTTTGGAACATCTCCCGTGGAGGAGATCACAACTGGCAAAATTCTCACGCATTTTAGTCCCCATAGTTTTCATATTTCTTTAGCCAACGGAGCGTATATGGGTAGTTATTGTTATTATTATTATTATTATTATTATTATTATTATTATTACCCGATGACAAACAAACTGCAAGGATAAATGGATACAATAACTAAAACTTAATTTACAAAATGAAATATTTTTGAGAGTCCAATATGAATTAGAATAAATATTGCTGTAAAAGAACAACATGTTCTTTCCTGGATTTTATCATTTTTCGTTCCATAAGAAATGTATTATTCTAAGGTACATACATGGTACAGTACCCTAAATTATGATACGGTTGGTAGCACCATCCTGAAAAAGTCCCTCGGATTCGTAAGTTCAAACCACAGGTGACTTGATCGGTCGGGCATCGGCTGTGGTTCCAATAGACGATGGTTTTGTATAGAATGTTTCGTCTGATTTCAGCATGTCATTCAACCCGATAATAGGACTTAATTTCGATGAATAAATGAGCATAGTCTTGAATTATTTTGCAAAACTTACAACACCCCATATTCCAAAGTGAAACGACACGACAATGCTGACAGAAATACGAAGTTCCTTCATGCGTCCGTGACTTTATGCGATATTATTTTATAACTTTGCTGCCGTAGCAAATTTAACTGACGTAATAATAGCAGCCATGAGTCAGCCCCCTCTCCAATTAGAATATTTCAGTCCAACTTGTGGATATTACTAGGTATAGATTTGCATACGATGGCACCGCCAGACATGACTTTTGATCATTAATATCAATGTGTTGGTTCCTTCCCTGTCAGACCCGCTTGCCTAACTGGGCAAAACAACATATCTTCTCAACATATCCCTAATTTAAAAGCACATTTATTGAGAGTGCGCAGAAGCGCCATTGAGATCTTTAACATCGCGAGCAATGCTGTAGCAGGCGCGGATTCCTCCCCTCTAAGGAATTATAAGGGAACGAACAAAAATTAATGCACCAGACTTCATTTTCACATTTGTGCAGCAAACATCTCACCAGACACACTCCCTGTCAGCTCAAAAAAATTATAAATAATCTTTAAATACAAAATAAATGAAAGTTTAGTGATCCGACACGGGACTTCCCTTGGAGAATATTCTCCTTCGAGCCGCGTGTCTGCAAGTGCGACAGACTTTTGTCAGTAGAGACCCCGCAACTTAGGATTGTTTTTTACAGGTTGAAACACCAATAAGTCAAGTTATAATTAATCTACCAACCTCAACAAGGTCTCTAATATTATAGATCAATTCACAAGGAATGTCCTGAACTTAAGTTGAGAAAAAATATGTTCCCATTCAAAAACTGAATACAAAGAAAGAAAAACAATATTTTCTAAATTTTGCATTTTTGAAATAATATGTTATACTTCTCGGTATTATAGTGATAAGCTCGCTACCTCGTGTCTCGCTGGCATCGGGAGAGCGTGGGTTCGAATCCCACGTCGGCCGTCTTGAAAATCGTTTTCGTGGTTTCCCAGTTTCACCACCAGGCAAATGCCGGGACAGTTCCTTTTAATAGGTCCTTCCAATATCCCTTCACCCACCCATCCTGATAAAAAATGTACATGGTCATTGGCTGCATTAATTTAAAAAATATAGTGATAACCAATAAACTTTAGTAGGGGACATCAAAAACACTAATGTTAATAGTTAAGTAAAAGAAAAATTGAAATTAATTAATTGTGGTAGTTGTTAGGTGATCTCAAAAAGTGCCAACATTAATGTTTTACCCCCCCCCCCTTTATTTACATTCTTGTTAACCACTAAAAGAACATTCAAAACGTTTGGGAATTTTCTTAAAACTTATATGAATACCTTATAGCTTGCCACGGTAGGTGAGTGGTCAACGTGTCGGTGTACTAACCACAAGCTTGTAGGTTAGCGCCTGGCCGTGGTAAGTGATTTTTGAAAGGTGGAAAAAATTACGACACCATGTCATACGATGTTGGCATGTCCAAGAACCCATTTGAATTCAGTAGGCCGTGTTCATAATGGCAAAATTAATCTCGGAAGTTTCCGCCAACACAAAGTTCCTCTTTTCTCTACTAGAAAGCGCTATAGTGTTCAAGGAGCTTAAATATCTAACCTCCTTGACTTTCATAGTGCTTCAAGGAACAACGAAATTCGACATGCAAGCTACCCTTTGGGTGTCAAATAACAAAGCTTGCACCCAGCATCCGAGGCCATACGATATTATTATTATTATTATTATTATTAAGTTATTAATACCTTATGAGCATGCACTGCAGAACGCTTTGCGGGCTTTACGCGACACAGTTCTGCCAGGGCATATCGTTTTTATTCAACATTAAAGGACAACGTATGACACAAGTTCCTCATGTTTTTCAGCAACTTATGATTTTTCCTGAGCTATACAGGCAAGGGTACAACTTATCATCCATACTTTTCAATCTCTACATTCAACAAGCAATGAAGGAAATCTATACTAATATATAGAAATGAGATGGTGTGTGTCTGTGTATTACTCAATCACGCAAAAACCACTGGTCCGATTTACATGACATTTTACATGGAAGTAGCTGATTTACCTGGTTAACATATAGGCTACTTTTGATTTCGATGCACTATTTAAAGATGGCGACCATTTCAGTGACGTCACTACACCCTTTGGCTTCCAACGTTCGTAAATAAAAAGAGAACGCTAAGAAATAGAAAACTTTTGATTGGATATACGAGGTTTAACATTTAATTTTCAATCTGAAAGGCCCTTATCACTTTTCGTGTATCTCCAACGGTTAGCGAGTAAAACTTAATTTTGTGCAAAAAACACGGTCAACGCCGAGCGGTGTGGTTGGACAAAATGTTCCATCCTTACTCTCCCTCCACGCAGCACCTCGCCTATCCCCTGTTTTAACTGTCACCTTGACATTTTAATTTATTTGTGACCCGCAGCGAAGCACGGGTACTTCGGCTAGTTAGAGATACATTTAAAGAAGGAGTAAAGATTCAAGAAGAAATATTATCAACTCTGACATTTGCTGATAACATCGTTATCTTAGCCGATTCACCAGAGGATTTCAATGGGGTTTTAAATGGTCTGGACTCCGTTTTGAGGAAAGAACTATGAAGAAAATCAATAAATGCAAAACAAACATGATGGAATGCAGCCGAAAGAAATCATAAATTTCTGCTGACGTACAATTGGCAGGTGAAAAGAGAAAGATCGTAGGAGACTTATGTTCCTTAGCAAGCGAAATAACCTGTGATGGACGAAGCAAAGAGGCTATGAAAAGTAGGTTGGCACAGGCGGGGTATGCATTTCTGCAGAAAATAAATCTATTGACATTGAATATAGATTTAGGTAGGCTATTAGGTAGTCATTTTTGAAAGCCTTTCTGGAGCGTGTCGCTCTATGGAAGTGAAACTTGGGACTATTGGCGCAGCAGAAACGAGAAGAATAGAAGTGTTTGAAATGTGGTGTTACAGGAGAATAATGAAGATCAGATGGGTAGATAAAGTAACAAATGAAGAGGTATTAAGACGAGTGGTTGGTTGGTTCCACAGTTTAGGGGCTGCAACAACGCGGTCATGTAGCCCCGTGTACTTTGGGTGTGTGTAGAATCTGTCTGATAACTGGTGTTAATTGTGATGGCTGTATTAGTGTGTGTAACTGTTTTTAATTCCAATAAGGACTGCAGACTTTGAATTTTTCAAGTAGTTCCTACTTTTGCCGCCAAACGCCACCATCAGCGACCATCTAGTTCAGAACTTAGTTACCAGATGCCACCGCAGTCGGCTCTAAAAGACGAGTGGGACAGGACAGATGTATCTGGCGACTGGTTGTTAGAACATAGCATAATGGCTTGCAATCCGGGCAAGATGAGCGCTGCCAACACTAGGATCCCAATCTACCTAATGAGAGCTTGAAAACCCGGAGAAAATGGCCACTGCCAACCTCAGGACTAGAACAGAACGTAATGAAATATTGATGACGCTCCTTTGACAACCAATGAAGCAAAAGCCGAAAACTCGCATATTGTTTTGTGTTGCCAATTTTATCGACAAGTGACCAAATTTCGTAATGAATGTGTTTTCTCTATTGGTAACATGATGATGACGATGATGATGATGATGATTAGAGACGAGAATTTGCCTATTTGCCTATTTTATTCCTGTGTTTAGAAACGTAGGCTTTCGAGATATAAATCCGTTTTAGGTTCTTTTAGGCTAGATTTCGTTGGTTTTATTGTGCCTATAAATGCCTATTTCAAGGGTCTGTGCCTATTTGTAGTATAATTGTCTCTTTGATGCCTTTTGACTGTATTTTAAAGTGCATTCTATTGCAGCTGGTTTGCTCGACAGAATTATATTCTCATTTCTCAATATGTGTTTACCCCACGAACAAGAATGGGAATTCTCGAAAGTCACCAGAAATAGCGCCTGGGATCTCGATATTAAGCCTCCAAACTTGCACAACCCTTCGTTTTGTATTTCGCTTTTCTTTATATTGAAAATTTACCCGTTAGTATGTGTGTGAATTAATATCATAAACGTTATGCTGATTGAATAACAAAAGAACTAACTTAGTGCCATGTTTTCGCGTTTTTTTTTCAATATTAAGCCTCCAAAGTTAAAAACCCTTCGTTTCAGGTATCGTCCCCTTCAAAAGCCGCGTTAGGTTGGCGCTGCAACCTAACAGTGAATTAATATACAGTATATCCTGTACGCGTCTGAGTGTTGAATGGGCAGGAAGTTAAAAGCGGCCAGGAGGGATGTGATCCAGCTGGCAGTTAAAATGCCGCGGCGATCACAGTGGGTTGGTGCTGTAACCTATCTTGTGTTAAATGGACAGGCAGTTTAAAGCAGCTTGGATGGATGCGATCTAACTGGCAGTGGGTGTAGCATGGCCTCTTACCGAGATAGATGGAAACTTGGTGGTCCCGTCTTGAGCTACTGCTGCCATGCAGCCAGGAGGGATGCGATCCAGCTGGCAGTGAAAATGCCGCTGCGATCACAGTGCGTTGGTGCTGTAACCTATCTTGTGTTGAATGGGCAGGCAGTTTAAAGCAGCCAGGAGGGATGCGATCCAGCTGGGAGTGAAAATGCAGCCGCGATCAGTGCGTTGGTGCTGTAACCTATCTTGTGTTGAATGGAAAGGCAGATTAAAGCAGCCAGGAGGGATGCGGTCCAGCTGGGAGTGAAAATGCAGCGGCGATCAGTGCGTTGGTGCTGTAACCTATCTTGTGTTGAATGGACAGACAGTTTAAAGCAGCTTGGAGGGATGCGATCTAGCTGGCAGTGGGTGTAGCATGGCCTCTTACCAAGATATATGGAAACTTGGTGGTCCCGTCTCGAGCTACTGTTGCTATGGAGATGGCCGGCCTTGCTATTACTTCATCAGTTTATTGTCTGCTTTTATTAGCCCTTGCTTGAGTGCAAAAAGGCCGAAATCAGAAGAATGAGAAAGACTATCGAAAATTCATGTAGCCAGCCGTTCCTTCTAGGTCATAAACTATGTGTATGCAAAATTTGGTTGAGATTGGTGGAACGGTGTAGATTTGTATACGGAAAAAATCCACCCACTCACCCACATACATACATACATACATACAGACTTTCACATTTATATATAAGATAAGTATGTTATTAAATTATAAGTTGCTTATTGTTAATTCTTTTTATAGTAATTAAATGTGTTATTAAATTACAAGACATTTTTTCATGCCTATTTTGTTGCCTATTTTACACGTTAGTGCCTATTTACTTGCCTATTTTGGCTATTTTAAGAGCCTATATGCCTGCCTATTTTAACTGTTTTTAGTGCCTATAATTCTCGTCTCTAATGATGATAATTGTTGTTTTAAAGGGCCTAACATCTAGGTTATCGGACCCCAATGATCTGGGTGATAGCGAAAATGACAATGAAGTGGAAACCAGAACGAACATTAAGTGAGAAGGAAAATACTTACAAAAAGGAACTCAGATTTTAACTACTCACAAAATGGAGAGTGGTAATACTTACAAAAGGGAATTTAGAACGAAAACACTCACAAAAGGAATAGATAGAAAAATACGCACAAAATGTAGGTTAGGTTCAAAATACGTAGACATTCAATGTAGAGTCTGAATACTTTACTTACAAAATGCAAGTGAAATTCAAAATACTTACAAAATGCAAATGAGAGTGAAAATACGTACAAAATGCACGGTAGATTCAAACTACTCAATTGGATGGACAATAGGCTACTTACAAAATGCAATTTAGATTGAAAATACTTACAAAATGCAATTTAGATTCAAAATACCCACAAAACGCAATTGAGAATCAAAATACTTGCAAAATGCCCACCATTAAAATGCAATTTAGATTGAAAATACTTGCAAAAAACGGTTTAGTTTGAAAATACAAAATGCAATTGAAATTCAATATACTCACAAAAGTCCCATCCCCTATATTGAAAGATTTACTAAAAAGCAATTTAGATTGTCAATCCTTACATAATGCAGTTGAGGTTGGAAACACTCGCGAAATGCAGTTTACTGTAGATCGAAGAGACTTACAAAATGCAATGAAGACTGAAAACACCCACAAAATGGAGTGTAGATGCAAAAAAAGCTAAGTGGAATTTAGATAGACAGTTAACACACACAAAATAAAACAGTGCGGGAACCTTAAAGAGAAAAGGAAAGATAACGAAAAGAAAACAAGAGGTCTGACCCCTCGAAGGAGGAGGGATCAGGAAAGATGAGACAAGGGCCAATTAAGGCGGGAAAGTGAAAGACTCCCTAGGCCTCGGATACCCTAATACCGTCGGGGTCGGAAAAAAACAAGAGTTGACCAAGGGAGGTCGACAGGAAAGAAGACGGAGAGGAGCCCGACACAAGTAAGTGGAAGCAATGCCGGACTCAGCTGGGGTCCCGTGGTCGCAACCCACGTCCCACTAGATGTGAGCCCCTGGGAGATCTATTGGTAACACAGTCACGTTGGACTACCTAGCGATCAAGTTGGCAACACTGATGTTGAAGCTTTAGTGTAATGAATGCCAATATCACTTCAGAAATGGGATGGCGATCACTTCACCCCACTATGAACACGCGAGATCAGACACATGTCCCTCAAATTTGGGGAATCCGGAGTCCTCCTGGGGTGCATTTATAATTACAGATATGTTGAACTGGCAGGACACGCGAACTGCTAACGGTCCGCCAACAGTCACGTTATCAATTCATGTCCTTCACCAGGATTACACGCCAACGTCCATGGACAATGAGTTTCATAGCAGTGAGAGACTCGACATGAGTCAGCTTCATCTCATTAGTCAGACAAGGTCGTGTGTTCGACGTGCCGTATCATAGCGAGTTCTTCCACACTAATCCCAAGCAAATGATTGGACAAGTCCCGAAACACCCAAGGTTACAATTAGGGACCGGATTTTTTGAAAATTCATATGCGCATATGCAAATGCATATTTTGTGGATGTATTGTTTTTGTTTTGTTTTGTTTTGCATATTCTGAACATAACAGCATATTTTAACAAATAATTTGAAATTAAGTATATTTTAAAACATCTTGAACAAAAGTGGTTTTGCCTGCGTGTTGGACATCCCTTGTAAGAAACGTTTTGAGCAACAGTATTCTAAGCGTGGCTATTTCAAGAAGGGAATATGGTGCGACATTCCTTTCACCATTTCGGCAGTCAGTAGCTTTGTGAGGAGTTTATTCAGTGTTACTTTATCCTTAGTCTCAATATACATTCCTCAAAATGCTTGAAGAAAAAAAGCAGCAGTGGTTGTCATCAAATAATAGTGATTATTCAACTAATGGCGTTGTCGTCTATTGTCAAATATGCTCGAAGGAAGTGAAATGTGAAAAGAAATTTCAATTTTAACAACATGCAAAAACGACTGCACATATTACGGCAAATTAGGGAAAGGAGAGATATTGTTAAGTGCATATTTTTCAATTTTCAATGCATATTTTCTACATTTTAGTGCATAATTGAGAGCATATTTTAATCATCTTCGGTGCATAAATGCCCGGTCCCTAGTTACAATACTGTGAAGTATTAACACAAAAGAAGGACATTCACTGGCTTTTATTCTGACTCGCCCAGATGTCACAACAACGGCCACCATAACTTTGGCTTACTTGAGGACAATGTATCTAAAACTATCCCAAACCTGAAGTTGCAAACTTATCTTTTGCTTTTGAATCACACTATAGTTCTATGGGTTCTTTAAAATGTTCTGGCAGTACGCTAACAATGTCAATAGAAGTATGAGTCATTCCACATCCCCGCGTTACTATCTCCCATTTATGACTCAGAAGAATTTAGTATAGGCTAAATTGTGAAGTTACACGTTTTAGTTTACTCAGATCCCTTCACTAATAACAAGTGGAAAAGTGAAGAGAAGTGTTTCATTTTACAGAGGTGTGCAATTTATTAGACTGAACGCCTGTTTTCCAACATTTCATTTTTATCTCTTTTATGAATGAAAGCAGTAAACTTGTTTGCAAGGCGGTGAAATTATTTCAAACGTTTAATTATTAGTCTTAATTACAATTTCTTTTCAAAAATTGACTAAAATTATTTGTATTATTATTTCCACTAAAATAGTAGCCTTAGTAATGCAGACACGTTTCGTTTTGATTATTTTAGCTCTTTTAGTGAAATTTGAAGAAATTTGAAGTCTTTCATTACTGATGGTCCAATCTTGAACTATGCAAAGATTCGTGGGCAAAGGATTGAAATCACCTGATTTAGATGGTGCATCCCTAAGGAAATGAAAGAAGAAAAAAAGGATCCAGCTCAGGTATCCCTTAGAATCTCCAATTTTGAAAGTTACCAGACGCAATATCTTATGGGAAAAGTTGTAAGTCCATAGGAGAGAAAGCATCACTACGTAGGTTCTTTAATAGGAGCGCTATGAAAGTCAAGGAGGTTAGATATCTAAGCTCCTTGACTTTCATAGCGCTTTCTTGTAGAGAATGGAGGAACTTTGTGTTGGCGGAAATCCCGAGATTAATTTTGCCATTATGAACACGGCCTACTGAATTCAAATGGGTTCTTTGACATGCCAACAACGTATGACATACGTGTCGTGATATTTGTCGCCTTTCAAAAACCACTTACCATGGCCAGGAGCGAACCTGCAAGCTTGGGGTTGGTAGTCCGACACGATAACCACTCACCCATCGTTGCAAGCTACTACGTAGGGTAGTAAACATAAAATAAAATGATTTTCAATAAAAATGTGTGATTGATTTACATTCTTTGTTTAGTCTAATAATTTGCATACCTCTGTGTATGTTTAGTTGGTCAAACTGTAACATGTCCTATCAGTAAGTGTTTGGGATTGATGACGAGTATGTACTCGACCTTACATGAATGGCAGGATATCCTTAGTGAGGCACACAGTAACAATGAATGTGTGGATGACCTCACTGTTCCGTCATCAATCCGACTGGACCTTATTACAGTATTCTCATACAACTAAGAAGGGGTGTCCCCATGTGCAGTTAGAAAATACTGACCACTTTGACAAGAGCAAATTCTGGTTTCAACAGGGGCGGGTGTTTTTTCCCGTCCTTAGCCAACCTCATGGGAGGATGCGGCCGTGGCCTAATATGCGGCATTTGACTGGAGTTAAAAATGGAAAACCATTCCTAGGGCGGCCGATGGTGGGGTTCAAACCCTGCCCGATGGCCTGCCACTGTCGGTAACAGTGAGCGTCAATTCTGTGGATTACAATGTTTTCTTACTTCGGCGAATCGCAAAGCCTGGTGCCACGTGATTTTCAGGTGAATATTCCATCCCGCCGCCATATGGATTCAAACCTTGGTCGTACGAGTGAAAGGCTACTGCAGACTACCAGACATAACAATGTTCAATAACAGCAGTGCCTCTGTAGATGAAACTGAAGAGCTTAGTCACCGGTACAAGTGAAAATACAATATTCAGTGCTGCCAGCTTTGGCGTCAAGTCGCTAGATCTAGCGATTTGTTAACATATTTTGATAATAAGATATATTTTTAATAGGGATTTAAGACGTTTTAGAGATACAAGTAGCCTATTGTTTTCTGTTACTAGCACAGGATTTCAGAAACAAGGTTTGCTCCAGAATTTGCTTCCGCTGTAACAAACATGCAATAGAAACAGACTTCATTTGTCAAGATTAACTTCATACAAAGAAAAGAGGGAACTATTATACTGACACAACCTACTTCAATTCGTCGAGAGTGAAATTACGTACAAAGTAGAAAATGTGCTACAAACAAATTGTAAAAGGATGTTCTGTGCTCTAAGTGCGTGGTTTTAGTGACACACAGGTGCTGGAATTTCGTTCTTAGAGATACAAAATTTCTTTGACGTGCCAGTAAATCTGACTCAATGTCTGAAGGATTGGTTGTTGTTCTTCTTCTTGTTTTAAGGTCATCTGCCCCTGATTTCTGAAGGAAGCTAACAGAATTACGTACGTAACATTTCACTTCAAAATCTCAAAAAATCTCACATGCATTGACTGGGAATCGAACCCGTCCACATTGATGAAAGACAAGCAGCTAGACCACTGTACTGTACTGTGTTATGTGTTGTAGAATAACCTTCGGCTAGTGCACGCTTCAACAAATGAGAGCTCTTGACATGGTAACTAGGTGCCCACGCTAATCCCAGATAGACCCTCAGCGCAGACCCATGTCAATAATGTAAAACGGAGGCTAACGTTCGAACATTGGTTGGTTCCTCAGTTTAGGGGCTGCGAAAACGCGGTCATGAGCCCCGTGTACTTTGGGTGTGTGTAGAATCTGTCTGATAACCGGTGTGAATTGTGATGACTGCATTAGTGTGTGTTATCTGTTTTTAATTCAAGTAAGGACTGCAGACGATAATTTCAAGTAGTTCCTACTTTAGCTACCAAATGCTACCGTGCACGACATCTACCTGTGAACTTGGCTACTACTAGTTGCCATCGCAACCAGCGCCTGGTGACGAACATTGGAACTTAAGAGCATTCATCAAAACTAACCTACAAATTTTGCTTCACACAAGTTTAGTTAGAGGAAGGTTCTTTTACATGCCATAAATCTATGACATGGGCTCGCCGGCTTTATTTCCCCTCCGAAGGAAGGCATACTGAGGAGCAGTCTTAAAAAATCTGACGACTTCGGCCGGGTTTGAACCCGCGACCTTGGCCATAGAAACTCAGCACGCTACCAACTACGCCACCGAAGTCGCCAACGTTCGAAGATTGGCAACCTTGGCAATGAGGCTCGCTCCATTACCCCAAATGTTGCCCATTAATTCTGACACACAAAAATACCGTATGAAAAGTTGGAAAACTTTCCATTTTCAAGCTAAAATCCTATAAACATGTTCATGATTTCGAAAAAAGAATGTGTTTATTCCCAAATAAGTATAACCTATATAACGAAATAGTCGCAGTGTAATATAGTGAAATGGACGAAACTAAACCAAATGTTCTTACCCTCAGAACCAGGGGCAGATGGCCTCGCTGTTTCGCCCCTTAAAACAATAAAAACTAACTAACCAATCCCCATAACCAACACCTAGTCGAGTGTATTACAGTAGCCTAAATGCTGCATGAAGTGATTTAACAAAATATTACATCAATTTCTCCAGTACCGGACAATTTAAAAGGGGCGTTAAACCCATCACATTAAATCATTTCCCAGTCAATGTCACTAAATGGACTGATATCCTCATCTTCACTGCCGTAACCATCGCACTGATGTCGAAAAACGTGACCTCGATGTGATATTTTCTATCCGTGTTCACTCTCTTTCTCTCTCCCATAGAAGAGCGAACACACACGTAGAATATAAAAATAGATTCTACATTTATTTTCATAATAACTTAGCCTATCATGTCGCTAATAGGAAATGTGAAATATTGTTTATTGTCATGTTTAAACTCCTAGGCAGGGGCAGATGACCTCGTAGTTCCGCCCCTTAAAACAATAACTAACAACACAAGTAAGTCCACTTGCTTGGTGCTACCATCTGGGGGAATAAGAAACAACTAAAAAGAACTTTGGAAAGAGAAAACTCGCAGTGTTGTCTGCGGATGTGTACAGGAATGTAGGCGACTTGAGAAACAGCTGAAGTCTAGTCTGCTATGTATGGAAACGTGTGGGGAGCACGGCGTGGCTCAGACTCGTGGGTTCGAACCCTGCAGCAAGGCCACGCGTGTAACTCGAGAGCGAAGGGCGGACTGGAGTGAAATCAAGTTTAGTAACTAACACGTCTCCATGTTTTAATGTTCCGCGCCGTGTTGGATCGTTGCTCAATAGTAGACGGACTGCACTCGAAAGACCAGTGGGTTCGAATCCAACCGTCAATAGTTTTCCCAGATGTTTCATTTTGCAAGTGTCGGGACGTCCTTCTAATAGGCCACGGCTGCTTCCTTCCAACTCCTCGCCCGCTCCGTTGGTGTAAAGAAGGGCATCCGACCGTAACAACTACTGCCACATAGGAACTTATCTCAGCTGATAGTGGAATAATACGGGATAGACCATTACACATCGCTCTCAGAGTCCCCGACAGAAATCTAAAACGGAGGCTTACAGGACCTATTTATTATTATTATAATGATTGTGTTGAAAACCCTCGTAACTATGGGCGCCCGCAGGGGGGGGGGGGGG
Organism: Meconema thalassinum; assembly: GCA_946902985.2. Classification (NCBI taxonomy): domain Eukaryota; kingdom Metazoa; phylum Arthropoda; class Insecta; order Orthoptera; family Tettigoniidae; genus Meconema; species Meconema thalassinum. The sequence goes on along the minus strand of OX336396.1, from coordinate 295,313,638 downwards.
GGCAAGGAAAGGCCGTGCCCTCTCCCCTCGGGAATCACGAGAATATTTCGATTGTCTATTGTTACACCAGTTTATTTCATAAATTGAAGTTACTGATTTAGATGTAGGGATAATTCTACAGTTTTAATTAATTTGAAAATATTTCCAGTTATTTAGAAAAGCGGCGAACTGGTTTTACATTACCATTTTAATGAACTGCTTAATTTTTATTTTTGTCGATGACGATACAACTACGTTTTACCTGTTTTTAAGAAATGAATATTATGACGATGATTCACAAAGAAAAGCGAACTTCTATGGACAAAAACTCCAAACTAAAAGAAACTATTCCTCCCATTCATGCCATTGAGATAATGAACCAAACGGGTTCAGAGCAGCCAAATAAAGAGAATGTCACGAAGCAAGTAAAAAATGAAACGGAAATGGGGGGGGGGGGGGGGGATACGTCTCATTACCTAGTGACAGCTAGGTAATAAAATGAACATTATTACTTTCTCCCCCTGGAAAAAAAATATCCTGCGGGTGCCCATGCTCGTACCGAATGTGATAGTGATGCGATGTTGTTCAGACCAGACAGTTTCAAGGATGCGCAGTTGAATCTATGAAACCGCCACGACTGATCTCAGGTAGTTATTGAATTCCTTGCGCTCAAAATGCAAAAAGAAAACTACATCAAGTTTCGGACTCAGATACTGCGGCTTTACAATCATGTTATTTAAGCCTGTATGAAGAACGAGTGAGTGAGGCTGCAGCATCTCCCCAAATACCGTTCCCCTAAAACGCTGAAAACGATACGGGACAATTAAAGTAAACTTTAACTATCTTTTCTGCAGACTTTGATAGCATTTAAACATTTTAGACAAAATATTGAGCACTTAAGAACTATGAGCGGCCCGTGACCTACGCTCATTGAAATTGATCAAGCACTAACATGAAGTTATTTAGTATTTGAAGAAAATTGAACTCTTGTATTTACAACTCAGCAATTATTCTAGGTTTGTGCCGTGTCTTGTGTGGGGTTTCGCCTAGAACACCAAGCTGGCTCATCGGCGGGCTCTTGGTGTCCCCGCCCGGACCCCCACAGGAGTGACGAACTGCGCGCCACCTCCCTTTATATTAGGTGCAACTGCACCACTAGACTGCGAGAACTAAAAGCTCAAGCAGCCTTAACCTCCCTTTGAACGCTTCCAAAAAATTAAACGAAAATTGCGGTCACCTAGTGACAGCTAGGTAATGAAGTGAAAATTATTACCCCCCCCTTCTTTTATTTGGAAGCCTTCATAAGGAGGTTAAGACTGCTTGAGCTTTTAGTTCTCGCAGTCAAGTGGTGCAGTGGAGGTGGCGCGCAGAAACAATTTCCAGTGTCATCTTGAAATGACGGGGACAGTTATATAAGGTGGCAAATACCATCACTGAACTGCCAAGAGTGGGCAAACCCATTTGGTATATTAAGTGAAGTGAATTGCTTTAAGTTCTCCGCTAGCTTCGAATAAACGTGGGGAAAAGTATTGTAATCTACCAATATAGTCGCTAGGTCGAAGGCACATTCTACGACTCGAATGGGGAGAAGTTCACTCAATGTTCAAACCCCGGTGCTAAGAGTGAGCATACAGAATGTCTACTATCATATTTGAAGTTACGAGGGGTCAGTCTATACGAGCAACGACATCTCAATTTCTTTAATTTAAAATAATTGAAGCGCTGAGTTCAACAAGGGGACTAGTCCACTGGAATGCACTCAGCGTTTCACACTAGGCACATACAGTAAGTTACTGTAGGGAAATTCCTCTGTTAACTGTCTGCTTGAGGAAACTGCCGCATGCACTCTTGACTACAGTAGTTTCCACTGGAGAGAGGAGTTATGACAGTGACGATCAACGCTCTGAATCATCGCCGTATATAATCCTCAAGCCTTGCTGTTGGTAGAATTGGCAACACTGAATAGAGTCCTTAAGTTCTATAAACACGTAAGACCACATGCTAAGTTTTATTCATGACAGCATCTAAAAGCAGTTCGTACTAACTATTTCAACACCCGTGACATTCCTCGTGGTAAATTAGACCTGCTGCAAGTGTTGTAGAAGTGAGTAGGGCAAAGGGAGGTATGTTGGTGATAAAATAACGTTTTCATTGATATATCTGTCATTAACGAGTATCCATACTAGCCATTTTATAGCAGTAAACTATGCTACTATAGTATAACTGAAATAGCATTATTAATTATTTTGAATCCATATTGTTCATAATAAAATATATTATATTATTCGAAATTTGGCAGGTAACTTCGTGACAGGGGTAGTTAATTTCGTGATAATCGTAAGGTAAAAATACTTACTACTTTTAGTGTATATTAATTGATCACACAAGAAATACATGATATCTTACCAATTAATTAATGTCCTCTTCATTTTCATAGTCTTTACTCGGAATCACTTCCCATTTCATCAGTACAGTAACAGTAACTGATCGGAATTTCTTGTATAAAATCCTTCAAGGAGATCCAGGGAACACGTGTTCGTTTTGATGCTTGATAAACTGACATCTTCTGCTCTGTTACCATTTTAGCAGCTGTGACTAACTGCTTTGATTCACACTGCCGGTATTTTGTTTTTTTCTTTTGGCATATTGACCGATAATGCAAAGGTCAGGTGATTTCGTGATGCATTAAATTAGGAAAAAATATGCAAATCTAGAGAATAAATTTAATTCTGAATAATTTCGTTGGTATAAAGTATGATTTAATGCTAAACTGCACACTTAACTCACTACAGGCATAACTATCAAGTCACGCAGTAATGATGTTCAATTTAATGCATTATCAGTAAGGTAATTTCGTGATACCCTAAATTAAAAATTTAACGTAATAGCTTGATAGTATAAAAATTTAACATAATAGCTTGATAGTAAATTTAATCCTGAACAAATTTCTTCATATGCATTGTTATATTATTGTTACGTGCCACCCCCTAGTGGCACCTTTGTTAACTGGATTACGGTGGGTAGGGAGCACAACACCAATTACTGCTTAAAGAAATAATTAACTTTATTGTGGCCAGAAAAATTACACTAATCAGCAAATACAAGCAATTAGGAGCCTTACTCCAGTTTCCTCAAGTCTCTTCCTTGAGCGCTCTTGGCCCTTCCACTTGTCAACAGACCACAGAAGTTAATCCGTCCTAATGAGTACAGTGGCCTTGACAGAAACTACCTGCTCTTCTCCCTTACGTTCACCGACCTCAATTACTTACGATCACTTGCTGCAGGCTATTTCGCTGTCCACAAGCTGGAGAAACAATGTCACTGGATTTCGTAACTCGCACAGCACTTCGTCACCACACTTCTGTCGCACAGGATAATCGCTCACACTAGCTCGTAAAACACAACAACAACAACTGCTAGACAGGTCGCACTTATATAGCAGGCCGGTGACTCAATAAATGCTTCTAGGTCCATCCAGGGTTCACGGCTTCTCGAGGTTTCCATCGCTGGTCCAGTCACGAATATTCTGGACTACCCCTTTGTCCTAGTAGCCCTGTTGCATAAGGCACACGCAATACAGGAGGCAGGCCACAGCCCAGCCCTGGGGCAGTTATGACTCATGCGGCGAGTGATGACACAAACTCACAGCCGTAACATTATATTGGTCAGTTTACCTGCTACAGGCGAAAATTTAAGAGCGCGCGCAGTCAAGCGTTTTGTTCTGACAAAAAAGCTAAGAAAAGTACTTCACGAATTAAGCGATAACGGTTCCTACTTTCACAGAATTATTTTCCTAACCATACATGCCGACACTACACACCTAAAGCTATAATTTGATACTATACACATATATCTTAACTTATTATTAGCGTTTCAATCTTTATAATAACAGACACAGCACAAAACCTGCCACCACTTTGAAAGAAAACACCTCACTACAAACAAAAGGTTTGGTTGTGTCCGCTAGACAGCGATGAAGACCAATATAAGTACCTAGAGACATCTTTTGAGAACTCAGGGAACTACTACGGAAGTTGAAACGCTTATTCTGCAATAGGGGAGCTCATGATACTTATTCAAAGATTTATCACGAACTTACCTGTATCACAAAGATACCTCCCTTTACCCTATTTCCCGTATTAAGTTGCATGTGTAACCAATACCTACTAATGAATTTAACCAACACATTCTTCACTAATATTTCATTAAACTATTCCAGATGCCTAGGAAGTGTTGTGTGCCTAAACTGTACTCTATTGGCAAGTGTTTCCTTTAAGTTAAGTGACCAGTGGAACATTATACTGGCTAGACTGTCAACATTAAGCTTGGGGGCCTATTGTGACTACGATTAGTACATCTATGGACAAAATGTGAGGAATTTATTATCAAAGGCAGTCTCTAAACTCTTAAGAATAGTCTTACATATATTTCCTGAGCGCATCAGTGACGGCAGTGAGCATAGAGCAAGAAAAGGAAACTTCAGACATTGGGACATTGAGGCTCAGTACAGCATTTTATTATTACCTTATCGGGAATCGACAGTACATAGCATGATAATATGTATCCTTTATTTGTGATATTTGTGTAGATCTAGCGGACGTTATGTTCTGTTGTGTTTTCGGAAGTATTTGGCGTCAAAATCTATGTGTTTACGCAGTGTTAGCAATTACCATGTGCTTGCGATAGGCCAGCCAGATGACAGATGGGCGGTGTTGCCCAAACCTTATGACATGGTTTGAGTATTGTAGACGGCGGTGTCTGAATTCGTTCGAAAACAGTGGAGACCTGAACTTTAGAAAATAAATATTTTGAAAATGAAGAAAGTAAGTGGTGACAATTCGAAAGGAGAACATGTCCCAGCAACATCAACACAATTCTGTAACTAACGCCTCATTACACCTATACAGCCATCACAATTAACACCGGTTATCAGACAAATTCTACACACACCCAAAGTACACGGGGCTACATGACCGCGTTGTCGCAGCCCCTAAACTGAGGAACCAATCAACTCCTCATTGCAGTAAGATAAGATAAGCCCGTAGATACCTGATGGGCAGGGGCCTCCTATCGGAGTGGTAGGGGGAGCTCAAGTAGTCTCCCAAGAGGTGCCAGTTCTTGAAAGACGTCTTTGCATATTGACACACATTAATACAAAATAATTAAACTAACACTCATTCTTACTACGGCATTTACATTGTTACACTATTACAATGTTCTGAATTCCCTTTCATGGCTCTCTCTCTATCCCTGGCTTTTCTGCAGTGGCATTTGTAAAATATGGCAGGCTTACATTTATCTGCCCCCCCCCCCCCACTAAACCCCGTGGCGCCACAAACCATGAAGGGTCAAGGCCTACCAAGCGATGATTTTCCGACAAACGAGATAACAATCCACACAGCAAGATTCAGAAAGTGAAGTGTGGAACTCAGATTGATTTCAAATTTGCTTGTGGTATCCATTTGAAAACTACAGTAATGAATCTAATTGTGTTCAATATTGTTTGCTCGAGTGTGTCAGTGCATTAAGGGGTGAAGTAAGTTGTACAGATACGTTTTATATAGTGTACTTATTAAAATAGGGTCTGCCTGTTCAGCGCAAAAAGGGACTTGTTCGTTTGCAGTTTTTCAAATCATTGCAATGGATGTAAAATGTACCTCAAATTCAAACATTTATTCTAATGACAGACGAACCCCGAATGTACAAAACAAATTAATACCACAGCGAAATTCCACAATTTATTACGTTTTTGTTTTTCTCAAAATGATTGCTGATAGATTTGTCCCCTTCTTGAACTGAACGCTACAATTGTTGTTAGCTGCACTGCGACACTTTACTTCAGTCTTTCAAGATAAGCTAAACAAAACAGGGAAAATATACGGTATACTTGGATATCTAAACCCTGAAATTTCCGTTAAAGCACGTAACGAATTTTGGGAAGAGAAGTAAGCTAATTCAAATTCAGCGGTGAAATAGGTTCAATCGCGCTCCTTAGTTGGGAATAACGCCGTAAAATAATAATAATAACAATAAGATTAAGATGATGATAATGATAATGTTTGTTTTAAAGGTTCTTACACTGTGGTTCTTAATCGGTGGTCCGCAAGTTTTTCGGGAGTGGTCCGGGGGAGAAAAGGGTCCACCAGCACGTATACAAAAGTGGCCAATAAATGGGGATGTGCGTTGAACGTATCGTCCGAATGTATTCGCGGCTATAACTATCAGGTTTTGAATTGAAATATCTTTAAAATAAGTGTCATTGAGGAAGGGTTACAACTGATAAGGTGAATTGGGGGGAGAGGAGGGGGGGTCCGTACATGAGACTTCTACGGGTTCAGAACCACTGCCTAACATCTAGGTTATTTGCCCCTAATGGTTTGGGTGATAATGATGATGTAATGTTAACTGTAACTAAAACTAACTACACACTTATATACTAGAAGAAATGGAAAACAAAAGAAGAATAAGGTAAATAAACGAAAGGATAAAAATAAACGCCCTCAACCCTCAAGGATTGAGGGACATGGAAGGAAGGAGAGCCATGTAAGGCAGATAGGAAAGGGAAAGAGGAGAGGGCCCACCCCAAAGTCAGTGGAAAAAGGGGGAAAACAGGACCCAGCTCAGGAAATCCTCGGGGTCGCCAACTCCCAAACTCACCAGCCGTGAGCCCTTGAGGGTGTAGCAACATCCAGGGTGTAGCACCATCCAGGGTGCACCAGAAGTGGTGGGGCTACATACACCCTGCCTCCTTGAGGGTTTTGTGCAAACCGCAGGAGATACCATGAAAAGAAGGCTGACCCCTCGAAGAATGAGGGATCAGGAAAGATGAGACAAGGGCCAATTAAGGCGGGAAAGTGAATGACTCCCTAGGCCTGGGATTCCTAATACCGCCGGGGTCGGAAGAGAACAAGTGTTCACCAAGAGAGGTCGATAGGAAAGAAGACGGAGAGGAGCTCGGCATAAGTAAGTGGAGGCAATGCCGGACTCAGCTGGGGTCCCGTGGTCACCAACTCACATCCCACAAGTTGTGAGCCCCTGGGGTATAACAATAAGAATGTGCATACATAAACCAATTACATTTTTTTTAGTTATTCCTGTACACTATGTCCACGCATTGGAGTATTTCACCGAATAAGCTTTTTTTCCTTGGTGTACATACGATACCTTTTGAAAAAAAAAAGGGTTCGTAAGTGTCACAAAGCTCCAACACTGCCAATGTTCAGTTTATTTCTTTCGCTCGCCCATAGCCAGAACATTAAAGAAAGAGACATTGGTTCCAAGAATAGTAAAGATGAATTCTACTACATACTAAAAACATTGATTCCCTCCTCATGAAATTATTTGATCAAAGTCAGCACTATTTCGATAGCAAAGCACCATCAAAAGGAAGGTTTTCACTTTCTTGTGCTCACAAAGAACACATTAAATTCTCCGTTTTATTGATTTCAAACTTACGTTGCCAACACATTTGGTTTTTAATAGTTAATAGCAACATAGTAGGTGAAAACGGTACTGGTGCTCATCCACCAGAATGTAAAGGATAGCGTACACTTTATTCGTAGCATAATCCTCATTACACTACCTGTGATAGTGCAATGGAAAGAACAGAAAACCTCTGAAGAAGATGGTATTTGAAACAAGATTACTATAAAAGGGGACGAACATTTAGTTCAACGACAATTTTCAACAAGATCCTGCAAACGGAAACCATACCAGAGCAATGGAAATCAAGCAACACATTACAGGCTAATAAGCCTCATATACAGTCTGTATAAACTGTTATCCAAGATATTAACACGAAGGCTGTATGAGACTCGACCATGGCGGCTTCGGTAGCATGTTGAGCTATGCCCAAGGTCGTGGGTTCAAACCCGGCCGAAGTCGTCGGATTTTTTAAGAGCGTTAAAAATCCCTCAGTATGCCTTCCTTCAGAGGGTAAGTAAAGCCAGCGGTCCCATGTCATAGATTTATGGCATGATAAAGAACCTTCCACTAATTACACTTGTGTGAAGCTAAATTATAGGTTAGATTTGACTAACGCTCTTAGGTTCGAACGTTCATCGCCAGGAGCCGACTGCGGTGACATCTAGTGTTCAGAAATAGTTGGTCGTTGACAGTGGCTTTTGGTAGCGTAAGTAGGAACTACTTGAAAATCGAATGTCTGCAGTCCTTACTTGAATTAAAAACAGATAACACACACTAATACAGCCATCACAATTGACACCGGTTATCAGACCGATTCTACACACACCCAAAGTACATGATCGTGTTGTCACAGACCCTAAATTGAGGAACCAACCAACCAAGACTGAACCATGCGAACATCCAGGCTTTAGTACAGCAGACCACATCCACGCCATCAACCAAATCACTGCACATAGCCTCTGTAGATTACTGTGGGCTATAATACAGTAACAAGACATTAGACTCCACGCGCCAAGCAAGTAAGCATTAGGAGCAAAATACAACACATTCTGGAAAAGTCAATAGGCAGAGCGTCGCCAAAGTTAAGAGGAACAGCTCTTCAGTCTAGGCAGGCAAGCTCTTCAACTGCGAGATAGAAGGTTTCAACATGTTCAGAAAACATAAATGAGACGAGAGCCATTCATACCTGGTTGCAAGATCCCCCCCCCCCCTTTTCTCCAGCTAAACACACTACAACAAAACTATGTCCAATCACAATCGATGAAATTGTTCTGCAATATCTAGGCCAACTGATCGCATGAACAGAGAAATAATAATAATAATTTGGAAGTCCTTTTGGTCACTATCATTCATAAATCATTCAACAGGAATCTCAGACTCGAGAAACTGAATACAGACATTGTAGCCAAGCAATAGAAGTGTACCAGAGGAAAATAGGTGACATAACATTGCGAGACAAGAGAACACAAAGCAGGCTACAAGAGTAAAGTGGAGCAGGGCATGGAGCGAGACTACAACTAAGTGGGAGCCCTACATAGCAAAGGGAAGCCATCGCAAGCCATAAACAAGGGCTCTAGGACACACTGGACAAGGGCAGCACGAAGCACAACTGACTGGAAAGAGACTGTTCAAATAAACAAGTGTCTTGGAGAATGCATGCGAGTGGTGAAGTGTTCAAGTTCTTATACACTAAGGTGTATGTTTCACAAAACTCAAGCTCCTAAACCAGAGGGAGTTAAAAGGTGTGGTTTGTACCAAAATCTTCAAAATCGTGGTTTGTATCAAAATCTTCCAAATCGTCTCAATAGTATAGGGAAAATCTTCCATTTCTTGGAAAGTCAACGGAAATATATTTATTTATGTATTTATTTATAAAGTGCTTTTAAACAAATAAACAAGACGATAATCCCCCCTGGTAGAACTGTGTCGTGTACAGCCAGCCCGCATAGCACTAGAGCCAGGCGGGTAGTCTGTAGTTAGCTATTGTTTTAAGGGGCGGAACTACGAGGTCATCTGCCCCAAGGGTCGTCTATACACATGAGGCGCACACAACCCATTATGCGAGAGTTCTCGTACGGGTCGCTAGTAAAGAATTAATTCAACTCTCTCAATTTTATCAGCAAACGTTGACGAATTAGGGATCCTCGTGCCCAGGGCCGGATTTAAGAGTAAGCCGCCTATAGGCTGAAGTCCCTCAATAGTTCATATTTGCTTAATACATTTGTTTTATACAACAAAAGGATAGAGTTCGTTGGCGTTTTCATTTTTTTAAATAAAGTTCATTTAGTTTAGATAAAACTACAATTTTAATGGTTTACATAATAAATTATATACCGAAATGAAATTAGTTATCTACTTGTCTTTTTTACTTACTTCTTTTAGAATTCGTTAAAACAAGAAATGGGTTTCGAACTTAAATAATTTGTTCTTTTAGATCAGTAATCACTATTTTACACATATTTTAATGCTAATAATATCTTTTGCGTAATTGAAGAAGTGTGTTCAATTTGAATTAAGTTGTCCTACACGGTGAAATAAAATTATACAAAATGTAGTTAATTACTAGTTTATTTGTTGAAAAATATAAAAACTTCTCTAAAAGAACTCACCACACGTAATCTTGATGTTCAAATTTACATAGCTTTCTTACGAGATTTATTAATGGCAAACTTGTTAATAATGTCGTCATATGAATGTATTTTTGTTGTATTTGCCTCAATACAAGGTAATGAAAGTGAGTGTAACCGTATTTTGGAAATAAGCCAACTAGTTCGGAGATAGTTCTTAACTCTGCTAAGGCAGGAAAAACTGTAGAAGGACTAAAACATATTTTTAAGTAACATTTATTCTTAAATTCATACGGAAAATATTATTATCGTCTGAAATACTTCATTTTAACTTTTGAATAAATTACCAAACTGCCGCCCCTTAAAATCTGCCGCTCTAGGCTGCAGCCTACTTACCCTATTTAGAAATACGGCCCTGCTCGTGCCAGTGCACTGTAGTCAATGGTTTCATCAGGGCTTTGGTGTAATTTTACAACATAATTGTATTTCTTCTTTGGATGTCGCCAACTATCGTACTGTTTTATCTATGGAATATTTTAATTGTATGTGATTGATAGTGCGCACCATACTTGTTTATATCTTAATGTATATTTGGGCTGAGGAAGTACAGACGACTGTACGAAACATGTACCCAGTTGTATAAATAGACTATCAACAACATTGTATTGAAAAGACGGAGATTATTAATAGTTTTATTAGTGAATATATTCAATATGGACCTAAAATGGAAAAATATTGCTCTAATGGAGAATATTTCTCTAATTCATCAGGGGTGTAAAACAGTTAGCCAGGAAAGTAGGTTATCGACATAGCGGAGATGAGCGCAGGTGTGTATTGGAAGGGTTTGATGTTATCCTTTGTCTACTTCGTTCATACATACACAAACTAGGGAAGGAGGATCGGTTTGCTCTCAAAGGATATAATTAATTATCAGAAATTTTAGAAGTACAATATTATTTTCCTGTTTTGATTTCATGTCATTGTTGTAGTTTCATTTACAGTACACTAAAATCATTGCTTAATCGATCAACACATTCATATGCCAAGTTAAAATAGGGGGGATACAACTTATTGAGTTATAAAACTGTAGACTGGGGCTGCCTAAGTGACGTAAACAAGCAGCTCACCACGTGAGATCAATCGAGGGATCATCACACTGGACTGACGAGAGCAGAGAAGAGAAGAGCAGGGCACCCGGACAACATGACCGCTCGAGGTTCCGGTTCCCGGTGGAACGGAAGTAGGCCAGCAGCAGGTCATTGACTCCCACCGGCGCAACATGGCGCGGCGTGGTGTAGGGGGGCGTTCCTTGACAAGATGATGATAATTGTTGCTTTAAAGGGCCTAACATCTAGGTTATCGGCCCCTAATGGTCTGGGTGATAGCGAAAATGACAATGAATTGGAAACCATAACGAAAATGAAGCTGGACTGAAAATATTTACAAAATGGAACTCAGATTGAAATGACTCACAAAATGTGGAGTGGAAATGACTCACAAAATGTGGAGTGGAAATGACTCACAAAAGGAATTTAGATGGAAAAACACTTACAAAATGCAATGGAGATTCGAAATACTCACAAAATGCAATTGAAATTCAAAATACTTACATAATGCAATTGAAATTGAAAACGTTACAAAATGTATGGTAGATTAAAATACTCACAATATGTTGAAGCCCGCGATTCAAAATACCGTCTGACAAAATGCAATTTAGATTGAAAATACTTACAAAATGTGGTTGAGATTTAAAATACACAATAGTGACAAAATGTAATTTAGAGACGCGGGGAATCTTAAAGAGAAAAGGAACGATAATGAAAAGAAAAAGAAGGCCGATCCCTAGATGAATGAGGGATCAGGAAAGATGAGAGAAGGGCCAATTAAGGCGGGAAAGTGAGAGACTCCCTGGGCCTCTGATACCCTAATACCGTCGGGGTCGGAAAAGAACAAGAGTTGACCAAGGGAGGTCGACAGGAAAGACGTCGGAGAGGAGCCCGGCACAAGTAAGTGGAAGCAATGCCGGACTCAGCTTGAGTCCCGTGGTCGCCAACCCACGTCCCACTAGATGTGAGCCCCTGAGGGGCCTTGACAAGAGCACTAAATTCAGAGTGCGGTAGGTACAAGGTGTCTCATTTCATAACCAAACTAGCCTATACCGTTTTAGCTATATTAATTTACCAACATTTCAATAAGGCATTTCTTTGCCAGCTTGCTTGCTTGCTGCGTCAAAGGTTATGGGATCAACTCCCCCCGTTTAGGGGGCCCAATTGCCAGCAAACAGTCCGTAATTGCCTTGCACGGTAAGGCTCCCCTTGATGGACATTACAACCACTACATTACAATTACCGTATTTTATACTACAGTGAGATTATTTTGTTGGAGCGGGACCGGCGGCCGGCTCCAGGCGCGCGCGCCTTCCGCCAGTCAACCGAGCTCGGCCCGCAGGGTTAAGCGGCCCAGGGTCATTGAAGTCAAGTCACTAAACTTTCATCAACGAGGGTGTGAAGTGTCAGCGCACAGATAAGGTAACATAAACAACAGCTTCCTGAAAGATTTAATTAAAGAAGAACAGATGTTTGTTTTTATTTCTTGGGAATCTGGATGACCTCACATCACCAGTTAAAGGTTAGAACTTATCTTTTCACAGAAGATGCTGAAAATATTCTCCTTCAGCTGACAGACAGTAACTTTGGAAGTTGCATCGTTACATTATGTAGCTACTCCTGTATCGCCCTGCGTGTTTACTGTAATTAATCAAAGCACAGACCTAAGCCCTTTTGATGTCAATTCTGGGGTAATTTAAAATACAAAGTGTGCATATCAATTACACGTACTTTAGTGGAGCTGGAGAACAATATACGGCAGCAGATATCCCTCACAACAGAAGGGAATTACAACGTGTAAACGCTAATTTATTTACACTGTACAACGCCTGTGTCAGCTGTAGGAGAACACACTCAGCATTTTCTGTGAAAAGGTAAGTTCTTTAATCGTTATTTGCTGGTGAATTTACCATTAATAAATTAATGTACTTGATTACGGTTTCCACCTGCGCACAATCCGCGGACCGAGCTCTGTTGGCTGGCGGAAGACGCGCGCGCCCGGCAGCCGGCCGCCGGCCCCACTCCAGCAAATGAATCTCCCTGTATACGGCCTGCGGTACTTACCGGCCAAAAACTATCACAGAATGTTGATTTGTTATTACTAAATACCTGCGCGGATAAGCCCGCGGATATCCGCAATTTTTCTTTTGCCATGCGGATATAGTTTGCATGCCTGTGCGGATAACGGATAAGCTGCGATAATGTGCGGAGAAAATTTGCGGATAGTTTTTAGAATACAATCCGAACTTGTTTAATATCATTATTAGAACCCGGATGTTTATGACATACCGGTATCATATTATTCCGTTATGTTGTTTTTCATGACAAATGTAAGATGATATAAGCTAATCTCGTTCATCCCATAGATGAAATAAGGGGCCAGAAGAGAACAAGAGTTGACCAAGAGAGATCGACAGGAAAGAAGACGGAGAGGAGCCCGGTACAAATAAGTGGAAGCAATGCCAGACTCAGCTGGGGTCCCGTGGTCACCAACCCACGTCCCACTAGATGTGAGTCCCTGACGGGGGGGGGATATTTTTAAAACTGGAATCGTATCGACCAGCTTAGTAGAAGCTATAATCTACACCATGTGTATTTTCCACTCCCAGCTTGTCCACCGCCGCATCATTACCAATACCTTGTCAGTGGTAACGGCACTGGTTCAAATCCCGTGCGCGAACGGTAAATATGTAATTAGTCATGTTTATCGTAAGAAATTCAAATAGGTTCGTTAACATGCCAACAACATATGACATGCGTGCCGTGATTTTGTCGCCTTTCAAAAATAAATATCACTTACCACGGCCAGGAGCGAACCTGCAAGCTTGGGGGGTTGGTAGTTCGACACGATAACCACTCATCCACTGTGAAAATGATGTTTAATGAATTGTATCAATTGTCCAGGAGTAGACGAGTTCAAATACCTAGGGTCGCTAATAAACATTAGAAACGAAGAAGATCAGGAGATAGAAGCGAGGATTAAAGCTGCATCCAGAGCATCATATACAGTTAACAAACTGCTCACATCCAAATTGTTATCAAGAGGGATCAATATTCGAATATATAAAACTATAATTAGGCCAGTATTGCTATATGGTGCAGAAACACGGGGATTAGGCCAGTATTACTATATGGTGCAGAAACACGGGGATTAGGCCAGTATTACTATATGGTGCAGAAACACGGGGATTAGGCCAGTATTACTATATGGTGCAGAAACATGGAGACTAGGCCAGTATTACTATATGGTGCAGAAACACGGGGATTAGGCCAGTATTACTATATGGTGCAGAAACACGGGGATTAGGCCAGTATTACTATATGGTGCAGAAACACGGGGATTAGGCCAGTATTACTATATGGTGCAGAAACATGGAGACTAGGCCAGTATTACTATATGGTGCAGAAACACGGGGATTAGGCCAGTATTACTATATGGTGCAGAAACACGGGGATTAGGCCAGTATTACTATATGGTGCAGAAACATGGAGATTAGGCCAGTATTACTATATGGTGCAGAAACACGGGGATTAGGCCAGTATTACTATATGGTGCAGAAACACGGGGATCAGGCCAGTATTACTATATGGTGCAGAAACATGGAGATTAGGCCAGTATTACTATATGGTGCAGAAACATGGAGACTAGGCCAGTATTACTATATGGTGCAGAAACACGGGGATTAGGCCAGTATTACTATATGGTGTAGAAACACGGGGATTAGGCCAGTATTACTATATGGTGCAGAAACACGGGGATTAGGCCAGTATTACTATATGGTGCAGAAACACGGGGATTAGGCCAGTATTACTATATGGTGCAGAAACACGGGGATTAGGCCAGTATTATTATATGGTGCAGAAACATGGAGATTAGGGCAGTATTACTATATGGTGCAGAAACACGGGGATTAGGCCAGTATTACTATATGGTGCAGAAACATGGAGATTAGGGCAGTATTACTATATGGTGCAGAAACATGGAGATTAGGCCAGTATTACTATATGGTGCAGAAACATGGAGACTAGGCCAGTATTACTATATGGTGCAGAAACACGGGGATTAGGCCAGTATTACTATATGGTGCAGAAACACGGGGATTAGGCCAGTATTACTATATGGTGCAGAAACACGGGGATTAGGCCAGTATTACTATATGGTGCAGAAACACGGGGATTAGGCCAGTATTACTATATGGTGCAGAAACACGGGGATTAGGCCAGTATTATTATATGGTGCAGAAACATGGAGATTAGGGCAGTATTACTATATGGTGCAGAAACACGGGGATTAGGCCAGTATTACTATATGGTGCAGAAACATGGAGATTAGGGCAGTATTACTATATGGTGCAAAAACATGGAGATTAGGCCAGTATTACTATATGGTGCAGAAACACGGAGATTAGGCCAGTATTACTATATGGTGCAGAAACACGGATGGTTGGTTGGTTCCTCAGTTTAGGGGCTGCGACAACGCGGTCATGTAGCCCCGTGAACTTTGGGTGTGTGTGGAATCTTTCTGATAACCGGTGTTAATTGTGATGACTGTATTAGTGTGTGTTATCTGTTTTTAATTGAAGTAAGGACTGCAGACGATCAATTTTCAAGTAGTTCCTACTTTTGCCACCAAACGTCACCGCCAACGACCAACTAGTTCAGAAATTAGTTACCAGATGCCAACGTTAGTCAAATGTTTAACCTATATTAATTTAGCTTCACACAGGTGTAATTAGTGCAAGGTTCTTTAACATGCCATAAATCTAAGACATGGGACCGCCGGCTTTACTTCCCCTCCGAAGGAAAACATACTGAGGAATTTTAACGCTCTTAAAAAATTGGACTACTTCGGCCGGGTTTGAACCCGCGATCTTGGGCATAGAAGCTCAGCATGCTACCAACTACGCAGAAACATGGAAATTAAACAAATGCACAGAGAGAAAGATAAAGGTTTTTGAAAATAAAATCCCCAGAAAGATTTTCGGACCAATTTGTGCAGCAGGTGAGTGGCGAAGGAGAAATAACAGGGCACTAAAGGAGTTGTATAAAGAACCCGATGTTGTTGCGGAAGAAAAGACAAGAAGGCTGCGATGGGCTGGTCACGTGTATAGAAGAGAAGAGGGATCTAGATTGCGAGAAGTGTGTGAGAGAAAGCCAGACGGACGAAGACCTATAGGCAGACCAAAAATGAGATGGAGAGACCATGTAGCCAAGGGCATACAGCTACTAGGAGTGCGAGAGGAAGATGCCAAGGATAGAACGAGGTGGAGGAGACAACTTGACGAGGCCAAGAACTGACTGCGGGTTGTGGAGCCAGGAGAGTAAGAGTAAGTAAGTAGACTATTGTTAAAGCGGACTTCAATATTTCTTATTACAATCAGTCAATACGGATAAAAACTGCTACCATTTTCAAAATGATTAACGTTTACGCATTTTAGAAAGTAAGATACCAAATATTGACTGCAAAGTACACAAAATGTAATTAATGCACTTGTCTTGTCAAAAGTATTTAATGGAGTGGAAGTATGGGGTGTTGAAGAAGGAACTGCAACCCTGGATGCCATTGCAAGTAAATTTGCTTAGATAATTATGGGGACACCTAATTGTACAGCGAAAGAATGATGTGTGAGGATGTAAGCAGTGCTTTTCTTTTTCAGGGGGAACGTGGGGGGTACGCGTACCCCTTTAACATTTGAAAACTGTTGAAGAAATACTATTGGTACATATTTATCTAGTCCGGCAAATATAACTTCCGACTTTAAAGTTCATCGATCAAATGGCGTCAACGCACTGTTCACAACAGTTGAAGGAGATTTCGAGCAATCCTCGATTTGAATCAATTAATCTTATCAGTTTGTTCTGGTTAGCAACTCGGCACTCCGTTCGTATAAGCACGCAGGCTAGTGTTTGGAGGGGGGGGGGGGTTAGGTTGTTATTTTATATGTGTGGTTAGTTTTGAAAGATGAAGAAAATACTGAACTATTTAACATCCACCCAGGCATCGAAAAAGCTGAAAGTTAAGGATTCGAGCACAAACAATGACCAGACTCTGCAAATTGCCGAAAATTACAAGATCGTGATGTTTTGTCGACTACAGCTGAGGGTACCCCTTAAATTTTTAGAAGAAAAAAAACCACTGGATGTAAGTATTCGGTAACACATTGTGAATAGGACCATCAAATACCGGATACGACTGAAAGTAGGTGTAGGGGGTGAACATCTAAAGTTAGCCTACCAACACCAAATGAAGCATCAGCAAAATGGGTACTGTGTGGACGGGGGTAAGAAACAAGCTGCAAAGACTTAGGACTGGGGATATTTACGGGACAGAGATAGGGTGTGCAGAAGGGCAAAGGACACAGAATTGCAGGTACTTAGAACAGTGTAGTAACGGGAGAACCTTAACAGAGTTTTGTGAAATCGGGCAATTTATGAGTAGGTTATAACCTTGAAGGTAGCTTGCCACGGTGGGCGAGTGGTTACCGTGTCGGACTTCCAACCCCAAGTTTGCAGGTTCGCTCCTGGCCGTGGTAAGTAATTTTTGAAAGGCGGCAAAAATCACGGCATGCATGTCATACGTTGTGGGCATGTCAAAGAACCCATTTGAATTCAGTAGGCCGTGTTCATATTGGCAAAATTAATCTCGGGATTTTCCGCCAACACAAAAAGTTCTTCCTTTCTCTGCTAGAAAGCGCTTTAGTGTCAAGGAGCTTAGATATCCAACTTCCGTGACTTTCATAGCGTTTCAAGGAACAACAAAATTCGACATGCAAGCTGCCTTCTGGGCGCAAATAAGAAAGCTTGCACCCGGCATCCGAGGCCATACGATTTTTTTTATTAGGCTATTATTATTATTAACTTGTAGGTTTAACGAAAAGAGAAATAAGAGGGATAATTTGTTGGTTAATGGCTGTGTGTATAAGAACAAATTATTGATAGAAGTAGGAAATGAGGAAGGACCTTTGCCCATTATGTGGGAGTGCAGCACACCTGCTCAGAGAATGCCATGAAATCAAGATAACACGAGCATAGCTTGTAGATAAGGGAGATATAAACAGATTAGGAAGTGTAAATGTATATCACACTTTAATATAACATTACTAAATAGGGATTGGAGGAAACCAGGTAAATTAGCGAAACTATTTAATGTCATCAGCGAATTTAGGATAAGAAAGTGACACAGAGAAGATGCATGTGAGACAGATATAAAGGTACAGGAGACGGTTTCCTGGACTCATGATAGCCAGCCTCAATTATAACATACCTAACAGTGATCATGTTTTATTACCTTGTACCACAATATCAATAACTTAAACCAACAGGTATCTCGTAGATCCTAAGCCTTTTTAATAACAGTTGCTGGACAGTTTTGAATTAATGTCGCGATTTTTATTGTCTTGTTTTTTAAATTATTTATTTTTGCCGTTTTACCGACAGCGGTAGCTACGCTCGCTATAGCGCAGCGTTAGGCCATGGATCCAAGCTCTCTGCTGACTAGGTAGATGAAGGTTCGAGCCCCACCGTCGGCCGTCCTTGAAATGGTTTTTCGTGGTTTCCCATTTTCAACTCAGGGCAAGTGCTGAGAAGATACCTTCTGACAGGCCACGGCCACTTCCTTCCACATCCTTGCCCAGTTTTATGCATTTAATCTGTCATTAACTCCTCTCATGAGGTTGGCATCAGGAAGGGGAAGGGCATCCGGCTGTAAAAACCATCCGCCACATAGCATTCCATAGCATCTCATCCCCGACCCCGTTGGAAACGGGAATAATAAGTGGCAGACATGTACATACATTATTTTTTGCCATTTTAGAAACACACTCAATATGATTTTTGTATCAGTTATGAATTACTGTAATTAATGTATCAGGTGATTGTCTCCCCAATCCCTGGCAATCCGATATTCGGGGCTGATGACCAAGACGTCCCAAGCCTCTAAAAACGAATTAACGAATTAAAAACAAAGCTTCTTGACCCGCAAGATGAGAGAGATGGCAAGTGGTCGAGCAAACGACACATCGACTCTACTGATCCCATGGAGTTCGTGATGACGTCATGATTATGAAGAGCTGTACTTTGTATGGTTGCTGTGTCGACCCGAGGAGAGGGATGTTCCGAGAATTCCGCAATCAGGATCCACAATACCTCCTATTAACGTGGAATCCAAACCACTGGATATGATACTCATTTGCGCCTGGAATTGGGGCGGAGGTGCTGTGGACCCCAAAACATGCTCGCTGTAATCTTGGGATGCATGGGAGGAACCAGCGAGACGTACAGTAATGCTAACGGGCGGGCGATGCAGCCAAGCGATGATCAAACTTATCCTTCGAGTGCGAGCTATAATCTCAGTGTTGGCATGTTGCTCAATTGAGTCATTTTGGAACAATCCTTTCTTGACGTTACAAATACCAACAATAGTTGTGAGTTAATAGATCTAATACCGTACTTTATAGTAAAGCCATTATTACTTCCGACTTGGCGTTTCAGTGTTACCCTAGAGTTATCTAGCGGTCAGAAGGAAAATCACTTTAACTAGCCAATCACAGGAAGCCATTCAAATCGATATATCACGACAAATAGTTTCGTTCACGATGTCGCGATTTAGCGGACGGAACTCTAACCTAGCACTGAAACGTCCAGTCGGAAGTAATGATGGCGAATGGAAACATCCTTATTGACATTGGAAAGCCAGAGAGTGACCGAGTCGTGTTTGTGTGATGCGTTTATACACATTTGTACTCCAGAGCTTAAATGAGGTCGCGTTTGTGCACTCATGCCTACGGAGTGGCACACGTTTCGAAAGAATAGTGATGTCTGTTGAAGATTTTGGGATTTTCAACATGGTGGTCATGTAGCTCTGATAACCAATGTTATTGTGGTTTCTGCAGTAGCGTATTAAAGCTGGGATGGAAGCAGCAGTGGGCTAAAATTAATCCCGTATAACACGACATAGGTTAGCATGGAAGCTTCTACTAGCACTGGTATACACGCTGGTATAGACGCGTCGTACCTTCTATGCTAGGTTCTGCCTTCCATGATAGCTTCCATACAACTCACGAAATTGAACAGGTGTCATTTCTCCCGGCAGTTTGCATGGAAGATTGAGTATACACATACAGTAAACACAGAACGTGCCATTATTATTCTTCTGGAGTAGCTATCACGAATAGTATCCATCCATGGTTTTGAGCAGGGAGTGGGGAAAATACAAATTTAAATGAGAGAGAAAAACAATTTTTCCCAACAATATTTATCATTTAAATCGTCCGCGTTGACCATTTGAATAAAACTAAGTTGAAAACTTGCTGTACGGGTAGAGAGAATAAAATAAATTAATAAAATAATTAAAAAGAAGTAAAATTTCCCGCCGTTGGATAGCCTCAACTCGGGATCTTTAAAACAGTGGGTAGGCGCGATACTACTCGCACACTTTTGCAAAGGACTGTTGAGCTCATTCTTGCACGACTTATTAACGCGTATGGTTAAACATATGCAATTATTTCAGTCACATCTTAAATATTGATTGAAATGCATTTATTCAGTAACTGGTATGTTTTGAAATTTACTTAAAGGAAGTTTTACGACCGCTTTGCGTTAATAATGCGCATCAACTGCAAATATTAACCTCAAACGACAACCGTCCTCCATGTTCTATTTGTTACACCTTGGCGTACAATATGGTAGCGTGTGATATACAGGGTCATCGAAAAATAAGGCCAACATTCAAAACATGATAGCACCGAAACCCTTTATGTTAAACGTGTAATTCTTTCACTGAACGCCAGCTGGTTAAAGTAAGTTTTGTTTTGGAGGGGACGTGACCTTGCTATGCGCACACTAGATGCGCAGTAGCCAAGGTCGGCCGGGGGCGCGCGTGCCACTGACTGCACCACCCGACGAACTGCACCTGATTCAAAAGCTGACATTCGATGGTTTAATCAGTTTAAGGAAACAGGGACTGTAGAGAAAAAATCTAGGCCAGGCCGACCACCAACATCAGCAGTGAACGCACGCTTTCGCAATGGCTGGATTGGTACGTGCAATCATTTCAGAAGTAACTGTCAAGATGGCGGCAGAAATTCGCTCCCGCAGGTGCTCCAAATCCCGATTTTTTTCTGCATACACAATGTTTTTAATGTACCCCCAGAAAAAAAATCCAAAGGGGTGAGGTCAGGACTTCATTGGAGCGCGCGCCCCCGGCCGACCTTGGCTACTGCGCATCTAGTGTGCGCATAGCAAGGTCTCGTCCCCTCCAAAACAAAACTTACTTTAACCAGCTGGCGTTCAGTGAAAGAATTACACTTTTAACATAAAGGGTTTCGGTGCTATCGTGTTTTTAAATGATGGCATTATTTTTCGATGACCCTGTACTTCGGGCATAAAAGCAGGTGCAGGCCTGCTGACGAGGATGAATAGAATCATACAGGTGTTTGCATCAGCGATCACAGCAGCTTCCTTGCCAGCGAATATCGTGTGATGTAGGAACCATCTTGACATTTGCCTGGAATTGTAGTGATACCACTTCTAGAGTGATTGAGGTGGGAATCTAACCCTCCTAGGTAGGCACGTTAGTATGCAATTCTCTCTCCCACACGTCCATGTCCATGTTCAAAGGCACCAGAAGCGAGCAGGCATTTCACAACCGTGGAATGGCAGCCATTGTTACGACAGTGCAGGACGTAGGATGTGTGTAATAATGAGAAAGTGAACAAGGAAATGTCCCCTGTGGGAGTCAGCTTGTCCGTTATGTAAAGAAAAGCTAATGTGTTCAGATTTGAGCACAGTCTTTGGAGGCATATCGTACCTTCATAATTATTTGTAGTTTTCAACTCACTTCAGGGGCCGTGAACTGAGTGTGTGTTGAAATAACCTGATAACTTGTGTTACTGTGATGACTGTTGTGCTCAGCCTGGGGGGACAAAGTATAAAATTTTGATATTTTGACCGCTCATCGGTTACTTCCCCCCTCAAGGGGCTTGGAGATATCTAGCCCCGTGAACTTGGATGTGAGTGTGTGTAGGCCTATTTGTATTTCCTTAAATAGCCATCCCGGCATTCGCATACAGTAGAAGTGGTGAAACCCCTGAAAACCACTTCCAGGATGGCTGAGATGGGAGTCGAACCCACCTCTTGTCAGAATTGCTCACGAGGCTAATGTAGGCTACCCCATAACCAGACCTTAGACCAGAATTAAATTCCTTGCCATAGCCGGGAATCGAATCCGGACCGACATCCAAGAATGCTAGCCGCAACACCACGAACGAGGTGGTGCTGTGGTTTCGGAAAGATGCCTTCTGTGGACCACTTCTTACCAGTTGTCTCTTTAGGTTCCTCCGCGAATTTGTGCTTGCCTAATTGTACTAAACGCTCCATGATTTTCTATGATATCGTTTGTGATATTTAGTTATTTATTTAAGGTCCGCCTTAGTTTCTTCTAGCCATTTTATTTTGACATTCTTTGAGTTAGTTACTTTAAATAATCTTTAGGTTAGTCTGTCTGTCAATTATATGGATTTGGTCATAGAATTTCAGGCGTCTCTAGCGTATGGTATCGGTAAACCTGTCAGTTACGGAATACAGGTCCGCTGTTCTCCTCTCAAGCCACGCTCCGTTTTCATGAGAATTTTCCGTTTTTGAATTTAAAATTCTATAGTTTTAGAGTGACCACAAAGGGCGTATAAAGCCTATAATATTATTATTACAAATAACACTAGACATGATTGGGAAGGGCGGCCTCGAAGACATCCGGAAGAGAGAAAGGAAAATGCTCCGAAAAATCCTAGGCCCAAATATCAAGGATGGAGATAATAATAATAATAATAATGTTATTGGTTTTACGTCCCTTTTAACTACACTGGCTTTTAGAGACGCCGGGGTGCCGGAATTTTTCCCCGAAGGGGGTCTTTAACGTGCCAGTAAATGTACTGACACGGCTCCCTCGCATTTGAGCACCCTCAAATGCCAGCTGACTGCGCCAGGTTTCGAACCTGCAACCTTGGGCTCAGCAAGCGAGAACGTTACCCCTGAGCCACGCAGCCAAAGATGGAGAGACGAGACTCAAACCCAACAATGAACTATACCTGAAGACGGAGTCGTAGCCCTGAGAAAAGGGAGGATACAGTTGTATGGGCACTTGGTGAGGATGAACAGTGCCAGATTGACGAAGAGGATTTTTGAATTCAGGAAGAGGAAGAAGGATCGGATGGGGGTGAAAGAAGAAGACATAATGGACAGAGAGCGATTTAGACGACTGGTTAAGGAGTTTACAGGTTTATAGGAGACAGGGGAGTTGTCAGTGAGCAAAGGAAGATCTTACACGGGGGAACAGGAGAGAGGATGAAGAGATATTGGCAGAGAGTGAAGACAACAAGTAATGTAAAACCTGTCAAACGTGGTCCATAGTTGGCCGTAACGAATCCCTGCCTATATTATTCTGCTAAGGTCCCATTCCAGTTTTGTACCGAAAATAAGGTCCCATTAACACCAACCTACACATATGGGGTACCTACAGGTTCAGCATAACCCAATGCGTAAGCGAAACGCACTCACTTACTCTTTAAATGCCTCACAATTAAATAAATACCTTAAAACATGTATATTTACAATGAAATAATGAAAGAATGCAACACGGTAACCATGGTAACAGAATCTCACAGGTCCATCTATTTCTGTAAGGCGCAATGCAATTCCAATTATTACATTACTGTGAAAGTTTCCAGACGGTTATAAGGTTATCACGGAACCAAATTAAGCTGTAAAATTCATAAATACATACAGTATAATGCACTTAAGGGGGTCAGGGGGCACTCTAGATTTTTTCATGCATTTTTCACGCGTGAGTGTGGTACGAAAGGTTTTTTCACCCAACTATAAAGGGTCCCCGAAAACCACATTTAAAGGCCCTTAAATTAACAGTGTCTGTGATATTCCCAGAAAACTAACTTCGCTCTGATATACCTATGAAGGAATGACAAACCCCTAACCACTGCACCAGTAGCTGAATTGAGAAAGTCTGATTATTCATACCAAGGATAAATCAGTCATAGCATTTATGATTGAGATTTTGCTAAGTGTACTCTTTACAACTAGAATATTCACGGGCGAAGCCGCGACGGGTAATGCTAGTAAATATATATTATTGCAAATGTGGAGGGAATGCATTTTGATAATTTCCAGGCTTTAGTCTGGTATTAAGAAGTGGTAGGAGTCTAGGGGAGATTTCATATCTGTGTTAGTCATGGCTTGGTCATGTTTGAACGTGCGGCTAGAAGTGACCACATCCGCCTTCGGTGTGGTTTGGCGTCAGTTTCCAAGGTAGCGGGATCGTATCGCTTCCTATTGTAATCGTCTGGCGAGGCTGGTACATTTACTGGATGTCTTTTACTTCGTGTAGTCTGTTAATACACTCATTCCAACGTCGAGTGATAATCTGCTGATTTTATAATACACTAGAAACCCATGCCGGCTTCGCCCGGGAACAGTTATGAATGCATTACGTGATAAGTGCTTTCTATATCCGTTTTACGTCTCGGCATGATGGAGGTTAAAATCACTGACTGGACTATTAATTATATTTTCATGGAGATGCATGTGCAACGAATTCTTGTCAGACGTAATTTAAGAATGGCGAGGTGCATGAAACACAAATCCTTCTACCGTCCAATCTTAACTCGACTGTGTATTTTGTGGAACGAAAAGTTCACAGACGAAATGAAGAAAAGCCGAGTTGCACTTCCAGGGAAACTCCTAACACAACCACTCTTCTCTGAAGGCTTAACTCAACACGACTCGACAGTTTGCCGCTAGCTGTATCTGGGGTAATATGCTCGCCCGCTAGCTAGGCTGTAACTGGGGCGATAGTCTCGCCCCTAGTTAGCTCATAAACTGTCGCCTAAGTAATTGAATGGAGATTTTTGGAAGAAATGAAAAAGTAAAAATACGTAGGCTATAGTGGGCGTTGTATTGATGATAGAGATATGCTCTCGCGAACTTTCTTGTAGAATTTTCATGCTGAACAATTCTTATATTCATAGTACGAGGCACGTCCAGAAAGCAAGTTCCGTTTGGTAATAAAATTAAATTGTGTACAGATACAGAAAAAATATTTATTGCACAACATTCTACACCTCTTAAACTACTTTTTCACATAACTGCCGAACTTTTGCAGGCATTTGTCACAGCGTGGCACAAGTTTTTGGATACCTTCTTCATAGAAGTTTGCCGCCTGTGTCTTCAACCAGTTGGAAACATCATTTTCCGAGGTGTCAAGATTTGTTTCGGCTTAACCTTTGCTGGGGATGAAGTGTGCCTCCATTCCATTGATTGCCGCTTACTTTCAGGGGTGTCGTAAGAAACCCAAGTTTCATCTCCTGTGACTATCTGTGTCAGAAATTCTTCGCCGCCTTCATTGTAACGGGTCAAAAACTGAAGTGCACTACCCATCCGTTATGTTTTGTGTTGCTCCGTAAGAATCTTTGGTACCCAACGTCGGCAAAGTTTACGAAAGTTCAGTTTTTCGGTAACAATTTCATGAATTAGTGATCGTGAGATTTGGGGAAATTCCATAGCGAGAGCACTAATTGTAAACCTGCGGTTTTCCCGGATCTTGTCATCAATCGCGTGAACCAGTTCTTCTGTAACCGCTGCAGCGGAACGTACAACTAGTTGAAGACACAGGCGGCACACGTCTATGAAGAAGGTATACAAAATCTCGTGCCACGCTACGACAAATGCCTGCAACATTTCGGCAGTTATGTGGAAAAGTAGTTTAAGGGTTGTAGAATTTTGTGCAATAAATAATTTTTCTGTATCTGTACACAATTTAATGTTATTACCAAACGGAACTTACTTTCTGGACGTACCTCGTATATTGATATTTTTAACGATTTGCCCAGCGTAAGCTTAAAAGGCGCATGGACACCATTTTTTTCGACTTTTTCACTGAAATCGTTACTGCTTAACTTCCTTTGATCATAAATATATTATTTTCTACAAAAACCTTCCTCGAGATATCCTTTACAGAATGATGAAAACCGCATCAAAATCCATCCAGTGGTTCTCGAGATCACCCGTGACATCCAAGAATCGGAAACTTTGTTTTATACTAAGTAGAGATTCATTTTCATTTGATACTGTTTTGCCTTTCAGCGTTAAGTATATTCTGCAAGCTTTTGTTTGCGAGCGAGACGCCTCCATGATCCCCTATTAACAGTTCGCATCCACAACGAACCTCTCACCATAGTATCGTTAAAAGCTGAATCTAACCACCGCCTCCTTGCTCTGTCTCTGCTTCTCTTCTCTTTATAGTTATGTTCATTAACCTCTTCGGTAATCTCTCCTTCCCCATTCTCATCGCATGGCCCCACTATCAGAGTTTGCGCATATGAACAGCCTCTTCTAACGTGTTCGCTTCTAACCTAGACGTTATCTTTTCACTGCGAGTACCCCATTGCCATTGCCCCCATCTATTTGTCCCAGCAATCATCCCTGCTACCTCCATACAGCGTGATGGAGAGCAGAAGAGCTACTGATATTCTCTTCGAATCTCTGTCAACTGTCATGAGAATCAGCTCAAGTGGGCTGTAAAACATTGTAATGTACATTGTGTTTCTATTTGTGTTTGATTGAGAGTTTGATTGAATATGTGGTTGAATGAATGGTTGGTTGATTTCTGATTGTACGGGCGACTGAAGTAATTTATTTTTTGTTTCTGTTTTCTAGATTCTAGAATGTCACTCTTGTATTGTTCCCCCCTCTGAACTTTTTCTTCTGATCTTTTCATTTATGTTCATGCCTTTTTCCGTTTACTGCAGATAGTGATCTTTCTGTAATAATTATTTTAACGTTTCTTGTACAAAGGGATTGTATGAATGAAAGCTTGAGATAGGACGTTTGAGTGCGTGTCTGTGTGGTTGAGGTTGTTGATATAAGAGCATTTTCTATTTTTGTTCGTGTTCGGTTGTTCTTGATTTGTTTATACTTTTAAATCTTATTGTTAATTATTATATTGTCACTAGTGGAGCCTATCTGTCTGACGATAAAGAATACATACCAGTTATATGAGATACTCTGAATCCACCAAACTCACTCGCATATAGCAAAGTCGTTAGAAATACAGTGCGATGCAGAGATACTCGTCGCTACACTAGCGTCTTTCTTGCAGAATACAGTACATCACAACTGATCTCACTGTATTGGCTCAACAACTTTACTTTGTCTTCCTCTATACCACCATCCTGAGAGAATAAGCAGTCCAAGTAGCCTACTTGAAATGACCCATCAGCTCCAATTTAGTTTCTCCTGCCTGGCATTCTATTGTCTTGTGTTTCTTTCCTACGGACATAACCTTCGTTTTTGAAATGCTGATTTTCATACCACATTCCCTACATTTCTGTTGAAGTTCAAACATGGCTTGTAAGCTTTTGACAGAGTCTGTCTCTACAACCAGGTCATCAGCATAAGCCGGACTGCTATGACAGAACCAATACACCTCTGGGTTATCGTGGTTGTAATGCTCCTGTAATGTTCACAACACAAAATAAATAAATAAATAAATAAATAAATAAATAAATAAATAAATAAATAAATAAATAAATAAATAAATAAATAAATAAATAAATAAATAAATAAATAAATAAATAAATAAATAAATAAATAAATAAATAAATAAATAAATAAATAAATAAATAAATAAATAAATAAATAAATAAATAAATAAATAATTAAATACCTTAACAAACGACGAATGTCATTTTTTGGACATTTAAATAGAATGAATAAAGACAGGCAAACAAAACAAATTTTTAATAAAATTTTAAAACGTAAAGTTCAACCAGCGTGGTTTAGACAGACATTAGACGATCTTAAAGAAGCAGACATTGACATTACAGATACATATAATATGAATGCATTTCGGGACAAAATACAAACTGATTTTCAGGGAGGAACCAGAAAGACAATGAAAGCAGCCACATAACAGTGAACAACTCCGAAAGCAGAGATCAGAGAGGATGAAGCGAATGTGGGCAGAGAAAACAAGTAGTTCCGTGTAGAACTATACAGCCTATTTTCATATATCCTACTTATGTTAACTGCCACTATCAACATACACAATTTCTGTTTGATTGCTGTAATAGATTCGTAGATATTAAGAACCGACTAAATATTTCGGATGGTCGCCATGTTGGATTTTATATATGTAGGTCCTAGAGTTATGTACTGTTACATGCAGATTATTGTGAACGTGTAGTATTCAAACTTCAATTGCATAATTAGGACACAAGAAAAAACAAGGAGATTTAAAAATTTTTCACAGCTGCCATCTTGAGGTTATGGAAACAATTGAAATAAATTAGATGCCAGTGGATTAACATTCGTATAAGGATTTACTGTACCAAGTTTCACTGCACTCGGATGGTTGAATTGCGAGAAACGTCCATGTGAATATTTATAATTCGCGTCACCGCCATGTTGGATTTGTGATCACCAGGTTATTTAAAGTCCTATAGGTGAACTTAAGGTCATAGCCCCTATGAACATTAAAGAATGCAGTTTGATTGCTAAAATAGATTCGTAGATATTCAGTATCGTCTAAATATTTCGGATGGTCGCCATGTTGGATTGTTAAATGTATAGGCCATAGAGTCATGTGCCATTAAAGGAAAATTATTGCGTAGGTTCATTATTCAAACTTTCACTTCGATCGCATGACTACATCACAAGAAATAAAAACTTAATTTTAAAATTCGCACTGCCGCCATCTTGAGGTTATGTAAACAATTGAACTAAATTAGATACCAGTGGATTACGATGTGTATAAATATTTCCTGTACCAGGTTTCAGTGCGCTTGGAACATTAAATCGCGAGAAAGGTCTATTTAAAATGTTCAAATTCGCTTGGCCGCCATGTTCGTTTTGTAGTTAACCGGTATTTGAAAGTCTTATAGATGGACTTCCAATAGTGCCCTTTATCTTCGTACAAAATTTTAGGGAGATACCGCTAATAGTTTCAGAGATATAGAATCAACTTCCGTAAATTACGAAACTATTCACCAGGTGGCGTGAAGCCAATCACAGGTTTATTTCAGCCTAGAAGCGACTTTACACATCATATCGGGTGAAATCAATCATCATTTTAGTTTTTAAAATATTTCAATCATTTTTAACATATCAAGCAGACCCGACCAGCAGTCGGAAACTGCTCAAGATGATGATGATGATTTAACATATAGAAATGGCAAAATTATTACACTTTACTAATATTTAACGCTAGCGGGCTTACTCTCTAAAGCATACAATAAATAATTCGTAAAACAAAGATTCCCTATCACTTAAATCTCGATTAATGTTATGTTCATTTCTGAGATAGTATATGGAAGAGGTAGCGTACTGCGCCCGAATTCCTCAAAGTCAACGTCCAGAATCCGCGCAGATGGAAAAAGGATCGTAGGGATGTCTAACCCGGCTAAGAAATCGACATATTCCTACCGGACTGATGACTAGGGAATCCTTGACACACACAACGCATATCTAACCATACTACTAACTAGTTGTACCCAGAACAGCCTAAAAACAAAATTGAGCACACTGAGCAACTCGGCTCTCGGGGTAGATAAGGTATAGTTATGTCGAAAAGAACTGCCTGCATCGAACTAGTAGTATCTTTATAGCGTAATTCAGCATTGAATGAAAAACAGATCCTTTAAAAAACGAAACAGGCAAACTAAAAAGTGCCTGCAATTTATTCAACTAGGACAATACATAATATGTCCCTAAAAATCTGAATAAAAATAAAATAAACACTCAAATAAAAATTATATGTCTCCACTAGACATAGATGCGACAAAAGTCTCCCTGCACCAAAACTTATCTTCACTACGAATGCTCTTTCTTAGAAAGATTTAAAAAAATTAAAAGCACCTTATTAAACACTGTGTGTCTAATTTCCAAATAATCTACTTCAAATTCTATAGTAATTAACAAATGTTCTCCCTACATAATACATCGTATTATTTTACTCTGCATTATAACGTCAAGTCTACTAATTATGTTTAGAAAAATTAATAAAATTATTATGATAATTATGCACGTTTAACGTTCGAAGTAGCTCGAAATAATTTTGATAATGCTCAATGTTTAGGTTAGAGTTGCTCTGTATAGCCATCTCACTTCTGTCTAATGTATTCCAAACGCATATTAAAATTTACGCCATCTCTGCAGCTTTCGTATACTGATAATTCTGCCTTCCGTCCATTTCATGTTAATGTTCATTGTGAATATCTGTAGAGTTGATATCTCACTGATATGAGTTGCCTCAATGTTCATAAACACACGCAGCTTATTAAATATCAATGGCTTCAATACGGTGCTAATAATGTTCGTCTCACTTCACATAAATGTGCTGCTCGCCTCGCCAGTATACGAAATGTTATGGACTGAACGATCTAGTATCAGACGCAGATTCTCTTATGAATACACTCGTATAAAACACTGTTACAAACGTCAAAAACCAATTCCCGACTACACAATCCTCCTTATTTACCTTAATACAGCCGAAATGAAACCATTTCTCACTTAGTGCAATTTTGCATACGTCCCCCTTAAATTGCATTTTGTGACAATTTTGAATCTAAATTACATTTTGTAAGTATTTTCTATCTTAATTGCATTTTGTAAATATTGTCAATTCAAATAAAAGTACAGTAAGTATGTAGTTAGTTTTAGTTGTAAGTAGGTAGTTAGTTTGTCTATTAGATATATGTCATTGTTCTATTAGACTGTGGTGTGTGAGTGTGTCCGGTAGCAGTTGCATTGTTTATTAGTTATAGTTCATAGTTTCAGTAGACTGTGATGTGTGAGGGTGCATGTGAGTGTGCCTGTTGACAGACTGTTTTAGTGGTAGTATTTGTTGTTGGTGGAACTTAAGTTTTTTGTTAGTAGAGTTTTGGTATTTAATTGTTAGTATGGTAGAAGGTAAGTATTTTTGTTAGTAGAATTGCTCTTTACTTATTCTGAAAGGGAGTAGCAGCCTTTCAGAATAAATCAATTCTTTACTAGTCTTATAGACGGTTAAGATATTGATAATATAAGCCAATAATGGCTACACTGCGTCCTGCTGCACGGCTGAAAGCAACGGGAAACTACAGCCGTATGCTATTCCCGAGGATATGCACCTCTCTATGCATAATTACATGTGATGATGGCCTCCTCCCTTGTAAAATTTCAATCCGGAGGTAAACTAGTCCCCCGTTCGGATCTCCGGGTGGGGACTACTCGAGAGGGGGTTAACATCACAGAAGTGACAAAGAGGAAATCTGACATTCTACGGATCGGAGCGTGGAATGTTAGAAGTCTGCTAGGAAGTGGAAGGTTAGAAAACTTAGAAAGGGAAATGGATAGGTTGAGGTTGGATTTGGTTGGGATTAGTGAAATGCGCTGGCAGGAAGAACAGGACTTTTGGTCAGGAGACTATAGGGTCATTAGCACTAAATCAAACAATGGCCAAGCAGGGGTTGGCCTCATATTGAGTAGGAAACTTGGACAGCGGGTGGAATATTATGAGCAATATAGTGAACGGATTATTGTAGCAAAAATCAATACAAAACCTACCTGCACTACAGTGGTACAAGTCTATATGCCTACCAGTCAAGCTGATGATGAGGATGTTGAAAAGGTCTACGAAGAAATAGACGAAATTCTGAGGTATATCAAGGGTGATGAAAATGTTATAGTAATGGGAGATTGGAATGCTGTGGTAGGAAAAGGGAGAGAAGGGAAGATAGTAGGAGATTTCGGATTAGGTGAAAGGAATGATCGAGGAAGCAGGCTGGTAGAATTCTGCACCGAGCATGAATTGGTCATAGCTAACACCTTATTCAATAACCACAATAGAAGAATATACACATGGATGAGACCAGGAGATACAGGGCGTTACCAAATCGACTTCATTATGGTCAAGCAGAGGTTTCGAAACCAGATTTTGGATTGTAAAACATATCCTGGTGCTGACATAAACTCTGATCACAATCTGGTTGTAATGAAATGCAGATTAAAGTTGAAGAAACTGAAGAAAAGTCAAAAGCCAAAAAGGTGGGCAATGGACAGACTGAAAGAGAAGGATGTAAACGAAAGATTCAAGAAGAGTATAAAGGAAGGACTAATGAAAAACCCTAAACAAACTTCAATTGCAGACAAATGGGCACTTTTGAAGAATGAAATAACAAAATCCGCAGAAGAAAACATTGGTAGGAAAGAAAGAATAGGTAGAAAACCGTGGATCACTCAGGATATACTAGAATTGATGGATGAAAGGCGGAAACACAAGAATCTAAGAGATGAAAAGGGGAAAGCAGAATACAGACGTCTGAGAAATGAGGTTAACAAGAAGTGCAAGGAAGCGAAAGAAGAATGGTTGAAAGAGAAATGTGCAGGTATAGAAAATTGTCTGAAATTAGGAAAAGTAGACACAGCTTATCGAAGGATTAAGAATACTTTTGGGGAAAAGAAGACTAAGTGCTGTAATATTAAGGACACAAATGGAAAGCCTCTAACAGATAGGGAAGAAAAGGTTGAGAGATGGAAAGCTTACATAGAGAGTTTGTATAAGGGAAAGGAGATTGAGAATCATGTAATGGAAAGGGAGGAGGAAATTGATGAGGATGCGAAAGGAGATTTAATATTGAGATCAGAATTTGATAGAGCTTTGGAAGACTTAAGCAGGAACAAAGCACCAGGCATAGATGATATACCTATTGAGTTGCTACGCTGCATAGGAGATGAAGGTCTGATCAGGTTATTTCACTTGGTGTGTAGGATTTATGAGACAGGTGAGGTACCCCCTGATTTCAAGAAGAATGTAATCATCCCTATACCAAAGAAAGTGGGAGCTGACAGATGTGAAGATTACCGTACAATCAGCTTGATTACTCATGCTTCAAAGATCCTGTCTAGAATAATTTACAAGAGGATTGAAAGCCAGATAGAAACGGAGTTGGGTGAAGACCAGTTTGGTTTCAGGAGAAATGTAGGAACAAGGGAAGCTGTACTAAGTCTTAGGCTGATTTTAGAAGGTAGAATAAGGAAAGATAAGAGAACGTTCATGGCTTTTGTAGACTTAGAAAAGGCTTTTGATAACGTTGATTGGACTAAATTGTTTGACATTTTGAAATCAATTGGAATAAAGTACAGGGATAGGAGGGTGATATACAATTTGTACAGAAACCAGACAGCAGTCATTCGAGTTGAAGGACATGAGAGAGAAGCTGGTATTCAGAAAGGTGTAAGGCAAGGCTGCAACTTATCACCCATACTTTTCAATCTTTACATTGAACAAGCAATGAAGGAAATTAGAGAAAAATTTAAAGTGGGAGTGAAGATTCAAGGGGAAATAATTTCAACTCTGAGATTTGCTGATGACATCGTCATCTTGGCCGACAAGCCTGAGGATTTGAATGAGTTTTTGAATGGTATGGACTCCGTCTTACGGAAAGAATTCACGATGAAAATAAATAAATGTAAAACAAAAATACTGGAATGCAGCCGAAATAAATCAGAAACCCCTATGGAGATCAAATTGACAGGTGAAAAGCTGAAGGAAGTAGAAGACTTCTGTTACTTAGGAAGCAGAATAACCAGTGATGGACGAAGCAAAGAGGATATTAAAAGTAGGTTGGCTCAGGCAAAGAAAGCATTTCTACAAAAAAGGAATCTGCTGACATCGAATATAGATTTAGTTATTAGGAAGTCATTTTTGAAAGCCTTTGTCTGGAGCGTGGCGCTCTATGGAAGTGAAACTTGGACTATTGGTGCAGCAGAAAAGAGGAGAATTGAAGCATTTGAAATGTGGTGTTACAGGAGAATGATGAAGATCAGATGGGTAGATAGGGTTACAAACAAAGAGGTATTAAGACGAGTGGGAGAGGAGAGATGTTTCTGGCGACTGCTAATGAAGAGAAGAGATAGGTTGGTAGGACACATACTAAGACACCCAGGAATAGCAAGCTTAGTTATGGAAGGAAGGGTCGAGGACAAAAACTGTAGGGGTAGACCAAGGTTAGAATATGTTAAACAGATTGCCTCCGACGTAGGGTGTCGGAGCTATGTAGAGATGAAACGATTAGCTCAGGACAGGGAGGCATGGAGAGCTGCATCAAACCAGTCAAAAGACTGAAGACTCAAACAACAACAACAGAATGCCGGTGAAATATTTCGCACATCCGCCATCTTGTGATTATGTAAACAATTGAACGAAGTTAGATGTCGGTGCATTACAATGTATATAAACATATACTGTACCAAGTTTCATTGCGTTTGGTTGGTCAAATCACGAGAAACGTCTATTTAAAAGTCGCAAATTCGCTTGGCCTCCATGTTGGTTTTGTTGTTACCAGGTTTTCAAAAGTCACATAAGTGAACTTATAGTAGTTCCCTCTATCACCATAGAAAATGTCAGGGTAATATCGGTAATAGTTTCGGAGATATTGAATGCTGGTGAAATATTTCGCACAGCCGCCATGTTGGATTGGTGAGTCGTAACAAAATTTGAAGGGCACGGTCGAGGTCGCCGGGAATAGTGCTATGAACTTTCCGAGTTTAATTGAAATCGCTCCTGCCGTTTAGATTTTATTAGGGGGACACACACACACACACACACACACACACACACACACACGCACGCACGCACACACACACACACGGACAAAAGGTGATCTCATAAGCCTATTTTTTCAAAATTGAAAATAGGCTAAAAAAGACATGTGGCAAGATTTGAAGTATTGATTTAACGTGTTCTGTAATAGTGCTATTCGATTAAATAAATATAAATACCTTACATTAGAGAATAATGGTGGTGAGAAACTACAGATCGGAAATGCAGGAATTCAAACAGTCACTAAATTTAAATATTTGGGTTCAATAACAGTGCTGGGGGAACAAGTTCATCTGAAATTGAGAAAAGTGTAAGTGAGGCTAGGAGAACATTTCGAGCATTCCGTTTTATGTATTTTAAACAACGCTAAGAAACTTATTTGCAGTTCATTGGTACAAAGTATTTTGTTATATGGAGCAGAAACTTGGACGTTAAACAGACAGCAAGCAAACAAATTATTATTAACAGAGATGGATTATTGGAGGAGGGCGGCAAGAAAATCAAGATTGGATAAAATTAGAAATACGAGAATCAGAGAAATTGTGCAGGTAAATAAAAATGAACTAGAAGTGGTTGAAGAAAGAAGATAACAATAGTTTGGACTTGTGAAAAGGTTGCAGAATAGTAGAATTCCAAATGTAATGTTACATTGGCAAGCTGAAGGCAAACGGAAACGGGGGTAAACCAAGAGACAATGGATGGATGGTGTAAAGAGAAGCGTGGCTACCGAGGAAGATGATGAAGACCGAAATTTGTGGAGGAGTGGAGTATTTTTGGGTTGAAGGAAAACTACTGTATTGTAGAATATTCCTAATAAAGAAGAAGAAGAAGAATAAATAAATAGTTTATAACACTATTTTACCGCAGGTTTACTGTAGTAGCTTTTGACAACTGAGAAAACCGGAGATTCTGATTCCAATAACATTTGACATGCATCGGCCGGGATTTGTACACGGGATGCAGCACTGGAAGACCGACATCTAACCGTCAAGGACACGAAGAGACTTCGTGGGTATTGTATGTACCTTGTGTTTTCATCACCTCCGTAGTTTGTGGGCTTTGAGAACGTTGCCCTCCTGTACAGCTCTATCAAGTGTTTGACATGGGGATCAGCGGTTGTTCGTGTCCGAAATGAGAATGCTAGAAAAGTTAGCTGGTGTAAGAGTGGTATACTCGGGGCTATTCTCATGCATGGAATGTTAACGTTGGTATGGTCATGTGTTGTGGTTCTATCACATAGATTCACTATATTCACAATACGCCACAACTCAGACTGAATGAGCTCAATGCCTAGGAAGTTGTGATCGTTAAAGCAGTGGCTACAACATATTAAATATACCATGGCAGTTAGAAGAGATGAATTCAATGTTGAAAGTATGTGAGCGTTAAGGCAGTAGCTGCAACATACTAAATACACCATGGTAGTTAGCGAGGATAAGCTCAATACCTGGAATGTCTGATCGTTAAGGCAGTGGCTACAACATATCAAATACGTCATGGCAGAAGGAATGAGTTCGATACATGGGAAGTCTGTGATCGTTAAGGCAGTTGCTGCGAGATACTAAATACGTCTCGGCAGTTACTAGGGATGAGCTCTATGTCAGGGAAGTCTGATCGTTAAGGCAGTTGCTGCGAGATACTAAATACGTCGCGGCAGTTACTAGGGATGAGCTCTATGTCAGGGAAGTCTGTGATCGTTAAGGCAGTTGCTGCGATATACTAAATACGTCGCGGCAGTTAGAAGGGATGAGCTCTATGTCAGGGAAGTCTGTGATCGTTAAGGCAGTTGCTGCGATATACTAAATACGTCGCGGCAGTTAGAAGGGATGAGCTCTATGTCAGGGAAGTCTGATCGTTAAGGCAGTTGCTGCGATGTACTAAATACGTCGCGGCAGTTAGGAGGGATGAGCTCTATGTCAGGGAAGTCTGATCGTTAAGGCAGTTGCTGCGATATACTAAATACGTCGCGGCAGTTAGGAGGGATGAGCTCTATGTCAGGGAAGTCTGTGATCGTTAAGGCAATGGCTACAACATATTAAATAATACGTCACGGCAGTTAGAAGGGATGAGCTCAATACCTGGGAAGTCTGAGATCATTAAGTCAGTGCCTGGTCGAGCTAGTTACAGGTTCCGGTTCACGTTCAAAGGACGTGCACGCTGAGAATCAGAGCACTTACTATTGTGTATAAACGCTACATCAGGAGCACAGTTTGTAAAGTCCAAGGCATCAGCTGAAAAATACACACTTTCAATATCGCCTTAAGCCTCATCAGCACGACACATTTATATTGTATGTTCAAATTAGCATTCATCGCAAATATTTGCACTATCGGCAGACAGAGAGAGCTTCTACAGGGTACAACTGCACTAGAAGTGGTTTAAACACTTCATTTAATTACATTCTGAGAAAAGGGGAAATTTTAAAATGTTAGCACCTATTATACATACTATTCATATTGCACAAAATGTATTACCTTGCTATTACACCTCCTCCCCGGTTAAAAATGTGGCTTTAGCGTGCTTGGGTCTTCATAACGTACCAAACGTGTTCCAAAATTACTAGAGTTCATCACATTGGCACAAAAGAGCAGCTAATAAAGTCGACTTTATGGAGAAGCAGGCTTAAAGGTTAACAACACTCTGTAAAAGATTCAAAATGGCTTCTACAAGTACAAAATGAGTTCAAATAGCTGCTCTAAAATACTCCAATGGCAATGAAAGTGGAGAGAAGTCAGGGAAGTGGTGCAAACAAAATATTTTAGATCTCTAGAGTACGTTGGCGTAAGACAACCTAAAGTGTTAGACTACAGTGGAACAGTGCGTGTCGACCCGCACTGAACTTAGATATATATAATACGCTAAGGTGTATGTTTCACAAAACTCAAGCTCCTAAACCAGAGGGAGTTAGGTGTGGTTTGTACCAAAATCTTCCAAATCGTCTCAATAGTACAGGAAAAATCTTGCATTTCTTGAAAAGTCAACGGAAATATATTTATTTGCTTATAAAGTGCTTTTAAACAAATAAACATGACGATAGCCCCTGGCAGAACTGTTTCGCGTACAGCCCGCATAACACTAGAGCCAGGCGGGTAGTCTGTACACAAGGGGCGCACACAACCAGCAGCAGTGATGAATTGCACTCTGATTACATCAATATCGACAATTTGTTTAAAAAGTGCGTTTAAACAAATACACATATTTATAGAAGCCCGCATAACAGTAAAGCCGGGCGGGTGGTTTATACACAGGCGAGAATTCTCGCACGGGTCCACTAGTAATAATGTTATTGGTTTTATGTCCCTTGTAACTACTGTGGCTTTTAGAGACGCTGGGGTGCCGGAATTTTGCCCCAAAGAGGATCTAAAAAGTGCCAGTATATCTACCGACACGATTCCCTCGAACGTGCGCACCCTCAAATGCCAACTGACTGCGTCAGGATACGATCCAGCAACCTTGGGAACAGCACCGCTGAACCACGCAGTCAGTCGGCTGAACTTAAGAGATTTTGTTTTTTGCTGAGCTTATGCCGAAGGTCGCGGGTTCAAACCCGGCTAAAGTCGTCGGTCCTATGCCATAGATTTATGGCATGTAAAATATCCTCCCTCTAACTAAACTTGTGTGAAGCAAAATGTGTAGGTTAGGTTTGATTAATGCTCTTAAGTTCCAACGTTCGTCACCAGTCGCTGGTTGCGATGGCATCTAGTAGTAGCCGCCAAGTTCACAGCTAGGTGTCGAGGACGGTAGCATTTGATAGCGAAAGTAGGAACTACTTGAAATTATCGTCTGCAGTCCTTACTTGAATTAAAAACAGATACACACACTAATACAGTCATCACAATTAACACCGGTTATCAGACAGATTCTACACACACTCAAAGTACACGGGGCTACATGACCGCGTTGTCGCAGCCCCTAAACTATGGAACCAACCAGATTTTGTTTTTAATAATCTCAGCAAGTTAGGTTTCGACAAGGGTGATCCAAACATGATAGGAAAACATACTTGGTTCAGTGAATATACCCAGTAGCGTACCAACGGTGGGTTTAGGGTTTAAACCACATCCCCCCAGAAACATTTGTTTACTTGAATCCTTATACTGTACCATCTATCAGCTGATTTACATTACCACCTTCTTTACCCCTGTACTTATATTAGACTAGGGAACCTGTGCGAGAAATCTCACATGTCCATTAACCACCCACCCGGCTTTACTGTTATGCGGGCTTCTATAAATATTGAACATTTAATGCAGCCAAATGGGCATATGTTTACAAAAATACTATTTAGATAAACTTGATTTCTATTGATTTGCATAATCAC
Organism: Meconema thalassinum; assembly: GCA_946902985.2. Classification (NCBI taxonomy): domain Eukaryota; kingdom Metazoa; phylum Arthropoda; class Insecta; order Orthoptera; family Tettigoniidae; genus Meconema; species Meconema thalassinum. Next base: position 295,274,593 of record OX336396.1, on the reverse strand, counting down.
TGATTGTCCTTGTTCTTTTTGTACAGATTTCCAAATGGTCATAGCGATCGCATGTATGTCCACACAGTTGACACTTGCATGTAACTGAAGGCTGATGATACGTCTTGTTGTGACATTTATTTATTAATTAATTTATTTATCATATGGATTTTAGTGCAGGGAATGCCCGAGGGAAAGTTCGGCTCGCCAGAGGCTGTAGCTGCTTAAAGCGTATACCCCTAGGGTGAGCTACAGGTTCCGTTCAATTTCAAGTAGTTCCAACTTTCACTACCAGATGTCAATGATACCTAGTGGTGAACGTTGGAACTTTGATAGAGCGTTACAACGAAATCTAACATAGAAATTTATCTCCACACAAGTTTAGTCTGTGGAAGGATCTTTTTCATGCCATAAATCTATGACATGGGACCACCGGCTTTACTTCCTCTCCGAAGGAAGGCATACTGAAGGATTTTACCGCTCTTAAAAATCCGACGACTTCAGCCGGGTTTGAACCCGCTATCTTGGGCATAGTAGTTCAGCATGCTACCAACTACGCCGACAAATGATGTGATGGAAGCCGTGTACTGCCATTCTTGATTAGACGTGACGCATTTCAAAGTTTGCTTTCGTCCATGATCGATCAATCATGGCACCAGATGCAAGAAACTCCGGACATACAGTACGTCTTCTCGCTTTTGGATGAGTGTTGCCAATAGGTTCTCCGATGCATTTGTGTTGGGTGTATTTGTTTAATTTACGCACTTCTTAATCACATTGTCGTTATTTACGAAATCAGAGTGCAATTCATCACTGTTGCGGGTAATACTATTTAAATATTCTTTTCAATGCACAATGGGTTGTGTGCGCCCCATGTGTACAAGCTCCCCACCTGGCTTTAGTGCTATACTGGCAGGACGCGACAGAGTTATGCCAGGGGCTATCGTCTTTTTTATTTGTTTAAACACACTTTTTAAACAAATAAATATATTTCCGTTGAGTTTTCAAGAAATGCAAGCTTTTTTCTGTACTATTGAGACGATTTGGAAGATTTTAGCACAACACGCACCTTCTGGTTCAGGAGCTTGAGTTTTTGTCGGATGAACTTAGCGTATTATATAATAGATGTGATCACGTTCTTCACTTGGTAAATACCCTACCATCTACTCGCAGTGAGACCCCCTCCTCCAGTGTTGGAGCGAGCCATGGATCAGTTTTTCTGTTAAAGTGTGCGATTGGTAACGTTATCACGTCTTTTCGGACCAAAACTTATTTCGGGCTGCTTTAAATGTGCATATCTGTGTCACCATGTGTCCGTTACGTTCAAGATAATTCGGTACAAGAGGAGTTTTAGGAATTTATTCCTATCAATGATGCAGATAAATCCATCAAGATAGGCTAATTTTGAGAGTCAGTAGTAGCAGTAAGAACATGGAGTGTAAAACATTATTTTTCTCTCACATAACATCAAATATTACAAGCAGTCACATCATTTAAATTTTAACATTTAGGCTACCTACTGTTTTCCGTACTTAAAATAAAAATGTTTTACTTTTTTATTTATTTTTTATTGTGCTGGAAAATATAATTAAAATATGGTATATTGGCTTTCACGGCCAGCGAATTAAAGCTCTGCATTTTTTCTAGGTTTGTGCCGTGTCTCGTGTGGGGTTTAGCCTAAAAACACCAAGCTGGCTCATCAGCGGGCTCTTGGTGTTCGCGCCCTGACCCCACAGGAGTAGCGGACTGCGCGCTACCTCCCTTTTTTACTAAGCGCACCTGCGCCTCTTTACTGCGAGAACTAAAAGCTTAATCAGCCTTAACCTCCCTATAAAGGCTTCCTAAAAGATGGTATATTGGCTTTCACGGCCAGTGAATAAAAACTCAGCAAAAGACACGGCATAAACCTAGAAAAATTGCTGAGATAATTAAAATAGTTTTCATGCAAAGAAAATGTTAATTTAATTATTGTTTTTTATATAAATAATAACCGAAATATCATTTTAATAATGTACACAACTACCTTACTGTATGAATGAAACCCTGCAGAAAGAAATCCTGTGTACACCATTGAATACACCGTAGGTAAATTCGCAATTGAAGCGAATCGAAGGTTCGCACAGTGCGATTGGTGCGAAAGAGAGAAAGGAATATCATAGGCGTGGCCAGCAGGTGCAACAGAGTAATAATACACGAGGACCGCCCACCCAAGTTTAGTGCGACCGCTACTAATTCACGCGTGCCCTTCATGGAGCCCCGGTACCAAGGGAAATATCCTTAAGCTAGAACAGATACAAAATCGTGCCACTAAATTCATTCTTTACAAAAATTCCGACGTAGACCCTAAAATCAGATGCCAAAAATGTAGCCTTCCATCTATTGAGAACCTATTTCCCCAAATTGATTTGTTATACCTGCGAAAACTTTTCAATAATACAGACTCATCTGCTATTTTAGACATAATTTCCATTGGTTACCGATCAGCTCAGAAGGGTCGCGGAGTTACGCTGTACGCCCCACTGCCCAGAACTGAGTCGTACAAACTGGGTTTTGCAAATAGATCGGTCTGTGCATGGAACAGCCTACCGTGTTCTCTGAAGGCCAGCAACAATAATGCCGTTCAGTTCAAGAGGAAGCTGCGGCATTATTTGCTCAACAAGTAGGTTGTTCGTCATAAATTATGCCCCGTTTCTTTGTTGTGCTACTGTTTCCCGTGAATCTCTATTTCCAATATTCATTTCATCTCTTCTCTTGTTGTTCCTCCCTTATCCTATGTAAAGGGGCCGATAACCTCGATGTTAGGCCCCTTAAAACAACAATTATCATCATCATCATCATTATCCTATGTAAATGTGCATTTTCAATTCCCCTAATCTATACTGTAAATAATGCAATCATTGCTCGATTCTCACTAATTGCCATCTTGTGTACATATGTAAATATAACCCAGTAGTGGGGGCTCAGACGCATCCCGAATGCTAAGTGGGGCTTTGCTCTTTTCAGAGACGCCCTTCAGTGTACTATAAATATAGTGTAAGGCACTGATGAATAAATATGAAATGAAATCTTACCTTGTTCTGGACAGCAGTGGTGAGGAGATGTCTCTGCAGTTCCACGGGGTTGAATTCTTGTAAGATGGCCGCCACTTTGTCGGGGTCTGCCGCCCCCCTGGGGAGCCGCAAGGGAGAGCTGATGATACCGTCTAGAGTCCCAAGTTTCGGCACGTGTGGGATACGCCCCCCAGGGTCCGTTACTTCGGGGTCCTCGACTCGCTTCCCGCTCTCAACGAACTGTGAGTGCAGGTCGTGTATCCTGGTGTTGAGCTCGCTCTTCTGCGTGACGGTAGACCTGAGCTGTTCCTCCAAGTCCCTCTTGGCCGCCACCAGCGACCCCACCTCAGTCTGCAGCTGCGAGGTTCGAACACGGCTCGCCAAGGTCTCTGCCTCCATCTCGGCGAGCTTGTCCAGCAGGTAGTCGCGCTCGCGCCTGAGCCCCACCATCTCGTCCCCCCCTTCCTCCCCCACACCCTCACCCTCACCCTCCTCAACACCCGATCGCAAACGCTGCTGAAGATGTTCCACTTCCTCCCTAAGTCTAGTGCCTTTGCGGTGGATCACGTCCAACAGGTTCCACAACTCGTCTTCCGCCTCTTCTTGTCCACTGCCCTTTTCCTTGCTGGACGATGAAAACCCCGAGTCCTGAATGGCGGCGCTCGCTTTGTCCTTGGAAGATGAGAACCCCGAGTCCTGGATAACGGCACTCGCTTTGTCCTTCGAGGAGAGCTTGCTCGCTGAGGAGAAGCCAGAGTCCTGAATAGCACTGCTGCTCGCTTCAGCGCTCTTGGGTTGCTGCGACAGCGCTTTGCTTGGCCGCACGCTGGCCGCTTCCACCTCCTTGTGGTGCGGTTTGCGCTTGACTCGGCCTGGCTCCCACTCACTCGCGCGCACTTGCCGCACCGGAATGTTGGTAACACTTCTTGAAGAAGAGGAAGACGCCATCTTCTGCTGGAGATGGGGGAAAGTCTCCATAACCAGGTCCCGGAACTCCAGCAGCGCCCCCACTTCATTCTGCAATTCCTGCAAACAGACGAGGCAGAGCATTCCGCTGCAATTAGACATGCTACAGTGTGCGCGGAGCACTCCACTTTCTCAGCGCTTTCAGATTCCCTGACGATCATCAAACTGAGTCAACTTCTATTTATAACTCGAGCCAAATCCGGACACCTTAATAAAAAACATTATTTTATTCATAACCAGGGCCCGGATTTTGATGACCTAAAAATGTTTAAAAACTGACCTATAAAATGACTGTAAAACTCCCATAAAATGACCCAAAAACTTTAAAAAATGACCTTAAAATTTGAATGAAACCCAATTTTATCACACAAAAAATGCGAACAGACTACGTCATTGTATTTTGAAATATTTATAATAGGTATCTAATATAATTTAATTTATTTGACAAATACGATTTGCACACAAATACTGCTTATTATTTCAGTCTAGTGTGTCTCCTGGAATGTGGATATTCCGAGAAATACGTGTTGAATAATGTTGTAAAGATTCTCATGTCTTCGGATTCATCCTCACTTTTAAGTTCCGTTAATATCCGGTACCATACGAAAGAAATGCATCGTAATCATAAACCATTAAAAATGTGAGAAAATGACTCAAAACGTATAAAATATTTTAATCAATTCCATAAAATGACCTAATAATGACCTAATAATGACGCGAAAAGCGAGAAAATGACTTACAATTAAAATACGAACAAAAATGACGAAAAAATGACTTAATAAATGTGCATTTCTGTAATGTGGGGACCATGAACAGGATTTGTATATAAGTTAGAAATGTCTGTGGCGAACAATTTAAAAGATGACATGTCATCAAAATCCAGGCCCTGTTCATAACACACCATAAAATACCTAAGAATAATAAAACATTGATAGTAATCCGTCTTAGTCAATATGTAGTCAAAAGGTCCATTCACACATATCCATGACGTGTCAGTCCGATGACGCGTGAGTTCCGTGATATCCGTCGTGTCTCAGTGATGGCTATACACACCTATCAGTGATTGTCAAAATGATTATTTCAGAATGTCTGAAAATAGTTTAAACATATTACTAAGTAAACTGGAAGTTAGTAAACAAAAATAGTACGGACATAATTATGATATAAAAATGATGATTGGAAACAACTCACAATATGGTCTTACAAAAGGGAATTTAGAACGAAAAGTTGCACAAAAAGAATAGATTGAAAAAAGACCCACAAGACGTAGGCGAGATTCAAAATGCGTACAAAATGCAATGTAGCGTCTAAATACTTATAAAATGCAACTGAAATTCAAAATACTTACAAAATGCAAATGAGATCGAAAATACGTACAAAATGCAATTGAGGTTCAAAATACTTACAAAATGCAATTGAAATTGAAAATACACAATGCAATTTAGATTGAAATAGGCCCCATCCCAGTTCCAATCCAAATTATTCACAAAGTGCAATTGAAATTCAAAATACTTACAAAATGCAATTGAAATTGAAAATGCTTACAAAATGTACGGTGGACTCATGTGGATTGACAATACTTACAAAATGCAATTTAGATTGAAAATACTTGACAAAATGTAATTTAGATTCAAAATACCCACAAAATGCAATTGAGAATCAAAATATGTGCAAAATACCCACCAATCAAAATGCAATTTAGATTCAAAATTCGTGCGAAATGCGGTTTTGGTTGAAAATACTTACAAAATGCAATTGAAATTCAAAATACTCACTAAAAGGCCCGCCTACCTGCATTGAAAGACTTACTAAAAAGCAATTTAGATTGTCAATCTTTACAAAATGCAATTGAGGTTGAAAACAATCGCGAGATGTAATTTAGATCGAAAAAACTTACAAAATGCAACGTAGATCAAAAATGCCTTAAAAATCGCTAAAAGGGAATTTAGATACACGGTGAACCAAGTAACAAAACCAGTGCGGAAATCTTAAAGAGAAAAGGAAATATAAGGAAAAGAGGAGAGGAGAGGGGAGGGGAGAGAGGAGAGGGTCCGCCCCAAAGGTAAGGGACAAAAGTGGAAAACGGACCCAGCTCAGGAATCCCTCGGGGTCGCCAACTCCCGAACTCACCAGCAGTGAGCCTCTGAGGGTGTAGCATTATCTAGGGTGCACCAGAAGTGGTGGCGCTACATACACCCTGCCTCCTTGAGGGCCTTGAGCATAAGGCAGGAGGTAAAAGGAAAAGAAAAAGAAGGCTGACCCCTCACAGAAGGAGGGTATCAGGAAAGATGAGACAAGGGCCAATTAAGGCGGGAAAGTGAAAGACTCCCTAGGCCTCGGATAACTTAATACCGTCGGGGTCGGAAGAAAACAAGAGTTGACCAAGGGAGGTCGACAGGAAAGAAGACGGATAGGAGTCCGGCACAAGTAAGTGGAAGCAATGCCGGACTCAGCTGGGGTCCCGATATAAAAATGGGAGAAGACAGAGTTCCAAAGTGATTATTTACCAATAAAGTCACGGGAAGGCGACAAAGGGGAAGGCCGATGATGAGGAAGTTCCAATTGTATTCCAAATTGCATTTTTGAAACCGCAGTCCATGTACTTTGGCTGCGATAAATCATACAGAACAGCATTCTTGCGAACCAGTTCAATACGTTGTTCGTCATTCATCTTATATTCACAAACTCCGGGAAAACAGCAAAACTATCGTTGACGACAATACTCAATATCACGGAACGGACACTGTAGCCTACTGATTCTGGCACACAAAATATAGCACTGCGCCGGACAAGTGTGAACGCGTCAGAGAGATTCAAAGGAACGATATAATCGTCACTGACACTGATGCAATTTCACGGAACTGACACGTCACGGATGTGTGAATGGACCTGAAGTGTTACAAAATTGGGCATTTTTTGATTCAACAATGGGACCTTCTTCAGCAAAATGAGAATCAAACTTGAACCTTTTATAGGTCAGTGGTCTGTATATTTACCACCAACTATAGGCACAATTTATATTGTCGAAGATGCTGATAGTTGAATTTTTCAGCCATATATAAACGAATAATTATTTTATTATATAATTCTGTGAGCTTCTGCATGGCCATTGGATACAATAAGCTTATTATTAGTAGTATTATTTTGTAAGTGTTAACCCGTTGTGTGTTAGTTTGTAATAATAACTTGTTTCTTTTTCAGGTTAGGGCATATCAATACTTGTTTCCCGCCAAATGTAATTGGTCACAATTCGTGTTGACCGACTGAAAAGCTGTCTTTAATAAAGTTCATGTTCCTGAAAACCAAATATTATATCTTAGTTGCTATTTTTTAAATAATAATTTTAAAATTAAAGAGAGAAAAAATAAAACATGATAATAAAAATTAGAATTTAATAAAATATGATTGTAAAAATTAAAAAATAAATAAGCTCATAAAAATTAAAATTTTAATAACTTAATATGAGATTATAAAAATAATATAAAAATCAAAACTATCAGAACAAATTTGAACATTAAGATGTTAAAGAAAACAATAATTATTTAAATTAATAATAATTGGGCTAAATTAATTAAAATAAAATAATTATCTTCAATAATATTCTGGCCTATAAAGGGCTAAAAAACTAAACTAAATCTATAAAATAAAGTTATTAAAAAACAATATTTACTAAAATCCATACACGATAAAATGAAGAAACTGTTGTTGTTGTTGTTGTTAATAAGTCATTTGAGGGGCTTGGGACATCTAGGTCATCAGCGCCGTGTAGTTGGGTGGGTGTTGAACTTGTCTGATAACCTGTGTTTTTGTGATGACTGTAGTAGTGGACAGGGATTGGGTAGGTAACCCGGGACTTGAAGAAAGGTACTATCCTGGGATTTGCATGGAGGGAGTGTGGAAAAAACGGGGAAAACCACAATCAGGGTAGACACCGTCAGTGCTGGGATTCGAACCTACGATTTCTGGACTTGCTGTAGTTGCCCTCGCGGACGTGGTGCACGATTTAACGAGTACGGCTACGCCGCGGAGTAAAATCAAGAAACTGGAAAACAAACAATAGGAAACGAAGAAAAAACTATAAGATTAACAACAATTAAATAATATGTAAAATGTGTATAATGTGTAAAATAACAGAACCAATATAAGAAAATATAAAATTCATGAAGATAAATAACACATTTTAGCATTGGAAGTAACCTGGAAAAACATTATCAAAATTATATTATGAATCAAACTTCTGGAAAATAGATTTTATAACAATCAGGATGTCTACCAAAAGCAACTAACAGATTTCCCTGAGAATTCCCTAATTTTTTCCAGGATAAATCAGAAAATTCCCTGAGTAACAGAAGTGGCCATACTAAATATATAAGACAGAGTTTGTACTTAAAGATCATTTAAAAAAGTGCTCGAACAATAAAGGGTAGCATGACTAAGTTGTAAAGGACGAATAAATAAAAAACAAAAACAAAAAAAATCTATATTTTGCCAATTTCTAAATTTTTCATCCAGAAAAACTATTGTACTTGCGAGTATTGAAAGTAGCTCGTCAATAGTAGGCCTAATGCTCTGAAAAAATCAGTTACCCATTTATATACAAATACACTTGTAATTTGTTGGTTGGTTGGTTCCTCAGTTTAGGGGCTGCGACAACGCGGCCATGTGGCCCCGTGTACTTTGGGTGTGTGTACTGTAGACTGTCTGATAACCGGTGTTAATTGTGATGGCTGTATTAGTGTGTGTTTCTGTTTTTTAATTCAAGTAAGGACTGCAACTTTGAATTTTTCACATAGTTCCTACTTTTGTCGCCAAACGCCACCGTGAACGACTACTAGGCCTAGTTCAGAACTTAGCTATTAGACGCCACCGCAGTCGGCTCTTGGCAACGAACGTAGAAACCTAAGAGCGTTGTTTACATTCCTAACCTATACAATTTAGCTTCACACTGGTGTAATTAGTGGAAGGTTCTTTAACGTGCCATAAATCTATGACATGGGACCACCGGCTTTACTTCCCCTCCGAAGGAAGACATACTGAGAGATTTTTTAACGTTCTTAAAAAATCCGACGGCTTCGGCCGGGTTTGAACCCGCTATCTTGGGCATAGAAGCTCAGCATGCTACCGACTACGCCACCTAAGCCGCTACACTTGTAATTTGTGTGCTCTATCTTGCACGAAATGAGAGCTTACTGATTTAATATACATCAACAATCATCACCAAAATATACCTTTCCCACAACAATTTCCAATAATTCAAGGCTGGACCTTGTAAAACTAAAATTCCCTGAATGTCATTAAAATACCCTGATAATTCCCTGAGTTTTCTAGGATTTGAAAATTCCCTGAGTATTTCCTGTTTTCCTGAGTAGCAGACACCCTGCGCACAATGTGGATAATATACAACACCTGTCGCAGTATATAAGTGTTATTCCTTAATAAAATCCCTGACTGAACAGATTGTCGAGGTACACTTCTGAATAATTATGATACCTTTCACAGACTTGGTCACACACAGTTTATGTTTGGGTCATGAAGTGCTTTGTTCCTGCACAACCCAAGAACAGCCAATCTTGTGACTAAATGTCTCTGTATCCATCCATCTCCAATCCGTCATGACCTCCGTTGTGTAGAAGTCTTCCCAATGCCCCTCTTCTCTTCTCGTAGCTTATGCAACAGTTGATCGTATGCTGCACATGCTGGCAAAATACGATTGTATCTCAAATCCTCTATCAGAAAAGTTTCCTTCGTAAGTTCGTAAACTAGTCTCGATCTTGTCGTCTTTGACACACTAAGGACTCGCTTTAAGTACCTTGATTTTATCTTTTCCAGATTCTCCAATTGCTTCACACAGGAATTCTCCTATAATATCAAGCCCGTAGGTTAACACAGGCAAAACTTTTACTCGAACGATCACCAAGGCTGTTTCTACTGCAATTAGCGGGATGTTCTCGATGTCAGTCATCGCTTCCAATGCAGCCACTACATTCTTTTTCTGGGGTGAATCCTGAAAAAGCTACCCGTTGTCTGAAAGGTTACACATAGGGATCGAAAACTGCTACTCGGCGAAGGCGGACGTTATTACACGATATGTGACCTGTTTCCTTCTAAATACAACTACAGTAGTTCTGTTTTCTCTTCATTAATTGTCATGTTATTCCTTTTCGCCTTTTAGATTTTATAAACCAAGGCATTTTTTTGAATACATATGATATCTGGAAGTCTTTTTATTTTAACGAAAATTTCTTTAATGTCAATACGAGACCAGCAGAAGTAAGGTGGAGGTGTCTACCAGGAGGAAGGTAATACACACAATGAAAGGAAATGTATTATTATTTTATCTTTTTATCGTATGGCTTTTAGTGCCGGGGGTGTCCGAGGACATGTTCGGCTCGCCAGAGGCCGTAGCTGCTTCAAGCGGACACCCATAGGGTGAGCTACAAGTTCCGTTCAATTTCAAGTAGTTTCAACTTTCGCTTACAGATGTAAATGATACATAGTGGTGAACGTTGGAACTTTGATAGAGCGTCCCAACGAAACCTAACCTAGAAATTTAGCTTCGCACAAGTTTAGTATGTGGAAGGATCTTTTACATGCCATAAATCTATGACATGGGACCGCCGGCTTTACTTCGGAAGGAAAGCATACTGAACGATTTTAAAGCTCTTAAAAAAATCCGACGACTTCGGCCAGGTTTAATCCGCTACCTTGTCAACACGGGTACCATTAACCATCATGGATAATGTTTTCGCTAATTATACCTAAGAATAGTACAGAAGCCAGAAATGACAAAGTTAAGTAAAAATACAAATCATACAGGAGATGTTCCGTAAGTAATGTAGATTTTTAAAGAAAATATTATTTGGGATTTTTTTAAACAAGAAATTAAAACTATTCTTCAAAGGAGAGACCATCAGATTCTATGGTCTTCAGCCATCTTTCAGCGAGGTTCTCTGGGTTTTGATGCGAAGAATTCGGCAAGACCCACTTCCACAGCTTCAATGTTTTCGAAATGTCTTCCACGCAAGAAATGGGCCATGGATCAAAAAAGATGGTAGTCTAAAGGCGCAAGATCAGGGCTGTATGCTGGATGTGGTAGCAATTAAGACTCCTCCCAATTCCTGAATTTGTGCCCTGGATGCTCGTGCAGTATAAGGTCCGGCTGAAGGTAACTCTTACTAATGCTGGATATCTCCGTCTCAAACTTCATGAACTCGTTCCAGAGAGTGAAGATCCGCATTGACTGCACGCCCGTGTGGAACAAACTCCCAGTATTATTTATCGTATGATGAAGTGATACATAGCTATTTAAAAATATATACAATAATACATAATCCCAAGTTCGTAGTCTGAAATGCTTAATTTACAGCTGCAGATCCACATGGAGAAGCCAGTCAACAGCCGCTTGAGATAGTCTGTGTAGATCTTCCAGTGTACCACTGAAGGCTCTGAGGGAACAATCAAGCGTTATGTGCTTCTCTTCTCCACAGTCGCAATTTGGAGAGGACTTCCAACCTTCACACCTGTTCTGGCCAGTTCAACGAGCACCAGTGACTTCACACCTGCTCTGGCCAGTTCTAATCCGGTTCAACGAGCACCAGTGACACCTAGATTAGTGAATCCCTGCAGGTCTTTCCCAGGGATGAATAATTAATCCATAGCGTGCCAGGAAGTTTGTTTCCGCCATTGATGAATCCAGGCAACTTTGATATTGAAGTTGTTGTTCAGCAAACTAGCTGTTGTTCGCCACGACTGGTGTCGGGACTTTAATCGATGAGCTGATAGAACTAAAAGTTCTGTATGTATTGGTAATAGTGGATTCATGTTGATTCTTTTGTAGGTGTACAGCAACGACTGACATCTTCTTAAATGTGGTGTGGGAATGTTCCTTAGAGCCAGTAACCATTGAGTATTAGTAAAACAAATGCATCATGTGATGAGGCGCATTGTTTGATTGAGCTGTATGTCCACTATTTTGGTGTGAACACTGTTAAGCCAGGTAAAACAACAGTATTCCGCGACCGAGTACGAGAGATCCAGAGCTGTGAATCTGAGTACTGTTGCATTGGGACCCCAGGTGATTCCAGCTAACTTCTAAAGAATGTTGTTCCGGGTTTTGTTTTTAGCTGCCGTGTTCTTGAGATAGGTTTTGTACGTCAATGATCTATCCAGAGTCACAACAAGGTATTTAGGATTGCTGCAATGTTGAAGAATTTGGTCTTCAAAGTGAACTGTAGGTTTATAATCTGCATACTTGTTCCGAAGATGGTAGTTTGATACGTTGTCTTTTGAGGATTTGGTCGTAGGGAATTAAGTTTGAAGAATCTGTCAGTCTCTTCAGATCTGATGTTAATGTTGCTTCAACTTCAGGGAAGCGTACACCCTGGGCTAACAAGGCAATATCATCTGCATATATACATTTTTCGGATTTGGTTTCTGATAGATGAGAGGTGTATAGATTATAAAGAAGTGGGTGCTGTACAGAAACCTGAGAGAACCCATCATTTGTTTTATGTACCCTACTTTTAGAGGTCTCAGAAAACACTTGAAGTGAAAATCCACAGCCTGCTTCCAGTCTCCGACCGGGTCAGGTATGGAATGAATGAAGCCCCCATCTAGCGGCGAGGATATGGACTGTGCCGGCTGCCGAGGCCTGACGCACTCCTCTGGGGCAATGATTAAATGAATGACAGATGAAATGAAATGATAGTGGAGAGTGTTGCTGGAATGAAATTTTGACAGGGGAAACCGGAGTACCCGGAGAAAAACCTGTCTGCCTCCGTTTTGTCCAGCACAGATCTCACATGTAGTGACCGGGATTTGAACCACGGACGCAGCGGTGAGAGGCCGACGTGCTGCCGCCTAAGCCACGGAGGCTAGGTCTCAGAAAACACTTGAAAGTATCAATTATTATCATACATTTCAGTAACAGCGGCTCGGTGGCGTAGTTGGTAGCATGCTGAGCTTCTATGCCCAAGATCACGGGTTCAAACCTGGCCGAAGCCGTCGGATTTTTTAAGAGCGTTAAAAATCCCTCAGTATGCCTTCCTTCGGAGGGGAAGTAAAGCCGGCGGTCCCATGTCTAGATTTATGGCATGTTAAAGAACCTTCCACTAATTTCACATGTGTGAAGCTAAATTGGATAGGTTAAGAATATAAACAACGCTCTTAGGTTCCTACGTTCGTTGCCAAGAGCCGACTGCGGTGGCGTCTAGTAGCTTTGTTCTGAACTAGGCCTAGTAGTCGTTGACGGTGGTGTTTGGCGGCAAAAGTAGGAACTATTTTAAAAATTCAAAGTTGCAGTTCTTACTTGAATAAAAAAAAAACAGATAACACACACTAATACAGCCATCACAATTAACACCGGGTATCATACAAATTCTACACACACACCCAAAGTACACGGGGCTACATGACCGCGTTGTCACAGCCCCTAACTTGAGGAACCAACCATCATTTCAGTAGCAATTTTTCACGCCAAACGGGATCATAGGCAGCAGTTAGATCTAGAAAGAAACCCATACTTATCTTAGTCTCAAAAACATTTTCAATATGAGTTGCTACTGTTAGCATTTGTTCCTCACATCCCCTTCCTGGTCTAAAACCAGATTGCTCTAAAGTGACAACCTTGTTGATAGCAGATGATATCCTGTTTGAATTAACCTTTCCAGGAGCTTCAGTGTGACACTTCAGTGAAATGGGACGATAGTTTTCAACTTTTGAAGGATCTTTGTTAGGTTTAAGTATAGCGATGATCTTGGGTTTCTTAAAAATAGGTGGTAAATTACATGTTTCTAAGATGTTGGAGAAGAAACTAGTCAGCCATCTGATAGAAGCTGGGCCACAGTGTAACAAGTATTCTGGATAGACGCCATCGATACCTGCTGCTTTCCCTGATTTCATGGTCTTCATGGCTTCTATAATCTCTTCTAGTTGGAATGGAGAAGAGAATTCAAACGACTATGGTGCGAACCGTTTCCTTGCGTTAAGAAGATATCATACTTCCCTTTAGTTATGTTTATTAGTCGTTGTTGATTTGGCGGTAGAGATCATGTGTTTGGCCATAGCATCTAAATAGATATTACATTTTTCTCTCGTGGTATTTTTTGCTGAGTCCAGTTTTCGAAGAAAAGCCCAAGTCTTTCTGTTGGAGTGAGTATGATCCAAGGATTCTACTGCTTTTACCCATTTATCTCGTCTATCTTTATTTAATGATTGTAGACGACCAGAGGCGATTGCAGGATCACCATTGACTTCAAATTCCTTGAAAAGCTTTTCGCTGTCTTCATTCCAGCCACGAATATATTATTTACGGTATCCTCTTGGTATGCATAGTTTTGCAGTGAATCACTCCTTCAAAATGCTATCTAGCCGAGATCCAGTTGGATGTTATGGTTTGTCAAGTATCATCTCACGAACGATCTGCCCAAAACTTCTACTTCTCGGAATTTCAACGTGTTTTATTCAATCAACGCTCCAAGTAGATACCAATGGTATTAAATAATCCTCCAATAGGCAATAAATATTTACTAGAGATTGTTTATTGATATACTACCGTTGATTCTTCAGCGTATTGTCCAAATATTATTGAGAGAATATGTTCTTAATTAATTGCGACTATTCTAATGTTAATTACTTTCAACGAAGGTATCATTAGCTGGTAGTGTAATCTAATCTAATAAATAAATATGTCGTATCGGCGTGACGTAACGGTAGTAACGGGATATAGCGGCGAGTATTATCTGGGACACCTTGGTATTTAGCATAGGCCTACATGGAGATCTTCGTCTTAGTTGTTACCATACTTAAAAAAATACGAGTAGTTGACAAAACTGAATAATGGCTTCTAATATTTCAATTGCTTAAAAAAGTTACCCGATATCAAACAAGTAGTTCGTGAAGAACTATACAGCCTATTTTCATATATCCTACTTAAATTAATTGCCTCTATTAACATACAAAATTTCAGATGTCGTCAGCAAAATGACTTCCTATAACATTCAGAGCAGAAACTCGTGATCCATAATGTCCAGCTCGTGTGTAGTGAAAGTGAAGCATGTAATGTAATGTACGACAGAAAGTGAAGATATCCTTCAGAATGGGGGATCAAGATATATCAGAGAACTCTTAACAAAGAGTAGCAGTGTGAATCGGGCCGCTGTGCTGTGACGTCATCAAGGCTGTTGTCATGACAACAGCCAAAAGAAGGCCAAATGAGCGAGCGCAAACAATGAGGTAGATCTCCCACATCAAGTCTCGATTAACTTCTCTCACCTTCAGCCGTGTAGCAGTTGTATGTGGTCTAAACTACCACTCCTTTCTCAAAGCACACACGTTCGAGTCTCACTTTAGCTACCCCTACAAGTGATTTGCCGTGAATTTCTCACTTCGACACCATGACGATCCTGGGACGGTGTCTATCGCAAAGCCACGGCTGTCTCCTTCCTAATCCTAGGGTTAAGAGTGAACACACATGTTTCGTGAATTATTACAACTAGCGGACTCGAGCGAGAACTCTCGCATAATGGATTGTGTGCGCCCAATGTGTAGAGACTACCCGCCCGGCTCTAGTGCTATGCGGGCTTTACGCGGGACAGTTCTTCCAGGGGCCATTGTCTTGTTTATTGGTTTAAAAGCACTTTATAAACAAACTAGCTGTTACCCACGGCTTCGCCCGCAATAACATTTGGAATCCCGTTATAACATTAGTTATATAGATAGATAAGCATGGGTCCTAGTGGAAAATAATTCTATCACCTGAAACCAAAAATGCATGGGACGAAAAAAAACATCAAAATATCATGTTGGTTTCGGACCCTAAAAGACGTGAAAAATATAATAAAAGTATTAAAGAAAACAATTTTTTGAAATTTCATTCGAATCAATTTTTATGTCATTCCTGGGACTTAGAAAATTCCGACCAAAAAGTACAAAATCATTAATAACTCCGTAAGTATTCGTCGTATGATGAAATAGCAAGAGGCAAAAAAGATGTAATGTGTTATTGTCTACAACATAGGCCATGTATACTTTTACACTCAAGACATATTACGTTTCCCCCCTCCCCCATAATTACACCCCTCCCCATGGGCCCCTTAAATTGGACTTATGAAAAAACGGTCAAACACCTGTTTAGTTATTTTTTATGCTAATTTTTTTCGGCTGAGTGCCAAACTCCTCGCCTATGTCGTTTAAGAGATACACGCTCCGTTAGGAATCCTTCAACCCCCACTTTTCACCCCTTTCACCTCATAATATACACCACATCGAAAAACCCTCAGACACGTGTCTTCTTACTTTTAATGATGAGTTTATATGCCGAGTATCACATCCCCCAATGAAAGCAATCGGGAGATATTGCTATTCAATGAAATGCAGGTCTACCCCCTTAACACCCCTTTAGAATCTGAATATCCAAAAATCCTTTCTTAGTGGGCGTTTGCGGCCCTTGAGGAAGCTGGATACCAAATTTCATTCCAATCCGTTTGGTGGTTTCAGAGATTTCGTGATGAATGAATGAGTCAGTGGTATTTGAGCTTTATATAGTAGATATACTTCCGTTGAATTTTGTACTATTGAGACGATTTTGAAGATTTTGGTACAAACCACACCTTCTAACTCCCTCTGGTTTAGGAGCTTGAGTTTTGTGAAACATACACCTTAGCGTATTATATAATAAGATAGATAAGTTCATGAGCAGTTGTCGATCGTTTGTACACTCGCCGACACAGAAACGGAGTCTTCTACAAGGTTCGTTGGCTCACAATGAAGTACAGTTTGCCAGAAATAAGTTATGGCCTTGGAGAGATGCGCTCTATTTCAATGTTCTTATTGTAAATAAACATGTTACATCACTCGGTCTTGGACATATAATGATATATTCGCCCCGTGGACACATCGTAATATCATTCCTAGGTCTGAAGGGGCAGTTGACCTCGTTATTCCGTCCCTTAAAACAACAATAACTAACTAACTAACTAGGTCTAAAATCGGCTTCGGTGGCGTAGTCGGTAGCATGCTGAACTATCATGCCCAAGATCGCGGGTTCAAATCCGGACGAAGTCGTCGGATTTTTGTGTTAAAAACCTTCAGTATGCCTTCCTTCGGAGGGGAAGTAAAGCCGACAGGTCCATGTCACAGATTTATGGCATATAAAAGAACCTACCACTACAATTGGTATTAGGTAGCCAAATTTGTAGGTTATATTGATTATAAAAGTTCCATCAAGTTGCAAAGTTCACCACTAGGTGTCAGTGACAGTGGCATCTGGTAGCCAAAGCTGGAACTACTTGAAATTGACCTTGCTGGGAGCCCTCGGGCGTTCAATTAAAATACCCTGCTATGGCCATTGGCTGCAATATCACTAGGCCTAAATATTTTAATGCTGTCGTGAAGAGCCTTCTGAACTTGCTGGCTCCGTCAGCCGAGACGTTAGCTGAATGTTGTAAGGCGTGAGGTCGTGCCAGGTCTCCACCATGATCAATTTAGTCTCGGCCCATAGTTCTCGATGGTGTTCAAATCCGTTCTGCTAGGTAGCCAGTCAGTATGCTCGACATGAACTTTCCTTGCGAAACAGTCCTGAACTGACCGAGACTAGTGGACCGCAGACAGCAGACAAGTTCTGTTGGAACTGTTTACAACTGGTAGGACAAAATACCTAAACAGAAGGGATCATACTGTTGTCTAAAATGTGCACATAGCCTATTGCCCGGCGGTGAGAGCGTGCCCAACACGCAACAGATAGACTCTTGGGCGCGCATGCTGGATTGTGTCGGGTGCCGAAAGAACGAAACACGTGTATCGGTTCACAGTTTACCAATGAAGAAATACACTCGTGAGAAAAGATGGCATTCGACCAATCACGTAGCATGTTGTCCTGGACATAGTCGAGTTCACTACCGAGATTTGGTATCTTAGCTGCTCGCGGGGTTTCTAGACCTGCGTCAGCCAGAAAATCGTGCAGCCTGGACGTAGCTGCATGGTGTTCATAAACGAGGATGATAGGACCTGAGCGACAAAACAATCGTCCTGATCCAGCGGGGTTGAATGGGCCTGGGATCAGAACGATCGTTTTGATCCAGCTGGGTTGAATGGGCCTGGGCGATAGAAGAATAGTTTTGATCCAGCTGGGTTGAATGGGCCTGGGCGATAGAAGAATCGTTTTGATCCAGCTGGGTTGAATGGGCCTGGGCGATAGAACAATCGTTTTGATCCAGCTGGGTTGAATGGGCCTGGGCGATAGAAGAATCGTCCTGATCCCGCGTCGAAACCACCATGAACCTGAGTCAGCACGTGGAATCTTCAGATTGCTGAAAAAGTCTTATCCATTGCGTTGCTGTGCTGCTTGGTAACCTTCATACCGTGGGTGGAAGCATCATTGCTGCTAATACTGCCATTGGATTAAAGAAAAGAAAGCGGATTCTAACTAGCTAACTACAGTATCTGCTGTGAACCTGAGTGTGAACGATGGAAACTCGTACAGCGGAAGTGTATCAACAGTGCTGTTGGCAACTTTTTATATACATTCTATAAATACGAGTGGTCATCGTTGTACTATTCTGATTCTTGGTGTTCTTTTTTTATATATTTTTTTATTTCAAAGACTGCAGTTAACTTTTAGCATTACATTGAGGGGGAAATTGGATTCAGTGATCCGTGTTTGGTTGGTTGGTTCTTAAGTTTAGGGGCTGCGACAACGCGGTCATGTAGCCCCGTGTACTTTGGGTGTGTGTAGAATCTGTCCGATAACCGGTGTTAATTGTGATGACTGTATTAGTGTGTGTTATCTGTTTCTTAATTTAAGTACTGCAACTTAGAATTTTTCAAATAGTTCCTACTTTTGCCGCCAAGCGCCACCGTCAACGACTATTAGACCAAGTTCAGAACTTAGCTACTAGACGCCACCGCAGTCGGCTCTTGGCAATGAAAGTAGAAACCTAAGAGCGTTGTTTATATTCTTTACCTATCCAATTTAGCTTCACACAGGTGTAATTAGAGCCAGGATCTTTAACATGCCATAAATCTATGACATGGGACCGCCGGCTTTACTTCCCCTCCGAAGGAAGGCATGCTGAGGGATTTTTAACGCTCTTAAAAAATCCGACGGCTTCGGCCGGGGTTGAACCCGCTATCTTGGGCATAGAAGCTCAGCATGCTACCGACTACGCCGCCGAAGCCGCCTGATCAGTGTTTGTATCTGTCTTTGTAAATAAATAAAAATATTAAAATGAACTAAAAAATAATAATAATAAATAAATAAATAAATAAATGTATAATTAAATGTATAAATGTATAAATGTATTAGGTAGCCAAATTTGTAGGTTATATTGATTATAAAAGTTCTATCAAGTTGCAAAGTTCACCACTAGGTGTCAGTGACAGTGGCATCTGGTAGCCAAAGCTGGAACTACTTGAAATTGACCTTGCTGGGAGCCCTCGGGCGTTCAATTAAAATACCCTGCTATGGCCATTGGCTGCAATATCACTAGGCCTAAATATTTTAATGCTGTCGTGAAGAGCCTTCTGAACTTGCTGGCTCCGTCAGCCGAGACGTTAGCTGAATGTTGTAAGGCGTGAGGTCGTGCCAGGTCTCCACCATGATCAATTTAGTCTCGGCCCATAGTTCTCGATGGTGTTCAAATCCGTTCTGCTAGGTAGCCAGTCAGTATGCTCGACATGAACTTTCCTTGCGAAACAGTCCTGAACTGACCGAGACTAGTGGACCGCAGACAGCAGACAAGTTCTGTTGGAACTGTTTACAACTGGTAGGACAAAATACCTAAACAGAAGGGATCATACTGTTGTCTAAAATGTGCACATAGCCTATTGCCCGGCGGTGAGAGCGTGCCCAACACGCAACAGATAGACTCTTGGGCGCGCATGCTGGATTGTGTCGGGTGCCGAAAGAACGAAACACGTGTATCGGTTCACAGTTTACCAATGAAGAAATACACTCGTGAGAAAAGATGGCATTCGACCAATCACGTAGCATGTTGTCCTGGACATAGTCGAGTTCACTACCGAGATTTGGTATCTTAGCTGCTCGCGGGGATTCTAGACCTGCGTCAGCCAGAAAATCGTGCAGCCTGGACGTACTGTAGCTGCATGGTGTTCATAAACGAGGATGATAGGACCTGAGCGACAAAACAATCGTCCTGATCCAGCGGGGTTGAATGGGCCTGGGATCAGAACGATCGTTTTGATCCAGCTGGGTTGAATGGGCCTGGGCGATAGAAGAATAGTTTTGATCCAGCTGGGTTGAATGGGCCTGGGCGATAGAAGAATCGTTTTGATCCAGCTGGGTTGAATGGGCCTGGGCGATAGAACAATCGTTTTGATCCAGCTGGGTTGAATGGGCCTGGGCGATAGAAGAATCGTCCTGATCCCGCGTCGAAACCACCATGAACCTGAGTCAGCACGTGGAATCTTCAGATTGCTGAAAAAGTCTTATCCATTGCGTTGCTGTGCTGCTTGGTAACCTTCATACCGTGGGTGGAAGCATCATTGCTGCTAATACTGCCATTGGATTAAAGAAAAGAAAGCGGATTCTAACTAGCTAACTACAGTATCTGCTGTGAACCTGAGTGTGAACGATGGAAACTCGTACAGCGGAAGTGTATCAACAGTGCTGTTGGCAACTTTTTATATACATTCTATAAATACGCGTGGTCATCGTTGTACTATTCTGATTCTTGGCGTTCTTTTTTTATATATTTTTTTATTTCAAAGACTGCAGTTAACTTTTAGCATTACATTGAGGGGGAAATTGGATTCAGTGATCCGTGTTTGGTTGGTTGGTTCTTAAGTTTAGGGGCTGCGACAACGCGGTCATGTAGCCCCGTGTACTTTGGGTGTGTGTAGAATCTGTCCGATAACCGGTGTTAATTGTGATGACTGTATTAGTGTGTGTTATCTGTTTCTTAATTTAAGTACTGCAACTTAGAATTTTTCAAATAGTTCCTACTTTTGCCGCCAAGCGCCACCGTCAACGACTATTAGACCAAGTTCAGAACTTAGCTACTAGACGCCACCGCAGTCGGCTCTTGGCAATGAAAGTAGAAACCTAAGAGCGTTGTTTACATTCTTTACCTATCCAATTTAGCTTCACACAGGTGTAATTAGAGCCAGGATCTTTAACATGCCATAAATCTATGACATGGGACCACCGGCTTTACTTCCCCTCCGAAGGAAGGCATGCTGAGGGATTTTTAACGCTCTTAAAAAATCCGACGGCCTCGGCCGGGTTTGAACCCGCTATCTTGGGCATAGAAGCTCAGCATGCTACCGACTACGCCGCCGAAGCCGCCTGATCAGTGTTTGTATCTGTCTTTGTAAATAAATAAAAATATTAAAATGAACTAAAAAATAATAATAATAAATAAATAAATAAATAAATGTATAATGTGTCAAGTGTAGTTAGTTACCTGTAGCGCGACCAGCGACTTGGCCTGCTCGTGTATGAGGTAGTGGAAGGGTCCGGGCGAGCGCTGTTGGAGCGGCAGGCAGTCCATACCGGGCGAGCCCCCACTCTCCGGAACCTGAAACAACACAGGTTAATCGTTAGCATAACAAAAGTTCCAGAAATCTCCATGAGAGGTTTGCTACAGTACGTATGAAGTGGGTCGCCGCCGTCCCCAATAACCTATCCTTTTACAAATCAACCCGTCGACGACGGTTACGCTCAATAGTCTATATAGTGTTATGCCATAGTGAACTAAGCGACTCAATAGCAGTTATGAGATACATGGCAATGAAGATTACAACTTCAATAGCCACCCTGCAGTCAGCGAAACCACGGTAGCTGAAACAAAGAACGATTCGACTTAGTTCGTTATGGCAGCTCACAAAGAACACAGAGCGCGCTTACCTTGATTATTTTTAAAATGTCGCTTAGTTCACTATGGCATAACACATTTAAAAAATCATTTTTAAGTGATAGTTTGTCTGTCTGTCTGTCCCCTATGCGTTCATATACCATTGATCCGATTGCGATGAAACTTGGGTGAGTTGTGTTCACTCCAGGGAAGGTTTCTGGCTACAAATTATTTATGTAACACAAAAGGGTGAGGGACTTAACAGGAAGCCATAAATCCCACATTGCTCAATCCGTATACTTATGACTAGGGCTCGGATATTTAGGTTTTTTTTTTAAATGTAAATACATATTTTAAGCATTTTTCTATAAATACATAAATTCCTGTTTTTCACTTATTAGCACATAAAAATACATAATACTTACATTCCTTTGAATCAGCATGCTAGATCTTTCAGTTTCCCCCCTAAAAGCTACCTGGAACCAGTATCACTCACATGCCGATCATATCTGGCACTGTGAAGTGTAAGGCAGTTCTACGTTGCCTAAAGTAAAAGCAACTACAAGTTATCGTCTGCAGCATTATGCTGCAGAATTTAAAGATAATTTTATTTCTGATAGGGGCGATCTGTTGTGCCAACGATGTGGGGAAAGCATTCAAGGCTGAACAGCCATCTCAAGTTACACAAGACCTCAAGGGCAAGAAACATATTGCCGCAGTTTCGCGCCTTCAGAATAAGTGTTTCGCGATAATCGTCGGTCATTTGTGATGGACAACCTGAAGATGTATCTCGTTGTGTATTGTAATAATTCAGCAGTCAGTGAGACATAGAATAAATTGCATTCGTGAGTACTGCATATTGTTTATATTCACATTAATAAACGTAATTATAATTAAATATCTTTACTTTTTTGTAACTATAATTAAATATCTTTACTTTTTTGTAACCTATTTCAGGTATTTTTAATACATAAAAAATAAATATTTTCCCGATTTTTAGCACCTTAAAATCCAAGCCCAACTAATGACACCGCAATGCAAGGTTTGAGAAGGGCTTGCTGATTCATCGCGAGGTGCCATGCTGTCTCACCACAGCTCTATCAAAAACTCCACACTGATTATCTTTTATATTTATTTTTACCAGATAGCGTGGGTCAGTGGTGCAGTTCTTACTGCTCGGGTCTAAGCTGCGTGAACCTGAGAGGAATGTGCATCGCGGACTATGAGAAACGCTGTTGACGAGTGATGAAGTTTCTCGGTCCGTGCATAGTACAGAACCAAATACATTGGTCGGTGACTCACTGACTCATTCGTAACACCACACTGGTTTCAGAGAAGACCCTATGTTAGCAGTATTGGAATAGACGAGCATGTCAAGTAACACTGCGGGCTGTTGACAGGCCCTTATCTTCTCACCTGCCCCTTCCCTGCTCTTTCTCCTCATCCCGCATGTTCATAGAGCTTGGACTCGCACAGTAATTAAAACTGAACTCGAGCTTGACTGCCGGTTCGAATACGGTCATGGCGCAAATGACCTAGATGTTACGAAATCATAATTCAAACACTTTCTTTCTTTCTTTCTTTCTTTCTTGGTATTGATAATTGATGCTGAATGGGAGCCATTTGATGCAGACGGGGAATGAATGATTGGAAGTGTTGATTTTCTGTGGGATGCCAGGCAAGGATAATTAATTGAAGCTTGCTTATATGTTGACAAACAAGGAATTGTTAGTTTGATTTGCCAGAAATGCAGGTAATGAATGGTAGCTTGCCTTTTATTAATAAATTGTGTGTGAATTGAGAAGTTGGTATACTGTTCTTTCTTTCTTTTTTCTTTCTTGGGCTGGCTGCGTGGCTCAGCGGAAACGTTCTCGCCTGCTGGGGCCAAAGTTGCACGATCGAATCCTGGTACAGTTAGCTGGCATTTGAGGGTGCGCAAATGCGAGGGAGCGATGTCAATGGTTGAATGGTTCGTTAAAGATACCCTTCGGGGCTAAATTCCAGCACCCCGCCGCGGCGTCATTAAAAGCCGCAGTAGTTCAAAGGGACGTAAATCCAATAACATTATTATTAGACTATATTGCAACTCCCGGCGCACCTACACACACCCAAGTACACGGACAAACCCGCTCAACATCAATATAATGACCATGCACAGATTACAGGAGAGCAAGGAAGTAATGGCAGTAAAACCGGGTTACTGTTTGTTGTTATCTGTGGTCACCGTGAAGTCTAGCTGTGTTGTAGTGTGGTTAAGTGCACAGCGGTGTGCTAGTTTACTTCTCACAGTGCCTTGTGCAACAAACAGTAGTCTTCATAGCACACCAGTTTTACCCTTTTAGCCTATTTTAGGCTTATGAGATCACCTTTTGTCCCTTAGTCTGTCTTGGGCGTGCGTGTGTGATGGTGTGTGCCCCCCCCCCTAATAACTCCTAAACGGCTGGAGCGATTTCAATGAAACTCTGTAAGTTTATAGCACTATTCCAGGCGACCACGACCGTGCCCTTCAAATTTTGTTACGTCTCACCAATCCAACATGGCGGCTGTGCGAAATATTTCACCAGCAATCAATATCTCCGAAACTATTACCGATATCACCCTGAAATTTTGTACGGTGATAAAGGGAACTACTAGATGTTCACCTATGTGACTTTTGAAAATCTGGTAACTACAAAAACAGCATGGCGGCAAAGCGAAGTTGCGACTTTTAAATAGACGTTTCTCGCGATTCAACCAACCAAACGCAATGAAACTTTGTACAGAATATGTTTATACACATTGTAATGCACCGACATCTAATTTCGTTCAACTGTTTACATAACCTGGCGGCTGTGCGAAATATTTCACCGGCATTCTATATCTCTGAAACTATTACCGGTATCACCATGACATTTTGTGCGGAGATAAAGAGCACTACTGGAAGTTATTCTATGCGTCTTTCAAATACCGGTTAACTACAAAACGAACATGGTGGCCAAGCGAAGTTGAAAGTTTTAAACAAGCTTTTCTCGCGATTTAATGATCCAAACGCAATGAAACTTCGTACAGGAAATGTTTATACACATTGTAATGCACTGGTATCTAATTTAGTTCAATTGTTTGCGTAACCTCAAGATGGCGGCTGTGCGAATTTCGAAAATTAAGTTTTTATTTCTTGTGTTCTAATCAAGCGATCGAAATCAACATTTGCGTAATGAACGTACACAATAATCATCATCTAATAGTACATAACTCTAAGGCCTACATATCTTAAAATCCAACATGGCGACCATTCGAAATATTTAGACGGTTCTCAATATCTATTAATCTACTACAGCAATCAAACTGAAATTTTGTATGTGTATAATCATCAGTTCACCTATGGGACATTCAATAACCTGGCGAGCACAAATCCAACATGGCGGCGGCGCGAAAATTAAATATTCAAAAGGACGTTTCTTGCGTTTTAACCATCCGAGCGTAGTGAAACTTTATACGGTATATGCTTATACAAAATTTAATCGACTGGCATCTAATTCATTAAAATTATTTTCATAACTACAAGATGGCGGCTGAGCGAAATTTTAAAATCCCGCTTTTATTTCTTGTGTCCTAATCATGCGACTGAAGTTTGAATAAAACACCTACACAATAATCTTCATGTAATAATACATAAATCTAAGGCCTACTATATAAAAATCCAACATGGTGACCATCCAAAATATTTAGACGGTTCTCAATATCTACGAATCTATTACAGCAATCAAACTGACAATTTGTATGTTGATTGAGGCAATTAATATTAGTAGGATATGTGAAAATAGGTTGTTTAGTTATTGACGGAACTACTTGTTTCATCCTATAATAATGTCCGGCTCCGTGGCTAAATGGTTAGCGTGCTAGGCTTTGGCCCGAAGTGCCCCGAGTTCGATTCCCGGCTGAGCTATCAGGGATTTTAATCTCCTGGGGTTAATTCCCGTGGCTCGGGGACTGGGTGTATGTGACGTCATCATCATCACTTGATCCTCATTACGACGCGCAGGTCTCTCACGGGGGTCAACTAGAAAGAGCTGCACTCAGCTTTGTTATTTGACGCCCATAGGGCAGCATGTTTGTCGAATTTTGTCGTTCCTTGGAACGTTATGACAGTCAAGGAGGTTAGATATCTAAGCTCCTTGACACTATAGCGCTTTCTAGTAGAGAAAGGAGGAACTTTGTGTTGGCGGAAAATCCCGAGATTAATTTTGCCATTATGAACACGGCCTACTGAATTCAAATGGGTTCTTTAACATGCCAACAACGTATGACATGCGTGCCGTGATTTTTGTCGCCTTTCAAAAAACTTACCACGGCCAGGAGCGAACCTGCAAGCTTGGGGTTGGTACTCGAACACGATAACCACTCAACCACCGTGGCAAGGTTTCATCATATGAAAAAATAGGATTATGAGATCACCTTTTATCCGAGTGAACTGTGTTATGTAATAAAACATAAACGGGTGGAGCGATTTTAATAAAACTCGGGAAGGATATAGTAATATTTTGTCCGACCCCAACCGTCACCTTCAAATTTGAATAAGTTTCCCAATCCAACATGGCTGCCACGCGAAATATTTCACCGGCATTCTATATCTGAGAAACTACTGTACTCGAAATTTGATGTTTTTAACTCGGTCAACACAATTGGGTACTATCGTGTTGACCGACTGACTAAGGTAACACTGAAAAATGGCTTCAAACACCATAATATCCGGAACTACTTCTAAAATAACCCTGAAATTTAGTATGGTGATGAATAAGGCCCGGAAGTTCATGCACTATTAAATGAATTAATATGCATGCAGAAATGCACTAATTATTAGTTAAATATGCACTATGAAATAACTACGGCAATTACGATCACTCCGTATTCTTTTGAGTTTCTATTTGGGATATAAAGAAAATATGAACAGACGGACATATAACTACACCTTTTCTTAAATATCTCAACTAAGAAACAGTTCTAAATGGTAGGATATTTTATTTCATGGAACTTCAAGTGGTGTTAATTATTTTATTTTGTTAATTTTAAGTAGGCCTATAACCGATATACAATTATTTTAATAGCCATTGAATTAAGAGTTTAGTGCTTTTCAGTCGGTCAACACGAATGTACCCAAAAGAGGTGGGTTATGCCCTAATCCTGAAATAAATTACATGAGATTAATAGATACGGTACACTAGGATGACCAGTTTCGATCGTCAAGTGATCACCATCAGATCCATTACACTTAGGCTGTAAAATCTATGTTTGAAAATATTTACAATATGTACAATTATTTAGTTGCAGTATTGGTACTGCAACTGTCGGTGTATATATGATGTTAGGTGAAATGCTAAATGGTGATAGATATCCGGAGTTTGTAATTTGGAGTGAATATATAGTTGTAAAAAATCAACTATGGTTAAACTATAATAATACAGGCTACTACTTATCTGGTAGTCTTCCTTGCTGGAGCTACGCGCAGTTTTCGTGTTCACTGTTACTCCAGGTGAGGTCGACTGAGATGGTCTGTTATCTCAACGACACTGGTTTTTCCCTTCCTCCCCCCTGTTCATATGTGCTGTGCGGAGTCGGTGCGATGTGTTTATGTGGGATGTTGCCAACCTAGATCAGATGTATATTATTGAATGAGGTGGGTCTACAACTATCAAAGACCGTGGAGCATTCCTCACCATACGTGGACCATAAGCCATTCAAACTAAACGCTGCCCAGTCTTTGAGGACGTCCCGGCACCTTCAATACTGCCGCGAATACGAGTACGGGCCTTGGTTTATTGCAGAAAAAAAAGTACATCGTACACCTGTTTTTTCACAAAGCCATTAAATTATTTTTAAAATTAAAATAATGTACAATATTTACATAGTGAATGCTGAATAAAAATAATTGATATTCACTTGCAAAAGGACTGAAACATACTGGGTATTAAAATAATTTCAGTATTACTCTGTGATAGGCTCACGGGAGTCCGAATCGAAACATACGGCTTTAAGAACATGGAGTAATAAAAAGCGCTTCAAACAATAGGAAATTAGAATATTCGCCCTTCTCAAGCAGAGATATGCACTGAAACAGGAAAAGGAGAGAAACATGATGCATTGCGCCAAAAACAACCATAATATGCATAAATATCATTTTGCATGAACTTCCGGGCCTCAGTAATGAAGAACACTATGGGCAAGCTTAGTGAAGAGACATGTAATAATGTTCAATTGTTTTCAAAATTGAAGATGGCACCAGTTCGAAATTTTAAAACGTTACTTTTTATGTCTCGTATCTCATTCAGGCGATTGAAAAGATGATTCGTATCTGTTGTTTGAGTCTTCAGTCTTTCGATGCAGCTCTCCATGCCTCCCTGTCCTGAGCCAATCGTTTCATATCTACATAGATACCACACCCTACATCCGACGCAATCTGTTTAACATATTCCAACCTTGGTCTACCCCTACAGTTCTTATCCTCGACTCTTCCTTCCATAACTAAGCTTGCTATTCCTGGGTGTTTTAGTTTGTGTCCTACCAACCTATCTCTTCTCTTCATTTGCAGTCACCAGAGACATTTCTCCTCTCCCACCAGTCTTAATACATCTTCGTTTGTAACCCTATCTACCCATCTGATCTTCATCATTCTCCTGTCACACCACATTCCAAACTCTTCAATTCTCCTCTTTTCTGCTGCACCAATAGTCCAAGTTCCACTTGCATAAAGCGCCACGCTCCAGAGAAAGGCTTTCAAAAATCACTTCCTAATACCTAAATCTATATTCGATGTCAACAGAATCCTTTTCTGTATAAATGCTTTCCTTGCCTGAGCCAACGTACCTATTACTAGAGCCCTGCGCGGATAGACAAAACGTTATCCGCATCCGCCCCGCATCCGCACGACTGTTAACCGCATCCACCCCGCATCCGCACGACTGTTAACCGCATCCGCCCCGCATCCGCACGACTGTTATCCGCATCTGCCCCGCATCCGCACGGCTGTTATCCGCATCCGCCCCGCATCCGCACGACTGTTAACCGCATCCGCCCCGCATCCGCACGACTTTTATCCGAATCTGCCCCGCATCCGCACGGCTGTTATCCGCATCCGCCCCGCATCCGCACGACTGTTATCCGCATCTGCCCCGCATCCGCACGGCTGTTATCCGCATCCGCCCCGCATCCGCACGACTGTTAACCGCATCCGCCCCGCATCCGCACGACTGTTAACCGCATCCGCCCCGCATCCGCACGACTGTTATCCGCATCTGCCCCGCATCCGCACGGCTGTTATCCGCATCCGCCCCGCATCCGCACGACTGTTAACCGCATCCGCCCCGCATCCGCACGACTTTTATCCGAATCTGCCCCGCATCCGCACGGCTGTTATCCGCATCCGCCCCGCATCCGCACGACTTTTATCCGAATCTGCCCCGCATCCGCACGGCTGTTATCCGCATCCGCCCCGCATCCGCACGACTGTTAACCACATCCGCCCCGCATCCGCACGACTTTTATCCGAATCCGCCCCGCATCAACGCGACTTTTATCCACACGTTTGTTATCCGAACCTACTGGCATTACAATAATATTTTCAATGTGTTGCTTTATACTTCATCTTTTAGACATATGAGCAGAAAGTGGTTCCCCTAGGCTATGTACTGTATATCATGTGCTATGTCAAAATTGGATGTTATCCAGCGAGAATTGCAACCCTTTTCAGTTGGGAGTGTTGGTTGTGTTTTATGACATAATTTGAATGGGATTAGCGTAAATCATCGTCTTACATTTGTCATGAAAAAATATAACGAAAAAATATGATATGTCAAACATCCGGGCCCTAGTAAGGGAGAGTGGGGGAATTGTGCGGACTTAAGCAAGAATCGGTCTTGTGATGATGAAATAATAGATAACACAACTGCAGTTATGAATAACGGAGTCTGAGTAACTCTATATTCGATGTGCAGAAACAAATTTAATTCAAAAATAAATTTGGTGGACTATAATTCGAAATCTCGCAAATATGCATTTGCGCACGATTACCCACCCTGCATGGGATGAGTGTTGAAAAGCCATACCAATACAATGTGAATTGGCTGAAACTTGCACTGAGCATTGATATTAGAATATTCAAATGCATTTTACAATAGCATAACAATACAACGATACTAAAATTCTGCAGTTTTGGATATTAGAATAAAATATCTTCGTTTCGTCAGCATTAAAAGAGGCAATCCTATTTAGGCTTGTTCCTTCAGGTTGTCTCAACGTTAATGCAGGATATCTCTTCAAGAACTCACACAACCAATCTTTGCCTGCTAGACTTTTAACTTTATGGAAATTATGGGGAATCTTATTCTCCTCTGCAAACTTGAACTCTAACCGTCTGACAAGCTTGTTACTAATACAGTCATCACAATTAACACCGGTTATCAGACAGATTCTACACACACCCAAAGTACACGGGGCTACATGACCGCGTTGTCGCAGCCCCTAAACTTAAGAACCAACCAACCAACCAAGTTTGGTGAGCGTTAAGCCGTAAAATAATTTTGCCAATATCAAAAGATATTCGGATAATTATGACTCCATTTCGTCGGTAAAAACAGCTTTACGGACTAGACGAGGTGGAGCAAGACAATTTTGCAGCAACTGCTTTCGTAAGATTGACTGGGGAATGTTGAAACTTGTCTCCACTTCCCTTATTTTCCTCCCATCATCCCTAATTGCACGTAGAGCTTTCTGCACATTTTCTGCTGGGTAGGAGTTTTTATCCGTTTTCCGCGTATAATTTCTTGTCATCTGGAGAACTAACACGAAATATTTTGCCATTACTGTCACGTTGTATTTACTTGTATTATATATGTTCTGCGCACCATTACCCCACTCTGCTTTTAAAACGTAACTCACTGAATCCCGGTAAACTAATCTACTGTTATTGAAAAATAAATACATGCAAAACCACTGTTAACACTGGCATTTAAAACTACATTTAATTTTAAATAATCGAATCACAACTGTAGGCTTACCTTCTTATTTGCTGGCTACAGAAAATAACATGCAACGTGTTATAATTTTTTATAAGTTTCTTCATCCAAGCCTCACGGTTATCACATAGCAACTGGGATCATGCTGACTGTCCCTATCTGATAGGTACGATGACAGCTTGAGGGTAGCAGTGAACTGAGTTGCTAGTTGTACTACCAACTCGAAAAACATAGATGCGCACGATTACAAGTTCGGATTGTATTCTAAAAACTATCCACAAATTTACTCCAAACATTATCCGCGGCTTATCCGCTATCCGCACGTCCATGCAGGGCTTTACCTATTACATCCTTTTTGCTTCGTCCATGGTTAGTTTGCTTCCTAAGTAAGTATCCTACTTTCTTTAGCTTTTCAACTTCCATTTTGATGTCCATAGAGGTTTCTGATTTATTTCGGCTGCATTCCAATATTTTTGTTTTACATTTATTATTTTATTATACCATGAATTCATTCCTCAAGACGGAGTCCACACCATCTATCTAATGGCACTAACTTCTGTAGCTTACTTTTCGTAAGTCATAAAAGCCGTGCCTTTGTGTTTTCTATTCTCAAAATAAACTCCCGTGGTTAGATACAGAAATTTCACGGGAGGATTCTTAATTATCGATATTGAAAGCTATGTATCAGGGGTGGCCAATAACATTAACTTTGGGAGCCGCAAATTTATGAAGCTGCTTTGAAGCGAGCCAGGTTGTTAAAACATTGATGCTTTATAAAATAAGTACGGTACACGTTTTCTATTTCATAAAAAATGAAAAAAACATTTATATAGTTTACTTTACACATAACATTATTGTACATGACACAACATGATAAAGGTTTTTACTTTTGAGAAGTGCTTTTTCGAGTGTTCATTTTTGCTGTTAGTTGTTTGAAATCTGACTGATATTGGTAAGCGCATCTCACACAAGTTTACTTCAAGATTCATTAAGTTAGTCGTGTTCGATATTTAGATTTACTGTAATGAACTTGAGCGTTGAGTGCAGTGATTCACACACAGTAAGTAATCCCAAATATTGAGATAAGCACACTCTTTTGTTAGTAAGTATTTCTTTTCTGGAACTTTCTTCCAAATCGCCAGTTCATTTTTAGCTGTAGTACCTGTGCTTTGCTGCGGGTCATAAATAAATTAAAATGTGAAGGTGATAGTTAACACAGGGGATAGGCGAGGTGCTGCGCGGAGAGAGAGTAAGGATGGAACATTTTGTCCAACTACACCGCTCGGCGTTGACCGTGTTTTTTGCACAAATTTAGGTCTTACTCGACAACCGTTGGAGATACACAAAAAGTGATAAGGATCTTTCAGATAGAAAATTAAATTTTAAACCTTGTATATGCCATCAAAAGTTTGCAACCAAAGAGTGTAGTGACGTCACTAAAATGGTCACCATGTTTAAATAGTATCGAAATCAAAAGTAGCCTATATGTTAACCGGGTAAATCAGCTACTTCCAGGTAAAATCTTATGTAAATCGGATCAGTGGTTCTTGCGTGATTGAGTAATACACAGACATACAGCATCTCATTTTTATATATTCGTATATACATGCTTTTTAAACTTTTTTAAAAAATCTGAACTATATTTTCAAGGAGCTGCACGAGATTGACTCAAGAGCCGCATTTGGCTCGCGAGCCACGTTGTGGGCACCCCTGCTATAATAATACAGTAACTTCTCATAGTAATAGCATGGTGGCCACTCAAATCGGTCAACGATTTTCCAGGAGTTTTCCAGGAATTTTCCAGGAGTAATTCTCATTTTTCCAGATGTTTTGTTTACTTACACAGATGTTGACAAACATTAGTGGTGATTGCGTTATTGATACGCAAGCCTACACACAAATGATTTCATTGTTGTTTTAAAAAAGCCTTTGTGATTCAAATATCCGATTTAAAAAGTTAGTTTTGTTGTTTTATGTGGCGGAACTACAAGGTCATCTGCCCCTCTTTAAAAAGAAAAGAGAAAAGAATGCTGCCTGCAATTTTATTGCGGTGAAGTTGTCTATACTCAATATGTTTTACAAAAATACTATCGCGTGTTCTCACACACAGAAACAGGTAGCCTGAGGAAATTTCTTTCGTTAACGATAGAGTGCTCACCCAAAACCACAGCGGGAGTATGATTTAGGATGGAAAGATTTTTATAATTAATTAACAGTGGCTATTTTCCAGGAGTTTTCAAATTTCTAGTCATTTTCCATGAGTTTACCAGGAGTTTTCCAGGATTTCCAGGTTTTCCAGGAGTAGTGGCCACCATGTAATAATGTTAGTGAAGACATAGGTCGTGAACCGAAAGCTATTTAATATATCACATGGAAAATCCTGTTAATGGGAAAGGCCAGTGGGATATATGAAAATAGGCTATTTAGAACTTCATGGAACTACCTGTGTAGTGATTTGAACCGAAAGGCAGGCAGACATCGAACAAACGACAATCTCGGCATAGTTAATAAAATTAATTCGTACTTCCAAAATGTTTTCAATCGTTAAGAGATTCCTCACTGATTGAAAATAACGTCACTTAGTGTATGAGCTTCTATGCCCAAGATCGCTGGTTCAAGCCCGGCCGAAGTCGTCGGATTTTTAAGAGCCTTAAAAATCCCCCAGTATGCCTTCCTTCGGAGGGGAAGTAAAGCCGGCGGTCCCATGTCATAGATTTATGGCATGTGAAAGATCCTTCCAATATCTACACTCGTGGAAGCTAAAATTTGTAGGTTAGTTTGATAACGGTATATCAGTTCCAACGTTCGCCTCCAGACGCTGACTGCGATGGCATTTAGTAGCCACGTCCGCAGCTAGGTGTCATGGACGGTAGCATTTTGGTAGCAAAAGTAGGAACTACTTGAAAAATTTAATCGTCTGCAGTCCTTCTACCTGAATCACAGATAACACGCACTAATACAGCCATCACAATTAACACAGGTTATCAGACAGATTCTACACACACCCAAAGTACACGGGGCTGCATGACCGCGTTGTCGTAGCCCCTAAACTGAGGAACCAACCAACCAACCAACGTCACTTAGCGTATGTTTTCGTCGTGACTTAATTTTAATTCTCCCAACTGTGTTTGTGACAGTAAGGAGCGAGACGGAGCTCGACCCATGTTAACAGAGCGGCACAATTCGTCACGCTCAACGGAACCGTTACTTGAAGCGTTACCCAGTGGGGAACGACCTGTTATCTCATTCACGCAACAACATCGACAGAACACGAGATTGCTTTTCCATAAGATATGACGCCCTTGCTAACTGTTTTGGTAAACTC
Source organism: Meconema thalassinum (assembly GCA_946902985.2). NCBI lineage: Eukaryota > Metazoa > Arthropoda > Insecta > Orthoptera > Tettigoniidae > Meconema > Meconema thalassinum. The sequence goes on along the minus strand of OX336396.1, from coordinate 295,240,476 downwards.
CCAACGACAGTACCTTCCCTCTACTCAAGGCTCGAGAACTAAACAAGAACGAACGAAATACTGTGCATATCGCAAGAGTGCGCTTATTCTTTGTTTGAGCAACGGTACCATTTCAACTGACTGTTATTGCACGCACAACATGTGGTATGAACATGTAAACTGCGTTTAAAACAATACAACCGTAACACAATCACTAGAATAATAACAACAATATTGTAATAATACAGAGGGTAATCAATTCAAAGAATCAAGGATAAATTGGTTGGGGAAAACCTGAACGAAATAAACATCGGAGGAGACATAATGAACAAGTAGTTCCGTGAAGAACGGTACAGCCTATTTTCATATATCCTACTTATCTTAATTGCCTCTATCAACATACAAAATTTCAGTTTGATTGCTGTAATAGATTCGTAGATATCGCAATATTTCCGATGATCGCCATGTTGGATTTTTATATATGTAGGTCTTACAGTTATGTAGCCTACGATTACATGAAGATTATTGTGTAGGTGTAGTATTCAAACTTCAATCGCATGATTAGGACAAGAAATAAGAACGAGATTTTGAAATTTCACACAGCTGCCATCTTGTGGTTATGAAAATAATTAAAATAAATTAGATGCCTGTGGAGAAATGTCCATTTAAATATTTATACTTCGCGTCGCCGCCATGTTGTATTTGTGCTCACCAGGTTATTGAATGTCCCATAGGTGAACTAATTTCTATCAACACACACAATTTCAGTTTTATTGCTGTCATAGATTAACAGATATTGAGAAACGTCTAAATATTTCGGATTGTCTGCATGTTGGATTTTAATGTATGTAGGATATAGAGTTATGTACTATTAGATGAGGATTATTGCGTAGGTTCATTATTCAAACGTTGACTTCGATCGCATGATTAGGACACAAGAAAAAAAACGTATTTTTAACATTTCGCACATCCGCCATCTTGAGGTTATGTAAAAAATTGAACTAAATTAGATGTAAGTGCATTACAAAATTTGTATATACATTTGCTGTACCAAGTTTCACAGCGTTCGGATGATCAAATCGCGAGAAAAATATGTTTAAATGTTTCAACTTCGCTTTGCCGCCATGTTCGTTTTGTAGTTAACAGGTTTTGAAAGTTACATAGGTGAACTTCTAGTGGTGCCCTTTATCACCATACAAAATTCCAGGATGATATGAGTAATAGTTTCGGAGATTTAGAATGCCGGTAAAATATTTCGCACAGCCGCCATGTTGTATTGGTGAGACGTAATACAATTTGAAGGACACGGTCGGCGTCGGACGAAATAGTACCATGACCTTACCGAGTTTCATTGAAATCGCTCCAGCCGTTTAGAAGTTATTAGACACACACACACACACACACTCACACACGGACATACACACAAACACCCACACGGTCAAAATGCGATCTCTTAAGACTGTTGTTTCATAGATGAAAATAGGCTAAAAACTGAGAAATTTTCAGAACCTCTGTAAATAAGCACACATTAAGGGTGGGAATACCGTTTTCATCTGTTCTCGCTAAAATGCACCAAATGCATATTCGACTAAAGCTAACTTGATTTCGAATACAAAATAGAACTGAGGATTGCCTGCCTCTTACGTCGAAACGAGGAGCAGCACACATCAAAGATCAAAATTCTTACTATACACATGGCATAAACCCAAACTACACCTTCTGTCTGAAAAGTTCGGTGGATGGGCTATATTACGAACGGATTGTTGACTTACCTGAAACAGCCGTTACTGTCCTTCGAAGTAATCCCCGTGGATGGTTATGCACTTCTGAGAACAACTGAGCAAGTCCTGGAAACTGCTGGCAGAGTCTTCTTTAGGAATAGCCTTCAGTTTGGGTCGTCAAAACTCTAAATTGAAAGCAAGAGAGAAGCGTGAATTTATGCAACCTGCCTTGCACACCTGATAGACGGGCGGCAGTGAGAAGGGTGAATTTATGCAACCTAACGTGGACACCTGTTTGACGGGTGGCAGTGAGAAGGGTGAATTCATGCAACCTGCCTTGCACACCTGATAGACGCGCGGCAGTGAGAAGGGTGAATTTATGCAACCTAACGTGCACACCTGTTTGACGGGTGGCAGTGAGAAGGGTGAATTCATGCAACCTGCCTTGCACACCTGATAGACGCGCGGCAGTGAGAAGGGCGAATTTATGCAACCTAACGTGCACACCTGTTTGACGGGTGGCAGTGAGAAGGGTGAATGTTCCGTGGAATGGAATGGTCCTGAAAACCATCGTCACGGGTGACGAGACCTGGTGCCTGAGGAACGACCTCGAAGACAAGCGTCAAAGTATGGAGTATCGGGGTCCAGGGTCACCGAAAAGCCCTGAAGGGCCACAGTTTTTCGGACATCCAACGTAATGTGACGACCCAACTGAAGGCTATCCTTCAAGAAGACTATGCCAGGACTTGTACAGCCGTTCTAAGAAGTGCATAATCATCCACGGGGATTACTTCGAAGGAAAGTAACGGCTGTTTCAGGTAAGCCAACAATCCGTTCGTAATATAGACCCATTCACCGAACTTTTCAGACAGAGGGTGTATTACAAGATTCTCGAGGAATGTAACTTACAACAGGCAAACACCAGCTATTAAATTGCAACGTTATCCACTTTAAAACGCTGAACATGAGAGGAGATTTTCCACACACTGGTTGGTCTCCACCCCGGAAATGACACGAAATCAACATGTGATGTAGAAACTACTCTACATTACATCGTTGAACAATGCTCCAGGAAATGTGTGATATTAAACTCAATTATAACAGAGAAGTGTTGCAATACGTCTGACATAAGATGTGTTCGTGTTCATGTGAAATACATCAACATCTTGTCCCACAACCACCGAAAAGTAATTCAGTAACACGAGATATTCTCCAACTGTGACAGCAGTGCTATCTACAGTCAGGATCAAGTTTGTTTGTCAAAGACACCCTCTCTCGGTCTAAAGATAGTCCTGTCTTCTCCCCTCACTATCTACGCCTACAGACTCACAGCGTTACTCATTTACTAAAGCCCGGAAGTTCATGAACTATTAAATGAATAATTATGCATGCAAATATGCACTAATTATTGTTCAAATATGAATCACGTTTCAAAAAATATGCACTATGAAATAACTACCGCAATTACCATCACTGCGTATTCTGTAGCGTTTCTATTTTGAATATAAAGAAAATATGAACAGACGGATATACCCAACTAACTTACACCCATTTTAATTATTTCAACATAGAGACGGTTCTAGGAAGAAGAAATTTTATTTGCTGCCGTGTTGACCATCAATAATTATTTTATTTTGCTATTTTTTGAAGTATAACTGATATAGACTAATAGGCATTGAATTTTTTAAAATGAAAATAATTTTACAGTAATTACTTAGTGAATGCTGAATTAGTAGCCTACATTATGCAACGAGCCTATAATGGCAATAATTAATACAAGAGTATGTTTATAAAACGAGCGTATGCGAGTTTTATAATTTCCATACGAGTGTCTTAATTACCATTCGACGATAATTATTATAACTATTTTACGTTCGAACATAATCATAAATATCTGTCGAGATTTCGCCAGTTTTATGTACTGAACAGAGCGCATGAGACGCAGGGAATGCCTTGTATGTGACCATGGCCTCCTCGATTACCCTACTATGACAGTAGGCCACGCAGTGAAATTTAATTTAGAAGGCTGTGGAACTCAACGCAGGTGTGATGCTATCGTTATCTAATTGGTCAAACATCTGTTTCTTGAGATGAGCCTCATTATAGTACAGTTTTCTGACATATAACTTAATAAACATAAACAAATAATTGATATTAACTTGCAAAAGGACTGAAACGTAAGTATTAAAATAATATCAGTATCATTCTGTGAGACTCACGGAGACCGAATCGAAATATACTACTTTAAGAACATTTAAGTAACAAAAAGCGCTTCAAAACAACAGGAAATTAGAATATGCACCCGTATCCAGCAGAGATATGCACTTAAACATGATGCATTGCGCCAAAATAACCAGAATATGCATAAATAAGAAAAAATATGGTTTTGCATGAACTTCCGGTCCTTACTCATATCAGTTCATTATATGAAATAACGGTCGAGCGCAGGGGCGTCTTCTGACTAAACATTTTGGGTGGGCCAGACGGTATTAAGCACTGCTTTATACTTTATATTGCTGCTAAAATCGCCATTGTCATCACTGTCACAACACAACATTTGAAACAAATTTTATTGAATAGCTCATGCATTAAAAACTGTACTCACTTGGCTCCCTATTTGAAATATATCCTCCACTCTTGGGCTTGGATGAAACAAATTCATCTATCACCGAAGGAAGGCATACTGAGGGATTTTTAACGCTCTTAAAAAATCCGACGACTTCGGCCGGATTTGAACCCGATCTTGGGCATAGAAGCTCAGCATGCTACCAACTACGCCACCGAAGCCACCAGGGGCTAATTCTCTAGGCCCTTGAAGAGAAAGGAAGACTTGGCGTGCAAGACAGTGCTATGTCCACGGTTTTCTCACCCGGCCCTTCACTCCACATACTATACATAGAAGGTTCTGTAGAGCGGCCCTCACTATTACAATACACCGCACGAGACTTTCAGAAACTGAAGCTAAGGGTGAATTATGTATACTGCATTCTTTTTAGAAATGCGAGAAGGGATAAACAGTTATTTACGTAGAATATCTGTAATTAAAAAGTAATTTTAGACATTAATTAAACACATTTTGTGTAAAACGGCCTAACGGCTCTTAATACCGCACCACCCCTGGGTCACGGTATAGCCATTCCTTCTAATGCTAACTGAGTAACCTCGTTACCGCAATCAGTGTCTTTACTTTCAGCTCTTGCTGTTGCTAGTTTACTGCGGTTATCAGCCCCGTGCATTTGGGTGTGTGTGCCATTGTGGTGTATGCAGCTATTTGTAACTGAGGCTAGGATTGGGAAGGTCTTCAGTGAACAACCGTCACAGATAAGAAGAGAGATAGGCTATTTGGCGTGTTGTGTTGCACCATGACCGTTGACTTCTACACCTCGCATGTTTTCAAATATTGACCTGAGTGGAGTGGAAATCAAACATCATGATGATGATAATTGTTCTTTTGAGAGGCCTAACATCTAGCTTATCAGTCCCTAATGGTTTGGGTGATAGTAAAATAATAATGAAATGAAAATCCACAGTCTGCTTCCAGTCTCCGACCGGGTCAGGAATGGAATGAATGAAGCCCCCATCTAGCGGCGAGGATATGAACTGTGCCGGCTGCCGAGGCCTGACGCACTCCTCTGGGGCAATGATTAAATGAGTGACAGATGAAATGAAATGATAGTGGAGAGTGTTGCTGGAATGAAATTTTTGACAGGGAAAACCGGAGTACCCGGAGAAAAACCTGTCTGCCTCCGTTTTGTCCAGCACATATCTCACATGGAGTGACCGGGATTTGAACCACGGACCCAGCGGTGAGAGGCCGGCGTGCTGCCGCCTAAGCCACGGAGGCTTAGTAAAATAATAATAATAATAATTATGTTATTGAATAATGTTATGGGTTTTACGTCCCTTTTAACAACTGTGGCTTTAAGAGACGCTGGAATGCCGGAATTTTGCCCCGAAGGGGATCTTTAACGTGCCAGTAAATGGCTCCCTCGCAGATACTAAGATATGAAACATGACGACATGAAATCTGCAACTAAAACTTACTTACTAGAAGAAAAGGACAAAAAGGAAGAAATAAGGGAAATAATAGACAGGGAAGAGAAAAGATTGAGGAATATGGGACTTTGAAAGAAGTAGGGCCATGAAGGAGAAAGAGGAGAGGGTCCGCCCCAGTCACTGAAAAAAAAAAAGGGAAAACCTGGATCCAGCTCAGGAATCCCTCGGGTTGCCAACTCCGGAACTGACTGGCCGTAAGTCATTGAGGGTGTAGCACGATCAAGGGTGGGGCTACACACACCCTGCCTCCTCGAGGGCCTTGAGCAGAAGGCAGGAGATACCAGGAAGAAAAAATAAGAGGTCTGACCTCTCGAAGAATGTTGGTATCAAGAAAGATGAGACATGGGCCAATTAAGGCGGGAAAGTGAAAGACTACCTAGACCTCGAATATCCCAATACCGTAGGGGTCGGTACAGATCAAGAGTTGACCAAGGGTGGCCGACATGAAAGATGACTGACAGGAGCCTGGCAAGAGTAGATGGAAGCACGCCAACCCACATCCCCCCTACAGAGGCGTATATACGATTATTTGTCCCCGGGGGGAGGGGGCGGGGGGGCGCCTGACTATCCTGGAAAATTGTGAGTATTCTCAGGGAATTGTCACCGCAAAATACCCAGAAATATCTACCAATGTCTTAGAGCAAATAACTTTGTGTAATTATTTTAGATATGAGTTAATTGTAAAATTCTAAGTTCATATAGCCTACAATTAGTGGCAATACAAAACAGTTGGTATGAATATCTAAATATTTGTCAATTTACTAAGCCGAGAGGTAAAAAATTATATATTTTTTTTAGAAATTGATAATTTATTTATAAAAATTACCGGTACCGTACTGTGAAATTCTTAGTTTTGCCTCACAAGGCTGAGTGTACCCCGTCCCAACCCTCAGACCAGAATTAAAGTTTCTTGGCAGAGCCAGGAATCGAATTTGGACCTCCGAGGCGGCAGCCGCTACATCACGAGGAGTATATTAATATTGTTTATAACTTAGCCAATAAGTTAAGATTAGGGTACAACCAAATTTGCAATTATTTTATGCTTTTACCAAATCAACACATTCTTAATTTTTATTGTTTTTTTTCAGGGGGTGCTGGAGCCCCCACAGCTCCCCCCCCCCACCCCACCCCTTATATACGCTCCTGTCCCCATAGTCGTGAGCCCCTGAGGGAGCATGGAGTGGGTTAGTAATAAACATGTTTTGCTATTCGTAGACAATGCAACAAGACACAACAAAAACGCTAAGCAATGTGGAAATGTAATTTCTTTCTTCCAATTTAACGAGTGGCTCTTGATGGGGAATTCGCGGTGAAATCCAGTTATCGCCAGCATCTACTGCAGTTCATTGTATGAGTTGCGCAAGGCGGTGCCTGTTGCACGCTACTCGATGCCTTGTTAGACATGTCAATTTGCACTGATGACTCCTCTCTCTCCAAAGACTGACTTATAATCAGAGCCCTGCCCGGATAAACGAAACGTCATCCGCATCCGCCCCGCATCCGCCCCGCATCCGCACGTTTGCTATCCAAATCCGCTGACATTACAATAAAAAATCCACCGCCTGCTTCCATTCGACCGATCGGGTCAGGAAATGGAATGAATGAAGCCCCCATCTATCAGCGAGGATATGAACTGTGCCGGCTGCCGAAGCCTGTCGCACTCCTCTGGGGCAGTGATTAAATGAATGACAGATGAAATGAAATGACAGTGGAGAGTGTTGCTGGAATTAAATGTGTGACAGGGAAAACCGGAGTACCCGGAGGAAAACCCGTCTGCCTCAGCTTTGTCCAGCACAAATCTCATTTGGAGTGACCGGAATTTGAACCACGGACCCAGCGGTGAGAGGCCGGCGTGCTGCCGCCTAAGCCACGGAGGCTCCCCTCTGACATTACAATACTAGTTTTAATTTATTACGTAAAGTATTAAAGCAACACAATTAGAATTTTGAGGAGAAATTCGATCCCTAGGCTCTGTGTGAATCGCAAGACAATGATGACTAAGTTATGACCCTCTGAGTAACGGCAATTAAAACAGCGGGTGGTTAATTATAATGCTTACTGTCGACCAAAGTATTATGTACACTCGAGTTTGAAGGTTGTTTGTGAAGTAACCAACAGACCTACATAAAATCCAATAACATCATCATTTTCGTCGTTCTATTTTACGTTAGGTCATGTAGGTTTGGAATTTTTTAATATATATTTTAATATTTTTTAACGCCGTTTGAACACAAAAAGTGCACGTTTTTAATAGTGTTTCAATCATGCGTCACATTTAAGAATTATTATCTCAAAAACCCGTCATCAGATCGAATCCAAATTTTAACACAATATACATTGGAGTGTTGTATAACTGGTTTATTAAATTCAAAATTGGGTGTGTCCAAGAAACAAAGTTGTTATCATTTTTGTAAGGTGACTTTTTCTCGGCTCGGGGTGGTTGGAAAATTTAGTTCTTGGTTGCATTGTAATCCTTATACATCGAAACGTTATGCTGTATGACTATGAAATACGTAAATTAATTCACTTATTTTATATCGGTTTGTATTTCTACAGGGAAATAACACATGTTTCACCAGCTAGCCACTCCGGGAGCAGCTGTACAGCGTTGCCGAAATGGTGCCCACACGCATCATGGCGCGTCTCGCTCGGAAGTGATGGGCTCCATCTCAGCAACGCTGTACAGCTTTTCCTTAAGCGGCTAGCTGGAGAACCATGTGTTATTTCATCGTACAAATACAAACCGATATAAAATAAGTGAAATAATTTACGTATTTCACAGTCATACAGCATAAATTTTTGATGTATAAGGATTACAACGCAACCAAGAACTACATTTTCCAACCACCCTGAGCCGAGAAAAAGTTACCTTACAACAATGATAACAACTTTGTTTCTTGGACACACACAATTTTGAAATTAATAAACCAGTTATACAACACTCCAATGTATATTGTGTTAAAATTTGCATTCGATCTGATGACGGTTTTTTGAGATAATAATTCTTAAATGTGACGCATGGTTGAAACACGCTTAAAAACGGGCACATTTTGTGTTCCAACTGCGATAAAAAAAAAAAATTAAAATATAAAATAAAAATTCCAAACCTACATGAACTAACGTAAAATAGAACGACGAAAATGATGATGTTATTGGATTTTATGTAGGTCCATTGGTTACGTCACAAACAACCTTCAAACTCGAGTGCACATAATAGTCGTAGGATATACCCACGCAGGCAAGCGCAGGTATAAGTTAATGGGCTTCTTTTTGGCAAAAGTCAACACTAATTGAGGGTATTGGCTTCTCTCACATCTCTATTATCCAAGCGAAAGCAAATAGGGAAATGACAAGAAACGTAAAAGACGCAGATCTTAGCAAAATATAAAATTATTTAAAAAAAAAATCCAGTTCAAATGTATTCTAATAACTATCCGCAAGTTTACTCTGAACATTATCCGCAGCTTATCCGCTATCCGCACAGCCATGCACACTATATCCGCAAGGCGAAATGTTGCGGATATCCGCTTCCTCGCAGGGCTTTACTACTACATTGCTTTAAAGTTCTTGATGCCTAACATCTTTCCACTCGGTTGCTGTATATTTTTAGCCTACTTTTCACATTTTGCAAAAATGAGGAAAAAGTAGACTTATGAGATCGGGCAAATGTGTGTCCGTCCGTCCGTCTGTCTGTCTGTCTGTCTGGCTGTCTGTCTGGCTGGCTGTGTGTGTGTCCCCCCCTATCAACTCCTAAACGGCTGCAGCAATCGAAACAAAATTTGGTAGGAGTAAAGATCTATACCTGAATATCTCACGGCCATATTTGAAAATGATGTCAGTGCTACCAACTGCTAAAAAATCGCAATTGAAATTTGAGCTCCATGTTGGATATCTTGGAAAGTATGAATGGGAGCTATTTCAAAATTGGCACACGTACAGATCATAATATTTCAGTTTAATTTCCAGGAGGCTAAACATGGCAGTGTTGCCAAAATGATTATAAGCCTCCTGATAGGTCCAATTTTTAAATGCATATAACTTCTACACTATCAATTGGAATTCAACCAAATTTCGTATGTTGTATGTGTACATAACCAGATATGACTGAGCTTATTCTTCAGACCTACCCGGGCTGCCAACTGTTAATAAATGCTCCTAATTTATTTTATACAAATACCAATATATCAGAAAGTATGCAAGCCGACAGCTTTAAACTATGCACACGTATAGTCCCTGACATTCTATATTAATTTGGAGTAACTTATATACGTCAGTGCTACCAACATGATTCTAAGCCTGCTGACAGGTCCAACTTTAAATACATGTAACTTCCATACTATCATTTGGATTTCAACCAAATTTCGTATGTGCTATGTGTACCATAACAGATATGACTATGCTTATTCTAAGGAGCAACCAGTGCTGCCAACTGTTAATATGTGCTGTCCCTATTTTTGTTACCCTAATATCAATATATCAGAAAGTATGCAAGCCAATAGCTCTAAACTTTGCACACGTATAGTACCTGGCATTCTAGACGAATTTGGAGTAACTAATATACGTCAGTGCTGCCAACATGATTCAAAGCCTGCTGATAGGTCCAATTTTAAAATGCATGTAACTTCTATACTAACTAATGGATTTCATTCAAAATTGGCACAACAATAGATCATATTATTTCAGATTATTTCTGACCAATACATGCATGACATTGTTGCCAACATGATTTTACGCGCGCTGTTAGATCCAATGTTTAACTGCATGTAACGTCCATGCTATTCATTGGACTTCAACCAAATTTTGTATTTTGTACCTTAAGAGACGGAACTAAGAATATATTCAGTCATCAGGGCTGCCAACTGTAGTGCTCTATTAGGATACATTATGCCAGGTATACAGTATTTCGAACTAATTGGAAATTTCGATATTAGCAACTTAATTTCGTCATTATTCTAGATAGGTTCATATTCTGTAGAATAATCATTGGCATGAAAAGTAGGCTGTATAGTTCTTCACGGAACTTCTTGTTTGGGAGTGATTTTGAAGAAATGAAACGGAAATGGGACGGAAATGCAACGGAAACAAAGAGCGCGCGCGGTGGCGGAGATTGGTACTACGACGTACTGTCGGCTATGTGGAATGTATATCGCATACGATTTACTTCAAGGTTTGGAGGCCCCATTAAAGATATTCCTACAATAAATCATCTTCAAGTTGTTCTTTGGTGTGAAAATATGCATTATATCATATTTGCTGAAAGGATTTGGCACAGGAGATTTACAAGTAGTTATTTCAATGGCCAACAGAGTTCACTGTTAACAAGGGAATTGCGGAATTGCGCTCCCGGCAGACATATAGTAGGATAACAAGTTACACATCATATGCGACTACTGTAAGGTTCGTGATTTTTGTTTTATCTTGTTGCATTGTCTACGAAACAAAACATGTTTGTATAACGTTCTTCTAATCCACTCCATGCTTGCAAGCTCGACTTCCGCCCTCAAGGGTTCACGACTAATAATAATACTGTTATTTTTTACGTCGCTTTTAACTACTGAGGCTTTTAGAGACGCCGGGATGCCAGAATTTTACCCCAAAGAGAATCTCTAATCTACTAATATGGCTCCCTCACATTTTCCGACCCTGAAATGCCAACTGACTACGGCAGGACTTGATCATGTAACCTTTGACACAGCAGGCGAGAACGCTACCACTCTCCCACGCCATAGACAACTATTGTCCGTAACAGTTACGGGCTCTCGTGGGTTTTTACATTTAGCGGACTTCCCCAGAATTGGCTTAGAAGTCTTTAAAAACGGTATTTTCTCTGTCTTATGTAATAGCTTATTGGTCATGATGCTGGGTGCTCATTTCGTGATACGTAATTAATACATTCTCAATATACAACGCTGACAGTACTACTGCTCGGTTCCAAGCTCTATGAACTTGCGGGATGAAGGGCAGAAGCAGGGTAGGAGCAGGCGAGAATTGAGAAGCCTGTCGACAGCCCGCCGTGTTACCTGACATTCTCGTCTCTTCCAATATTGCTAACATGGGTCTTTTCTGAAACCAGTGTGGCGTTAGGAATGAGTGACAGTCACCGACTAATGTATTTGCTTCTGATACTACGCAAGGACCGAGAAACCGCATCACTCGTCACCACCACTACTTATAGTCTGCGATGCACATTCCTCTCAGGTCCACGCAGCTTAGACTCGATCAGTAGTAGTGTCCGTGCGCTGGATGGAACAGCCCTCACATGGTTTAGAGCTCCACCCAACGCTCGAGTGCACATCTCACCAAGAGATTTCAAACAATGTGTTGAGAAGTTCGACAATATTGAGTGTTTTGCGAAATAAAACAATAATGACTTGGGCTCGGGTTTTAAGACCTAAAAATAGCCCGAATATGTAAGCAAATATGACCTTAAATATGACGAAATATGACTTGAAAATGACTGATTTAAATATAGCAGTTTTTTAAATTATAAATCCAAGCGACAATCTCTTCGGGATTAAATTGTTAACTTAATTCGTTATTCCTATGTTCATATTAATGTTCTGAATATCCATGTTTAAGTGGTTATTGACAGTGTATTTCTGTAAACACTAGCCTAGTTCCCGTTCGGTAAGTTGAGGATGATTGAACACCTACAGCTGCCGTCAAACTACCGAAATATGACGTTCAAATGCAAAAAAAATGCTCAAAATATGACCTAATTGTAAAAAATGTTCGAAATATGCATTTATATGACAAATAAAAACCACTGTATTGTGACGATAATCACTTGATTTGCATCAGAAACCAATCGGGCGTGAAAATAGAGGCCAAGGAAACAAATATGATTTTCCCTAAACATCCGAGCACTGACAATGACTTACATTGAGTTGCGTGGTATTCATGAATACGTATGTTGTTTCGTTTACGTTTTGTTATGCAGGTAAGATAGCCTATGTGATGTGTTGTAGCTGGTCCTCTATACACATGGCAAAACTTGGTACCATAAAAGCTGTGGCACACTCGTAACTCTGGACGGACAATAATACAAACCGAACGGCCTTTGGTACAGTAGTTACCAGCCAGTCCCTGAGTGCCCATTCTCTTCCGATGCAGCTGTGTTACTACCTTCATATCATACAATAAAATAGCTTTGTTTCTCAATTTGAGGGGCTCACATGAGCTTTGTCTCGCCCTTCTATGATAATTTTGACATTTCGCCTGTTACCATGTATTTTGAGGAGCGGGGTTCCCCAATAGCTCTCCCCCTCCACCCCGTTTTATGAGAGGACCACCAACTTTGGTATATTAAAGAAGGGATTTTCGAACGAAGTCGGCAGTGGACCTGTTCAAACGATCAGTCTCGACATTAGCCTGGTGGTGAAAATGGGAAACTTACGAAAACTATTTCAGGACGGTCGAAGTGGGATTCGAACCCACTCTCTCCCGATGCCAGCGAGATGGAAACCATTTGTTGAAAAACGTTTTGTCGTTTATTTATTTAAAAACGTTTGTTTAATTAAACGTTTTACGAAACGTGGTTAGTAATAAAACGCTTAATAGACAGAAGCAAGCGTGGTTAAAAGATGTCCCCAGCTCAAATCACGTGGTCGATCTATACAAAAAATAGTACATTATGCAAGCCTATAATGACAATAATTGAGACACGAGCGAATCGAGTTTTATAATTTCCATACGAATGTCCTATTTACCATTACAGTCGAGTTTCATACGACTGTTTAAGTTCAACGATAATTATAACTTTATTTTATGTTCGAACAAACATATTCAAAAATATCTGTCGAGATTCCGTCAGTTTCGTTTACTGAACAGAGCGCATGGGACGCAGAGAATACCTTGTATTTGACCATGGCCTCGTCGAATACCACACTATGACACTAGAAACGCGTGAAATTTACAATAGGAGGCCGTGGATGTCAGCGCGGGTGCGATGGTATCCTTACCTAATTGGTCAATCAGCTGTATCTTAATGAAAATTTTGAGCTCTGATTGGTGGAGAACCTGTATCATAATGAAACTTGAACTATAATGAGTTTCTTTAAGATGCAGTTTTCTGGCATATACGATTAGGGGGAAGTCCTGCAGCACCGGACGGCATGTAGTACCGGACACACTATAGTTCACGAAAATCTTGCTAGATGTCAGCTTCATGTAGAGTGCATTTCAAAGGTTTCTTCCAGTGTACACCAGCGCAAGCAGTGTGAGTTTGTCACTCAAGCAGTAACCACGCTACGTGGTATTTTCTGATTTCCTGTGTTCATTCATGTGTCTCAAGTAAGTTTTGGAAGAGCATCGTACTAAACTCGGTAAGTGAATTGTTACTGTACTGAGAGTAGTTGTTTAAAGTGGTCTTAATAACATGTTCACAAAGTATAAATTGAAAATGAAACGTATTTAGTTAATGGCAGGTGTTTCTTTAGTTGCATGCTTGTCCTGTAAGACCAGACAGTACTATGTCCTCTACCATCGGACACGTAATTAGCTGTCATATTATTATTTGCAGGTTGAATCGCAAATAAAAACATGCCAAAAGACGACAAAAATGGGAAGAGGAGGGGGACGTGGTCTGAAGACGGTATGAAACTGGCAGTGAACAGCCTGCTTGCTAATAATTTGAGTGTTAGGGAAGCTGCAAGTAGTTTTAGTGTTCCAAAGAGCACATTGCAGGACAGACTAATAAAAATAAAGAGTGGAGGAGAAATTCAAATTACGCCGAAATTAGAGCGCTTCAAGAGAACATTTGCAGACCATTTTGAAGAACAATTAGTCGCCCATATCTAGCTGTTAGATGGCATGCTCATGCCCCTTACCAGAAAAGAGTTCCTGAAACTTGCTTATGATTTAGCTGCAACTTTAAAGCTGCCTCATAGGTTCAATGATGACAACAAAATTCCAGGGAAACATTTCTATTACAGCTTCATGAAGAGACATCGTCAACTTGCACTGAGATCTCCAGTTCTTACCATGTTTTAAAAATATACTTTTTTAAAATTTCAAATGTCTCTTTATTTTAGGGCCATAATATGTCCATAGATCTCAAGTATGAAGTTCCTGTAAGACACAATCATGTCAACTACCACATCCTTTGATAAGATCATAGATATGCATAGAATTTCCAGTATTGAAATAACAATCGGAAAAGTTCTAAACTGTCCGGTATTACAGGCCAGTCTTAATAAAAGGGAAAAAAGCCACAAGTACGTTTATTTAATTCCCAATAATCCTGCCACTGTTGAAAATTATGCTATCAAGAATATTGTCTTATGTTACATGAATGATGTCACACATGTTTTACTTGATTTTTAAATTCAAAAATTTCAGCAGTATTGGCAAAAAAGTAATGTGTCCGGGGCTAGAGGACTCTCCCCTAGTATTTATATTTCGGCATGGTCGAACATAAAATCATATGTTTCATCGTGCAGCCCGACCGACGGGGAGCTGCAGCAAGGCTGGAGGTTCGAATCCTAATGCTGACAGCGGCTATCCCTCCCCCAGGCATTTACCCCATTTCCGACCACAAATATTATAGCTACATTCACTACAGCAACACAGATTATCAGACAAGTACACGGAGCTGATGACCAAGACGTTCCAAGCACCTACTGTAATCTGAATTAACAACAACACTACTGGTGTGGGAACAGTAGAGACGGGAATGCAGAAGAACCAAAATGGCGCATCTTCATACGAGTAACATTTACTGTAATAGAAGCGGTTTCGGTGGCGTAGTTTGTAGCATGCTGAGCTTCTATGCCCAAGGTCGCGGGTTCAAACCCGGCCGAAGTCGTCGGATTTTTAAGAGCGTTAAATAATCCGTCAGTATGCCTTCCTTTGGAGGGGAAGTAAAGCTGGCGGTCCCGTGTCATAGATTTATAGCATGTAAAAGAACCTTCCACTAATTACACTTGTGTGAAGTTAAATTTTAGGTTTAGATTTGACTAACGCTCTTAGGTTCCAACGTTCGTCAGGCGCCAACTGCGGTGGCATCTAGTAACCAAGTTAAGAACTAGTTGTCGTTGACGGTGGCGTTTGCTAGAAAAAGTAGGTACTACTTGAAAATTGAATGTCTGCAGTCCTTGCTTGAATTAAAAACAAATAACACACACTTATACAGCCATCACAATTAACACCAGTTATGACCCTTTATGGAAGTGAAACTTGGACTATTGGTGCAGCAGAAAAGAGGAGCATTGAAACGTTTGAAATGTGGGGTTACGGGAGAATGATGGTAATTAAGACACTCGTATGGAAATTATAAAACTCGCACACGCTCGTTTTATAAACATACTTAATTATTGCCATTATAGGCTCGTTGCATAATGTACTATTATTACATGTAATTTAGTTCAGGTAATTTTTCACATATTCCATTAATTGGAATGATATTATGTTGACCGACTGAAAGATAAAATTGGCTTCAAATATTTCTTTAGAACTGAAATGTCACAGGCTAATTATATAGTTTATTTATTTACTTAGCGTATGGCTTTTAGTGCCGGGAGTGTTCGAGGACATGTTCGACTCGCCAGAGGCTGTAGCTGCTTCAAGTGGACACCCATGGGGTGAGCTACAACTTCCGTTCAACTTCAAGTAGTTCCAACTTTCACTACCAGAAGTCATTGACATCTAGTGGTGAACGTTGGAACTTTGATGGAGTGTTCCAACGAAATCTAACCTAGAAATTTAGCTTCACACAAGTTTACTCTGTGGAAGGATCTTTTACATAAATCTATTACATGCGACCGCCAGCTTTACTTCCCCAACGAAGGAAGGCATACAGAAGGATTTTAACGCTCTTAATAAATCCAACGACTTCGGCCGGGTTTGAACCCGCTATCTTGGGCACAGTAGTTCAGCACTCTACCAACTACGCCACCGAAGCTGGGCTGGGACCTTCCACTCTCTGGTCGGAACCACACCTCGTTACACATGCCACGATTAGCCGATGTCGTCACCGGTTTGCGCATTACAGCCTCCGGCTCATTACTTTTTGAATGCACCTTATATATCACGTTCTTGTGGACACGATAATTACCGCCTTTTTGTACCAATCACATTAAAATTTATACATAAGAATATAAACCTTTAAAATCTCGGTCGAGGGAAAAATTGGACCAAAGGGGAGAAAATGGGGGGGCCTTTTTTGAAAAAGTGAAATATCGCTACAACTTTCTTAATATGTGAAATATCGAATCCATTCAAAGTTAATACTATTCTTCGGATAAAGGCCAAAGACTTATGTTGGTGTTCTGTAACCCTGTCTATCCATCTGATCTTCATCATTATGTTAGTAGGACACATACTAAGACACCCAGGAATAGCAAGCTTAGTTATGGAAGGAAGGGTCGAGGACAAGAACTGTAGGGGTAGATCAAGGTTAGAATATGTTAAACAGATTGCCTCGGACGTAGGGTGTAGTAGCTATGTAGACATGAAACGATTAGCTCAGGACAGGGAGGCATGGAGAGCTGCATCAAACCAGTCAAAAGACTGAAGACTCAAACACTAACAAGAACATTAGACAGATTCTACACACACCCAAAGTACACGGGGCTACATGTCCACGTTGTCGCAGCCCCTAAACTGAGGAACCAACCAACCATTACTGTAATAGTTGACTGGAAGGTCAGACGCCGGGTTAATTTCCTTCTTTAACTTGTATGGACTCTGTAGAGACCCATTGTATTTAGGCACGACCTTGGATCTGCCATAATTCACGGCTATTTGACTCGAATAATGGGAGGATCAACCTGCTGCAGCCATTGGTTATGCAGGCAGCGCCTATAAAAAACTCTGTGAGCTACCAGAATAGGATTGACAGTTCTCGTCTCGCCATGTGGTCTGAGAACGAGATTGCCAAACTGTACAAGCCAGAGATACAGCTGACCAGGCACTGCAGCACGTGGGCTGTAATATTGCAACGCAGGGTATTATGACATCAACTATGCGAACATGGATTGGTCAAGAGGCAGAGGAGTGATGACTGATGTGGAATTTCCGGCGAAATGTCAATCCTATTCAGGCAGCTCACAGAGTATAGCTTCATCTGAAATGCTAATGAAGGCTACCTCGGTACAACAAAACATCACTGACAGCTCGTCTTTCTTTCATTCAACGGCAATACTTCCTGCATACAGACAGCCAAGGAGGGGATCGTCATGCTCCACCACCACCACCACCACCACCACGCAATAAAAGCAATAAATATATTGACATTGATAGAGCAAAGGCTACAGAGTTTAGAATGATTCAAACTGAATAAGAGATTCGGTGAACGTCAGAATATAAACTGAACAGTGTGTAAGATCCCACGATGCAAAATACGATCTGTACGGTCAACCTACGAGGTTGGCAAAGCTGGTTTCATTGTACCAGAGCCAGAATGGGCACTGTTTACACTAATGATGAAACATTTAATTACACCAACTAGAATTCTTAGCATTCCACGTATAATGCGCTTTTAATTAGCAACATGTGTTCTTTAATAGTTTTACTACCTACGGCATTTATTCAGTTTCATCATCAGTCGTTAGTCCACAGATCACGTGTAGTCTGTGTCCAGAAGTATGGCCTATCTATGCCAGCCAATTTAATATTATGGTACATGTGGCCAACCATATTTTCGTTCGCGGTACCCTGATTCTTCAAAGTTAAAGGATTCGAATTGAAATGAAGGGAATGTAATATAAAAATGGTAAAGTTAGGCGGAGAGCAGTTGAAGAGAGTGCAGAGCCTCAAGTATCTGGGAAGTGTCATTGAAGAAAATGGGGGGAAATGCCTTGGAATTAGATGAAAGAGGAAGGTGAGCTGATGGATTCTTCAGAGTGTTAGAGGCCTGATTTGGAGCAAGGATGTGTCTCAAATGTAAAGGGATCATGTACAAGACATACTTTGTGCCGATCCAAACGTATGGATCAGAAACTTGGGTGATGAGGGAGAGAGATAAAAGCAGAATACAAGCAGTGGAAATGAAGTTTCAGAGGAGTCATAAAGGTGTAACCAGAATGGACAGAGTCAGAAATGATAAGAGTCAGAAAAATATTAAAGGAAGAACCGCTACAGGACAGGATTGAAAAATCAAGGCTACAGTGGTAGGGACACGTGAAAAGAATGGGAGAAGAGAGAATACCACGGAAAATATTGGAAATGGAGTGGAAGAAAAAGAGACCTAGAGGAAGACCAAGGGATAGGTGGATAAAGGAGCTGAAGAAAAGTGTCGAGAGAAAAGGAGTTAATTGGACAACAGTGACAGAAGAGAAGTGGTAGATGGACAGAAAACGATGGAGAAGCTTGTGCTCCAAGCAGACCCAACCTGTGGTTGGAAACTGCTCTAGTTGATGACGATGATGATGATACAAGAAATATTAAAATAATTGCAAAAATCAATTCGAAATTAGTTAATTCAATAAAAATATCAAAATTAAATCTATAAGATCATAAATTGAAAATTAAAAATAAATATATAAACATTACAATTAGAGAAACAAAAAATAACATTATTTATAATTATAATAATGGGATAAAGATGGGATATAGATGAAAAGACCTACCAAAGAGCTATATGAACACACAGACAGACGCAGACTAACTTGCTACGGGCACATACACAGAATGAACAATAAACGACTTACAAAGAAAATCTTTGATGTAGTAAACAGTTCAAAAAGGAAAACAAATTGGTATCATGAAATAGAAGACGACTTAAAGCAATTAGGAATCAACAAGCAAATAATAGAAAACAGAAAAATTCAGAAACAAAATTAAGAACGCCAAATTTTTAGTAAGTGAAAGGAAGAAGATAGGAACATTGTGGACGGAACAAAAGAAACAGGAGCACAGTCAAAGGATGAAGAGATTTTGGGAAGAGAAGAAGGGAAAGAAGTGAAAATTGTGACATCATGAGATATTTAAGTTTATACACTGTCCATAAGGGCAAAAATGATGTAATAATAATAATAATAATTAAAATAAATTAAAATGTAGTAAAAGCTAGTTTTGCCCTATAAAGGGTAAAAGCAAAATGACTTTCTGTACCAGCGATACTTCGACCAGCCAATCTAACAGATGAAGAGGAAATGCTTCCAATCCTCCCATCATGCTCTCTTCCTGTTGTATAAGCCCGATACTCCAACAAGGAGAGTTACTATCTTCTATTACTCGTAGTAATTATTGCTTTCCGAACGGACATTCTATAAGTTACACGTTTTTTACTCTTTAAGTCGAATTTCTATAACTCGAATTATTTGATATCTCGAAGCTTAAATTATATATTTGGCACTTAAACTTGTTCGTTATCAGGAACATTCACGTATTTTTTACACTGCAACTTGTTTCATGTAGTTGAGAACTTGGTGGCGGAAGCTCGTGCACAGAAAATGAAGCAGACGATGACGGATTTGTTCAAGTCATGAAAAAGTATATGATTAAATCTTATGTACATTGTTATATGGAGTTCTACTTATGGCTATTGGCCGCTATAAATGCTTTATTAAAATAAATTCGACTTATCGAACATTTAATTTTAAATTTGTAATATAGGCCTACTGGTTGCAAAATACTGTGTGCAGGCTTACACCATAGGTGGAGCCCCGCGCGGATAACTTAAACATTATCCGCATCTGTCCCCGCACTCGCACGACTGTTATCCGCATCCACCCCGCGCTCGCACGACTGTTATCCGCATCTGTCCCCGCGCTCGCACGACTGTTATCCGCATCTGTCCCCGCACTCGCATGACTGTTATCCGCATCTGTCCCCGCGCTCGCACGACTGTTATCCGCATCCACCCCGCGCTCGCACGACTGTTATCCGCATCTGTCCCCGCACTCGCACGACTGTTATCCGCATCCACCCCGCGCTCGCACGACTGTTATCCGCATCCACCCCGCGCTCGCACGACTGTTATCCGCATCCACCCCGCGCTCGCATGACTGTTATCCGCATCCACCCCGCGCTCGCACGACTGTTATCCGCATCCACCCCGCGCTCGCACGACTGTTATCCGCATCCACCCCGCATCCGCACGACTGTTATCCGCATCTGTCCCCGCGCTCGCATGACTGTTATCCGCATCCACCCCGCATCCGCACGACTGTTATCCGCATCCACCCCGCATCCGCACGACTGTTATCCGCATCCACCCCGCATCCGCACGACTGTTATCCGCATCCACCCCGCATCCGCACGACTGTTATCCGCATCTGTCCCCGCGCTCGCATGACTGTTATCCGCATCCACCCCGCATCCGCACGACTGTTATCCGCATCCACCCCGCGCTCGCATGACTGTTATCCGCATCCACCCCGCATCCGCACGACTGTTATCCGCATCCACCCCGCGCTCGCAGGACTGTTATCCGCATCCACCCCGCATCCGCACGACTGTTATCCGCATCCACCCCGCGCTCGCAGGACTGTTATCCGCATCCGCCCCGCGCTCGCATGACTGTTATCCGCATCTGTCCCCGCACTCGCATGACTGTTATCCGCATCTGTCCCCGTGCTCGCATGACTGTTATCCGCATCCACCCCGCATCCGCACGACTGTTATCCGCATCCACCCCGCGCTCGCAGGACTGTTATCCGCATCTGTCCCCGTGCTCGCATGACTGTTATCCGCATCCACCCCGCGCTCGCAGGACTGTTATCCGCATCCGCCCCGCGCTCGCATGACTGTTATCCGCATCTGTCCCCGCACTCGCATGACTGTTATCCGCATCTGTCCCCGTGCTCGCATGACTGTTATCCGCATCTGTCCCCGCACTCGCACGACTGTTATCCGCATCCACCCCGCGCTCGCAGGACTGTTATCCGCATCCGCCCCGCGCTCGCATGACTGTTATCCGCATCTGTCCCCGTGCTCGCATGACTGTTATCCGCATCTGTCCCCGCGCTCGCACGACTGTTATCCGCATCTGTCCCCGCGCTCGCACGACTGTTATCCGCATCTGTCCCCGCGCTCGCACGACTGTTATCCGCATCCACCCCGCGCTCGCACGACTGTTATCCGCATCCACCCCGCGCTCGCACGACTGTTATCCGCATCCACCCCGCGCTCGCACGACTGTTATCCGCATCTGTCCCCGCGCTCGCACGACTGTTATCCGCATCCACCCCGCGCTCGCACGACTGTTATCCGCATCCGCACCGCGCTCGCACGACTGTTATCCGCATCTGTCCCCGCGCTCGCACGACTGTTATCCGCATCTGTCCCCGCGCTCGCACGACTGTTATCCGCATCTGTCCCCGTGCTCGCACGACTGTTATCCGCATCTGTCCCCGTGCTCGCACGACTGTTATCCGCATCTGTCCCCGCGCTCGCATGACTGTTATCCGCATCTGTCCCCGCGCTCGCACGACTGTTATCCGCATCTGTCCCCGCGCTCGCACGACTGTTATCCGCATCTGTCCCCGCGCTCGCACGACTGTTATCCGCATCTGTCCCCGTGCTCGCACGACTGTTATCCGCATCTGTCCCCGCGCTCGCACGACTGTTATCCGCATCTGTCCCCGCGCTCGCACGACTGTTATCCGCATCTGTCCCCGCGCTCGCACGACTGTTATCCGCATCTGTCCCCGCGCTCGCACGACTGTTATCCGCATCTGTCCCCGCGCTCGCACGACTGTTATCCGCATCTGTCCCCGCGCTCGCATGACTGTTATCCGCATCTGTCCCCGCGCTCGCACGACTGTTATCCGCATCTGTCCCCGCGCTCGCATGACTGTTATCCGCATCCACCCCACGCTCGCACGACTGTTATCCGCATCCACCCCACGCTCGCACGACTGTTATCCGCATCTGTCCCCGCGCTCGCACGACTGTTATCCGCATCTGTCCCCGCGCTCGCACGACTGTTATCCGCATCTGTCCCCGCGCTCGCATGACTGTTATCCGCATCCGCACCGCGCTCGCATGACTGTTATCCGCATCTGTCCCCGCGCTCGCATGACTGTTATCCGCATCTGTCCCCGCGCTCGCATGACTGTTATCCGCATCCACCCCGCGCTCGCATGACTGTTATCCGCATCTGTCCCCGCGCTCGCATGACTGTTATCCGCATCCGCCCCGCGCTCGCACGACTGTTATCCGCATCCACCCCGCGCTCGCACGACTGTTATCCGCATCTGTCCCCGCGCTCGCACGACTGTTATCCGCATCTGTCCCCGCGCTCGCACGACTGTTATCCGCATCCACCCCGCGCTCGCACGACTGTTATCCGCATCCACCCCGCATCCGCACGACTGTTATCCGCATCTGTCCCCGCGCTCGCATGACTGTTATCCGCATCCACCCCGCATCCGCACGACTGTTATCCGCATCCACCCCGCGCTCGCACGACTGTTATCCGCATCCACCCCGCGCTCGCACGACTGTTATCCGCATCCACCCCGCGCTCGCACGACTGTTATCCGCATCCACCCCGCGCTCGCACGACTGTTATCCGCATCCACCCCGCGCTCGCACGACTGTTATCCGCATCCGCCCCGCGCTCGCACGACTGTTATCCGCATCTGTCCCCGCGCTCGCATGACTGTTATCCGCATCCATCCCGCGCTCGCATGACTGTTATCCGCATCTGTCCCCGCGCTCGCATGACTGTTATCCGCATCTGTCCCCGCGCTCGCATGACTGTTATCCGCATCCACCCCGCGCTCGCATGACTGTTATCCGCATCCACCCCGCGCTCGCACGACTGTTATCCGCATCCACCCCGCGCTCGCACGACTGTTATCCGCATCTGTCCCCGCGCTCGCACGACTGTTATCCGCATCTGTCCCCGCGCTCGCATGACTGTTATCCGCATCTGTCCCCGCGCTCGCACGACTGTTATCCGCATCTGTCCCCGCGCTCGCACGACTGTTATCCGCATCTGTCCCCGCACTCGCATGACTGTTATCCGCATCCACCCCGCGCTCGCACGACTGTTATCCACATCCGCCCCGCATCCGCACGACTGTTATCCGCATCCGCCCCGCATCCGCACAACTGTTATCCGCACGACTTTTTCCACATTCGCAAGTTTGTTATCCGAATCTCTTGGCATTACATGACTATTTTAAATTAGATAAAGCATACATTACTAAAGCAACATATTTAGACATTTGAGGAAAATGTCGTTCCCTACTATGCATGTTATGTGCTATGATTAAAATGAATGTTACACAGCCAGAATTGCAACCCTTTCCAGTTCGGAGTGTTAATTATGCTTAATGACATATTTTGAATGATTAGCTTAAATCATCATCTTACAGAGGGTCATGTTTTCACTACATTACACTACACTTTGATCGTTACATCTTAATCAGTCCTCGTCTGAACAGTTCTGACAGAGTCACAGATAAACTTAACTTACTCATACATAATTATCTTCTCGAGTTGTTATTACATCAATATTATGCTTGAATTGTTGCTATTGACAAACCTTATTACTATTTTGTTCCGTATTAATAGCTAAATCTTTGATGAGTGTTCTTCTTGGTGAAGTGGCTGGCATTCTTGCCTGTCGTCCCATAGGTCTGGGTTCAAACCCCGGCTCTGCCAGTTAATTATGGTCTGAGGGCTGGAACGGGGTACTTTCCGCATCGTGAGGCAAACCCGTGAAGCGGTGGGATCGATGCCCACCTCAGCCATCCTGGAAGTGGTGTTCCATTTCAACTCCAAGCAAGTGCCGGGATGGCTGCTAACTTGAGGCCAGAATTAATTGGCAGAGCCGGAAGTCGAACCCGGACCTCCGGGGCGACAGCCAAGAATTCTGGCCGATTTAGCTATGAATAGAGAACATAATAGAGTAACAATACATAGTTGCCAACAGATAGTTTACTTTTTTATTTTATCGATAGAAGGAAGCTTGTCATTATCTTTGTGTGCCCCGGTAATCGCGGCAAACTATGGCGTCACTAGCAGTAGTGCCCGGCTTCGCCCGGTGGATTTATTTGTTTTACAGAACTGGAGCGCTCAAGGATACGGATCGGAATAAATGAAAGTAAATTTGAAAGCACCAACGCTTATTGCAGCTGATAACCTCAGTATACTGCACCAACACCATCGCCCTTACACAGAGGCATACTATTGTCATGATGATAACTGTTTTAAGGGGCCAAAGAAATCTTTTTGCACTAATTACTCTCCGTGACTACAATTTATAAGCAGCTCTCAATTCTGCACCAGAACACTAGTAGGGGTGACGTGATGCGGCCCGCATTACATGACAACAATATACTTCGGTATTATTGAAGCCGTTCTGGAGCGCTTGTTCTTCCGACTTACTGAACAAAAAGCAATCTTTAAGGTTATCTGAGAGGTGTAGCCTAATGCTACATAGCCTGAACTATTCCTCTTGAATCAGGCTATCATATACAAAAAGATTTTTTCGAATCCGACTGGTAGTTCCAGATATTACCGCGTTTAAACACACAAACTCTTGAGCTTTATTATATTAGTATAGATTTGGCCTGTCAGGTGCGGAGCGAGTGGACCTCACAATACCCCGCTCCGCTGACTCATATCGTTAGTTCACACGTGTTTATCATTCATATGGACGTGTATCTGCATAGCTTAGACGTTACTGTGGCACGTTTAGTGAGCATTGTGATTACTGTGATTGTTGGTCATGCCTAGACAACAATTCACATTGCGCGAACGTGTGCATATCCATAATTCGTTTAGCCTATGAAACGCAGAAAGTATTGTTCTGAAACATGACGAAAATTTAAAATCAAGCTTCCAGGAAGACCTGTGCGTAATGCCAGTACAATTAAGAGACTCACAGAACGATTCAAGAAACAGGCTCCGTAAATAATTTAACAACAACGTTGTGTTCTTAGAGAACAAAAATTAGATTGCTGTCCATTCTTTCATCAGAAGATGTCAGGTGTGTGTTACAAGAGAGGGAGGACATTTTCAGCACTGTAAGTACACATTATTGAACATGTTTGGTAAAAGTGTAAAAGTGCGCGCCATCCACCGATTGAACCGTGTACGTGCACCTGCGATCAGCGCCAGTCAACGCCGGCTTAGCTTGCCGTGTTTACCGGGGCGCACAAGGATAATGACCCTGTAGTTTTAGGTGACTTTCAGGCGTAATCTCGCGATCATGAGCCACGGAACATCCATTTTTACGTAAAATACAAACCACACGACATTCAATGTCGCTTCGAAAATCTCACATGCATTGACCGTGAATATATAATATTGTCCTATTTATTCGGGCTACGATCCCTGTGACTGGTTCAGCCGTGGGGCGCTTAGACCGATACAGGCGAGTACCGTACCAAATGCAGATATGTTAAACTGGAGGGACCTCGTTGGCTAGGTCTGCTCTAGCGGCTGGCCGTGGAGCGTGACTCGCGCAAGGCCACAACTTTACGTAACGTGCAAACCTTATATAATTTGGTCTAAGGACGCTATAGGTCGAGTATTGTACAAAGAGCGACCAACTCATAGTGACGCCACGGAGGTGAGAGGTGATTCCCGGATTTGTCAAGAAATGCAATTCTGGTCTGAAGGTTGGAGTGCGGTAAACTCAGCGTCGTAAGGATTCTCACCTTAGTTATCTTGGAACTGGTTTCCCACTTCTACTCCCGGTAAACGCCGAAACGGATCCTAACTTAAAGCCATGTCCGTCTCCTCCCCGATCCTCACCTAATTACAAACACACACCAATACTGCCATAACAATAACAAAGGTTATCAGACAAAATTCCACACACATCCAAGTCATCTTGGCCGACACGCCTGAGGATTTGAATGAGTTTTTGAATGGCATGTACTCCGTCTTGAGGAAAGAATTCATGATGAAAATCAGTAAATGTAAAACAAAAATACTGGAATGCAGCCGAAATAAATCAGAAACCTCTATGGACATCAAATTGGCAGGTGAAAAGCTAAGGGAAGTATGAGACTTCTGTTACTTAGGAAGCAAAATAACCAGTGATGGACGAAGCAAAGAGAATATAAAAAGTAGGTTAGCTCAGACAACGAAAGCATTTCTACAGAAAAGAAATCTGTCGACATCGAATATGGATTTAAGTATTAGGAAGTCACTTTTGAAAGCCTTTGTCTGGAGCGTGGCGCTATATGAAAGTGAAACTTGTACTGTTGGTGCATCAGAAAAGAGGAGAATTGAAGCGTTTGAAATGTGGTGTTACAGGATAATGATTAAGATCAGATGGGTAGATAGGGTTACAAATCAAGAGGTATTAAGACGAGTGGGAGAGGAGAGATGTTTCTGGCGACTGCTAATGAAGAGAAGACACAAACTAAGACACCCAGGAATAGCAAGCTTAGTTATAGAAGGAAGGGTCGAGGACAAGAACTGTAGGGGTAGACCAAGGTTAGAATATGTTAAACTGATTACTTCGTATGTAGGGTGTGGTAGCTATGTAAAGATGAAACGATTACCTCAGGACAGAGAGGCATGGAGTTCTGCAACAAACCAGTCAAAAGACTGAAGCCTCAAACACACACACATCCAAGTGAACGGGGCTGAACGACCACGATGAAATGAAATATGTACAAAGAGCTGGCTGGGAGACTGTTTATTCTCATGGTAAGGATGAAGCCGCTGTGGATACAGATTCCCCCATGGCGAGTAACCTACTCATTGTACAATAGAATAGTACGGGGGTTAGTTGGTAGCATGCTGAAATGTTATGCCCAAGAACGCGGGGTCAAACCCAGTCGAAGTCGTCGGAATCTTTAAGAGCGTTAAACATCCCTCAGTATGCCTACCTTCGGACGGGAAGTGAAGTCGGCGGGCCCATGTCATATATTTATGGCATGTAAAAGAACTTCCACTAACTTCAATTGTGAGAAGCAAAATGTGTAGGTTACATTTGATTAATGCTCTTAAGTTCCAACGTTCGCCGCCAGGTCCGGGTTGAGATGACATCTAGTACCCAAGTTAGCAGCTAGGCGTCGTTTTGGTAGCAAAAGTAGGAACTAGTTGAAATTATCGACTGCAGTTCGCTGGTGGCTGAATCTGGGGTAATAGGCTCACCCACTAGCTAGCTCGTAAACACTGTCGCCTCAGTAATTGAATGGAAATTGTTGGAAGAATATGAAAACGTAAGAACACTTATAGTGGGCGATGTATTGAAAAGAGAGATATGCTCTCGCAGACTTTTTTGTAGAACTTTTAATGCTGAACAATTCTTACACTCATAGTATATTGATATGTTTAACGGTTTGCCCAGCGGAAGCTTAATAAGGTGCACGGACGCCTGGTTTTCTTTTCGATTTTTTCACTGAAATCGTTACTGCTTGGCTTCCCTTGATCATAAATAAATTCTTTTCTACAGAAATCTTCCTGGAGATATCCTGTACATCGCATCAACATCCGTCCAGTGGCTCTCGAGATTACGCGTGACATCCAAGAATCAGGGACTTGGTTTGATACTAGGTAGAGATGGAAGTCATTCTTTGCTGAACATCTCGGTCAAAGTAAGCTCACACTAGCTACACCAGCTTCGTGTAGGAAAGGGCAATAGCTCGCGAAGACAGAATCATTATTTTGCGAAACGCAGTACGTTTCAGTCTTAATTTTTTTTCTGAAAGCGATCCGGACATTCCGAGTTCGGATAATTGGAGTTCTACTGTACTTGGGTGTGTGTTCAATTTGTCTGCTAACCTGTGTTTCTGTGGAGACTGTAGTCACTTATTCATTTAGCGTATGGATTTTAGTGCCGGGAGTGTCCGAGGACATGTTCGGCTCGTCAGAGGCTGTAGCTGCTTCAAGCCGACACCCATGGGGTGAGCTACAAGTTCCGTTCAATAGTTCCAACTTTCTCTATCAAATGTCACTGCCACCTACTGTCGACCAAAGTATTATGTGCACTCGAGTTTGAAGGTTGTTTGTGAAGTAACCAATAGACATACATAAAATCCAATAACATCATCATTTTCGTCGTTCTATTTTACGTTAGTTCATGTAGGTTTGGAATTTTTAATTTATATTTTAATATTTTTTATCGCAGTTGGAACACAAAATGTGCCCGTTTTTAAGAGTGTTTCAACCATGCGTCACTTTTAAGAATTATTATCTCAAAACCCCGTCATCAGATCGAATGCAAATTTGAACACAATATACATTGGAATGTTGTATAACTGGTTTATTAATTTCAAAATTTTGTGTGTCCAAGAAACAAAGTTGTTATATTTGTAAGGTAACTTTTTCTCGGCTCGGGGTGGTTGGAAAATATAGCTCTTGGTCGCGTTGTAATCTTTATACATCAAGAAGTTATGCTGTATGACTGTGAAATACGTAAATTAATTCACTTATTTCATATCGGTTTGTATTTGATCGTGGAAATAAGGCATGATACACCAGCCGGCCGCTCCGGGGTAAGCTGTACAGCGTTGCTGAGATGGAGCCCATCACTGCCGAGCGAGGCGAGGTCGTATTTCCCCGTTCAAATATAAACCGATATAAAATAAGTGAATTAATTTACGTATTTTAAAGTCATACAGCATAACGTTCTGATGTATAAGGATTACAACGCGATCAAGAACTACATATTCCAACCACCCCAAGCCGAGAAAACATTACCTTACACAAATGATAACAACATTGTTTCTTGGACACGCAAAATTTTGAAATTAATAAACCAGTTATAAAACATTCCAATGTATATTGTGTTCAAATTTGGATTCGATCTGATGACGGGTTTTTGAGATAATAATTCCTAAATGTGACGCATGGTTGAAACACGCTTAAAAACGGGCACTTTTTGTGTTCCAACTGCGCTAAAAAATATTAAAATATAAACTAAAAATTCCAAACCTACATGAACTCACGTAAAATAGAACGACGAAAATGATGATGTTATTGGATTTTATGTATGTCTATTGGTTACGTCACAAACAACCTTCAAACTCGAGTACACATAATACTTTGGTCGACAGTAGTGTAGAACGTTGGAACTTTGATCGAGCGTTACAACGAAACCTAACCGAGAAATTTTGCTTTACATAGTTGTAGTTAGTGGAAGGATCTTTTACATGCCATAAATGTATGACATGGGACCGCTGACTTTACTTCCCCTCTGAAGGAAGGCATACTGAAGGATTTTAACGCTCTTAAAAAATCTGACGATTTCGGCCGGGTTTGAACCAGCGATCTTGGACACAGCAGTTCAGCAGTCTACCAACCCGCATTTGCCTGGACGGAGTGTGGAGGATAGCCGCTTCCGAACTCCGGACTTGCTGCAGCTCCCCATCGTGGTCGTGGGGACAGCATCACGAACCACTTCACTTCTGTTTCCTGAGAGCAGAGCAACACTGAATGGACGTGAGGTGAAAGCATGTCCTCGAAATGTGAAGCACAACTGTGTCACAAGAGCAACACAAGCATATGAGCAGCGTAGCGCGCTGAATGCAAATGGAATTTGGCAGACTCTTCACATACGGATACACTTCGCTCTTACTTTCTCGCTGAGAAAGTGGAGAAAACTGGACGTGGTCAACAGACTGGCTGATATCCACCATGAGGAGCGAGAGTGTGTACACTGATAGGATATGAGGCAAAAACATAAACCATATTGGATAATGCTTGGTTCTACGTCATCGTATTAAATGGTTTGACACCTGTTAATAATCAACGGTCCTTCAGTGAGGCCTTCTTCAGCTCGTTAGCCGATAACAAGGGGAGGATACGATTCATGGGTCACCGATTCGAACGATCTTTAGTACACGTGTAGGACATGACCAGTCGTATACCAGGTGCAAGTAGTAAGGTGCGCTTGTCAGCCGTTTCCGAGAAATTAATTAATTGCAATTACAGTGCGGCGTCTATGTTCGTTGTACGCTAGCAAGATCT
The DNA here is from genome assembly GCA_946902985.2 of Meconema thalassinum. Classification (NCBI taxonomy): domain Eukaryota; kingdom Metazoa; phylum Arthropoda; class Insecta; order Orthoptera; family Tettigoniidae; genus Meconema; species Meconema thalassinum. The sequence goes on along the minus strand of OX336396.1, from coordinate 295,209,889 downwards.
CAATGAGCGCGTAATGCAGTGGTAAGAGCCCTGCTTTGTAAGCGTGGGCTCGCTGGATCGAATCCCACCGGTGAGCCTTTGCAGTGTTTTTTTTTTTTTTACTTCGGCAATTTCCAACCAATACTCACAGCATGAGTAACTGCTTGCGGGATACGAGGTGGTCTGATGGTCCACAGACGTGCAATAAACGGAACAGTATACATATAATAGAATACACCTGACCGTGTATAATACCAATGTATTTGCAATGCCGATACTGTACATTATGTAATGTCACAAACGTTGACCACCATACGGAGATTTCAGAACCTCTTTTCCCGCTCACATAACACGTTATTACGATGGACTGCAAAATAAACAAAATTCACGACACCTGTACGATTTGCCAATGTTTACAAAAATAAAAGTAAAAAAAAACCAACACACTGCAAAAGCTCACCGGTGGGATTCGATCCAGGGATCCCGCGCTTACGAAGCAGGACTCTTACTGCTGCACCACGTGCTCGTTGGCTTCTTGCTAGCGTACAACGACATAGACGCGGCACTGCAATTGCGAATAATTAATTTCTCGGAAAGGGCTGAGAAGCGCACCTTACTACCTGCACCTGGTACACACCTAGTCATGCCCTACACGTGTACTAAAGATGGTTCGAATTGGTGACCCATGCATCGTATCCTCCCCTTGTAGGCAATGTTCAATTTACAACAGCAATATTTTTGACGTGACAACGTCAAATAAATTGTTGGAATACAGTGAAAATGTGTTACAGTGAAAGGTGACGATATGGTCTTATCTCTTGGTTGGTTGGTTCTTAAGTTTAGGGGCTGCGACAACGCGGTCATGTAGCCCCGTGTACTTTGGGTGTGTGTAGAATCTGTCTGATAACCGGTGTTAATTGTGATGACTGTATTAGTGTGTGTTATCTGTTTGTTAATTTAAGTACTGCAACTAAGAATTTTTCAAATAGTTCCTACTTTTGCCGCCAATCGCCACCGTCAACGACTACTAGGCCAAGTTCAGGACTGAGCTACTAGATGCCGCCGCAGTCGGCTCTTGGCAACGAACATAGAAACCTAAGAGCGTTGTTTACATTCATAACCTATCCAATTTAGCTTCACACAGGTGCAATTAGTGGAAGGATCTTTAACATGCCATAAATATATGACATGGGACCGCCGGCTTTACTTCCCCTCCGAAGGAAGGCATACTGAGGGATTTTTAACGCTCTTAAAAAATCCGACGGCTTCGGTCTTATCTCTCTTCTGCTGCAACGCTCGCTCTTTCTCTCTCTCTCTCTCTCTCTCTCTCTCTTGTTGTGCACTCGAGAGTCGCTACTGTCGTTTTTGGATGTCACGGGTGAACCACTGGATTGATTTTGATGCGGTTTTCACCATTCTGTAAAGGTATCTCAAAGAAGATTTCTTTGCTGCTCGGGTCCAAGATCTGTGAACTTGCGGGGTGAGGGGAAAGAGCAGGGATGGGTCAGGCGAGAAGAGAAGGATCTGTCAACAGCCCACCGTGATATCTGGTATTACTTTCTATTCCAATACTGCTAACATAGGGCCGTTGCTCAAACCACTGTGGTGTTACGAATGAGTGAGTGAGGCACCGAACAATGCATTTGGTTCTATACTATGCACGGACCGAGAAACCTCATCACTCGTCAACACCATTTCTCATAGTCCGCGATGCACATTCCTCTCAGGTTCACGTAGCTTAATCCCGAGCAGTAGAACACATTTTATTTATGATCAAAGGAAGCCAGGCAGTAACGATTTCAGTTAAAAGTCGAAAAAAAAAAGCATCCATGCGCTTTTGAAGCTTTCGCTGGGCAAACCGTTAAATATATATATATGCCTACTATAAGTGTAAGAATTGTTCAGCATGAAAATTTCTAAAAAAAAACGTGAGAGCATATGTCTATATTCAATACATCGCCCACTAGAAGTGTTTTTACGTTTTCATTTCTTCCAACAATCTCCATTCAAATACCGAGGCGACAGTTTACGAGCTGGCTAGGGGCGAGTCTATCACCCCAGTTACAGCCAGCAGTCTTATGAGTTTAAACTTCAGAGAAGAGTTTTCCTGGAAGTACAACTAAGCTTTTCTTCATTTCGCCTGTGAAATTTTCGTTCCTCAAGATCCACAGTCAAGTTAAGACTGGACGGAAGGGGGATTTGTGTTTCATGCACCTCTCCATTCTTAAATCAGGTCTGACAAGAATTCGTTGCACATGCATCTCCATGATAAGAGAATTAATAGTCCAGTCAGTGATTTTAACCCATCTTGCCGAGACGTAAAACGGATATAGGTCCATTGACATCGAGAAAAGAAAAAAAGGCGCATTCATAACTGCTCCCGGGCGAAGCCAGGACGGATTGCTAGTTATGTATTAGGCATCCACCTCAAATTTGTACAATTTTATCTTTGATAAGAGGGGCATATGACATTGCTGTTCCACCCCTTAAAGCAACAACAACTAGCCCAAACGAGTTTAGCGTACACCCATGTCGGCACATGATTTACACCCCTGGTTGTGAACACCGGTCTGCATCACAGAGCTTTAGTATTACCGACAGCAGTGGCTATGCTGGCTAAAGGGCAGCATTAGGTCATGGGGCCAAGCTCTCTGGTGACTCGGTAGACGCGTGGGTTCGAGCCCCACCGTCGGCCGTCCATGAAATGGTTTTCCGTGGTTTCCCCATTTTCAACACCAGGCAAATGCTGGGACGGGACCTTCTGATAGGCCACGGCCGCTTCCATCCAAATCCTTGCCCAATGTCATTCATCTTCATCCATTCCATCTCTCATCCCGACGCGCAGGTCGCCCACGGGCGTCGACTAGAAAGACCTGCACTCGGCCTCTCAAGAGACCACACAAAAATAAAAAGTCTACACTGGTTTCATAATTTCTCCGTGAAATATTGAGTCAAGAAAGGAAACCCGTCAGCCATAATAATAATTATGTCTGAAAAAGCTTACTAATTAATCCATTTCTATGCGAATGTCTGCCGGATGTATGAGGCAAACGAGACGCTCAACACCTACAAGGTTACTCAAGGTATCCCCTTACCGGGAAATTACGCAACGTCTGACGTCACGCGATCAGCTGAGACCCAGAGCTCACGGCGGGAGAGCGATTCACTTCGCCCCGCCCCTCATCAACCTTTATCACTGGTTCTTAACCGGTGATCCGCGGACCACAAATGGTCCGTGAGTTGTCCCCCCGGGACAAGGCATTGGGGTGGTGCGTCAGTGCGTCTGCCCGGTTTCGATTCCCGGCTCCGTCAGGGATTTTAGAAACTGACAAGAGGGCTGGGTCACTCAGCCTCGTGAGGACAATTGATTAGCTGTCTGACAGCGAGGTCACGAAAACCAAGATTAACGGCCGAGGGGACCCGATGCACTGACCACGCGTCACCCCATAATCTGAAGGCCAAATGGCTGGGCAGCGATCGCTTGGTAGGCCTAGGCCCTTCATGGACTGTAGTGCCAAGGGTTATTTAATACAATAAGAGCGTCCGCTACGTTTTCTCAACGAGTATTTGACGAGATAATTACCAACGTAAATTCTCAAGAAAAATAATAAACCGTGTGTATTAGATATTCTATATTATTTTTAGCCTGCTTTTCGCATTTTGTAAAAATGAGGAAAAAGTAGACTTATGAGTTCGATCCGGGAAAAAGTGTGTTTGACTGTCTGAGTGTGTGTCTGTCCCCCTATCAACTCCTAAACGGCTGTAGCAATCGAACCCTAATTTGGTATGAGATAAGATCTCTATCTGCTTATCTCAATGCCGTATTTGAAAATGATGTAAGTGCTATCAACTGCTGAAAAATCACAATTGAAATTTCAGCTCCAAGTTGTATATCTTGGGAGGTATACATGGGAGCATTACCAAAATTGGCACACATAGAGATAATACTATTTCAGTTTAATTTCCAGGATGCCATACATGACAGTGTTGCCAAAATGATGCTAAGCCTGCTGATAGGTCCAATTTTTAAATGCATATATCTTCTACACTATTAATTGGATGTCAACCAAATTTCGTTTGTACTCTGTGTAGATAAGACAGATATGACTGAGCGTAATCTTAAGAGCCACCAGGGCTGCCAACTGTTAATAAATGCACTCTCTATTGTTTTCATCCAAATACCAATATATCAGAAAGTATGCAAGCTGACAGCTTTAAACTATGCACACGTATAGTACTTGACATTCTAGATTAATTTGGAGTAACTAAAGGACCTCAGTACTACCAACATGATTCTAAGCCTGCTGATAGGACCAATATTGTCCAATATTGTAGTAAATACATGTAACTTCTATACTATCAATTGGATTTCAACCAAATTTCGTATGCGCTATATGTACTATAACAGATATGACTATGCGTATTCTTAAGGGCAACCAGGGCTGCCAACTGTTAATAAATACTGTCTCTATTTTTTTACCCTAATATCAATATATCAGAAAGCAAGCCAACAGCTCTAAACTTTGCACACGTATAGTACGTTACATTCTAGCTTAATTTGGAGTAACTAATACACGTCAGTGCATCCAACATGATTCTAAGCCTGCTGATTGGTCCAATTTTAAAATGCATGTAACTTCTATACAAATAAATGGATTTCATCCAAAATTGGCACAACAATATATCATAATAGTTCAGATTATTTCTGACCAACACATGCATGACATTGTTGCCAACATGATTTTAAGCGCGCTGATAGGTCCAATGTCTAACTACATGCAACGTCCATGCTATCCATTGGACGTCAACCAAATTTTGTATTCTGTACCTTAAGAGATGGAACTAAGAATGTATTCAGTCACCTGGGCTGCCAACTGTAGTGCTCTATTAGGCTACATTATGCCAGTTATCTTTCGAACTAATTAGAAATTTCGATATTACCAACTCAATTTCGTCATTATTCTAATTAGGTCCATATAGATTAATCATTGGAATGAATCTTACATTTCGAGAAAAGTAGGGGCTTTAGTTCGTCACGGAACTTCTTGTTACGTTCTGCAATCTGTTTACAATTTGAGGAATCCACAAGACTAATGTGGGTATTCAATGTCTCAGGCAGGGTTGCCACATTCCTGAAAACAAAATAAGGGACAGGTGTGTTGTCGAGGAAATCAGTGCGTGATATAATCCACAACTAGTGAATGATTTTACAGAAGATATATTGACATCACAGGGCAGTTTGTTAATGAATACCTTTATAATATGTATATATAAATTTCAGCCGAACGGCCATAGCTGGGTATTTTTCATTCAACAATTGAGGACTCCAAACAAGTTCAATTTCAATTTCAAGTAGTTCCAACTTTGGCTACTAGATGCCACTGTCACTAATACCTAGCGGCGAACGTTGGAACTTGATAGAGCGTTTCTAAATAGCCAAATATAACCTACAAATTTTGCTACGCAACACAAATTGCAGTGGTAGGTTATTTTACGTGCCATAAATCTATGGCATGCGCCCGCCGTCTTTACTTCCCCTCCGAAGGAAGGCATACTGAAGGATTTTAACGCTCTTAAAAATCCGACGACTTCGGCTGGGTTTCAACCCGCGATCTTGGGCATAGCAGTTCAGCATGCTACTGACTACGCCACCGAACCCTTTACCAGTGCCTTTTATACTGAAACTAACATTTCCTTTCCTTGCCAATACTACGTCATTCAGCATATGTTTCGTTTCTCTGAACAGATGTTAACAATGTATTGTCTTTCTTAACAATTTCATAAACCGTCTTTGAAAAAAACTGAAGATTAATTCACAGAAATAAACAGAAAAAAAGAACCACGAATAAAGAGTTTCTTTAGTCCTTACGAACGATTATACAAGAGTAAGTACTCTTTGTTATGAAAACTTCAAAAAGAAAAACCCCAAGAGAACTTTTTGAAGGAAATAGTGATGGACGAAGCAAAGAGGATATAAAGAGCAGGTTGGCTCAGGCAAGGAAAGCATTTCTACAGAAAAGGAATCTGTTGACTTCGAATATAGATTTAAGTAATATGAAGTCATTTTTGAAAGCCTTTGTCTAGAGCGTGGCGCTCTATGGAAGTGAAACTTGGGACTGTTGGAGCAGCAGAAAAGAGGAGAATTGAAGCGTTTGAAATGTGGTGTTACAGGAGAATGATGAAGATCAGATGGGTAGATAGGGTTACAAACGAAGAGGTATTAAGACTAGTGGGAGAGGAGAGATGTTTCTGGCGACTCCTAATGAAGAGAAGAGATAGGTTGGTAGGACACATACTAAGACACCCAGGAATAGCAAGCTTAGTTATGGAAGGAAGGGTCGAGGATAAGAACTGTAGGGGTAGACCAAGGTTAGAATATGTTAAACAGATTGCCTCGGACGTAGGGTGTGGTAGCTATGTAGAGATGAAACGATTAGCTCAGGACAGGGAGGCATGGAGAAATGCATCAAACCAGTCAAAAGACTGAAGACTCAAACAACAACATTATAACAGAGGTGTAAACACAAGACGCATTCTCTCGAGTTCCAAAACGCTCAAAAATACGGGACAATAATCATCCCGGATAAGAACTGTCCGGGACGCGGGACTTTTAACACGAATACGAGACGTCGGGCAATCCTGGTGGCGCCATGAGATCTTTATCTCACGATGCGCACCCCATCCCGGGAATTGTAACTCGAGTCTCCCTCGTTGGTTCAGTATCAGCGACACGCCCTGGTATCAGTATCCATAGTAAAAGGAGAATCGTGTTATTTAGATTCCACAATAGGACCGTATAGATGACTAATAGCGTACGAATCTAGACGTGGTGGGTAGAATCGCGTATCGGTCAGACTCCACCTTCTAACTAAATGGCATACTTTCTGAACAATACACGACCTTACAGCTGGAAGTTACCATTCGGTTTACTCTGATGTGTATTGTATGACATCAATGAGTTTATAAATGGACAGAATAGCCTGGAGGAAAGAATTAATGATGGAAATCAGTAAGTTAGAGTAATGTTGTGCTTTTATTTGAGGGGCTTAGACATCGTGGTCATTTAGCCTCGTATACTTAGGTGTAAGGGGAAATCTTGTCTGATAACCTGTGTTATTGTGATGGCTGTATTAGTGTGTGTATTTGTAATTCAGATAAGAATTGGGTAGGAGGGGTCGTGGCCTTAAGTAGAAAACTAAGGAAAGCCACTTCCAATATGGATGACATGAGAATCGAACCCACCACTCCTCAGTTTTGCCTCACGAGTGTACCCCGTTCCGACCCTCAGACCAGAATTACATTTCTTAGCTGATCCGAGAATCGAACCCAGACCTCCAAGGCGACAACCAAGAAAGCTAGCCGCTACACTACGAGGTGGTCAAATAGTATTAATAAAATGAAATGAAAATGGAATGCAGCTGGAAGAAACCCCTATTGACATTGAAATGACAGGTGAAAATAAGCGGTGATGGACGAAGCAAAGAGGATATAAGCACAGGCAAGGAAGGCTTGCCCACAGAAAACAAATCTGTCGACATCAATTTTAAGCATTAGAAACATTTGTGGTGCTCTATGGATGTCAAGCTTGGACTATTGGTACAGCAGAAAAGAAGGAAGCTTTTAGTGTAACGTGACCGTTCATCTCGCGACCGAGCCCACAGGACCTCCGTTTTTTAAGTTGAATATGAATCACAGAACTTAGAATATCTCACTTGCTTTGATTGGGAATCGAACCCGGTCCGCCTTGGTGAGAGCAAACAGCTTGACCACTGAGCCATCACGCCCCTGACGCAGTCAATTAACATTTCAGGGTGCGCAAATGGGAGTAGAATTACTGGCACGTTCAAGATCCCCCTCAGGGCAATATACCGGCACCCCGGCTTAACTAAAAGCATAATAATAATAATAATAATAATAATAATAATGGTTTTACGTCCCTTTTAACTACCCTGGCTTTTAGAGACGCCGGGGTGTCGGAATTTTGCTCCGAAGGGGATCTTTAACGTGCCAGTAAATCTACTGACACGGCTCCCTCGCATTTGCGCACCCTCAAATGCCAGCTGACTGCACCAGGATACGAACCTGCAACCTTGGGCCCAGCAAGCATTAACTAAAAGCCTCTGTACTTAAAAACTGGACGTAAAACCAATAAAATCATTATTATTCTTTCGGAAAACAACGAAGTCGGGGCAGATGAGCTCACTGTTCCGCCACTTAAAACTCAAATAACTAACAACTGGAAGTCAAGTATGATGCTTTCAGGTTGTTGGATTCTGCTAAAACACGATCTCTCAGATCGCGGCTATCATTTACGAAATAAGGGTCTATTGCAGTGGTTCTGAACCCGTAGAAGTCTGCGGACCACTCAGCTTGAAGTTGAATCCTGTACGGACTACCTCCCCGATACATCTCATCAGTTGTAACCCTTCCTCAGTGCCTTCGTCATCAGAATATTCAAAGATGATTAAGCAGAACAGTTTTTAGAACACAATATTTATTATTACTATTAATTAGTGTACAGTAGCCTACAACTTAATTACAAATTATTTAATAGCGGTAGAGAACAGCGGCGAATAGCGCTGCGCAACCGCTATACAGGCAGACAACACGACAACTGCATGCAATTCAAGTAGGGGTTGTTTGCATGGAACAAAACCAATAATAATCATAATAATTTTAATTAATGGTTGTTGCCCTGTGACTTTCTGGTTGTTTAATGTCGATGAAAGTTTATTCTTCACTATTAAATATAAGTTATGAAAATTATTTTGTATCATATTCTAATAACACTTATTTTACAGACATTTCAATTCAAAACTTGTGAGACATCACCGCGGATACATTCGGACGATTCTTGTTCAACGCACATCGTTTTAGAAGTCTCCATTTATTGGCCATTTTTTATGGGTGCTGGTGGACCATTTACTCCCACGGACCACTCCCGAGGCTCTCGCGGACCACCGATTAAGAACCACTGGTCTATAGTAAAGCCATCATTACTTCCGACTGGACGTTTCAGTGCTAGGCTAGAGTTTCGTTCACTAAATCACGACATCGCGAACAAAACTCGAATTGTCGTGATTTGATTTGAATGACTGCACGTGATTGGCTAGTTAAAGTAATTTTCCTTCTGACCGCTAGATAACTCTAGGGTAACACTGAAACGTTAAGTCGGAAGTAATGATGGCGTCACTATAGTTGGTATACAAAAGGACTTAACTTTGCAATTGGGCGTAGAGGATACTCCCGCGCAGCATGGCCAGTGCGATGAAACCCTCACATTCCTACTTGCCTAGCGTGCATTGTAGGCAAGCGTGCATACTCCTACACACACTTATTTAGAGAAATATTCTTATATTTGTTCTACGTGATCCATAACAAGTATCTTTCTTCATAAATAATACCAAATGAACCGAAATTTTATGGCACAATTTAGTAGTTTTATTCATCGTAAAATAGCACTAAACTCCCGAGCTCCACAATCTAGAATGTGTTGTACTTGGGAGTGGATTTTCCTCCTTGGACTCGAGAGACAGGTCGGCTTTCCGTTGATTCCCAGTGCAAATGACAGGATGTCTCTACATTACAAGGCACATGCACGTAAGGTTCCACGTTGACTCTTCGAGGACTTCCATTAGCGACGTTAAGCTCCTCAAAGCTCGAGATCAATAACTCTCAGCGCGGAGTATTTCACAGGCCACGTGTCCCGGAATGGCCAGTCCCACCTTCTACACATCACATGTGAAACACCACGTCATTTAATTAATTAAGACATGTTTAAAAAGTAAATGTTTTGGCATTCGAGAAGGAGTTTGATCGATAGAGGATTTGGGTACGAGGTGGTCGTGGTCTACCATCCCATCAAGTGCCTGGAGCAGAAGTGGGAAAACCACAGAAAAACACTCTTGAATGGCCAAGGTTGGATTCAAACCCACCTATTTTCAGTTCAGCATCACGAGACTGGGCGTACGACATCCCGGTCTTCAAACAAAAACTCATTTTCTTGGCAGTGCGGGGAATCGCTCCCGGACCTTCGTGGCGACAGCCACAAGGAGGAAGAAAGAAACAACAGAACATATGTCTATCGTACGTCGAAATTCATTTAAGTGTCCATGAACACTTGTCACGGTGAAATGTTCATGATACACAGCCTACCTCCAACGAAAATTATGAAACGACAACAACAGCTTCCTACCCAAATACTTTCTCGTATAAAAGTACACACACTAGTAAACCTACAGACACACAGTCACACAGGTTATCAGACAACTTCTACACTCACCCATGTAAACGGGGCTACAAGACCATGATACCGCAAAAGCCCTAATGAATTAACAACAAAACAAAAACAACAACAGCAATAGCCTCTACCGCGGATCAAGGACAACGAATATTAATCGCTGTATTCGAGTGTTGAAATACGTGTTTTTATAAGTAATAATAATAATATAATATCGTATGGCCTCGGGTGCCTGGTGCAAGCTTTGTTAATTGACACCCAGAAGGTAGCTTGCATGTCGAATTTCGTCGTTCCTTTGAACGCTATGAAAGTCAAGGAGGTTAGATATCTAAACTCCTTGACACTACAGTGCTTTCAAGTAGAGAATGGAGGAACTTTGTGTTGGCGGAAAATCCCGAGATTAATTTTGCCATTGAACACGGCTTACTGAATTCAAATGGGTTATTTAACATGCCAACAACGTATGACATGAGTATCGTGATTTTTGTCGCCTTCAAAAATCACTTACCATGGCCAGGGGCGAACCTGCAATCTTGGGGTTGGTAGTCCGACACTATAACCACTCACCCACCGTGGCAAGCTTTTTTATAAGTATATACTACTAGCAGACCCGTGCGAGAACTCGCGCATAATGGGTTGTGTGCGCCCCTTGTCTACAGACTACCCGCCCGGCTCTAGTGCGATGCGGGCTGTAGGCGGCAGAGTTCTCGCAGGGGCTATCGTCTTGTTTATTTGTTTAAAAGCACTTTATAAACAAATACAACCGACAGTAGTGGCTACGCTGCCTAAAGCGCAGTGTTAGGTCATGGGGCCAAGCTCTCTGCTGACTCTGTAGACGCGTGGGTTCCGCCGTCCTTGAAATGGTTTTCAGTGGTTTCCCATTTTCAACACCAGGCAAATGCTGGGACGGTACCTACTGATAGGCCACGGCCGCTTCCTTCCACATCCTTGTCCAGTTTCATTCATCTTCATCCATTCCATCTCTCATCCCGACGCGCAGGTCGCCCACGGGCGTCGAATAGAAAGACCTGCACTCGGCCTCTCCGGAGGTCACACGACAAGAAAACCAAATACATATATTTCCATTGACTTTTCAACAAATGCAAGATTTTTCCTGTACTACTGAGACGATTTGGAAGATTTTGGTACAAACCACACCTTCTAACTCCCTCTGGTTTAGGAGCTTGAGTTTTGTGAAACATGCACCTTAGCGTATTATATAATAATATTTTCGATTGCAAATACACAATATACTGTATATGCTCAATACTATAACGTGTGAGTAGTTTTACATCAATAAATACAAAAAAAAAAGAATTAAAAAAATTGAACCTGCAGGGATTTGATCCACGAACCTCCAGACAATGAGCTAAGTTGCTACCATTACGCCACGGATGCGCTACGATTTAAAAATTATTACTGTGTATACCTGATATTATGCGAGCCGCAATGTTGCCTTGCAATACAATGGATTTGCCGTATCAAGTAAATTAATATCAGCGGCGAAGTAGTTAAGTTGTGGGGACTAATTGGAACCTGTTCAGGGTACCCTCGCTCAATGAGAAGGGTTTGGAGAGGTGTGCCCTACAGAGACTACTTTTCCTGACCGAGGGCGGATTCCTCGTCACAGTTATAATTCCCTGGACCAACAAAATCAATACACGGATCTGTACAGCGTGTTCCTGTGGCACACGTCTTAAATATAAAATATTCAAATATCTTTCTGTTGCCCTGTTCCCAAACATCTAATTAATTTAGGTCTGCTGTGTAGTGGAGTTGTTAAGGCTCTCGCCATCAGTGCCCAAGGTCGCGGGATCAAATCCCGGTACAGTCGATTGGCCAGTAGACCCTCTAGCACGATAAATAACCCCATCTCATCTAGGTAACCATACCAGTTCAAGAGGACGTTGAAACCTTATCAAGAATGAACTTCTAGGCTCCCATCCGCACACACCAATTCTATGAAACATCTGAAAAATACGGTATATTTGAGGTACCGCATCTTTTGGTTATCGGGCAACATACATTGTATTCAATAGGTGACATGTGCTTCATCCGACAGGAAGATTTGAGCAGATCCCAGTTGGGGTAAAGAACGCTAATATGGAAACGGGATCTCATTACGAGCCTTTAAGCGTGGAATATTTGTTTTGGAAGTATTTCGTAATTCACAGTTAACATTTTCAGCAAACTGACTTCGACTGTTCAGGGGCTTTTCTTTTTTTATCGGTCTAGCAACATAGCAGAGCAGCAATTATTATTTACCGGTTGGAAATCTGCCACAGTTTCATTGTGAATTTCACCTCTATGCAATGCTCATAGCTATTTTCAATAAATAGGACTGGAACTCAACTCGTACTGCCGAGCTCCGTGATATGCCATCCGTATCTCTGAAGGACCCTGAATTCAATCTACCCAGAAGGACATGGACTAGACTGAACAGAAGGGTGTTTGTGCTGATGCGATGTTCCAATGGAGCAAATTACCATCTCCTGCATGTGATTGTGGTGATGGGAGACAGACTGCCATCGTGTACGTGATTGTTCTCTGAGGGCGTATCCAGGCGTCCTCGGGGATTTTGTGCGTGTGACGCCAGATTCAGTGGATTATTTGAGGAACTTGGACATTAATTTGTAAATATAGGTCACTCTCTGTGGTTAACAGCCGTGGTTGGCAGCAGCTGGCCATTCTTCCCGTCTCTCAGTCTTCCTCTTCAGTTCACAGTATGAGCCACAACTCATATCTTCCAGTATTTGACTCATGTACTCCAGTCTGGCTCTTCCTCTATATAGGTATGTTGCCAATATGTTGTTGGTTTGTGATATCTAATATTACTGTATGCCATACCATTAATAATAATAATCTCCATACTAACCACGGGCTCTGTTTACAAGGCTCGTCTGGTGAAGGCAGCTGCTTGTAATTCAGAGTGGTACAATGGTTGAAACAGCGAGAAAGCAGCTCCCAAGACCGGCTTGAGACGGCCCAGGATGTCAGCTTGACATCTGTCCCCGTTATGTATTACGCAATACGCCTTGGAGGGACGGAATGATGCAAGTGGTTAGAACAGATTGTAATCAAGTTGAGAAAAAAAACTCCCAAAACAAGATAATTATAACAGACTATACGATAGAATAATACGGCAGTATTTATAGTAACGGTATCCGGTCTGTCTCAATGTTTAACGTCCCTCTTAACCACAGCGACTTGAGGAGATTGGGGCGGGATGCACACCGGAACTGTGCCCATAAGGGGATCCTTAGCGTAAATCTTCCCTGCATATAAGTAAAGCCCTGCGCGGATGCGGATAAACCCGCGGATATCTACAACATATTTCGCCATGCGGATATAGTTTGCGTGGCTCTACGGATAATGTTTCGAGTAAATTTGCGTATAGCAGAAATGTTTATGAGATAACATATATTTTTCAGTTATGTTTTTAATGACTTTTTATTTAAGCTAGTCTCATTCAAATTACGCCATTAAGCATAACACTCCGAACTGAAAAGGGTTGCAATTCTGGCTGTGTAACATTCATTTTAAACATAGCACTTGACATACAAAGCCTAAAGGAACGACTTTCTCCTCAAATGTGTAAATGTGTTGCTTTAATGCGTTATGCTTTATCTATTTTAAAATGTTATAGTAATGCCAGTAGATTCGGACAACAAACACGCGGATGCGCAGGGCTCTACATATAAGCACCCTGAAATAAGAGACAGTCAATAACATTATTATTTGTGTTTTCTAAAGAACCAGTTTCGATACATTCATCGGCAATGTGTAATTAATATTTATAAATAGAAACAAGTATGAAGTTCGTGAAATTATATGATAGAGGTAAAACAATTTTCTAAGTGTTGTCGAAATAGGTAAGAAATAAATTTATAAAAGAGAAAAATGGAAAATGGAGCTTGCTTTCCACCTTACGAAAAAACACATACTGTACAACAAGAAAGAGATTTCTATTTAGGACTAAACTACTGTCCTACTGTCTGGTAGCAGTTGCATTGTTTATTAGTTATAGTTCATTGTTTCAGTAGACTGTGATGTGTGATTGCATGTGAGTGTGTCTGGTGACAGACTGTTTTAGTGGTAGTATTTGTTGTTGATGGAACTTAAGTATTTTTTCGTTAGTAGAATTTTGGTATTTAATTGTTAGTACGGTAGAAGGTTAGTATTTTTGTTAGTAGAATTGCTCTTTACTTATTCTGAAAGGGAGTAGCAGCCTTTCAGAATAAATCAATTCTTTACTAGTCTTATAGACAGTTAAGATATTGATAATATAAGCCAAATAATGGCTACACTGCGTCCTGCTGCACGGCTGAAAGCAACGGGAAACTACAGCCGTATGCTATTCCCGAGGATATGCACCTCTCTATGCATAAATACATGTGATGATGGCCTCCTCCCTTGTAAAATTTCAATCCGGAGGTAAACTAGTCCCCCGTTCGGATCTCCGGGTGGGGACTACTCGAGAGGGGGTTAACATCACAGAAGTGACAAAGAGGAAATCTGACATTCTACGGATCGGAGCGTGGAATGTTAGAAGTCTGCTAGGAAATGGAAGGTTAGAAAACTTAGAAAGGGAAATGGATAGGTTGAGGTTGGATTTGATTGGGATTAGTGAAATGCGCTGGCAGGAAGAACAGGACTTTTGGTCAGGAGATTATAGGGTCATTAGCACTAAATCAAACAATGGCCAAGCAGGGGTTGGCCTCATATTGAGTAGGAAACTTGGACAGCGGGTGGAATATTATGAGCAATATAGTGAACGGATTATTGTAGCAAAAATAAATACTAAACCTACCTGCACCACAGTGGTACAAGTCTATATGCCTACCAGTCAAACTGATGATGAGGATGTTGAAAAGGTCTACGAAGAAATAGACGAAATTCTGAGGTATATCAAGGGTGATGAAAATGTTATAGTAATGGGAGATTGGAATGCTGTGGTAGGAAAAGGGAGAGAAGGGAAGATAGTAGGAGATTTCGGATTAGGTGAAAGGAATGATCGAGGAAGCAGGCTGGTAGAATTCTGCACTGAGCATGAGTTGGTCATAGCTAACACCTTATTCAATAACCACAATAGAAGAATATACACATGGATGAGACCAGGAGATACAGGGCGTTACCAAATCGACTTCATTATGGTAAAGCAGAGGTTTCGAAACCAGATTTTGGATTGTAAAACATATCCTGGTGCTGACATAAACTCTGACCACAATCTGGTTATAATGAAATGCAGATTAAAGTTGAAGAAACTGAAGAAAAGTCAAAAGCCTAAAAGGTGGGCAATAGACAGACTGAAAGAGAAGGATGTAAACGAAAGATTCAAGAAGAGTATAAAGGAAGGACTAATGAAAAACCCTAAACAAACTTCAATTGCAGACGAATGGGCACTTTTGAAGAATGAAATAACAAAATCCGCAGAAGAAAACATTGGTAGGAAAGAGAGAATAGGTAGAAAACCGTGGATCACTCAGGATATACTCGAATTGATGGATGAAAGGCGGAAGCACAAGAATGTAAGAGATGAAAAGGGGAAAGCAGAATACAGACGTCTGAGAAATGAGGTTAACAAGAAGTGCAAGGAAGCGAAAGAAGAATGGTTGAAAGAGAAATGTGCTGGTATAGAAAATTGTCTGAAATTAGGAAAAGTAGACACAGCTTATCGAAGGATTAAGAATACTTTTGGGGAAAAGAAGACTAAGTGCTGTAATATTAAGGACACAAATGGAAAGCCTCTAACAGATGGGGAAGAAAAGGTTGAGAGATGGAAAGCTTACATAGAGAGTTTGTATAAGGGAAAGGAGATTGAGAATCATGTAATGGAAAGGGAGGAGGAAATTGATGAGGATGCGAAAGGAGATTTAATATTGAGATCAGAATTTGATAGAGCTTTGGAAGACTTAAGCAGGAACAAAGCACCAGGCATAGATGATATACCGATTGAGTTGCTACGCTGCATAGGAGATGGTGGTCTGATCAGGTTATTTCTCTTGGTGTGTAGGATTTATGAGACAGGTGAGGTACCCCCTGATTTCAAGAAGAATGTAATCATCCCTATACCAAAGAAAGTGGGAGCTGACAGATGTGAAGATTACAGTACAATCAGCTTGATAACTCATGCTTCAAAGATCCTGTCTAGAATAATTTACAAAAGGATTGAGAGCCAGATAGAAACGGAGTTGGGTGAAGACCAGTTTGGTTTCAGGAGAAATGTAGGAACAAGGGAAGCTGTACTAAGTCTTAGGCTGATTTTGGAAGGTGAAATAAGGAAAGATAAGAGAACGTTCATGGCTTTCGTAGACTTAGAAAAGGCTTTTGATAACGTTGATTGGACTAAATTGTTTGACATTTTGAAATCGATTGGAATCAAGTACAGGGATAGGAGGGTGATATACAATCTATACAGAAACCAGACAGCAGTCATTCGAGCTGAAGGACATGAGAGAGAAGCTGGTATTCAGAAAGGTGTAAGGCAAGGCTGCAACTTATCACCCATACTTTTCAATCTTTACATTGAACAAGCAATGAAGGAAATTGGAGAAAAATTTAAAGTGGGAGTGAAGATTCAAGGAGAAATAATTTCAACTTTGAGATTTGCTGATGACATCGTCATCTTCGCCGACAAGCCTGAAGATTTGAATCAGTTTTTGAATGGTATGGACTCCGTCTTACGGAAAGAATTCATGATGAAAATTAATAAATGTAAAACAAAAATACTGGAATGCAGCCGAAATAAATCAGAAACCTCTATGGAGATCAAATTGGCAGGTGAAAAGCTGAAGGAAGTAGGAGACTTCTGTTACTTAGGAAGCAGAATAACCAGTGATGGACGAAGCAAAGAGGATATAAAAAGTAGGTTGGCTCAGGCAAGAAAAGCATTTCTACAAAAAAGGAACCTGCTGACATCGAATATAGATTTAGGTATTAGGAAGTCATTTTTGAAAGCCTTTGTCTGGAGCGTGGCGCTCTATGGAAGTGAAACTTGGACTATTGGTGCAGCAGAAAAGAGGAGAATTGAAGCATTTGAAATGTGGTGTTACAGGAGAATGATGAAGATCAGATGGGTAGATAGGGTTACAAACGAAGAGGTATTAAGGCGAGTGGGAGAGGAGAGATGTTTCTGGCGACTGCTAATGAAGAGAAGAGATAGGTTTGTAGGACACATACTAAGACACCCAGGAATAGCAAGCTTAGTTATGGAAGGAAGGGTCGAGGACAAGAACTGTAGGGGTAGACCAAGGTTAGAATATGTTAAACAGATTGCCTCGGATGTAGGGTGTGGTAGCTATGTAGAGATGAAACGATTAGCTCAGGACAGGGAGGCATGGAGAGCTGCATCAAACCAGTCAAAAGACTGAAGACTCAAACAACAACGACTAAACTACGACACTATCGAACAGTAATTCAATCAGAGTGCCTGTATGCTTCGGAATGCCTAGGACTAACAACTGAAAAAAGAAATTGAAAAAAAGGAACAAAACATTTTAAGAAAAATTCTCGGACCAAAAGAATGTGCTGACACATACCGATTACACAGTAACAAAGAAGTATATAAAACGTGCAGCAGAATCTCAGATACCATGGGAAAACTAAGGGCTAAATTCTTTGTACATGTTTCAAGAATGCCTGACGACAGACTCCCTAAATTACTTCAACAAGCCCAATAGAAAAGGCAACTCTTATGAATAATGGTTTGCTACCACCAAGAAGGATCTACAAGAAGTGAACATCACTGATCAAGACATCCGCAACAGAACCACTTTCAGAATTAAGATACACACATTTGAGGGGTTCCTAGAGCCAGAAACAGCGACCAAGAAGGAACAACATTGGACAGCTGTAAAGAAGGAAGCTGTGAGCAGGAGAATGAAGGAACACTGGCGTCAAGGAAAACTGAAATCATGAAGAGTTATTTACGTGATCCTTGGCTGTCCAAAATCGATAATGATGTGAAAATAGGGGGTGGTTGGTTGGTTCCTCAGTTTAGGGGCTGCGACAACGCGGTGATTTAGCCTCGTGTACTATGGGTGTGTGTAGAATCTGCCTGATAACCAGTGTTAATTGTGATGGTTGTATGAGAGTGTGTTATCTGCTTTTAATTCATGGAAAGACTGGAGACATTAGATTTTAAGTAGTTCCAACTTTTCCTAGCAAACGCCACCGTCAACGACCAACTAGTTCTGAACTTTGTTACTAGATGCCACCACAGTCTGTTCCCGGCGACGAACATTGGAACCTAAGAGCGTTATTCAAATATAACCTATAATTTAGCTTCACACAAGTGTAATTAGTGGAAGGTTCTTTATCATGTCATAAATCTAATGACATGGGACCGCCGGCTTTACTTCCCCTCCGAAGGAAGGCATGCTGAGGGATTTTTAACGCTCTTAAAATCCGACGACTTAGGCCGGGTTTGAACCCGCGACCTTCGACATAGAAGCTCAGCATGCTACCAACTATGCCACCGAAGCCGCTGAAAAGAGGTGAGATTCAATAATTTAGATCGTAGGCTTTCGCGGCTGTGTCTAGTTTATCATGGAGTCGCGTCGGGAAACAATCACCGATATACGACGCGGCATCATCCTGTAAGTCTAGATTATAAACGAGATTCAACAATATGTCTAAAATGTTTTCCGTATAAATTATTTAATAATAATGAATCAGATCTGTTACAAATTTTAATTAATTAATATGATTTTTCTCTCCAAAAGCAGCTTGATGTAGGAATGCCATTGTGTGAAGGTTGGAAGAACGTAATGTTATTGTCTGAATGCTTCTGACGTGGAAATATCACTTAGTACAGTATATTCACGTTGCCGGGGAATTGCTAATTAAAAATTATGGTATTAGTGAATAAATTTCTATCATAGAAGAATGTGTTAAGATGTTCCTTGTTCAAAAGGCGGCAACTGTCCGCAAAACATTACTGCACATTAATATTATTACCAACCTCGTGAGGAACATCCACAGGCACCATGAAACCCTGAACTTGATTTACAACAACATAATGTGCCACTAATACGCTCTTTAACTTCGGAAATTAATTACAATAAACGTCACACGAAACGCACCCAAAGATCTCCCACATCAGGAATGCTTTGCGGCTGTGGAGACATCTTACTAAATGTCATCTTGCTCGTCTCAAAGATGGATGTTGGCTACGGGCGATGTAAGTGTACTTAACTATTCAGTTTATGTATTTCATTGCATGATGATGTTGATTCTTTAGGGGCTTTGCGACATCGTTGTCATGTAGCAGGGTGTGTAGATTGGAATCGAACCCACCTCTTCTCAGTTTTCCTCACGAGGCTGAGTGTACCCCAATCCAGCCCTCAGACCAGAATACATTTCTTGGCAGAGCAAGAAATCGAACCCGGCCCTTCGCGGAGACAGCCGAGAATTTAAGCAATTACGTCATTGCATGATACTGTGACATAACTGGTGTTATATTACTGGCACTCTAACATACAGTAGCTCAGCAGTGCTCGCGGAAGTATTTTAACACATGTGGTCCAAGCCTCTCAGGAACAGATTTCTTACTACAATACCACTGTTGCCAACTTAGATTTGGTAAAAAAAAAAACCTAGCGAGTAGCCAGAATTCACTATATTCCTACGGTATCAACAGAGATACAGTAAACCTTACGAGTTCCTCAGTAAAACAATATTACATTCACAATATTACCTCGCCAAAACAGATCTAGCGACTTCCTGTTGAAGCTGGCTCCACATCGACCTTTTTCAAGAAAAAAAATCAAGACAAGAAGAACTGCTATTCAGTCGGTCGTCACTTAATAGGGGAGCCAAATTATCTTGACTGATTAAAATTAATATCCCTAAAATACTCAAGAGGACACGTTTCGTTCACCACGGCAACATTGTACGAATCGCACCTCTGATGGGATTATCAAAACGTTCAACTGCGGAGACACATTCACCAACGTGGCGGCCTGACGGACTAGAGCCTACAGGGTGAACAATGAAACACAAATTAATATCTTGAAAAGTGATAGATATAATTATTGGCGGTAGTGAAACTCAAAATGTTTTTACATACCAAACAGTAGCATACAACACGACACAAAATAAAATTTTATACTCAAGTTAATGAATTTTCTATTATGGCCTATGGAGTATGAATGGCAAATGTCTAAATATTTGTCAAATTATTAAGGTTGGGTGGTTCTTAGGTTTAGGGGCTGCGACAATGCGGTCAAGTAGCCCCGTGTACTTTGGGTGTGTGTGGAATCTGTCTGATAACCGGTGTTAATTGTGATGACTGTATTAGTGTGTGTTGTCATTCTTTTTTAAAATTTAAGTACAGACTGCAACTTAGAATTTTTCAAATAGTTCCTACTTTTGCAGCCAAGCGCCACCGTCAACGACTACTAGGCCAAGTTCAGAACTTAGCTACTAGACGCCACCGCAGTCGGCTCTTGGCAACGAACGTAGGAACCTAAGAGCGTTGTTTACATTCCTAACCTATCCAATTTAGCTTCACACAGGTGTAATTAGTGGAAGGTTCTTTAACATGCCATAAATCTATGACATGGGACCGCCGGCGTTACTTCCCCTCCGAAAGAAGGCATACTGAGGGATTTTTAACGCTCTTAAAAAATCCGACGGCTTCGGCCGGGGTTGAACCCGCTATATTGGGCATAGAAGCTCAGCATGCTACCGACTACGCCACCGAAGCCGCTTCAATTGATTAAGCAGAAAGGTAAACATTTTTTTTTTTTTTTACAAATTGATTATTTATTTCTCATAAGTACCGTACTGTGGAATTGTCAGTTTTGGCTCACAAGGCTGAGTGTACCTTGTTCCAGACCTCTGACCAGAATTAAAATTACTTGGCAGAGCCGTGAATCAAATTCGGACCTCCGGGCCGGCGGCCAAGAATGCTAGCCACTGTACCATGAGGTGGTCTAATTTCAATCTTAATATAGTATATAACTTAGCCAATAAGTTAAGATTAAGGTACAACCAAATTTACAATTAGTTCATGCTTTTACCAAAACAACGCTTTCTTAATTCTCTTTCCGGGGGCGGGGGGAGGGAGGACTGGAGCCCACACAGTTCCCCCTTATATACGCCTTTGAATACGGTATAGGAAGTTTGTTCGGGAAATAACTACTTTGAGTTATCGGAAATTCCAGTAATAGAGGTTGGACTGTATTAATCACGCTGTAATTTTACGATCCTCCAGTGATTTAGATTACATTGTGGTGTGACGTCACAGAAGAGTGTTGTGCTTCCAGACATGTTCCAGTCACAAGGCCAAGTGAAGGGTGCACAGGAAATGAGTCACCCCAGTGATCAGCAAGTTAATGTCTCGAGGACGCCGACCCTGCGCAACCAGTGCCAGGGGTGACCAGACCACATGCACGTGTACAATTCACAATCATTCCCACCTCAACAAAGGCGAAAAGTGTATAAGAAACTACATTCTTTTCAGGATTAGGGAGTAACCAATCTCATTTGGATACAATCGTGTAGACCGACTGAAAAGCTTCAAACTTTTTAGTAATAACTAGCAACCCGACCCGGCTTCGCCCGGGAACAGTTATGAATGCATTACGTGATAAGCGCTTTTCTTTTCAAATGTCAATGAACAACGACCAATATTCGTTTTACGTCTCGGCATGATGGGTTAAAATCACTGACAGGACTATTAATTATATTATCATGAAGATGCATGTGCAACAAATTCTTGTCAGACGTAATTTGAGAATGGCGAGGTGCATGAAACACAAATCCCCCTTCCGTCCAATCTTAACTTGACTGTGGTTCACAGGAAAATAAAGAAAACCCGTGTTGCACTTCTAGGAAAACTCCTAACACAACCACCCTTCTCAGAAGTCTTAACTCAACACGACTCAACGGCTTGCTGCTGGCTGTATCTGGGGCAATAGGTTCGCCCGCTAGCTAGGCTGTAACAGGGATGATAGACTCGCCCTTAGCTAGCTCGTAAACTGTCGCCTCAGTAGTTGAATGGACACGGTTGGAAGAAATTAAAACGTAAAAACATAGTGGGCGATGTATTGAAGATAGACATATGCTCTCGCGGACTTTTTTGTAGAACTTTTCACGCTGAACAATTCTTACGCTCATAGTATTTAGATATTTTTAACGGTTTGCCCAGCGTAAGCTTACAAAGCGCTTGTACGCTAAGTTTTTTCGACTTTTCCACTGAAATCGTTACTGCTCGGATTCCTTTGATCATAAATAAATTATTTTCAACAGAAATCATCCTCGAGATATCCTTTACAGAATGGAGGAAACCGCATCAAAATCCATCCAGTGGTTCTCGAGTTTACCCGTAACATCCAAGAATCGGGGACTTGGTTTTATGCTAAGTAGAGATACCTGCGCTTGACTAACTAAGTGCTATAATTAGTCACCCACTGTTTCACTTGCCGTTACTTAGAGGGGAAAAACTCAAGCCAACATTGTCTTGAGATTCACACCTAATCTAGGGGAACGAATTTCTCCTCATATGTCTGAATATGTTGCTATAATACTTCACGCTTTATCTAATATATTGAAAAATGCCAGCGGATTCGCATAACAAACATGCGGATGCGGGGCAGAAAACGCTTTGTTTATCTGCGCATGGCTCTAACTATAGGTAAGTTACACAAGGTAATCCCCAGAATTTGTTCTGCAACAAGACTACGTTATAATCAATTTTTCAGTACCGTATTGCCTTATTAACTTAATGTCAACACGATTGTACCCAATTTTAATGGGTGATTCACTAATAAAAATAAATAAAAAAGAAGAGATTTACATGTACAATTCTTTTCGGGATTACGGAATCACCCATCACAATTGGGTACAATGGGGTTGACCGACTGAAAAGAATTGAAAAAGCGAGGAAACTTGTAGTTTAACGTGACCGTTAATCACGCGATCACGAGCCACGGGACCTCGTTTTTACGTGGAATCCGAACCACAGGACATGGCACTTCACTTCGAAAATTCACATGCATTGACCGGGAATAGAGCCCGGTCCGCCTTGGTGAGAGGCAGGCAGCTTGACCGATGAGCCACCACGCCCCTAAAAAAACTACACTAATTTGAAATAATAGACTTCATGCAATCGTGGATATGAATGACAAAAACAAGAATGTTTTATGACCTACAAGTACAAGCACTATATGAAAGAGTCACTTCCACTTGCACTTACATAAGAAGACCCATAAGTAAATAATACACTTTATATTATCTAACGATGTTGTTCAATTGAGTTGGCAACACTGTTCAAGACTGATCGCCTCAGTAGGCTACACGAACAATAGACACTGCAGCCTCATTCACAACGAGTTTCCAATCACGATGAACGGTCTGCCTCGCTCTACCGGGGTAAAAAACACTCAGGGTAGCAGCTTGGATCGCTAGACCATAAACTATGAGTGTGTGGCACCACTGCAATGGAGGACACATCCTGGGTAAAACATATCGCGCCTGAGCTGGTTTCCCCACACTCGACCCATAAGTAGCATACTTTACAGGACTTAAAATCCTAGGGAACGTAAGTCAATCCTAAACGGCGCAATAGTGACATGCATACACCTAAATAACCAGTGGCGGATTTAAGGCAATTTATGGGAGGGTCTCGAAAACCCCCCAAGCCAATAGGGGGTGCGAGGAAACTCCCCCAGAATATTTTGCAAAATTTAGGCCCAAATTAGTGATTCTTTTTGTGATATTTTCGGGTAAAAATAAATGTTAATTTAAAATAAAAAATTGTATGAAACTGTTTTGTGAATTTGGAAATATGTGCGTGATATTAGCCATTTTAAGTGAAATATTTATTGTATTCTAAATGATCTCAGTTGTGTAAGTCCTACTATTTACTGCCATAGCTCTAATACGAATGGTTTAGAACTATTTTAGAGAGGTTATAAAATTTGTAGTATTCTTTCGAACACAATGTTCGCAATATTAGGCTATTGTAACCTTTACATTTTGGTATTATACAGTATTTAAGTGTGAAAGAAATTGTGTGAAGCTAATGTTTTCCTCAGGAGCTTAAGTATGTTTTTAATGTATAACAGCAAGATGAATCAAATTATTTAAAAGTTTATAGCTTTGATGTTTTGAAATCTGAGGATTTACAAAAACAAAAACACAAATTTTCTTGACATACATCATTTAATCAAAATCATTATATTTACATTTACCATAAGTTAAATACAGACTGCTCACAACAATAAGCTTGTGGATTCTTTTGTCCAAACCTATGAAGGATTTTATTGTGATCAACAGGAATGTCTCTATGGATGAACATTACGAGTCTGGTTTCTGTAATCTTCGATCTCAAGTATGTTTTCAGGAGACGGAGAGTCGAAAATGACCATTCGGCACATGCGATGCTTACAGGATGTGTCAGTATTACTTTGAGCATCGTCTTCACCAATGGAAATAAAACTGGATGGCAAGCATCGAACGCACTAGCTACAGTTGATGGGATGATGCCCCCATTGTCCATTTCCATATTCCATTTTGTTGACCAATGGAGATATTCAGCTTTTAGTTTCGTATTCAACACTCATTAGCCGGCCCCGTTGTGTTGGGATATCGCGTCTGCATCGCACACGGAGGCCCCGGGTTCGATTCCCGGCTCCATCAGGGAATTTAGAAACTGACGTGAGGGCTGGAACGAGGTGCACTCAGCCTCGTGGAGACAATAGAGTAGCTGTGTGACCTTGAGGCAGCTTCCCGGTCACGAAAACCAAGATTAACGGCCTTCGTTGTTTTGGATATAGCCAAGTTTAGTTGGTGGTTGTAGCAAGAACATATTACTGCATTATCAACAACTTTCTGAATCTCTTGTACTGCTCCAACCGTTTCCGAAATATTCACGGAAACTCCATCGGTTCCTATGCCAACACAGTTATTAAGGTTCAAACCATGAGCCCTTAACTCTCTAATCACTACCTCACCAAGTATCAAACCTGTCACCGTCGGTCCAGTTTCATTGCTCGATTGGTTTTCATAGTTCCCATCTTCTATCTCTGAGCCTGATTAATCTCTTTCAAGGTCCAAAACAACTTTTCTGATGTCGAGAAATCCCACAAAATCTTCTCTAACCTTGACGTTGCCTCATTCATTCCAAACTTATCTCAGAATAAGTGACATTTGAGATATATGGGACACATCCACTGTTTCAAACATACAGCTGAATTCCTTGGCTTTGTTTACACGAGCCACTGTAGTCTTCAAAATCTCCTCACCACAGCATTATATGAGAGAATTTTGAATTGTTTTACTGGTAAAGAGGCTTCTTGGACCAGCCGTTCTTAGATGTTCTTCAAGAGGATCAATGTAAATTAATTTGCAAATGGATCTACTTGTCATTATAAAAGGTAGCTACACTTTTAAAAAGGTCTGTAAATATTAATATTTCAAGAGCTTCGAGTTCCATGTTTAGTGAATATCTTAAGAATTTCCATGATTTATTTCCAGGCTTTTAATACAAGTAACCAAAAAATGTTTAAATAACATTCCAAGTTATTAGTAAAATTTGTCCGCCCCCCCCCCCCCCCCCCCCCCCCCGCTTTATATCCGCCCCTGTAAATAACGGAGGCTATCAGTCAACGTCCTATCTCGTTCACTGAAGCACACAAGATGTCCCCAATCCAGAAAGGAAATCCCATCAGTCTGAGCAAATTAGATTTAGAACCTTAGGATATCTTTGTTTCAGCCCCGTATACTTGGGTGTGTGTTGAATGTGTCTGATAACCTCGCTGTTCCGCCTCTTTAAAACAACAGTACATAATAGCCTGTGTTTTTGTGACGTCTGTATTAGTGAGCGTAACTGTCCAACTGTAATTATTAGTGTCGGAAATAGAGCAGGTGCCTCGGGACTTGAAATATGCTATCACGGAATTTGCCTAGAAGGGGGGGGGGGGGGTAGTATAGATGAGATATTGGGAAGGGAGGAAGATAAAGTGCTCAGTTCAAACGCGCTCCATAATTGGGTACAACGACTCAGTGAATGGTTTAGTCCGGACTGGGCAAAGGGAGCCTTCCTTGGCTTGAAGAGAAACCATAATGCAAAAAGCTGCCCTCCTTGATATTACAATTATAGTACTGTGCGAGTCCAAGCTCTATGAACTTGCGGGGTGAGGAGAAAGAGCAGGGCAGGGTCAGGCGAGAAGAGAAGGACCTGTCAACAGCCCGCAGTGTTACTCGACATGCTCGTCTATTCAAATACTGCTAACATAGGGACTTCTCTGAAACCAGTGTGGTGTTACGAATGAGTCAGTGAGTCAACGACCAATGTATTTGGTTCTGTACTATGCACGGACCAAGAAACCTCATCACTCGTCAACACCATTTCTCATAGTCCGCGATGCACATTCCTCTCAGGTTCACGCAGCTTAGACTCGAGCAGTACGATGTAAGATTTGTCTCTTCTGTGACTTGCTCTGAACATCTTGAGATCCAGTGCTATCATCAGTGTATCTGGCTCGCAAGGAGTCCGACAGTGATGGTTTTGTATTTTTAGCATACTTTTCGCATTTTGAAAAAATGAGGAAAAAGTAGACTTATGAGATCGATCCGGGAAAATGTGTGTCTTGTCTGTCCTTCTGTCTGTCTGGCTGTGTGTGTGTCCCTGTCAACTCCTAAACGGCTGTAGCAATCGAACCCAAATTTGGTATGAGTCAAGATCTCTATCTGAATATCTCAATGCCGTATTTGAAAATGATAGTGCTACCAACTGCTGAAAAATCGCAATTGAAATTTCAGCTCCATGTTGTATATCTTGGAAGGTATGCATGGGAGCTATACCAAAATTGGCACTCACATAGATAATAATATTTCATTTTAATTTCCAGGAGGCCATACATGACAATGTTGCCAAAATGATTCTAAGCCTGCTGATAGGTCCAATTTTAAATGCATATAACTTCTACACTATCAATTGGATTTCAACCAAATTTCGTATGTGCTATGTGTACTGTAACAGATATGACTATGCGTGTTTTAAGAGCAACCAGGGCTGCCAACTGTTAATAAATGCTGTCTCTATTTTTTTTACCCTAATATCAATATATCAGAAAGTATTCAAGCCAGCAGGTCTAAACTTTGCACACGTATCGTACCTTACATTCTAGATTAATTTGGAGTAACTAATATACGTCAGTGTTTCCAACATGTTTCTTAGCCTGCTGATTGGTCCAATTTTAAAATACATGTAACTTCTATACAAATACATGGATTTCATCCAAAATTGGCACAACAATAGATCATAATAGTTCAGATTACTTCTGACCAACACATGCATGCCATTGTTGCCAACATGATTTTACGCGTGCTGATAGGTTCAATGTTTAACTACATGCAACATCCACGCTATCCATTGGACATCAAACAAATTTTGTATTCTGTACCTTAAGAGATGGAACTAACAATATATTCAGTCACCAGGGCTGCCAACTGTAGTGCTCTATTAGGCTACATTATGCCAGTTATATTTCGAAATAATTAGAATTTTCGATATTACGAACTCAATTTCGTAATTATTCTAATTAGGTCCACATAGATTAATTATTGGAATGAATCTTACATTTCGAGAAAAAGTAGGCTCTTTAGTTAGTCATGGAACTTCTTGTAATGTACATTTCATAATATAATAATAATAATAATGCAACAAACATGCGCCCCTCTTTCCTTTTCCTACCTCTCCCTCCCAAGAAAGACTGAAATACCTAGGGATTCACCGTTCACCAGGCATGCTACAACTGCTTGCATGACTCATACAGGTAAGATACTGCTCGGTTCCAAGCTATGTGAACTTGCGGGATGAAGAGCAGAGGCAGGGTAGGAGCAGGCGAGAATTGAGAAGCCTGTCGACAGCCCGCCGTGTTACCTGACATTCTCGTCTATTCCAATACTGCTAACCTGGGTCTTTTCTGAAAACAGTGTGGCGTTGGGAATGAGTGACTGAGTCACAGACTAATGTATTTGCTTCTGTTACTACGCAAGGACCGAGAAACCTCATCACTCGCCACCACCACTACTCATAGTCTGCGATGCACATTCCTCTCAGGTCCACGGAGCTTAGATCCGAGCAGTACATTTACGTGTGTAGTGTCTCGTCGAATCACGTTACTCATAAAACAGGGATGTCCAATTATTTTTATTGCAGATGAAAGAAAAACTATTTCACAAAATGGTAATATTTCTGACTGTCAAAGCTTCTATTGAAACAGAGGTTCGTGCAACAGAATTTGAATTGTAGAATGGATCTCGGGGGAGCTTGTGCTCACGAGCACCAAGTTGAGGCAAACACAGCTGAAATTTTGCTACAGTTTATAAGTTGTGATCTAAAATGGGACGGAGGGCGCGAAATGGTTGTACTTGATTTCGTCTTACCCACACGTTTTCTTAATATTCTGTGCAAAAAAAATGTATTAATTGTTGAGAGTAGGTGTACTCCTCCCTTTTCATAACTTTCACAAGGCAGATCATTGAAATTATATTATTTATGATTCACAAACCTTTCTGGGATTCATTAGAAGTTTATTTCAATTTGAATCGTCACTGCTGCACCGGAAATATTTATTTTATTACGTAAATAATTAGTTTAAGAATTTAATAGAAAGGAGTACGTTCGGTAAATTTTTACTCTTTTGCCTATATAATTCGTGTTCATATTTGGGAAGGCTGGGCGGGTCTCAGACAGCGGAGGAGTAAACACCTATTACTACATCATCTCCAGATATCTTCCCGACTATTAATTTCACTAGTTTAAGAATTTTATAGAAAGGAGTACGTTCTGTAAATTTTTACTAAAAATGGTCCATTGTCGTTGCGTGTTTGTTTGGATGTCCCCCCCTCAATGAAAGTTTAACACACCAACATAATAATGCCTATTCTGAGAGAAATATAAAATATTAGAAGATTCTGTTACGAGTACAAAGCAGCCATGCAACACGACCAAGGAAACTGTGTGCACCAATCACCGACACCGCTATGCTATTGTGAAACACGCTGGTAATTTCCAGCATTCTGCTCATTTGAGCATAAAGCAAACAAGGTATTACCATTAAATCATTTCCATCTTCACAATTTCACTGGCCGCACTATTTTATGAGCACTCCATTCGCGAAATTTATTATCACCAACACTACTTGAAGTCCACGGTTACGTACGCCACTTTACGTTGAAATTCCATCGATATTGGAAAATACGCTTCACACGTGATAGAGAAAAAGCTTACGTCACTCACCACCAGGTTGGGGATCAAGAAGGCAGTGGGCACACGTTCACTCAGGAGCATATTACGCGACACAAGACGGCAGAAATGAAGAAGGCAGTGACAACACGTCCACTCGGGTACATGTCTCGTCTCGAACTGAAGCTGGCTGGCTGTTCTCGTCACAGCCGGATGACTCAGCTCAGTCGGCGGGATCTCCCACCGAGCTACTTTCCTTCCTCTCCTCTCCGCTTCTCTCCAATCCGTGATGAAACATAGACGTCACAAGTTTTTACCTACCGAGACAGGTTATTAAATGCGTATCAGCTGTGCTCACAAGTTGCGTACGTTCTGTCAGGAGGCCGTGCCAAGTCGCGAAGCTTGACGTCGCGCACTGACCATCCTGAATGTGGTCTTCCACACTCTCTCCAGCCAAATAGCGGGTTCAAACCCGGCCGAAGTCGTCGGAATTTTTAAGGGCGTTAAAATCCTTCAGTATGCCTTCCTTCGGAGGAGAAGTAAAGCCGACGGTCCCATGTCATAGATTTATGTCATGTAAAAGAACCTTCCACTTATTAAACTTGTGTTTGAAGCTAAATTTCTAGGTTAGATTTCGTTGGAACGCCCTATCAAAGTTCCAACGTTCACCACTAGGTATTAGTGACATCTGGTAGCGAAAGTTGGAACTACTTGAAATTGAACGGAACTAGCTCACCCTATGGGTGTCCGCTTCAAGCAGCTACATCCTCTGACAAGCCGAACATGTCCTCTGACACTCCCGGCACTAAAAGCCATATGATAAATAAAAAATTACGAGCCTTGCAGTAGTCGCATATGATGTGTAACATCTGACATGTTATTCGAATAATTTCATATTACTTGCTCGCATTTTTTAAAGAATGAACTCATAGTGCTACCTTGTGCCAGCAAACATGCAAGGAATCTCCAATGCATCTGCAGTAGTGACATATACCTGCAACTGTATCCACTGCCTACTTGATGCGAACTGCGCTTTATACCGGCCAGTTAGTGAACCCATGCCAGCGGTGTTATAGAAAATGGCTTCTTATTGCCGATATAGCGCACTGCCAAGTATAGGCGCGATTAAAATTAGGTGTGCAGTAGGTATATTAAATGCGTTTCTCCCAGTAATACGTTTAGACCAACGAAATTTCAATTATTGTTAGTAGTCGGTGTTAATATACTGAATTCCTACGTTGTTTGAAGTGTTGGTTGATGCGATATAGCACTCGACGTATCGAGTGCTTACATTAAAAAAGAATACAGCAAAAGTATGAAGATTTAATACATCGTAATTGTTTTCAGCAAATATGATACAATGAATATTTTCTCACCAAAGAACAACAACTTGAAGATGATTTATTGTAGGAATTTCTTTAATGGGGCCTCCAAACCTTGAGGTAAACCGTATGCGATTTACATTCCACGTAGTCACATGGCTTACAGTACGACGTTGTACCGATCTCCGCCACCGCGCGCGCTCATTGTTTCCGTCCCATGCACTTCCGTCCCTTTTCCAAAATCACTCCCACAAAAATATCCAGATACCGAGTGGAAAGATGTTACACATCAATAAATAAATAATCCAACCAAATGCCAAGTCCTAGCGCAATGCTAGACACTAACAATTACAGTGAACACACAAAGACTGGTTAACACTAACACAAACCCAAGTACACGAGCTGATTACCAAGTTGTCCCAAGACAATTAACAAAATATTCCAGACATTGATTGGCGCCAGGAAATTCAGGAAATGAATTTCTAACCTTAAAATGCCTACCTAAACGGGGTCGGTGATTACGTGAAGTAACGGTTTGTTTTACGGCAGAATGCTCTTTATGAAGCAAACCTCATTACAGGAGTTAATGAGATAACGTGATTAAACTGGACAAGGAAGCCGCCGTGTCTTGCTTGGAGCTGAAAATGGGAAACCACGGAAAAGCATTTAAGGAAGGCCGAACCACTCTCCCACCTAGTCCGGTGATGGCCTGGTCCCACTTCAATGGGAGAATCAGTTAGTTATTGGTATAAACTGCAATCTCTTGTGAATCTCATTCATATTTAGGAGCAGATTATCCCAATGTTCCGCCCCATTAAAGTAACTCAGGTGAAAAGTAGCATCCATTATCCCATATTAGCAGTTAGCGCTGCACCCTTCTCTGCTTCTACATACTGTATTTGACTGAAATCGTTCAGCACTGAATCTAACCATTGCCTCCTTGGACTACCTCTGCTTCTGTTACCTTCTACAAACTCATTAACCTCTTAGGTAATCTCTTCTCGCCCATTCCCTTCACATGACCCCATCATAGAGACAGCTTCATCTAGCGTGTTCAGTTCTAACTTAGTCTTTATATCTTCATTACAGGGACCTTCCTGCCATTGGTGCCATCTATTTGTCCTAGCAATCACTCGTGCTACCCTCATAGCGGTTACCTCTAGCTTATGTACCAGATACCCTGTATCTACACAGCTCTCACTTCCATACAGCAAGGTCGGTCAACTACTGAGCGATGTGGGAAAAACTTCGTCACAACACTAACTTCATCCTTACAGAATACTGTAGATCGCAACTGAGTACTCGCTGCATTGAATTTTCTGCACTTCGACTCTATTTCTTTCCCCATACTAACTTACCATCCTGAAAGAATACACAGCCAAACAGAATGCAGGCTACGATCACGTTCTGCGTTGTCCGTCCGCAGCGAACTGAACGCAAATCAGCGTTTCTTAATATTGCATCGTGTCTGTCAAACACACACCTGTCTGCGGTAACGATCTCAACTTAAGTCGGTTCGCCGAGTCGAGATAGTGGAAGTAAACACAGTTGTACACGTGATTGTAGGCCTGCCCGCAAGGGGTGCATAGAGCTGTGTCTGTTGAACGTACAGTGCTGTGTATAGCCTACAAGTGAAGGTTACATGCGACAGCGCGCTTTATTTATTGTTAGTTTCTTCTTCTTTCTTCGTTTTGCTCACTTAGGGAGCGCGCTTGAACTTGTTGACTCGGGTTGATGGTGTTTTCCTCTTCTTCTCCTCCCAAAATCTCCTCATGAACTCGCCATGCCCCTTCTTACGTTCCTCCGTCCATTTTTTTCAGTGGTCTTTTTACCTTTTCGGTGAAAGTGTGATTTGTAACTAGAG
Organism: Meconema thalassinum; assembly: GCA_946902985.2. NCBI lineage: Eukaryota > Metazoa > Arthropoda > Insecta > Orthoptera > Tettigoniidae > Meconema > Meconema thalassinum. The sequence goes on along the minus strand of OX336396.1, from coordinate 295,177,283 downwards.
TTCCAAAAGCCTTGCGATTCATGATGATATCTTCTGTAATGTTATTTCCTTTAAGTCCTGTTTGATTTCTTCTAACCAACTGATTTTGACCGTCTTTGAATTAATTATATCCAGCAGTTTTTTGCAAATCTGGTGTTGCCCATTCTGCAGATGTGACCATAAAATTTCAATCGTCTCTTACGCACGGTAAGAGTGAACTTATTGATTACTGTGTATAAGTCCGTGGTTTTCCTTTTAATCCACGTACCATTGTTCGTTTATGTATTTATTTAATTAATAATTTCTTAACTGCTTATGACAGGCAAATAGTATACAGTACAGCAAGTCTTGTCTTTTCTAGGGCTACGGCATGACTAATGATCTCGGAGCTTCTTGGCTACCCCTGTCTGGCAGAGCCGATGATGTGAACTGGGCGTGTTTCTCTGTCCGGCTAGCCAGGGGCACTATCTCGACTCGACGTAACGGGCAGCGATCAGTTGTGTTTCGAGTCTGCTACCCACACATTGTGTAGCGTTTTTTCTTGAAATGACATTGAAAAACTCATTGAAGAGGTGAGAAACTACCCATTTCTGTATGATTGATGACTGTGACTTTATAGTCTGTTCCAGTAGATTATATAGTTCTTCGAAACACTAATGGGACATTCGAAAGTAAATGAGAAATTTTATCTTCAAAACTCTCTAATTCTCGACACAGTCTGTGAAATTCCCTTAATACCTCTCGTTGTAAATTTATTTCGTGGACCCACTTTGTCTTTTGGCCTATTTCATGAGAACAAACAAGGCTAACATTCCCTCTTCATTAGAAGAACACCACATATTTCTTTACGTTTCTCTTCTGCTCACCCTATTAGTACCTACCAGCGCGCGCTACCATTCCGTAATGTGTGAGACATTTCAGGATCGCAGCCCGCATTGATTTACCCGACGCCCTGCCCGTAACCGCAGCCCGCATTCTGTGTGCCAAGGCCTTACGTACGTAAAATGTTCCACCTGCTCCAATTTAGCTCCTCATACCAGGCATTATATTATCTTGTGTTTCTTCCGCACCGACATAACCTTAGATTTTGAAATACTGATGTTCATACCATGATGATGAAGATGATGATCAGGTACCATCAAGTCGGTGTGGGCTCCTAGCGACTGCATGGATGGACTGTCACCATATGGTTCGGTCTTCAGCCATATACTTCAGATCCTTCACTGACATATTCATGTTGGATTTGATGGAGTCGATCCATCTCAATGCTGGCCGCCCTCGTCTCCGAGACCCTTCCACCTTTCCAAGCATAATTAATTGTCTTTTCCAACGAATCAGAACGTCTCATAATGTGTCCGAAATATGACAGCTGTAATCTTGTTATCATTGCTTCAAGAGACAGATCTGGTTTGATTTTTTGAATTACCCATACATTTGTCTTCTTGTCTGTCCAAGGAATACTCAGTATCCTTCTCCAAAACCAGACCTCAAAAGCATCAATATACTTCCTATCTCGTTTCCTTATGCTCCAGCTCTCACAACCATATGTAGCTATTCTGATTGTAATAGGCAAAGATACATCTGAACACTTGAAGATCTTATCCAGGCCTTTAAAAGCTGCTCTTTCTAGGGGAAGTCTCCGGCGAATTTTGGACTGCATGAGCCACTGCTTCTAATACCATACTCCCTACATATCTGTTGAAGTTCTAACACGTTGGCTTGTAAGCTTTCGACAGAATGTGTCATTACAACCAAAAAATCAGCATAAGCTAGACTGCTTATCTGGTTTCCATCTAAGTGAATCCCACCCAGTCAGTTTATGCCCTTCACCAAATTGTCCATATAGGCTATACAATAAACAGTAGTGGTGTTCCCTCTGTCCTGGAACAACTCAAGAACTCATCCTACCACCAACTGTCACTGCAAGCTGATTATCAACATAAATACTTTTGATTGCCTGTAGCAGTCTTCCCTCGATATCATAATCCGTCAGGACGCTCAGTATCTTCTCCCCTGATAGCCTACTCTATCGTACGCCGACTCATATCGTTAGTTCACACGTGTTTTGTCATTCATATGGACGTGTATCTGCAAAGCTTAGACGTTAGTGTTGCACGTTTAGTGAGTATTGTGATTACTGTGATTGTTGGTCATGCCTAGACACCAATTCACATTACGCGAACGTGTGTGTATCCATAATTCGTATATGAAAAGCAAAAAATCTTGTTCTGAAAGACGAAAATTTCGAATCAAGTTACCAGGAAGACCTATGCCTAATGCCAGTACAATTAGGAGGCTCGCTAAACGTTTCAAGGAAACAGATTCAGTAAATAATAAAAGAGTTGACAGACATTCTATCATCAGAAGATGTCAGGTGTGTGTTACAAGAGAGGGAGGACATTTTCAACACTGTAAGTACACATTATTAAACAAGTTTGGTAAAAGTGTGAAAGTGCGCACCAACCGGCTGAACCGCGTACGCGTGCCCGCGATCTGCGCCAGTCACAGCCGGCTTAGCTTGCCGTGTTGACTCGCGCGCACATAGATAATGACCCTGTATTTTACGTAATTTCATTTCTGAACAGTTTTATTAAATTCGTTTCTTAATGACCCTTTATATTCGACCCTGACTATTATATGTCAGAAAACTGTATCATAATGATGGTCATCATAACACTATTTTTCATTATGAAACAGTTTCACCCACCAATCAGAGCTCAAGAAACAGTTGTTTGACCAATTGGGTGAGGATAGCATCGCACCGGCGCTGAGTTCCAGGGCCTTCTAATTTAAATTTCACTGCGTGGCCTAGAGTCATAGTGGGTTAATCGAGGAGGCCATGGTCAAATACAAGGTATTCTCTGCGTCTCATGCGCCCTGTTCAGTACATAAAACTGGCGACATCTCGACAGATATTTATGAATATTTATGTTCGAACATAAAATAGTTATAATAATTATCGTCGAACATAATCAGTCGTATGCAACTCGCCTATAATGGTAATTAAGACACTCGTATGGAAATCATAAAACTCGCATACGATCGTTTTATAAACTTACTCGTGTCTTAATTATTTCCATTATAGGCTCGTTTCATAATGTACTATTGTTGGACCGAAACTTGTACTAATTTGAATATAATTTGTATTGGTTGGTGGAGCATTTTAATTAATTATGCATGTAATATTTCTATCATGTTAGGGTGTTACTCCCCGCCTAATGTAATTGGGGACAGCCGTGTTGACAGACTGGAAATCATTCTTTAACAGATTACTTGGCAACACTGCAAAATGGCTTCATATACTTCAATAACAAATATTATCGCTATGATTATCTTGCTTTCTTGTCCTCCCAAAATCTCTTCATCTTCTCGCTATGGCTGTCGCTGCGCTCCCCCGTCCAGGTTCTGTTGGATTCAATGTTTAGGTGGTCTGAATTTATGATTGTCAACTACTGTAGTTCTCTGAAATTAGATCTGTCCAGTACCATGTCACTTCAGATGTCTATTTCCTTAAGGTCTTTATCAACTTCAAGCAGCCAGTTGTTCTCAGCTTTCATTGAGGGAGTAAGGTTTAGAATTCTTTTAGTCACTCATTCTCAGAATTTGTCCATAACATTTCAAACATCTTTTCCTGAATGTGTCAGAAATGTTCTCCGAATGCTGATAAAGCTTCTGGGATTTCCTTTTCATCCAAATTCCCTCAGTGCCAAAGATTTTTCTTTCTTGGGTTTGTATCTCTTTAATTCAGGAGCTGGGAGGAGAAATGGCGAATCTGCAATAAGATTACATACACTATTCGCCCTTTCGGCTGGGAGGAGACAGGGCGAATCTGCAATAAGATTACATACAATATTACCCTTTCAGCTGAGAGGAGACAGGGCGAATCTGCAATAAGATTACATACAATATTACCCTTTCAGCTGGGAGGAGACAGGGCGAATCTGCAATAAGATTACATACAATATTACCCTTTCAGCTGGGAGGAGACAGGGCGAATCTGCAATAAGATTACATACAATATTACCCTTTCGGCTGGGAGGAGACAGGGCGAATCTGCAATAAGATTACATACAATATTACCCTTTCAGCTGGGAGGAGACAGGGCGAATCTGCAATAAGATTACATACAATATTACCCTTTCAGCTGGGAGGAGACAGGGCGAATCTGCAATAAGATTACATACAATATTACCCTTTCAGCTGGGAGAAGACAGGGCGAATCTGCAATAAGATTACATACAATATTACCCTTTCAACTGGGAGGAGACAGGGCGAATCTGCAATAAGATTACATACAATATTACCCTTTCAGCTGGGAGAAGACAGGGCGAATCTGCAATAAGATTACATACAATATTACCCTTTCAACTGGGAGGAGACAGGGCGAATCTGCAATTATATTACATACAATATTCGCCCTTTTTCCTCCCAGCTCCTGAACTGGTGATATTCCCTCAATGATCAGTGTTTCAGAGGCATATAGTGCCTTGTTGTAATACCGTAATCTTGCTTTACAGTAGACGATATCCTTATTATAGCTGTTCCATGTGATTTTGTAACCTCTTTGCAATTTAGAGATTCTCTCTTTGTTTTTCAGCACTGTTCAGGCCTGAAGGTTGGATATTTTATCCTAGGTATTTGAATGTAGACACTTAAGTTACTTTGTCGAACCTGGTTACCAAATGTACTGACGAGATCCTTTCATGCACTGGGTATTTTGTTTGGAGTCCAGGTTTGCCAGCAATTTCCGAGTTTTTCAATGGATTCAATCGCTTCCTGCTTGTTGCTGGACAAAATTGGTAGGTCGTCTGCACAGGCCAAACATCTTAAATTATTACTACGAATGAAGGATGTACACTAACAAAGTAGAACAGTAAGCTAAGCAGAGTTCTCAGTACGAGTTAATGGTCCAGAGAGAGCAGGCTAGTTACAACGGTGCTGCTACATCCAGAGCACGACACATGAGCTACGAGCCAGTACTGCACGACTTCCTGCACCGAAGTTTCCTCTATGTCAAATGAAGGTATGGTTATGCATTTCATTATCTACAGCTGGGCACAAAGCCCATGTGGTAAGATCTAATGATAAAGCAAATCCAGATCGGATGCCAGTAAGCAGCCCATCCGAACTTTTAAGATAAACGGGTGGTCGCAGAAGTATTCGTCCCCTCATTGATGTCACTTAGCAGTATAGAGCAAGGGGAAGCTTTTGAAGCCTTCCTTATCTGAGAATGAGAAAGTGATGCTGCACAAAAATATCTGTGTGTAGCCTATTCATGATGGTTCGTAAGCAACAAACTCCGTGTACATTGGAATATGATTTTAAACCAATGACTGCTGGAAGACGCTTGTTTTTCACACTTGTTATTGTGCGATTGACGAGCCTTCAACATGGTATCTTGACGTTAACACTTTAGCTTGAGCCTCTGGTTTAATTCCGCCCATTAATGCAGTGTAAGTCACCAACAATACCAAACTCTGCTTCCGTATTATGTGGACTTTGTCTACGACATTCCATTTTGGAGAATCACCATGTAGGATACTAGAGAGATTCTCTTTATTAATTTCTCTAAACACGTCGGTTTCTGGACTAATATATTAAGCAGAAATTGCTTTCATTCATAAGCATAATACTGGTTTTCAGATATTAAGGGACTGACCCAAAAACTAGAGAAATTCCTCTGTTCGTCACCAAAGAGCAGCCGCCACAAATTACTGTATGGACCGTGGTAGAAAAACGCGCCATATTAATTAGTACGGCGGACAGAGTAATAAGGAAGGGGAAGGTAAAGGGGACGGGGGGAAAATATTGAGACTCCTCGAAGAATGAGGATGTCCAAAAATGGAGAAAGGGCGGGTTGAGAGGGTTGGATGGATTTAAGGAAACAGAAACAAAAGGGAAGTGTATCTCTACAATATCCAACGACATACAGGCAACGGCGAAAGAAAACATAGAAAAGTCTGGACACTGGATAACAGCTAAGTGACACTTGGCTACCAGTTATTAAAGATCTGGGAAGATAGTTGCTCTCATTTTCTCTAGTTCTTCACCTATTTCAAATTGTACGTTTTTTCCTCTATGGCTACAGGTCCATGATTTGATCTCCTTTGTTCGCCACTGGAGGAGTTTCCATGTGTTTTTTATTTCTCCGTTGCCTGTATGACGTTGGGTATCGTACAGATACACTTCCCTGTTTCCTTAAATCCATCCAACACTCTCCCTCCCGCCCTTTCTTCATTTTTGGACATCCTCATTCTTCGAGGAGTCTCAATAGTTTCCCCCTCCCCTTTGCCTTCTCCTTCCTTACTACTCTTGGTTGGTTGGTTGGTTGGTTCCTCAGTTTAGGGGCCGCGACAACGCGGTCATGTAGCCCCGTGTACTTTGGGTGTGTGTAGAATGTGTCTGATAACCGGTGTTAATTGTGATGGCTGTATTAGTGTGTGTGTGTATCTGTTTTAATTCAAGTAAGGACTGCAACTTGGAATTTATCAAATAGTTCCTAATTTTGCCGCCAAACGCCACCGTCAACGACTACTAGGCCTAGTTCAGAACTTAGCTACTAGACGCCACCGCAGTCGGCTCTTGGCAACGAACGTAGCAACCTAAGAGCGTTGTTTACATTCTTAACCTATACAATTTAGCTTTACACAGGTGTAATTAATGGAAGGTTCTTTAACACCTTACTACTCTGTCCGCCATTTTAATTACTGTAATATGGCGCGACCATGGTCCATACAGGAATTTCTGGCGGCTGCTCTCTGGTGACGAACAGAAGAATTTCTGGAGTTTTTTGTAATCTCATTGATTCGCTTTCCTTGGCCACAATGTTTTATTTCAATTGAAAAAGGAGCCAAGGTTCCTTCGAAACGTCTGGTATTTAAATTTAATTTTCACACGGCAATACCCCAAAAACATGAATTATGTTAATAATGCGGGCCGTGAAAGCCTTAATCAACATAAAATAGAAATAGTTGTATGCAAAAATGAATTAGCAACAGGTACAGCAATGTGGCAGCTATTTTTCGACATAGGCAGCAAACGAATGGAGACACTTGTCATACAGTGGTATCAACTATTGTAGACCTGTGTCAAATGTCTGCCGCCTGCGAATGGAACCAGCGAGTGATATTAGTCTTCAGCTCTTAGTCAGTGTGGAAATGCTCACCGGAGAACAGACATTTCTTGAGGTGCGACGAAAGGTGGAAATAGCTGGGAGCAAGATGATCAAACAGCTCCCAGCTCAACTTCCGCACAACAGTTGCTGTCCTGATCTTGCTCCCAGCTATTTCCACCTTTCGTCGCACCTCAATAAATTTCTGTTCTCGTACACTAGTCTTGAACGAGTGTATTGGGATACTCCAAGGACGGCCTTCAAGTATCTTGCTTTGATCTTTTCTAATGTTTGGAGGTCCCCTCCTAGATGATCTCTATCCCATATGTCAGAATAGGGATGGTTTTAACATCGAGGAGGGTCATTGCGGATCTTGGATATGTCACTTATAGACTATCAAAGATAGCTGCTGTCGCTCGCTCTCTAATGTGAATCCGGAACCAATTTTGCCCCAAGGTGGATCTTTAACGTGCCAGTAAATCTACTGACATGGCTCCCTCGCATCTGCGCACCCTCAAATGCCAAGATTCGATCCTGCAACTTTGGGTACAGTAGGTGAGAATGTTACCGATGAGCCACACGGCTAGTCTGCAGGCAAACAGGTCATCCGGTGTACTTTTTGTTCGGCATCCAATGCGTAGGGTATCACTGCAGCAATGCCCTCAAACGGAAACTGTTTGATCACGCCTTATACAGTAGTTCGATGGTGAGTGAGGCGTCTGCATTGTTAACTCAGTAAATATGTTGCATTGGTTGTGAACTTGTTCCATTCAATAAAACCCAACGTAAAGATATGAATTCTGTTCGAGAATATTTAGACAATGATGGCATTGCCAGTTTGAGCAACTGTTGCTGAATGTAGTATGGTTGTTGTTGTTGATTGCTTTAGGGGCTTTGCGGCATCGTGGTCATCTAGCCCCGTATACTGTACTTGGGTGTGTATGGAATTTGTCTGATAACCTGTGTAATTATGATGGCTGTATTAGCGTGTGTATTTGTAATTTAGACGAGGGTTAGGAAGGAGGCGGGCGTGGCCTTAAGTTAGCAACTATCCCGGCATTTGCCTGGAGTAGAAGTGGGAGACCACGGAAAACCACTTCCAGGATGGCTGAGATAGAAATCGAACCCACTTATCTCAGTTTAGCCTCACGAGGCTCTAGTATGGTGATATGTGTCAATAATGTATCCAACGGAGGCATTCTGTGTTGCAGAGATAATGAAAACAGTACTGCTAAATTACCTTACCACTACTGCCAAAATAAATCACCTGTTGCGAACCATCATGTCTAATCATCATTATTAATAGTTCTTATGTGCAGAAGAACGCAATATTTTTATAATGTGTGTGTTACATAATAGTTACTAAATGGCATTACATCCAACGATCTGGGTTACTTTTATACTTTTCGTAAAATTACTGCCAATTTACCTTAACTTACCCCCACTTGTCTACGTTTGAGGAGTAACCAGCAAGGCTTGAGCGCGCATCTCCGATAACTGGTCTCATCATTTGTTAGAGAAACTTGCGCCCTTGGATAATATGGCTGCTCCCAACTCGTGGGACACAATGCAATGTGGAGAAAGCAACTTAAAACAGCGTGAAGCATTTCATGTCCTTACAACACTCAGGCAGATTGCTGCGCGTGATCTTCAGATTCGCAAGGAATTGTCTGAAACTCGAACCTCTGCCCCTATGATACTTCAGGGGTAGGAGGGCTAGAAACCCCTCATTGTACACTCAGGCACAAATTAAGTGCATTTGTTTCCAGGGATTATTGAGGGGCGGAACATCGAGAACATAATGTCCCTTGATATACATCTTATCGGTGATAATAATAATAATAATAATAATAATAATATCGTATGGCCTCGAGTGCGGGTGCAAGCTTTGTTAGTTGACGCCCAGATGGCAGCTTGCATATCGAATTTTCACGCTCCTTGGAGCGCTATGAAAGTCAAGAAGATTAGATATCCAAGCTCCTTGACACTATAGCGCTTTCTAGTAGAGAAAGAAGGAACTTCTTGTTGGCGGAAAATCCCGCGATTAATTTTGCCATTATGAACCCGGCCTACTGAATTCAAATGGGTTCCTTGTCATGTCAACAACGTATTATATGCGTACCGTGATTTTTGTCGCCTTTCAAACATAACTTACCACGGCCAGGAGCGAAGCTGAAAGCTTGGGGTTGGTAGTCCGAGACGATAACCACTCACCCACCGTGGCAAGTATCTTATCGATAAAGTCTTGTTTAATTTCTCCCACTCAGGATTCAAAATACCCCTCCGCAACAAAAGTGTTTAAGAAATACTGTTAGGAATATCGCTGTTTGACTTCTACTGACAGTTTGATAAAACTAAAATTCCTCTACCAGCAGCGGTGACATGGCTCCCACTTACATCATTACATCTGATACACTCTGGCACTAATGTTGCAAGATACGACATGATTCTGTGCACAGAATAAGAATAATAATGATTATTATTATTCTAGCATACAGATTATAAGGGAGTGTGTGCAGGCGATCTACGCACCAATTTGGTCTTTCAGTATTTGAATGCCATAATCAGAGGAACGGAGTAATCTTGTTTTGTCTTCAGCAGATGGAATACCGCCGACCATTTAAAAATACCGCCACTGAGGAAGGGCTTCCTGTTTGTGGTCTGTCGAAGGTGTATCGAGCAAGCCGGATAAACCACACGAGCTTTAATTGCTCACCACGTAATTCCAGGAACAGCGAGCAGCCATCCATGGCGGCTGTCCGGTTCCCTGAACCAGCCGCATACGGCGCTTTGGACAGACACAGATACGATCAGGGATCCCCTCTTAAGGTCTTCATCATGTACATAACAAAATACAATACAACATGCATCCTTGCCACGATAGAGAATGGAGATCAGTTATGGACCTTTTTCTATGATGATGATAATTGTTGTTTTAAGGGACCTAACATCTAGGTTATCGGCCCCTAATGGTTTGGGTGATAGTGAAAGATGAGATGAGAATGAAAACTATAACTAATACTAACTACAGACTTACATACTAGAAGAAGAAACGGTAAACAAATGAAGTATAAGGCAAATAAAGGACATAAAGAAAAGAAATTCTCTCAACCCTCGAAGAATGAGGATTGAGGGACTTGGAGGAAGGAGAGCCATGAAAGGCAAAAAGGTTGGTTGGTTCTTAAGTTTAGGGGCTGCGACAACGCGGTCATGTAGCCCCGTGTACTTTGGGTGTTTAGAATCTGTCTGATAACCGGTGTTAATTGTGATGACTGTATTAGTGTGTGTATCTGTTTTAATTCAATTAAGGACGGCAGACGATCAATTTTCAAACGCCACCGTCAACAACTACTAGTTCAGAACTTAGCTACCAGACGTCACCGCAGTCGGCTCTTGGCAACGAACGTAGGAACCTAAGAGCGTTGTTTACCTTCATAACCTATACAATTTAGCTTTACACAGGTGTAATTAGTGGAAGGTTCTTTAACATTCCATAAATCTATGACATGGGACCGCCGGCCTTACGTCCCCTCCGAAGGAAGGCATACTGAGGGATTTTTAACGCTCTTAAAAAATCCGACGACTTCGGCTGGATTCGAACCCGCGATCTTGGGCATAGAAGCTCAGCATGGTACCGACTACGCCATCGAAGCCGCCGAAAGGCAGATAGGAAAGGGAAAGAGGAGAGGGCCCGCCTCAAGGTCAGTGGAAAAAGGGGGATAAAAACGGACCCAACTCAGGAATCCCTCGGGATCGCCAACTCCCGACTCACAAGTCGTGAGCCCTTGAGGGTGTAGCAATATCCAGGGTGCACCAGAAGTGGTGGGGCTACAGACACCCTGCCTCCTTGAGGGCTTTGAGCAGAAGGCAGGAGATAACATGAAAAGAAATAGAAGGCTGACCCCTTGCAGAAAGAGGGTATCAGGATAGATGAGTCAAGGGCCAACTAAGGCGTGAAAGGAAGACACTCCCTAGGCCTCAAATACCCTAATACCGTCGGGGTCGGAAGAGAACAAGAGATGACCAAATAAGGTTGACAGGAAAGAAGATGGAGAGGGGCCCGGCACAAGTGGAAACAATGCAGGACTCGGCTGGGGTCCCGTGGTCGCCAACTCACGTCCCACTAGATGTGAGCCCTTGGGAGGGGGGGGGGGGGGAGGATTTTTCTAGTCTATCTGTTCGGAAACATCATCATTCCAAGCTCTTTATTCTGGTGGTTGTGTGGTGCAGTTGGTAAAGTTCTACGTTCAGTGTCCCAAGGTTGCAGGCAGAGTCTGTTGACAATTGCATAAATCCCGTATCAGTAAATTTGTTGGAACAACAAAGAACTCCAAGACAAAATATCGGAGTCTCCAAAATCACAGCGGTAAACAGGCTGTTAATCACTCAACATTATTCGTCCAAGTCACTTGGGCAGAGCTGGACAATAAACTATGTCTTCGTCGAAGTCAATTTGGGCAGAGCTGGACAAGTCTATAGGACTTTGCAGAATGGTAACATGCTATGTTCTTTGTAACAATTCCACACAATCTGTTTAAAATAAAGTTGCGTTCATTCTTCTTCCAAAAAATAACCACTCAGTAGTTACGGGCGTACATAAACAGCGACTTAAATTGTTATTTCCGACTATTTTAATAATAGTTTATTGGAGCCAATGGCCATAAAATACAACTTAATTTCTATAGATAACAATCGCACGATTACTATTAAAACATTGTAAATTAGTCTTGATCTCAGCTGTACTCTGTACTCTGTTGCGAAGTTTATGGTGATATCCGCTGCGTATCGTGACGTTTGGTCCAGTCCAATTCCGGTTGAGCATCGCGTCAGTTGTGTAAAATTCTTTCAGTATATCATTCCTCTTCTGCTATCTATTTCCGATATTTTTCATAGAGCAGGTTGCATGTAAAAGTTGACTGACGGGAAGGTTGTGTATCATGATAATACGCCACAGGTTGACACAACGGCAACAGTTTATGAGATGCTCTCGCAGGACTGACAGCACAACATCCTCGATCCTACAACACAGTGGCCAGGCAAGGCAATTTGCTATTGTAAAGAAGGAAAAATCCTCGAACCAACAGCGGATTATTGCTTGGACACGCGCCTTTTATTGTATTGGAACAAGGTAGAAGTTTGGTCTCCCCATCAAACACATCGCAGTCATCCGATGTTCCTTATTCATCCCCCGTATTCAGATTTATGTAAAAGGTACCAGTATAGCTACACACATCAAAAAAAGTTTTGCATCACTTCGGTTCCCAGATCTCCGGCATATAGACGTTGACTGTGTATATTGTATCCAAGATACAGTCCCTTTGACTGTTCATAGATGTCACTAATACTGCTTAAAGATGTAAACAACCATGCATGAGCAGGGCCTATTAGACGGAGGGGGTACGACAGCCGATCAGTTCCAGTCATTCCACCAGGACGAAGGTACGCTGCTCATGTTGTCTGTAGTTCTACCATGCCTAGAAGGTCAATACCGCAGTTCGATCGCGTCCGCATTGTTACTTTGTGTCAAGAAGGGCTCTCAACAAGGGAAGTTTCCAGGCGTCTCAGAGTGAACCAAAGCGATGTTGTTCGGACATGGAGGAGGTACAGAGATACAGGAACTGTCGATGACAGGCCTCGCTCAGGCCGCCCAAGGGCTACTACTGTAGTGGATGACCGCTACTTACGGATTGCCGCTCGGAGGAACCCTGACAGCAATGCCACCATGTTGAATAATGCGTTTCGTTCAGCCACAGGACGTCGTGTTTCAACTCAAACTGTGCGCAATAGGCTGCATGATGCGCAACTTCACTCCCGACGTCCATGGCGAGGTCCAGCTTTGCAACCCCGACACCATGCAGCGCGGTACAGATGGGCCCAAAAACATGCTGAATGGACCCCACGGAATTGGCATCACGTTCTCTTCACCGATGAGTGTCGCATATGCCTTCAACCAGACAATCGTCGGAGACGTGTTTGGAGGCACCCTGGTCAGGCTGAACGTCTTAGACACACTGTCCAGCGAGTGCAGCAAGGTGGTGGTTCCCTGATGTTTTGGGGTGGCATTATGTGGGGCCGACGTACGCCACTGGTGGTCATGGAAGGCTCCGAAACGGCTTTACGATACCTGAATGACATCCTCCGACCCATAGTGCAACCATATCGGCAGAATATTGGAGAGGCATTTGTCTTCATGGACGACAATTCTCGACCTCATCGTGCACATCTTGTGAATGCGTTCCTTCAAGATAACGACATCGCTCGACTACAGTGGCCAGCATGTTCGCCAGACATGAACCCTATCGAACATGCCTGGGATATGTTGAAAAGGGCTGTTTATGGACGTCTTGACCCACCAACCACTCTGAGAGATTTACGCCGAATTGTCGTTGAGGAGTGGGACAATTTGGACCAACAGTGCCTTGATGAACTTGTGGATAGTATGCCACGGCGAATACAGGCATGCATCAATGCAAGAGGACGTGCTACTGGGTATTAGAGGTAGTGGTGTGTACTGCAATCTGGACCACAAATGCTGAAAGTCTAGCTGTATGATGGTACAACATGCAATGTGTGGGTCTCATGAGCAATAAAACGAGCTGAAATGTTGTTTGTGTTGATCTCTATTCCCTTTGTATTTAACGGTTCCGGAACTCTTGGAACCGAGGTGATGCAAAACTTTTTTTGATGTGTGTATATGTAGCTTGCCACGGTGGGTGAGTGGTTATAGTGTCGGACTACCAACCCCAAGATTGCAGGTTCGCCCCTGGCCATGGTAAGTGATTTTTGAAGGCGACAAAAATCACGATACTCATGTCATACGTTGTTGGCATGTTAAAGAACCCATTTGAACTCAGTAGGCCGTGTTCAATGGCAAAATTAATCTCGGGATTTTCCGCCAACACAAAAGTTCCTCCATTCTCTACTTGAAAGCGCTGTAGTGTCAAGGAGATTAGATATCTAACCTCCTTGACTTTCATAGCGTTCAAAGGAACGACGAAATTCGACATGCAAGCTACCCTCTGGGTGTCAATTAACAAAGCTTGCACCAGGGACCCGAGGCCATACGATATTATTATTATTATTATTATTATAGCTATATGTTAAGTTAATGGGATTTTATCAAATTACATATTGTTTTTATGTACACACATCAAAAAAAGTTTTGCATCACCTCGGTTCCCAGATCTCCGGCATATAGACGTTGACTGTGTATATTGTATCAAAGATACAGTCCCTTTGACTGTTCATAGATGTCACTAAAACTGCTCAAAGATGTAAACAACCATGCATGAGCAGGGCCTATTAGACGAAGGGGGTACGACAGCCGATCAGTTCCAGTCATTCCACCAGGACGAAGGTACGCTGCTCATGTTGTCTGTAGTTCTACCATGCCTAGAAGGTCAATACCGCAGTTCGATCGCGTCCGCATTGTTACTTTGTGTCAAGAAGGGCTCTCAACAAGGGAAGTTTCCAGGCGTCTCAGAGTGAACCAAAGCGATGTTGTTCGGACATGGAGGAGGTACAGAGATACAGGAACTGTCGATGACAGGCCTCGCTCAGGCCGCCCAAGGGCTACTACTGTAGTGGATGACCGCTACTTACGGATTGCCGCTCGGAGGAACCCTGACAGCAATGCCACCATGTTGAATAATGCGTTTCGTTCAGCCACAGGACGTCGTGTTTCAACTCAAACTGTGCGCAATAGGCTGCATGATGCGCAACTTCACTCCCGACGTCCATGGCGAGGTCCAGCTTTGCAACCCCGACACCATGCAGCGCGGTACAGATGGGCCCAACAACATGCTGAATGGACCCCACAGAATTGGCATCACGTTCTCTTCACCGATGAGTGTCGCATATGCCTTCAACCAGACAATCGTCGGAGACGTGTTTAGAGGCACCCTGGTCAGGCTGAACGTCTTAGACACACTGTCCAGCGAGTGCAGCAAGGTGGTGGTTCCCTGATGTTTTGGGGTGGCATTATGTGGGGCCGACGTACGCCACTGGTGGTCATGGAAGGTTCCGAAACGGCTTTACGATACCTGAATGACATCCTCCGACCCATAGTGCAACCATATCGGCAGAATATTGGAGAGGCATTTGTCTTCATGGACGACAATTCTCGACCTCATCGTGCACATCTTGTGAATGCGTTCCTTCAAGATAACGACATCGCTCGACTACAGTGGCCAGCATGTTCGCCAGACATGAACCCTATCGAACATGCCTGGGATATGTTGAAAAGGGCTGTTTATGGACGTCTTGACCCACCAACCACTCTGAGAGATTTACGCCGAATTGTCGTTGAGGAGTGGGACAATTTGGACCAACAGTGTCTTGATGAACTTGTGGATAGTATGCCACGACGAATACAGGCATGCATGAATGCAAGAGGACGTGCTACTGGGTATTAGAGGTAGTGGTGTGTACTGCAATCTGGACCACAAATGCTGAAAGTCTAGCTGTATGATGGTACAACATGCAATGTGTGGGTCTCATGAGCAATAAAACGAGCTGAAATGTTGTTTGTGTTGATCTCTATTCCCTTTGTATTTAAAGGTTCCGGAACTCTTGGAACCGAGGTGATGCAAAACTTTTTTTGATGTGTGTATTTGAAATCTTTTTTAAGAGGTCCAATTATGTTGAAGGAACAGTAGGTGAGCATTAACAATTTAAAATTTTTAATACTAATTTAATTTTTATATAAATGATATACAGTATTACACATATTACTTTTAGATTCATCGTAATATTCAGTATTCTTCTTCTTCTTCTTCTTCTTCTTAGTCTTCTTCTTCTTCTAAGTAAACTGTGGTATAGTTGCCTCACTTCCCTGGTTAACGTACGGCTCGCCTTTGAAACCTACCTGGGCGGATATGTTAACATTCCATGGCTGCAGGGTACCAAGACATTCACAGTGTTGTCAACTGTCCATCACTGGAGCAGCAACTTACTCTGTAGCGAGACTGGACAGAACAGCGTGCAGCAGTGCAACACGGGAGACAGTCAAGTGTGCTGGTAGACAGGGCTGGCGTCAACACCTCGTCTGCACTCCACGTGGACAGATGGAGGAAGCATCCTATTGGTCAAGACCCGTCAGCTATTGGTCAGCAATAAACAATGGTTATTGTCGGCGCGTGTTACTGCTTAACGTTTGTGTCGCCGCTCGTTAACCAGGAAAGTGAGGCAACTATATATGTTCATATCATAGCACTTTTTGTTTGCGGGGTGGGAGGAAATATAGCAACCTTTCTGAACAACAGGTCGAAATGTAGTCTCGGGCGCTCACTGGACAACTGAAATAAACAAGTCCAGCCCCCGAGTCCCCAGCAGAGTGTGACGTGAATTCCCATCCCCTCATCTTCACTAATAACTTTCTTGGAATTCGTCCCTGGCCCTTCTCAGCAGCTTGGAAAATCCCTTTCATGTGTGTACCCGAGTTTCTAGTGAACAAATATTGCCATACAGACTGTATGGAATTTTGCCCCGAAGGGGATCTTTAACGTGCCAGTAAATCTACTGACACGGCTCCCTCGCATTTGCGCACCCTCAAATGCCTGCTGACTACGCCAGGATACGAACCTGCAACCCTGGGCTCAGCAAGCGAGAACGTTACCCCGTTAGTTGAATGAAAGGCAGAACCTAAAATAGACTCTTGCATACGAGCTTTCATGCTTCCACGCTCCCAACGAATGTCGTGTGGGGACCTACCGCATGACGGCTATATCGTCAACCTTTGCTTGTCTTGTTCGATGATAGAGTTTAAATAGGCGGCTTCGGTGGCGTAGTTTGTAGCATGCTAAGCTTGTATGCCCAAGGTCGCGGGTTCAAACCCGGCCGAAGTCGTCGGATTGTTTAAGAGCGTTAAAAATCCCTCAGTATGCCTTCCTTCGGAGGGGAAGTAAAGCCGGAACCCTCCACTAATTACACTTGTGTGAAGCTAAATTATAGGTTATATTTGACTATCGCTCTTAGGTTCCAACGTTCGTCGCCAGGAGCCGTGGCATAAGTTCAGAACTACTGTAGTTGGTCGTTGACAGTGGCGTTTCGCAAAAATTGGAACTACTTGAAAATCGAATGTCTGCAGTCCTTACTTGAATTAAAAATCAGATAACACACACTAATACAGACATCACCATTAACACCAGTTATCAGACAGATTCTACACACACCCAAAGTACACGGGGCTACATGACCGCGATGTCGCAGCCCCTAAACTGAGGAACCAACCAACCAACCAGAGTTTAAACCATTGCTAAATCATTATGATAAATTCTTATTCTCCATTTCGTTCGGTGAAATGTGCCCTCAGTGTGTGTCATGGCCAGAGGCAGCAGTGTTACTGAGGAATACAATCAACTCTCTACCAGCTGTGAAGCAATTTGCCAAACAAGGCTTTCAGCTGGCACTTGACACAGCAGCTGGATACTCGCACCTGCTGGAACAAATCGGCACTAAACTGAGAAATGATCACTTTGGTGGAACAACGTGAAAACCTCTTACAGAAGAACTGGTCGGATTGGGAGGCGTAAATAAGCCCTCAATATGGAGTGATGGACGAGATGTATGTCCGTGGTGCTTTTGTTTAATTAATTAATTACTGCTTGCCACCGTGGGTGAGTGGTTATCGTGTCGGACTACCAACCCCCAAGCTTGCAGGTTCGCTCCTGGCCGTAGAAAGTGATTTTCTGAAAGGCGACAAAAATTACGGTACGCTACGCATATCATACGTTGTTGGCATATTAAATAACCCATTTGAATTCAGTAGGCCGTGTTCATAATGGCAAAATTAATTTCGGGATTTTCCGCCAACACAAAAGTTCCTCCTTTCTCTACTAGGAAGCGTTATAGTGTCAAGGAGCTTAGATATCTAACCTCCTTGACTTTCAAAGCACACCAAGGAACAAGAAAATGCAAGCTACCCTCTGGGCGCAAATAAGAAAGCTTGCACCTGGCACCCGAGGCCATACGATATTATTAGTATTACTGTATATATTATTATTACTTACTTAATTTAATTAAATACCGACAGTAGTGGTTACGCTGGCTAACGCGCAGCATTAGGTCATGGGGCCAAGCTCTCTGCTGACTCGGTAGACGCGTGGGTTCGAGCCCCACCGTCGGCCGTCCTTGAAATGGTTTTCCGTGGTTTCCCCATTTTCAACACCAGGCAAATGCTGGGACGGTACCTTCTGACAGGCCACGGCCGCTTCCTTCCCCATCCTTGCCCAGTTTCATTCACCATCATTCATTTCATCTCTCATTAACCCCTCTCATGAGGTTGGCGTCAGGAAGGGCATCCGGCCGTAAAAACCATCTCCACAAATACCTCCATCGCATCTCATCCCCGACCCCGTTGGAAAACGGGAATAATTAGGGGTAGACATACACTTAATTTAATTAAATACCTACTATTGCTAATAACCTGGGTTATTGTGGTGTCTGTATAAGTGCGTGAATTTGTAGTTTAGTTGAGACGAGGGTTGAGAAGGAGGCGGCCGTGGTTGTGAGTTAGGAACCATCCCGGCATTTGCCTGAAGTAGAAGTGCGAAACCACGGAAAACTACTTCCAGAGGTAGGAATCTGATCCCTCAGTTTTGCCTCACGAAGCTGAATGTACCCCTTTACAATCCTCAGACCAGAATAAAATGTCTTGGCAGAGTCGGAAAATGCACCGGACCCTCTGGTGTGACAGCCACTATGAAGATGTATGTGTGCCAGAACATTATGGTTGCAGGCAATTAGTGTCATTCACAGCTTGAGGTATCTCGGTCATCAGGCCCAAGTTCTAAAACGAGAGTCTGATTTGTAGGGACCGTATTTTTTGAAAATGCACATGCGCATATGCAAATGCATATTTTGTGGGTTTATTGCATATTGTGAACATAACAGCATATTTTAGCATAAACATTTGAAATAAAGTATAATTTAAACATCTTGAACAAAATAGGTTTCGCCTAATAAAGTATAATTTAAAACAAAATAGGTTTCGCCTGTGTGATGGACATCCCCTGTAAGCTACTTCCTGAGCAACATAACGAGATGACAGTATTTTATGTCTGGCATTTCAAGAAGCCAGTAGCCCGGGGTTAGTTTTGTGAGGAGTTCCTTCAGTTAAAGTGTTACTTTAATCTTAGTCTGCATATTCTGTTCTCAAAATGCCTAAATAGAAGAGCAGCAGATTTTTTTAAAAATCAGTGGGGTGGCTTCGGTGGCGTAGTTGGTAGCATGCTGAGCTATGCCCAAGAACGTGGGATCAAACCTGGCCGAAGTCATTGGGATTTTTAAGAGCGTTAAGATCTTTCAGTATGCCTTCCTTCGGAGGGAAGTAAAGCAGGCGGTCCCATGTCAGATGTATGGCATGTAAAAGATCCTTCCACTAACTAAACTTGGGTGAAGATAAATTTCTAGGTTAGATTTCATTGAAACGCTCTATCAAAGTTCCAACGTTCACCACTAGGTGTCAGTGTCATGTGGTAGCGAAAGTTTGAACTACCGGTACTTGAAATTGAAAGGAACTTTTAGCTCACCCCATGGATGTCCGCATTGAAGCAGCTACAGCCTCTGGCGAGCCGAACATGTCCTCGGACACTCCCGGCACTAAAAGCCATACGCTAAATAAATAGATAAATTGGTATATGTCCTACCAACCTATCTCTTCCCTTCATTAGCAGTCGCCAGAAAAATCTCTCCTCTCCCAATCGTAATAATGCCTCTACATTTGTAACCCTAACTAACCATCTGATCATCACCATTCTCTTGTAACACCACATTTCAATCGCTTTAATACTCCTCTATTCGGCTGCTCTAAGACCACGTTTAAAAGATTAAAAAAAAAACACTAATTAGTAGTAATCAAAAATATTCAAAATTATACTCCAAATCAATACTCAATTTAGATATCCCCCCCCCCCTACAGTATTCTGCTAAGGTCCCATTCCAGTTTTGTACCGAAAATAAGGTCCCATTAACACCAACCTACACATATGGGGTACCTACAGGTTCAGCATAACCCAATGCGTAAGCGAAACGCACTCACTTACTCTTTAAATGCCTCACAATTAAATAAATGCATTAAAACATGTATATTTACAATGAAATAATGCAACACGGTAACCATGGTAACAGAATCTAACACGTCCGTCTATTTCTGTAAGACGCAATGCAATTCCAATTATTACATTGCTGTGAAAGTTTCCAGACGGTTATAAGGTTATCACTGAACCAAATTAAGCTGTAAAATTCATCAATACATACAGTATAATGCGCTTAAGGGGGTCAAGGGGCACTCTAGAATTTTTTCATGCAATTTTCACGTGCGAGTGTGGTTCGAAAGGTCTTTTTCACCTGACTATAAAAGGTCTCCGAAAACCACATTTAAAGGCCCTCAAATTAAGAGTGTCTGTGATATTCCCAGAAAACTAACTTCGCTCTGATATACCTATGAAGGAATGACAAACCCCTAACCACTGCACCAGTAGCTGAATTGATAAAGTCTGAATATTCATACCAAGGATAAATCAGTCATAGCATTCATGATTGAGATTTTGCTAAGTGTACTCTTTACAACTAGAATATTCACGGGCGAAGCCGCGACGGGTAATGCTAGTATTCTATATAAATAGGACATATAGAATACATATAAATTGAGTATTGATTTGGCGTATAATTTTGAATATTTGATTAACTTCTATTCAATACGGATTTTAAAACATTCCTATTTTATAATTAGTAGTAGACGAATAATATTTGTATGTCGTAGGCTAGTTATAGCTTTTAATCATTTCCCCGTATTAGTTTACAATTCTACTGTAGTTTTAGGGCTTACTAAAGTGTATCACAGCAATAGTAGCAACACCTTCATAGATTAGTTTGGGAGAGGAAGACTGTTTTTGTTGATGGGATAGTGTTGCGTATTTGGATCTGATGATGCTCGCTTGACGAACGAAATAATCATCTTCATCATCAACAGTCCAAAACAATATAGATAAATCTTAATCACATGTAATTTATTTCAGATTATTTTTCACATATTTCAGTACATGGAGTTAGTATTGACCGATTGAAAGATACAATATTAATTTTAGTGAAATATCCACGTTGTCTGTGCAGTCCAGTTGCGAGTTGGTCGAGCTCCTCAGTGATGTCCTGCCTGCGCTTTCAGGTCGAGTCCTGCAAGTAGGCCACGGCTGCGACTACATCCTTCAGAGCAGAGAAACTAACACCGACTCAAGAGTCCACTGTACTCCGTGCAGCTATTCTCAGGAGTAATATACCCACACACAGAGAATTACTATTTACTTGCAGCCAAACCTCTTATCATTCAGCAAATGCTCCTGCAGACAAGACTGCCGAATTCTGGGTCTCAAAATCTATTTGATATGTACACAATCTGTGTGTATATTGTAAATAAGTTTAAATGTGTAAATAACTATTGTACTGTCCTGGATACGAAAATACATATACAGTGAAACGTGGCTAATTCGAACTTCTATAATTCGAAATCTTCTTTAATTCGAATATTTCTCTTGGTCCCTGGCATTTTATATACAATCAATGCTAAACAATCGTAGTTAATTCGAATTATATTTTGGATAATTCGAAGTTTTTACGTGTAAAAAGCCCATCGGAAGCCAAACAGTTGGGTCAGAGATTCCCGAAAAACGACAAACCACATCACAGAACTTAGGCGTTATTTTTAGTAGAAATGACGTAAGTGATTCTGTTTTCCGTTCCTTAAATTTGTTAGATTCTTTTGTGAAGGCCGAGAGACTTAATTGTAGGTAAAAATCTCTAACTTTTTTGAAAAACTGTAGAATTCTCTAAGACTTAACTAGATTGCTGGATTACTACTGTCGTTAAATAGGTGAATAGTACATTTTGGTTGTATTTTATCAACATTTGAGGTTAATCACGATACAGTCATTATAAAGTACCGTTGTCTGTTAATCTGCTTTATTGAACGTAAATCATTATGTAGACGTAATACAATATATTTTCTCTACCCTTTTCAAAGAACATTCTTAATTCGAACTTTTGGATAATTCGATTTTTTTACTGGTCCCTTGAGGTTCGAATTATCCAAGTTCCACTGTACTAAATTTCGTCTCACAAGAACAATTTACAAACGTGGTCAAATGATTACAATTGAAACAAAAATTTCCAAATCATAACAATTTTTTAACCCTAATTAAGATGGTATTTTTTCTAGTCCATTCTTCTGTGTAAAGTTATCACACTTTGTCCTCCTAAATAGAAAAACAAGTTAACAGTAAATAAACAAACTTGTCGCACTGTCCATAAACAAAAGCAAATAAATGAGATATTTTATGAAATAGGTAATTATAGGTAACATTGACTATATAAATATTTACAATCCAATAACATTAATAATCGTGAGCAATAATGTGGCAGGACCAACTCACTTCCTAATTTATTTCCGTCAATTTCTGTTCAAAAGCACCTACAATATTTCAAAACGTTCAAGGACTGCATTTACTTAAAAATATACTGGTATGAAAATGAATCGTTAACAGACTGCTTCAGAATTAATTTTTATCTGAAAAAAAAAAAACGAATACACAACGATATTCTCATAACATAAACACGTTAATCGCAACCGTTCTTTCTCAAATATTAAATACCAGTACCTCTGGCTGAGAGGCTACTAAAACAAAAAGTTAAAAAAGATGCACATTGCAGAAACTTAACAAATCCTTGAGTACATGCGAATCAATCAAAATAATGTCGAAGCGTACCGGCGAAACATTTCTTAACACACGAGCACTAAAGATACTCTTCAATCTACCTATTTTTACACCAAGCAATCTGGTATACCGATATAGTAATGTACTTTCTCTAATTAATCTCCGTATGCTGAGCTTCTATGCCCAAGATAGCAGGTTCAAACCCGGCCGAAGCCGCCGGATTTTTTAAAAGCGTTAAAAATCCCTCAGTATGCCTTCCTTCGGAGGGGAAGTAAAGCCGGCGGTCCCATGTCATAGATTTATGGCATGTTAAAGAACCTTCCACTAATTACACCTGTGTGAAGCTAAATTGTATAGGTTAGGAATGTAAACGACGCTCTTGGGTTTCTACGTTCGTTGTCAAGAGCCGACTGCGGTGGCGTCTAGTAGCTAAGTTCTGAACTAGGCCTAGTAGTCGTTGACGGTGGCGTTTGGCGGCAAGAGTAGGAACTATTTGAAAAATTCAAAGTTGCAGTCCTTACTTGAATTAAAAAACAGTTACACACACTAATACAGCCATCACAATTAACACCGGTTATCAGACAGATTCTACACACACCCAAAGTACACGGGGCTACATGACCGCGTTGTCGCAGCCCCTAAACTGAGGAACCAACCAACCAATCTCCGTAATAAAGCTTCCGCAATCATGTTGTATAAAATGAAAAATAAGGTAGCTCAGAGCAATTCATTGTTCGTTATTGGAGTTCTAAATCATAGGTTATTTACTTTTATTTATATTTGAATTGCAGCCAATGGCCATAGCAGGGTATTTTAATTGAACGCCAATAGGCTCCCCAACAAGTTCAATTTCAAGTAGTTCCAACTTAGGCTACTAGTGCCACTGTCACTGACATCTAGCGACGTACGTTGGAACTTAATAGAAAGTTTATTTACTTTTAAATTATGAATTTTCAGGATGGTGGCCACGCGCTTTATTCAGAGTGCTACTGACGCCTCAGCTCAGTTGAGGGGGCCGTGAGTTGATGCAACAGAATCTCTTGTTTGCGACGTGAGATGAAGGAAGGAAAGTTTCGGTTGTTACAGCATCTGGTGTGGAGAGTGGAATGTAAGACACATTACTTCCTGGAAGTAACCACTTTCCTCGTATTTCGCAGTTCTGAGACACTGAACAGAAGGAAATGGGAATGCTATGATTGTGTCAAATAAATGGTATGTATGATAACGAAGCGCACTTTATTAATACGGAAATCCCCACCCCTATCAAAGAAAAGTTGCATTTAGAAAATTTGTAGCCTTGTATCCAACTTCTCCACACGGTTGGCACCATTCTTGAGGTAATGGTCATATCGGGACACCGACTCCAGCCCATGGATACCCATCCTGTATTGTGGCTGATAATCACGGAGATGCATCGTTCATTATACCACACAATTGCTAAGGATTCGGAAATTGTGTGCAAAATTGACGACAAAAGTCTCCTTGAGGAACACAAGTGCCATTCTCACACGATGTGATGAGGTAGGTGATGGCATTATTATCTCAAGTGCCTCGAAATTCGTGGAGCTGAGAGAGAAATAGAATCCAAACAAAATAACATATTTACAAAATAATATGGCGTCTCTTAGGTGCTTCTCAACATTTGTACAAGTTGTCATTGTAAAACATAGTATAATGGACAGCCCTCAATAGTGCAATCACGATAGGATTTAAATGATGAAAATGTTGCTAAATCATCGTCTGTTGTTAGATTGTTATATTTACGCTAGGCAGGGCTGTTGGTGTTCTGAGACACAGGTTTATTGTTGGTGTACTGAAATTAGGTTTATTGTTGGTGTACTGAGACCCAGGTTTATAGTTGGTGTTCTGAAATCAGGTTTATTGGTGGTGCACTGAGACCCAGGTTTATTGTTGGTGCACTGAGACCCAGGTTTATTGTTGGTGCACTGAGACCCAGGTTTATTGTTGGTGTACTGAGACCCAGGTTTATTGTTGGTGTTCTGAGACCCAGGTTTATTGTTGGTGTTCTGAGACCCAGGTTTATTGTTGGTGTTCTGAGACCCAGGATTATTGTTGGTGTTCTGAGACCCAGGTTTATTGTTGGTGTTCTGAGACCCAGGTTTATTGTTGGTGTTCTGAGACCCAGGTTTATTGTTGGTGTTCTGAGACCCAGGTTTATTGTTGGTGTTCTGAGACCCAGGTTTATTGTTGGTGTTCTGAGACCCAGGTTTATTGTTTGTGTACTGAGACCCAGGTTTATTGTTGGTGTACTGAGACCCAGGTTTATTGTTGGTGTACTGAGACCCAGGTTTATTGTTGGTGTACTGAGACCCAGGTTTATTGTTGGTGTACTGAGACCCAGGTTTATTGTTGGTGTTCTGAGACCCAGGTTTATTGTTGGTGTTCTGAGACCCAGGTTTATTGTTGGTGTTCTGAGACCCAGGTTTATTGTTGGTGTTCTGAGACCCAGGTTTATTGTTGGTGTACTGAAACGCAGGTTTATTGGTGGTGTACTGAAACGCAGGTTTATTGTTGGTGTACTGAGACGCAGGTTTATTGTTGGTGTACTGAGACGCAGGTTTATTGTTGGTGTTATGAGATCCAGGTTTATTGTTGGTGTTCTGAGATCCAGGTTTATTGTTGGTGTTGTGAGACCCAGGTTTATTGTTGCAGACAAAAATAAAGCAGCTACGATAAACAGGAGGGATCAATTGCGTTTTAGTCGTCACAAGATGTGTACTCGATTTGCGAGTTAAATAGAACGCAAATTGGTTGTTGGTTTGAGCCTGCAAGGCAAAGAATACGCTTCTCGCATATCAGTTTTGGGCGGGTGGTTTATGAACATGCGAGATTTCTAGCACAGGTCACCTAGTTTACATTACTGGTTAACTTTTCAGGGTTGGCCAAATCAGGTATAATGTAATGAAATCGAGAAATACCGGAGACATACGGGACCTTGAAATTTGACTTGGAGTCTGAGGCAAAGGGAGAAAGCATTGTACGTAAGCAATCGTTTCACAATGACTCACAAGGGGACCGTGCTTATTCATCACCGATTTCATCCAGATTTATGGTATATGCAGAGTTTGACTAGAAACGAAAGTGACAGAAGTGAGAGCTTCAGATGGCCAAACGTTTGTAAATAATATAATTTTTGGCGCCAGTCGGGCAAGGCATGAGCCACGTAATGTAGCGTAGTTTCCACGCAGTGGTTGGCGCAGCGGAAAGAGTACAGAACTTACACTGCAAAGAAACCGAAATAATGCTCCTGCATTAAAGTCACGAAACAGAAAGGCAAAGGAAAATATAGGATTGTAAATAAATTTACTGGAAGGGATTGCAATTAAGGCGTACAAGAGAGCGTCGTATGCAACATTAGATACATTTATGATTTTGTTGATGATTTACAGGTGCTGCAGTGATATTCATCGTGAAACCAGGGGAAGCAGTAATTTTCTCGACATTTTGCACACGCCACAAACGCCGGATTTTTGGAATTACATGGTTGTTTTAAAATTGCTATAGAGAAACAAGAAACATACGTGGCTCATGTCTCACCCGACCCACGCCATAAATGCTGTTATTTCTGAACGCTTGGCCATCTGGAGTTCCCACTTCTGTCACTTAGATTTCTGGCCAAACCATGCAAATACAGTATAACCTGCCTAAACCGGACCCTTTATATACCGGAAACTTGGACAAACGGAACACAAAGTTAGGAACGGAGCTATTTCTTATGTAAAATGACACTGTAAACCGGAAATCTGCCTAACGCGGAAACGGAAAGAAGTTCCGGAACTGTAGGCATAAATAACCTGACTAAGACTGAGTATATCTGTAATACAAAGCTATGCACTTAATTTTTAGCGCGACTGTGCTTGCAAAGTCCTAGGAAATATTAACTCTAATTTTTCCTCAAGGACGCAGCAAGTATGCTACATTTCACAACATCTGTACCATTACTTCCTCCAACCCTCTTGTGATACACACAGTTTTCTTCTGACGAATGAGAGTAGAAGTACGAGTAGAAGAAAACAGTGAACTGGAGTATACTTTAAAGGTGTCCTTTTTACCGTGCACTGCATTTATTTACGTACTGTAATTGTGATAATCGCTTCTAAACATATGACACTTACACTTGAATAATGAACCTACGCAAAAATCGTCATCTAATAGTACTAAACTATGACCTACATAGATCAAAATCCAACATGGCGACTATCCGAAATATTTAGACGGTTCTCAATATCAATATCTACGAATCTATTACAGCAATCAAACTGAAATGTTATGTTGATAGAGGCAATTAACATAAGTAGGATATATGAAAGTAGGGTGTATAGTTCTTTACGGAACTACTTGTTTTTAGACATCTCTTTTGAAGTGCAAAGAACGAAGAACTTGGAAACCTGGAGAGAGATCGCCAACCCTATGACCTTTTACAAGGCTTTGAGGGAGATTGTGGGCGCACGTGTCGCGCTACCCACTCACTCCCACCTCTTTGCGTCCTGCAGTGGGAACACAATCGTGATTGTATTCTTTCAAACCGAAGTGGCAAGTCGCAGGTTGCACGCGTCTTAAACACTGGACCACGTAATCAGACGAGAGCTTACACAGCCTGGGAGCAAGTGGCACGTGCAGGCTTGTGCGGGTCGATTATCACGTCCCTTCCTAGACCACGAGCGAACCAGCTGGCTGAAAACTGTCCTTAACTTAAAATCATCAGTATGAACAATAATAATAATAATAATAATAATAATAATAATAATAATAATAATAATAATATCGTATGGCCTCGGGTGCCAGGTGGAAGCTTAGTTATTTGACGCCCAGATGACAGCTTGCATGTCGAATTTTGTTGTTCCTTGGAGCGCTATGAAAGTCAAAGAGGTTAGATATCTAAGCTCCTTGATACAACAGAGCTTTCTAGTAGAGAAAGGAGGAACTTTTTGTATTAGCGGAAAATCCCGAGATTAATTTTGCCATTATGAACACGGCCTACTGAATTCAAATGTTTTTTTTAAACATGCCAACATCGTATGACATGCTTGCCGTAATTTCTGTCGCCCTTCAAAAATCACTTACCACGGCCAGGAGTGAACCTGCAAGCTTGGAGTTGGTAGACCGACACGATAACCACTCACCCTCTGTGGCAAGCTAGTATGAATAATAATAATATAAAAAAAAGTCAGAAAATGAAGGAGATATGGGCTAGGAAGAAGACTCTTAAAAGAATGTGAAAACAATCCCAACTGTCTTTGGTCGACCAAAACTGGTGCCACAGTAAACACGAAACGGCTCGAAGTTCCAGTAAGGAAGACTAACCGGATAAGTATCAGCC
The DNA here is from genome assembly GCA_946902985.2 of Meconema thalassinum. Lineage (NCBI taxonomy): Eukaryota > Metazoa > Arthropoda > Insecta > Orthoptera > Tettigoniidae > Meconema > Meconema thalassinum. The sequence goes on along the minus strand of OX336396.1, from coordinate 295,149,145 downwards.
TGTATTATTACAGTATAACCATAGTTGATTTTGTATAACTATATAATCACCCCGAACTCCGGATTTTTATCACCATTGTAGCATTTCACCTAACATTAGATATACTACATTTAGCATACACTGACAGTTGCATTACCAACACTGCAACTAAAGAATTGTACATATTGTAAATATTATTCACCTGTATTCTCAAACATAGATTTTATAACCTAAGTGTAATGGATCTGATGATGATCGCTTGACGATCGAAACTGGTCATCCTAGTGTATTTATTCTCATGTAATTTATTTCAGGATTAGGGCATACCCCAGCTCTTTTTGGGTACATTCGTGTTGACCAACTGAAAAGCACCAAACTTTTGTTTACTTAGGCAACACTGAAAAATGGCTTCAAATATCACAAAGAATAATAATAATAATAATAATAATAATAATAATGTTAACTTACTGAGCGAGTAAGTCCGATAGGTTCAGCCGATTCTGTTCCTTTCCTGCTAATGTTTGTGTTGTAAATTTCATTTTCAACAATCATTTGTTTCATCCAACTAGGGAACACGTGTCAACTGTTTTCTTTCTTCAACCATCCCGTGGTGTTGCGGGTATCGTTCTTGGCCGTCACCCCGGCTTCGGTGGCGTAGTTGGTAGCATGCTGAACTGCTATGTCGAAGATCGCGGGTTCATATCCGGCCGAAGTCGTCGGATTTCTTTAAGGGGGCGTTAACCAAAATAATATCCATTTTATTGGCTCATTTATAGGCCACTATATGGCTTTATCAAAATCAACTTATTTCATGATGATATCTCAATTAGTTTCATTGCTATGGCTTTTAGTTCATGTTGTAAGGTTGGCGTGGCGTTTAAAGGTCGCAGTTCTCTCAGCTTTTGAGGGATTTTGTCATAATTATCTGGACCAAAATTATTTTGTAGGTTAGGATTACGATACCGACACTACAGAAGCTGGAAACTAAATTTTGGATTATAGCATGAATGGGTTTAGAAATAGGCTAATGCACCGATACATAATTTTCTCGATGCTTGACAGTAGTTGGTATTTTGGCCAGTAGATAGAACCACTATACGCTTGGAGACGAGGCTTTATGTTCTTTGCTACTTATGAGTGCTCATATGACAAGTGCTTTTCTTTTGACCGCTTTTGCTGTATAGTATTTTGATATTGCTAGTGGAAGTGTAGTAATTGGGAATATGGCTAGACAATCATTAAAATGGACAAGGAATAAAGGAAAGAAGGAAGATGCCATAGCAAGACAAGGAGAAAGAGGCAGGAGCAGGAGACTACAGGTCCGGGATGTTTTAGAATAAAGCAAGTCGTGCAAGTACACATTTCACTTCGAACTCATTTTCCCACTAATAATTGTTTTTTTTTTTTCGTACAAAAGGTGCATTATCTCTGGAAGTAACAGCACCATTGACATTAAATTTGCAACTTGAGTTCTACTATGAATGTACAGTGCTGTAGACCTTCAAAAATATAGAATACGGTCTAAACATTGGAAATAATAATAGTATTCATTATTATTTTGTAGGTTAGGATTACAATACCGACACTAGGGAAGCTGGAAACTGAATTTTGGATTAATAGCATGAATGGTTTTAGAAATAATGCACCGATACATAATTTTTTACACTCGCAACGATAATAATTTATTCACATAAGAATTTATGAACCCAGGACTCTGTGAATTCATTCACACACACAAGCTACAAGCAGTTATAGGAACATCAAATGTATGCTCCCAGATATATTCATATTTTTATCAAACATGCGCTGTGGTGGTTAACGCCCCTTAAGAGCGTTAAAATCCTTCAGTATGTCTTCCTTCAGATGGGAAGTAAAGCCAGCGGGCACATGCCATAAATTTATGACATGTAAAAGATCCTACTGCTACAATTGATAGTGTGTAGCCAAATGTGTAGGCTTCATTTCGTTGAAACGCTCTATCAAGTTCCATCGTCGCCACTAGGTGTTAGTGACATCTGGTAGCAAAAGTTGGAACTACTTGAAATTGAACAGTACTTGTAGCTCACCCCATGTGTGTCTGCATAGAAGCAGCTACAAACTCTGGCAAGACGAACATGTCCTCAGACACTCCCGGCACTAAGAGTCATACGCTAAATAAATAAACCCCGGAAGCCCGGATTAGATTCCTGGTTCTGCCAAAAACATTTTATTTCTGGTGTGAGGGTTGGAACAGAGTACACTCAGCCTCAGAAGTTCGATTTCCACTTCAGCCATCCCAGAAGTGTCTTTCCATGGACCCGCCCCGCTTCTACTCGAGGCAAATGCTGGGATGGTCCCTAACTTACGGCCACGGCCGCCTCCTTCCTAACCCTATTCCAAATGTACACATACTCACACTAGTACAGCCATCACAATAATACAGTTTATCACACAAATTCACATGTCAGGTATGCTGAAGATTTCAGCCGGTATTGTCTTCCTATGGAGGGGAAGTAAAACGGGGGTCCATGTCATAGATTTATGGCATGAAAAATAACCTTCCACTAACTAATCTTGTATGAAGCAAAATTTGTAGGTTAAGTTTGATTAATGCTCTAAAGTTCCAAAGTTCGTCACCAGACGCTGGTTGCAATGCCATCTAGTAGTAGCCAAGTTCACAGCTAGGAGTCGTGGACGGTAGCAATTGGTAGCGAAAGTAGGAACTACTTGAAATTATCGTCTGCAGACCTTACATGAAATAAAACAGATAACACACACTAATACAGCCATCAAAATTAACACCGGTTATCAGACTGACTCTACACACACCCAAAGTACACGGGGCTACATGACCGCCTTGTCGCAGTCCCTAAACTGAGGAACCCACCAACCAACTATATGCCCTAACCTGATAAAAGATATTACAAAATTACACGCTTTTATGTACAAAATGGATCCATTTAGTAATAATATCTCGCTTTATTTCAGGTTACGGCAGGTAAATACTCTATTCCCACCTAATCCAATTGGGCACAATTCGTGTTGTCCGACTGGAAAGCTTTCTTTTATAGAATTAGGCAACACTGAACAAGTAGTTCCGTGAAGAACTAGACAGCCTATTTTCATATATCCTACTCATGTTAATTGCCTCTATCAACATACAAAATTTCGGTTTGATTGTTGTGATAGATTCGTAGATATTGAGAACCGTCTAAATATATCAGATGGTCGCCAGGTTGGATTTTTATTTATGTACTATTACATGAAGATTATTGTGTACGTGTGGTATTCAAACTTCAATCGCATGATTAGGACACAAGGTGTAAAAACGAGATTTTAAAATTTCGCATAGTAGCCATCTTGAGGTTATGTATACAATGAACTAAATTAGATGCCAGCGCATTACAATATGTATAATCATTTACTGTATCACATTTCACTGCGCTCAGACGGTTAAATCACGAGAAAAGTTTATAAAAATGTTTCAACTTCGCTTGGCCGCCATGTTCGTTTTGTACTTTACAGGTTTTTGACAGTTACATAGATGAACTTGTAGCAGTGCCCTTTAGCACAGTACAAAATTTCAGGGAGATATCATAAATAGTTTCGGAGATATTGAATGCCAGTGAAATATTTCGCACAGCCGCCATTTTGAGGTTATGTAAACAAATGAACTAAATTAGACGCCAGTACATTACAATGTGTATAAACATTTGCTGTACCAAGTTTCATTACATTTGGATTGTTAAATTGCGAGAAAAGTCTATTTAAAAGTCTCAACTTCGCTTGACCGCCATGTTGGTTTTGTAGTTACCAGTTTCTTAAAGTCTCATAGGTGAACTTCTAGTAGTTCCCTTTATCACCGTACAAAATTTCAGGGTGATATTGGTAATAGTTTCGGAGATACTGAATGCTGGTGAAATATTTCGCACAGCCGCCATGTTGTATTGGAGAGATACCTTAAAATTTGAAGGGCATGGTCTGGGTCAGCCAGAATGGTGCTATGAAGTTACCGAGTTTCATTGTAATCGCTCCAGCCGTTTAGAATTTCTTAGGGGGGGACACACCCACACACGAATCACACACGCACACACAGACACACGGACAAAAGGTGATCTCATAACCCTATTTTTTCATAAGGCCAAAAAAAAATGGCTTCTATTACTACAATCATTACGTAAAATTTCAGCTTCAGGTCGGTCGATACAGTTCCGGTTTCCCTGCCACGTGGCAGTGCAGACTACAGCAGGCAGCGTAGAGCACTACCATATTAGTGTGCCGACTCCCAGCTCTGTTTCCTGCTTCGACTTTTACGTCTTTGAACTTGTCAATTCCAGGATCCCGTGGGGGAAAAACTCGTCACTATCCTTCTGTGTTCACCCTTATGGCTAACGACTCCCATTCCAGATCTCCAGTACGAGAGTGTTAACCCCGATGTCTGGAAACGGGGTAGTCATAAATAGTATTCTCAATGGCAAGCGCGCTGGTGTGATGATACTGTAAGGAAGTGACCGTTAATCTTGCGATCATGAGCCACGGGACTTACTTTTTACGTGGAATCCGAACCACAGGACATGGCATTTCACTTCGAAAATTTCACATGCATTGACCGGGAATCGAACTCGGTCGACCTTGGTCAGAGGCAAAATGACTTGACCGCTGCGCCACCACGGTATTTCGAGGTTCATTTACGAATACCCCGGCGGTAAGTTAATGCGAGTTTGATATTTTACAAGAGATTTCAGCTAGTGAGCTTTTTGAATATTACACGCATCTGCCATCTTCAATAAATGACATGCCAAAGGCAATAATTCGCCTTCTTTGCAATTTTGAAACGTGGCAAGAATGTAGTATCGTTCGAGAGCTTCACTTTGAAGGCACAAATTAATTCAAGATGGGGGCTTTGCGTAGCCTACTTATAAATTTGTTCAAGCGTGGCATTGGGGCAAAATGTCTGGACGGCACCAGACTTTCTGACACACAACCCTCAAACTGGCGGCTTCGGTGGCGTAGTTGGTAGCATGCTGGACTTCTATGCCCAAGGTCGCGGGATCAAACCCGGCCGAAGTCGTCGGATTTTTTAAGAGCGTTAACATCTCTCAGTATGCCTTCCTTCGGAGGGGAAGTAAAGTTGGCGGTCCCATGTCAAAGATTTATGGGATGATAAAGAACCTTCCACTAATTACAGCTGTGTGAAGCTAAATTATAGATTATATTTGACTAACGCTCTTAGGTTCCAACGTTCGTCGCCAGGAGCCGACTGCGGTGGCATCTAGTAACCAAGTTCATAACTATTTGTCGTTGACGGTGGCGTTTGGTAGCAAAAGTAGGAACTACTTGGAAACTGAATGTCTGCAGTCGTTACTTGAATTAAAAACAAATAACACACACTAATACAGCCATGACATTAACACTGGTTATCAGACAGATTCTACACACACCCAAAGTACACGGGGTTACATGACCGCGTTGTCGCAGCCCCTAAACTAAGGAACCAACCACCATCGAACCTGGCAATCAGCTTGTCCACTGCGCCCTCTGAGAAACATAATATCAAGGAGAGTATATAAATACAGTAGAATTTAAATGAAAGGGGAAATTGTCGATATCCTGACTGACACTGATCATGCGATGCTCTAGAGAACACCGCACCCGTGTTTACTGCTCCGTGTAATGACATTTCCATTATCTTAATGTGTCATCGCCCAACACCAAGTTCTAGCGAACACCCTGTTTGCTCGCGGACATGCAAGGGTGGCTCATGAAGAAAGAAAGCTGTGTCCTTGTGTCGGCGAGGTCGTTGCTCTTGGTATCGATCCCCGCACGCGGTACTAGTCACTGTGACCTGACCTAGTGCTAGCATGTCGTGTTTACACTAATAACTGAGCATGCGAAACATCCCTTCACATCCGAGGAACTAACGTATTTCAGTTTAAATTAACGGTACTGCCAGACAGATGGAAGGGTGACGTTGACGAACCCGTAAGTACAGACAGTCCTTGCAGAAAGTTTAGGGACAGGTCTACATTTAGTGTGATGCACATTTGTCCCTAAAGTAACAGCATTACAGTCCTTGTTTTACATGAAGTTATTAGACATCTATATGAGGGGTTTTCATTTGAAATTTCGCTGCTCTAGCTCTAATATTTTTGCAGATGGAATGTTTTACCTTTTTTAAACCCCTGTTTTTCCTACTATTTTTTTCTCTCAAAAACTGCTAGTTCTACAGCTGTGAAATTTTTACTGCAGTTTTACTACAACATATCATTCGTAAAAATAACAAGAAGTTCCGTGACGAACTAAAGAGCCTACTTTTCATGCCAATGATTATTCTACAGTATATGAACCTATCTAGAATAATGACGAAATTAAGTTGCTAATATCGAAATTTCTAATTAGTTCGAAATACTGTATATCTGGCATAATGTAGCCTAATAGGGCACTACAGTTGGCAGCCCTGATGACTGAATATATTCTTAGTTCCATCTCTTAAGGTACAGAATACAAAATTTGGTTGAAGTCCAATGAATAGCATGGACGTTACATGCAGTTAAACATTGGATCTAACAGCGCGCGTAAAATCATGTTGGCAACAATGTCATGCATGTATTAGTCAGAAATAATCTGAAATAATATGATCTATTGTTGTGCCAATTTTGAATGAAATCCATTAGTTAGTATAGAAGTTACATGCATTTTAAAATTGGACCTATCAGCAGGCTTAGAATCATGTTGGCAGCACTGACGTATATTAGTTACTCCAAATTCGTCTAGAATGCCAGGTACTATACGTGTGCAAAGTTTAGAGCTATTGGCTTGCATACTTTCTGATATTAGGGTAACAAAAATAGGGACAGTACATTTTAACAGTTGGCAGCCCTGGTTGCTCTTAAGAATACGCATAGTCATATCTCTTATGGTACACATAGCACATACGAAATTTGGTTCAAATCCAAATGATAGTATGGAAGTTGCATGTATTTAAAGTTGGACCTGTCAGCAGGCTTAGAATCATATTGGTAGCACTGACGTATATAAGTTACTCCAAATTAATATAGAATGTCAGGTACTATACGTGTGCATAGTTTAAAGCTGTCGGCTTGCATACTTGTTGATATATTGTTATTTGGATAAAATGAATTAGGAGCATTTATTAACAGTTGGCAGTCCTGGTGGGTCGTAAGAATACGCTCAGTCATATCTGGTTATGTACACATACAACATACGAAATTTGGTTGAATTCCAATTGATAGTGTAGAAGTTATATGCATTTAAAAATTGGACCTATCAGCAGGCTTATAATCATTTTGGCAACACTGCCATGTATGGACTCCTGGAAATTAAACTGCAATATTATGATCTATACGTGTGCCAGTTTTGAAAAATTGCTCCCATTCATACCTTCCAAGTTATACATCATGGAGCTCAAATTTCAATTGCGATTTTTTAGCAGTTGGTAGCACTGACATCATTTTCAAATATGGCGGTGAGATATTCAGGTATAGATCTTTAATCCTACCAAATTTCGTTTCGATTGCTCCAGCCGTTTAGGAGTTGATAGGGGGACACACACACACAGCCAGACAGAAGGACAGACAGACAGACAGACAGACAGACAGACAGGAACAGGACAGACAGACAGACATTTGCCCGATCTCATAAGTCTACTTTTTCCTCATTTTTGCAAAATGTGAAAAGTAGGCTAAAAATACAACCTGGTAAAGAACGTACCACTCATTTGGTCGTCTCTCAAACAAACTTTCTTCCCCGGTAATTTTGGCGGCAAAATTGGTTAATTTCGTTCCGTGATAACTTCTGATTGGCAACACTTCGAGCTATTCTGACTACTCAGTTGTTTTCTCCATGTCTTGTTTGTGATGTGGGTGCTTTCTCGATGTGTCGCCAATCGGAAGTTACCGTGGAACGAAAATCACCAATTTCGCCAGCAAAATTACCGGGGAAGAAAGTTTGTTTGAGAGGCGACCAAATGAGTAGTATTTTTTCCCCCCAGGTTGTATCTTCATTTTTATGATTCATATGTTGTAGTACAACTACAGTAAACATTTCATAGCTGTAGGACTAGCAGTGTTTGAGAAAATAACATTTTAGTAGGAAAAAGAGTTTTTTTAGCCCTGTTTAAAAAGGTAAAACCGTCCATCTCCAAAAGTATTAAGAGATAGAGCAGCAAAATTTTAAATGAATATGTCTGGTAACATCATATAAAACAGTGACTTTTTTTATTTATCACATGGCTTTTAGTGCCGGGAGTGTCCGAGGACATGTTCGGCTCGCCAGAGTCTGTAGCTGCTTCCAGCGGACACCCTTAGGGTGAGCTACAAGTTCCGTTGAATTTCAAGTAGTTCCAACTTTCGCTACCAGATATAAATGATACCTAGTGGTCAACGTTGGAACTTTGATAGAGTCTTCCGACGAAATCTAACCTAACATTTTAGCTTCACACAAGTTTAGTCTGTGGAAGGATCTTTTACATGCCATAAATCTCTGACATGGGACCGCCAGCTTTACTTCCCCCCCGAAGGAAGTCATACTGAATGATTTTAACGCTCTTAAAAATCCGACGACTTCGGCCGGGTTTGAACCCGGTATCTTGGGCACAGCAGTTCAGCTGCTACCAACTACGCCACCGAAGCCGCTAAACAATCACTAAAATGCTGTTACTTTAGGGACAAATGAGCATCAAACAAAATTTAGACTTGTCCCTAAACTTTCTGCAAGCACTGTAGTCTACTGGTCAGCTTTGTTGGCCCTGCTTCGGCCCATTGTCTGAGGACTTTCCAGTTGAGCGTCTCAGACATGCCAAAGCCGCTACATTGTACAACTGGGCTTGTTCTTTGACGAGATACAGGTGACAAGTAGCCCCCCAACTGTTTGGATGTGTGTGGAATCTATTTGATAACCTGTGTTAGTGTGTGTATGTGTAATTCAAGCTAAGATTTGCATGGAGACTGCTGTGGCCATGAGTTAAGAACCACCCCGGCATTTTCCTGGAGTAGAAATGGGAAACCAGGGAAAACCACTTCCAGGATGGCTGAGGTGGGAATCGAACTCGCCTCTTCACAGTTTTGCCTCACGAGGCTGAGTGTACCCCGTTCCAGCTCTTAAATTTCTTAGCAGAGTCGAGTCGAGAATGGAACCCAGACCTCCGGGGTTAGCTAGCTGCTACACCACAAGGTGGACATACAGTGCGCCCAGGAATGTTCTCCGCAGTGCCTACAAGCTGCTGCGAGAGATTACGTCACCAGTTACGTTGGCAGCATGGCTGTCGCTTGTATCATAACAAACAGTAAACTTTATACTCACCACAGCCATTCATAACTGATGCTAGAAGTGCTGGTGACAAACATGCTCGCTTATTGCAATACACACTGACGAATTCCACAGCCCACACATGTGGCCTTCAAGAACACTGTGCTGCCAACTAATCTGATGACGCAACCACTCGCAGCTGCACGTAGCCACTGCGGGCTTCTGCCAGAGCTAGCATCAGGAGTTAAGTTGGCAGCACGGTGTCCTTGGCACGGTGAATCCCACTCGTGTGGACTGTAGGCTGTCAAAATCGTCAGTGTGTATTGCAATAAGAGAGCATGTGTGTCATCAGCATTTCAAGCACCTGTTATGTATGGCTGTGGTGAGTAAAAAGTTTACCGTTTGTTTTTTCTGATAGAAGAGACAGTCGTGCTGCCAACGTAACTACTGATGCTAAGTCTCGCAGACGCATGTAGGCACTGCGGAAAACATATCCTGGCTCCCTGTACTATGAAATGTATGTGTAGTCATCTGACATGTTATCCTACTCGTATACTACCCAGCTTGGACATCCTTACACTCCGTTTTCATACCGGTACTATGATGAATGTATACAGGGTCTTTCATATAAAATAAGAGCGCCAAGCGGCGGCTTTGTTAACCGTAGCTGCGGTCACCTTGGCCGAGCCTTTGGCGCGCCAAGGCCCCCTGCTTTAAGCGTGTGTACAATCCTATATGATGCAGCGGCCTTGCTAGCGTGTGTAAAATGCTGAAATCTTACTTTAGCTAGTTAGTTATTGTTGATGAAACCGAAACCCCTATATTATTGAAAGTGCGCGAGTACATACGATGGCTGTTTTTTTTTTCAAGTTCCGATGGACTGTATAAAAATAACAGATTGACATTACCAAACTTGACCTTGCAATAAGCGTGCAGGTGCTCAGTCGCCAGTCTAAACCTCAAGTGCTAACATGGTGAGACAGTTATCATTGTGACATCGTATTTTTTATGTGAAACTTATTTTAAATACGAGTCGGCTCGGCGGGTACGTGATGCATTAGTTCAGCAATTTCCTGATGAAGTGCCACCTTCACTAGCACAGATTCACGTAATTGTAAATAAGTTGGACACTACTGGCTCGGTGCTCAATGAAAAACATGCCCGCACACGAACAGTTTTAACAGAGGATGAACTAGATGACATTGGCGAAAATCTTGAACGGTCTCCGAAAAAATCACTCACAAAATTAGCACAAGTAGGGGTTTCGGTTTCATCAAGAATAACTAACTAAAGTAAGATTTCAGCATTGTAGACACGCTAGCAAGGCCGCTGCATCATATAGGATTGTACACACGCTTAAAGCAGGGGGCATTGGCGTGCCAAAAGCTCGGCCAAGGTGACCGCAGCCGCGGTTAACAAAGCCGCCGCTTGGCGCTCTTATTTTATATGAAAGACCCTGTAGATTCAATTGGAGATATGCTACTGCCACAATTGTTTCAACAAACATCACATATTATATTGTAAATTAAGAGCAGGAATGAAACCATAGTCTCTAGCCTATCTATAGACTACTAGAAATAATGTTCAATACAATCAAATTTCCCAACTCCTGCTTGGTGCAAGCTATTGTAATTAAAATTAGATAAATCGTAATTTAATGTAGATTCTATTAAAATGACGCATAATGTTATGATAGATATCGTTTAAATCGATAATCTGGTAGCGAATACATTTGCCGGGACTGGGGTTTGAACCCTAGACCTCATTAATCGCAGACCAAGATGCTATCCACGCAGCCATTACAACCACAGATATTTAAAGTACAAGACAGTTACTTATTTTCACGTGCCGGTAATAATATGGAAGTAATTTTTTATGCTCCATTAATATTTTGCTTTTTTCCGATAATGTTCCTGCGTGGAATTGAGTTTTACATTAGTTATGAATACGCCTACTTGACAGTAAAGGGAATTCCTATGAAAGGCTAGCCCAGTTCCAGCATAAAAATCGATATATATATATATATTATATTGATCACTGAATTACCACAATGTGGGTTAATATCTGAATAGCCATTGCGCAGAAACATAATACCGGCTTTGCCGACTAGCTACAATGTTTCATTATTAAAACATATCATTATTTAAATACTGATACGAAGATTTTGAACATGTGGTTTGTGTTTCAATCAGTTGACACCAAAGTTCGCATGAGCGTTTACCGTTCAGTAAGAAAGTGTTGATCAAAGTTATTACTCGAGGAGTGGATGTCCATCACTTTTATCCAGAGATTGGAAAAGAGACTCTTAATAAATCATAATTGTTTTCAGCAAATATGACATAATGCATAGTTTTACACCAAAGCACGACAACTTGAAGATGATTTATAGTAGGAATATCCTTAATGGCGCCTCCAAACCTTGAAGTAATCCATATGTGATATACATTCCACATGGCCGGCAGTGCGTCATGGTACCAATCTGCAACACCGCGCGCTCATTGTTTCTTCTTACCACTGCCAACTGGATCGGATCCCTCCTTCGTCTTACACACTTCCGTCCGATCCACTTCCGTCCCATTTTTCAAAGTCAATCCCATAAAAATATCCAGCAACTGAGTGGAAAGATGTTACACATCAAAAACATGAACGTGATCTGTTTGCATTTTAATTGAATATGAACCAATCACTTACTCCGTGAGAATCTCCCTGGCGTGGACGAATATACTGCATGTCACACTCACCTAGAACAAAACAGAAACACTCATATAACAGGCTGTAATATGTTGGCCCTTCGTTTATAGGTAAAGCAAAATTTTTTCGCCATGCGGATATAGTTCGCATGACTCTGCGGATAAGCTGTGGATAATGTTTGGAATAAATTTGCGGGTAGTTTTTAGAATAAGTTACAATTCGAATTTGTTTAATATCAGTACTATAATAGAACCCGGAGTTTTATGACATATTTTTCCGTTAGAGCCTATTTGTTTTTCATGACAAATGTAAGATGATTTAAACGAATTTCATTAAGCATAATTAACACTCCGAACTGAAAAGGGTTGCAATTCGGGCTGTATAACAGTCATTTTTAAACATAGCACATGGCATACAAAGCCTAAGGGAACGACTTTCACCTCTAAACTAAATGTATTGCTTTAAAACTTTATTATTATTATTATTATTATTATTATTATTATTATTATTGATTCAAGCCCACTACGGAGCGCTTAAGACTAGTTCTTTTTCGATGCTCTTTTCCGTTCCCAATATCTCTTGAGCCCTGCTGATAATTTCTCCTATCTCTCCTGCGAAAGGGGCTTCCAACATTTAGGGATTCTACCATAGCACAAAATTTAGAACGATCTTCTACATCAAGGTCAGCAATTCCAGCCGAATCCAAGTCCTTTAGTACTTCATTAAGCCATAGGCTTCCAGTCTTGTAGCTTTTAACCAAGGAGAAGATCTTCTTGGTAAGCCTGTTGCTGTTCATTCGTTGTAGGTGCCCGTAGAACTTTATCCTCCTACGTCGCATACTAGTATTTTCTGATTGATACAGGTCAGAATTAGATTTCAGCGGGGCGGATGCGGATAACAGTCATGTGGATGCGGGGCGGATGCGGTTAACAGTCATGTGGATGCAGGGCGGATGCGGATAACAGTCATGTGGATGCGGGGCGGATGCGGATAACAGTCATGTGGATGCAGGACAGATGCGGTTAACAGTCATGTGGATGCAGGACGGATGCGGTTAACAGTCATGTGGATGCAGGACAGATGCGGTTAACAGTCGTGTGGATGCGGGGCGGATGCGGATAACAGTCATGTGGATGTAGGGCGGATGCGGATAACAGTCATGTGGATGTGGGGCGGATGCGGATAACAGTCATGTGGATGCGGGGCGGATGCGGATAACAGTCATGTGGATGCGGGGCGGATGCGGATAACAGTCATGTGGATGCGGGGCGGATGCGGATAACAGTCATGTGGATGCAGGACAGATGCGGTTAACAGTCATGTGGATGCGGGGCGGATGCGGATAACAGTCATGTGGATGCAGGACAGATGCGGTTAACAGTCATGTGGATGCGGGGCGGATGCGGATAACAGTCATGTGGATGCAGGGCAGATGCGGTTAACAGTCGTGTGGATGCAGGACGGATGCGGTTAACAGTCATGTGGATGCAGGACAGATGCGGTTAACGGTCATGTGGATGCGGGGCGGATGCGGATAACAGTCATGTGGATGCGGGGCGGATGCGGATAACAGTCATGTGGATGCGGGGCGGATGCGGATAACAGTCATGTGGATGCGGGGCGGATGCGGATAACAGTCATGTGGATGCAGGACGGATGCGGATAACAGTCATGTGGATGCGGGGCGGATGCGGATAACAGTCATGTGGATGCAGGACAGATGCGGTTAACAGTCATGTGGATGCGGGGCGGATGCGGATAACAGTCATGTGGATGCGGGGCGGATGCGGATAACAGTCATGTGGATGCGGGGCGGATGCGGATAACAGTCATGTGGATGCGGGGCGGATGCGGATAACAGTCATGTGGATGTGGGGCGGATGCGGATAACAGTCATGTGGATGCAGGACAGATGCGGTTAACAGTCATGTGGATGCGGGGCGGATGCGGATAACAGTCATGTGGATGTGGGGCGGATGCGGATAACAGTCATGTGGATGCAGGACAGATGCGGTTAACAGTCATGTGGATGCGGGGCGGATGCGGATAACAGTCATGTGGATGCAGGACAGATGCGGTTAACAGTCATGTGGATGCAGGACGGATGCGGTTAACAGTCATGTGGATGCAGGACAGATGCGGTTAACAGTCATGTGGATGCGGGGCGGATAACAGTCATGTGGATGCGGGGCGGATGCGGATAACAGTCATGTGGATGTGGGGCGGATGCGGATAACAGTCATGTGGATGCGGGGCGGATGCGGATAACAGTCATGTGGATGCGGGGCGGATGCGGATAACAGTCATGTGGATGCGGGGCGGATGCGGATAACAGTCATGTGGATGCGGGGCGGATGCGGATAACAGTCATGTGGATGCGGGGCGGATGCGGATAACAGTCATGTGGATGCAGGATAGATGCGGTTAACAGTCATGTGGATGCGGGGCGGATGCGGATAACAGTCATGTGGATGCAGGACAGATGCGGTTAACAGTCATGTGGATGCGGGGCGGATGCGGATAACAGTCATGTGGATGCGGGGCGGATGCGGATAACAGTCATGTGGATGCAGGACAGATGCGGTTAACAGTCATGTGGATGCAGGACAGATGCGGATAACAGTCATGTGGATGCGGGGCGGATGCGGATAACAGTCATGTGGATGCAGGACAGATGCGGTTAACAGTCATGTGGATGCGGGGCGGATGCGGATAACAGTCATGTGGATGGGGGCGGATGCGTATAACAGTCATGTGGATGCAGGACAGATGCGGTTAACAGTCATGTGGATGCAGGACAGATGCGGTTAACAGTCATGTGGATGCGGAGCGGATAACAGTCATGTGGATGCGGGGCGGATGCGGATAACAGTCATGTGGATGTGGGGCGGATGCGGATAACAGTCATGTGGATGCGGGGCGGATAACAGTCATGTGGATGCGGGGCGGATGCGGATAACAGTCATGTGGATGCGGGGCGGATAACAGTCATGTGGATGCGGATAACAGTCATGTGGATGTGGGGCGGATGCGGATAACAGTCATGTGGATGCAGGACAGATGCGGTTAACAGTCATGTGGATGCGGGGCGGATGCGGATAACAGTCATGTGGATGCGGGGCGGATGCGGATAACAGTCATGTGGATGCGGGGCGGATGCGGTTAACAGTCATGTGGATGCGGGGCGGATGCGGATAACAGTCATGTGGATGCGGGGCGGATGCGGATAACAGTCATGTGGATGCGGGGCGGATGCGGATAACAGTCATGTGGATGCGGGGCGGATGCGGATAACAGTCATGTGGATGCAGGACAGATGCGGATAACAGTCATGTGGATGCAGGACAGATGCGGTTAACAGTCATGTGGATGTGGGGCGGATGCGGATAACAGTCATGTGGATGCAGGACAGATGCGGTTAACAGTCATGTGGATGCGGGGCGGATGCGGATAACAGTCATGTGGATGCGGGGCGGATGCGGATAACAGTCATGTGGATGCAGGACAGATGCGGTTAACAGTCATGTGGATGCGGGGCGGATGCGGATAACAGTCATGTGGATGCAGGACAGATGCGGTTAACAGTCATGTGGATGCGGGGCGGATGCGGATAACAGTCATGTGGATGCAGGACAGATGCGGTTAACAGTCATGTGGATGCGGGGCGGATAACAGTCATGTGGATGCGGGGCGGATGCGGATAACAGTCATGTGGATGCAGGACAGATGTGGATAAAGTTTTCTTATCCACGCAGCACTCTATTTATATGATATCGATCACTTGTGAAATATCAATATTCAGCAAGCATTTAAAATGTTGAACATTAGAGAAGTTGAACAGTAGACTACAAGCCCGTACAGTACGGCTTCCATGACGGAAATCTGAAGGGTTCCTCAAGCACATAGCCGTGTGACATATCGGGTTGGTGATCGTACAGTATAGAGCTTCCACGAGTTAAAATGGCACCGGAGCTTAGGCATAGCGAACTTCCGGTCCGAGAATCTCCATTTGATTTTCATTGCCAATGAATTGTCCGTGATTATTTTCATTATTATTTCGAATTGCGGTTTTGTTTTAGGCGTTCAACTTATGAAATAAACACTAGAGGGTTGGCCTTTCTTGAATATTCCAAAGACAATTGTCTCCTAAAAGAGTAATTAGTAAAAATTCGCAACACAAACGACCATAACAAACAGATTGGTTAAAAATGTGCGATCTGCACATATCAAACGGCAGTGGTGTATCATATCTTAGACTACAATTGTATTAAATTGGTGCCAATTGAATATGTTATATGGAAGAATATTATAACCATTTGCTAACCGGTTGTTATATTGGTATATTATGCATTAACTTGACCCGTTTAAATGTTAAAACGTGACGAAACGAGTTATAGGCTATTCGCCATACTGGTAGGCCTAATATTTACTAACAACTCGTTGTTTCTTCTTTAACATTTAATTAATCATTATAATTATAATAGCCTAGGTATCGATTAACACGTATTTAACCAATAATCATTTTATAATTACATACCGGTACATATTCCACGTAGGTTACTTAGGCCTATTGCAAGAAAGCGATATTTGATAGCACATTCAGTTTCATATTAAAATCCAACCGTGCCTAGTTTTCAGTATGGAAAATATTACCGTAAGTTAATAGACCAAACAACAAGCGACAAATTTTTTAAAGAAATGTCTACGTAATACGGTACGCTACCATACGGTAATCATTGAAAAGGTAAATTTCAAAAACGAACGAACTTCATTTTGCATGGATTATTGAACCCGAAACCTTCGAATGGAGGCATGGATTGTCTGTCTTTACAAATATTTTAGTCAATAATTTAAAATAAGTTGCCTGAAAACTAAATACAAAGAGCTGCGTGCCTACTACGGTGTAAAGTTGCTCTGTGAGAAAAACAACATTGCCAAGAGTATACATCGTGCATACAGTTAAATACAATCATTCAATTGGAGAAACACTTTCTTCGTCACGATCTTTTTAAAAATTTCAAACATAATCTGTTGTAAATTGACGGGGAAATTTGGAACATTTAGAGACTGCGAGTGTTGTAAGCGGCACAAGGGTAGCCGACATTTCGCATCATTAATACATAAGAAATAAACACATGCAGAGCTTTCTCATTGTTCACAGCGGAAGATCATTTCGCTCTTGGTGCATTTTACAACTTTTATTTCTCCTAACAACAATAATGTGCTTAGTTACTTGCATGGAAAATTGTAGTACACACTTCCCATTGCTTCCATTACCTGACTACTAAACCGGAAGCTGGTAATGCTTAACCATACGCCGGTGGCGCGTCCTATGGCAAGTGAAAGAACGAAAGAAAGTGTAAGCTCTATACCATGACTGGAGTTAAAACAATGGCGCAGCGACTAACCTGTCTTGTTTTGCCCACAACAGAACTGAATATAATTAAGCAAAGAAAGAAACACTTTATTTGGTGAACAAAGAAATATATCATCCCTCCCTCCCCCCCCCCCCCCCCTTGTATTGTCGTGAATATCTGAAATTACATCGTGGCTTAGCGGCAGCATTCTTGGCTGTGGCCCCGGAGGTCCAGGTTCCATTCCGACTCTGGCAACAAACTTGAACTGTGGTCCGACGAACGGGGTACACTCAGCCTTGCGAGGCAAAACTGAGAAGAGGTGGGTTCGATTCCCACCTCAGCCATCTTAGAAGAAGAAATTGAAGAGGAAGAAGAAGAAGGAGAAGAAGAAGAAGAATGAGAAAATGAAGAAGAATAAGAAGAAAATGAAGAATAATAAGAAGAAAATGAAGAATAATAATAAGAAAATGAAGAAGAATAAAAAGAAAATGAAGAATAATAATAAGAAAATGAAGAAGAAGAATAAGAAGGAAAGGAAGATTGTAGTTTTACGTGACCATTAATCGCGAGATCATAAGCCACGGGACCTCCATTTTACGTGGAATCCGAACCAACGAAATGGCATTTCACTTTGAAAATCTCACATGCACTGACCGGGAATCGAACCCGGTCTGCCGTGGTGAGAGGCCAACAGCTTGACCGCTGCGCCACCACGCCCCCGAAGAAGAATAAGAAGAATATGAAGGAGAAGAAAATGAAGAGAGAAGAAGAAGAAAATGAAGAGAGAAGAAGAAAAATGACGAGGAAGAATAAAAATAAATTAAAAACAAGAATAAAAGGAAAATAAGGAAAAGAAAAAGCAAAGACGAAGAAAAGGAAATGAAGAAGCAGATGAAAGAAGAAAAAATAAAAGAAGAACAACATTAAGGCTGTGCGGTCAGTACAGCCGTCAATCGCAAGGCCAGAGATGGCAGCACTATTACCGTTTGTCAGTCGCTGCATTTGTGTTAGTGACCTGTCTACCCTTCACTTATCACCTCCTTCCGCCCCTACTTCCACCGCTTCTCCTCGTCACTCAATGTCTTCTCTCTCTCTCACTGATAGCGTTGATAGACTTGCTTTCCGAGCCGTATTACCAATTTGTGGACTAGGCAATCTCCTTCCGTCCAGCCCAATAAAAAAGAGTATATTATGATATAGGCCTATTATGATTATATTTTGATATAGTATGAGAGCAGGCCGTACGGTTAGGGTTGTGCAGCTGTGAGCTTACATTCCGGAAATAGTGGGTTCGAACCCCCCTGTCGGTAGCCCCGCAGATGGTTTTCCCTGGTTTCTCATTTTCACACCAGGCAAATGGGCGATGTACCTTAATTAAGGCCATAGCCGCTTCCTTCCCTTCCCTATCCCATCGTCGCCATAAGCCCTACAGTATCTGTGTCGGTGCGACGTAAGATAAATTGCAATACACATAATATACATTATTTTTATATATTTTGAAGATTACAACTCGCATAAAGTTCTATTGATCATAAACATGTTTTATTCTGCGAATATAACTTACAGAATTTTATAAAGTAACTTATAAATAATTTTTTACATTCTGTAAACGAAACACACACATGTTTTATTATTAGCAAATATTCTCATGAAAATATATTTTATTGTTTCAGATTTTTAAAAGTCATTTACATATCATATAATCTGATACAGGTACGAAGTACGCCATTTTACACTGACTGTATAACAATATAAAATACTGACACTAAGAAAACAAACAATAAAATTTAACAGAAAAGGGACTTAATAATAACAAATTCATTGGAATTTAAATAACAAAGAAAATAAATAACAGAGGTTATAGAGATATGTATATATACTGTATAATGTCCGTGTGACTAGTAATTTTCTGGCCAGGTTGTCAACAGAGAATCGAGAGCTTACTCGTTCAGTACATGTTTCAGTTTCGTCTTAAAGATGGGCCGATGGCCATGATGTTAGTACCACAAGCGTCTTAAGGAAATGATAGGGAATGAAGATGTCAATTCCTTGCAGGGCATTTGCTGTTGTGGGAAAGCGATAGAATATGGAGCGTTGCTGGAGTGTTAGGCGCACACGAGGCATATGGAATAGTGGTCTGTTTCGGAGCTTACGTGGATGAACATTATAACGGAAAATGAGGTGACAAAGATGTGCATTTAAGAGTACCATTAACAATTCTGGGGAGATAGCAGAGATCTATGTACTGTAGACGTTTACTCAGGTCCAAGATGTTGAAATACGAATTTGGTTGGTACTGTACTGTCTAAGGTCGGGGTCACGGGCTTTCACAATGTACGCAAAGAATGAGAATATGCTGTTAATGTTACTGACATTTGTGGGGGCAGCTGAAGACCAGATGGGGGAGCAGAAATCAGTGATAGAAAGAACAGAAGTATAATTTAAGAGCGTTTAAGTCACGAATTTCAGTAAGTCTGAACAAAAGTCTAAGAGATCTCTTGGCACAGGATTTAACTTGGTCTATATGAAGAGAGAAATTTAATTTGCTATCATGAATTATTCCAAGATCTTTGACCTGAGTAACAGCCTTTAGAGGAGTGCAGTTTATTTCAGACCTGTGGGTAAGCTCACGTTCATTTAGGCAGATCGACATTTTAACACAGTTTTCAGTATTAATTTTCAGTTTCCATCTAATTACCCAGTCGTAGCACAAGTCTAAAGCATTTTGAATGCTATCACAATCGCTGGAGTTCACTATGTTTTTGAAAATTTTTAGATCATCAGCATATAGCAATTATGGAACATGGGGTGGTCTTTATTTCATCTGTTAGGTCATCTACAAAGAGAGAAAACAGTAGAGATTATGGAATTCCTCCTTGTGGGATGCCAGACGAGACATTCAGCCATAAGGAGATAGGACCAGGAAGTACGACAGTTTTTTATGAGTGTTGAAAGATTGCTATGAATATTGTATCTGTGGGACAGTTTGTATATGCCCAGATTATGGTTTATGGAGTGAAATGCCATAGCCAGGTCAATGTAAATGACATCCAACTGCGTTTTACCTTTCAATATTAACCATCTCAAATAATAAATCATCACATCAATTTTTTGAAGAGTTTTATCGACTTACAATATTGTCGATGTTTTTCGTCTTCTTCTTCTTCACTGTATTATACCACTCATGCAGGGTCGACATTTTTGTCAGTCCTACACATCTTCTGAACAACTTACGCACGAATACCATCCGACCGTAGTACCGTAACTAAACTTATGTCTTTTTCTTGCCGTGAATGATGGTACCTGATCTCTCCCTCCTCTTTCGTTTGTTGGTATCTGCTGCCTGCTTTTGTCGTTGAGCCTCCAGCACGAAGGTGGGATCTCGGATTTTCATGCCACGAACAACTCGACTGTCTACAATTTCTGGCAAAATGCATTCCTTATAAAACTGGACTAATTTTGAAAGGATCTTTGTTTGCCATAACAACTCATCCTTTTCTATCCTTTCCACGAAGAGCTCTCCTTTCTTCGTATAAACTACAAAATCGCACCATTTTCTCCTGGTGATATTCAATTGACCTTGCACCTGGAAGAAGTAGTTGTGGCTTCGCTTCAATTGCAATTTTTCTTCTGAAAGTTCCAGGCACAAACCTTTTTTCTGTTTATTAGTCACCTCTTCACTCAAATCTGATTCAGTTACGGAGGCAAGGCATTTCACTTCTACGACACCATCACAACCAACCAAATCATCAGGACTGGCTCCGAGGAATGGATATTCTTGGTCCACGAAGAGCCCACACTTGGTGACAATGTTGCCAGTTCTATTCTCATACAGTTTTATAGCAGTGTCCTCATTATCTCTTCCAAATGTGACGGCAACTGAGGTGAGATTTTTTGGATATAAAATTGTTTTGACGAGATTGTGACAAGGGGTGTAAGGTAAACGTTTAATGACGGGACCAAACTTGGAAGCTGTCAACCGATTTACTCTTAGGTCGTGCCACATCTGGTTAGTATGCTGCCCAATAGTTAAAACCTCAATAGGTCTACTATTTGATACTTCATCGGCCATTTTCTTCAAAACGTTTTTACAACTTATTTCAAGGACTTCATTTTCAACGTCGGGCAACTGCGCTAGTGGCCCATAGTTTTTGTCACACTTCCCAGTTCTTCGTCTTTTCTTTACTGGTGGCTTTGAGAAAATGCCAATCTCCTTCTTGATCGTCTTTTTTCTCTGGCGAGAATATTCGCCTTGAAGACACTACCTGGGCTTCCATTCAATTTTCTCCAGGGACTGAGATGCCAAGAAGGTCCAGCTGTGTGACTCAGGCCTGCACCTATACATCTTCTCTTGAAAGATCCTCCACTAGAGTAGTTTACACGTTTCCCTCCTGTAAATTTAGCCACGATGCCCATGTACCTAAAAAAAAGGCAAACATTAAAAACTGTTAATACAAACTTTGGGAGATTATTCTATGATAAAAAAAAAAGACGTTCTTATTTGCCTGCATGCGTTTCTTAGGAAAAATATAACATTTCAAAAACTATTAAAGATAATGCAATTGAATTCGGTATGCGTGTTTCATTTCCCTAACAAAGAAGTGTTTCACTACATTTGTCCTAACAAAAATTTGAATAAATAACAAAAGATGCAAAATTTTACGCCAAATTGATTGACGCCTCATTATGTAAAATAGAATCATTAAAAAAAACACACAAGTATTAATCTGAATGAAAACTGGACTAAGTTGTAAATACTGTACTCAACTATAACACAAATTCGTTTTAATCTAGAGAACTCATTCAAAATGTTACGGGTAAGTTACACTCCATTAGGCTGCGTTGATATAGGCCTACGCTAAATTGCAATAACTCCTAAATAAATACCTTTTTGCGACGTTTGTTGTCTGGTTGAACACCAAACTGTTAGCCTTGCTTTCAAGATTTCCGATGAGTGTACGGATTTTGATCATACATTCCTTGTCAACTTTGTCAATTATACACTCCTCTCCGGATTCTTTTCTTTTACAAAAATCGTGGCAGTTAACATGATTTCCAAAAACATGGTCGGGCGCGTTTTTGAGGTCTCTTCGGAGGTTGAAAAGGTCAGAGCTGCTTCTGGTCACACCTGCTTCTTTGATAGCAGTGCGAACTCCTTTCACCATTCGCTCCAAGCGTCCAATAGATTCACCTGACGCGGGCTTACTTAGTAGCTGCCGTGACTCCAAGGGAAATTTAGTGTTCTCGGTCAGCTTGTGTAGATGGTCGTTGAGACAACGGGTAGCATGGTTAGCACATTCGATTTTTTTATGTACCTTCCATAACTGCACCCCTCTTGGATCTTTGCCAACACATTCGCATCCCCATCACCGATGTAGTATTTGTAAATGAGGCCGTAGCTCTCTTCACTAGAGCGAAACCCTTCCAGCACAACACTACTTTCCATTCCAGTGGATGGACCGTTGTAGTTGTTGAAACAGAGGTGTTCAGTTTCTTTTTTCTTTGGGTTTGCACAAGCGAAGCAGAACTTGTTTCGGATGCCAAGATATATCAACTTCTGTGTGTGAGCACCAATGATAGCCCCCTGAAAATGAAATAGTTTTAAGGAATAGATTATTATCTCCAACGTGATAACTTTAATACAGTACCTTAGGGTGACCCGACGTCCCGTATTTCATGGCACGTCCCTTATTTCCCTAGTGTGTCCCGTTGTCCCGACAAAATACATACGGGACGCAAATTGTCCCGTTTTTTAATTAATGGTCCCGTACATTTTGAGATAGCGTGTTTTTAAGTAACGTGTAACACAACCAAGTGGAGAACAACTGTGGTCATACCCAATTAGTAAAGATGAAACCAAACTGTAACACAAACTTCGGAAGTGCAGGGAGAAAGGGACAAAACAATGTTTTTGCAATGTTTTTGAAGAGCAACATTTATGGTGAGGTTGTGCACCACACATAGTGCATAATGCGGTACAAATCATTGGGGATATTCTCCCAGTAGACATAGAAACCGTTGTAAACAACATTTCCCAATATTTCCACATTTACACCATTCGTGTTGAATAACTGAAAAAGTGTTGCCAGTTTGCTGAAGTGGAGTACGAACAAGTGCTTGTTAGTGTAAAAAGCAGATGGCTTTCCTTGGAACCGGCTGTGAAAAGAATTAGGCCTATTGATATTTACGATGAGCTAAAATCGTACTTTTTGTCTCAAGACAAATGCAATGCGATTGTAAAATCTTTCTTTAGGGATCCTCAATCCCTGCAGTGGCTCTTCATTTATTCAGAGTCAATTGGAAGTTCTTTCATCAACCATAAAAGATATTGAGCAGCAGATTAGTCAGCAGATGAAGTTTTGGTGGTGTCAGAAATATCGATAAGGAAATTGAAATCGAGGAAGGATGAAAAGTTTCAAAGTATGAAATGATAAGCACGTTGCAAGAGGATGGCGTACTTTAAGAAACGGAATTCTTCAAAATTTCAAGTTTATTTTATGACACATTTGACTATGTTGAAAAGTGGGCTTACCCATTTCACGTGCTGAAACCATTTAACTGGGTGCAGCTCAAAACTCCTCTTTGGAAGGCGGTTCAGCAAAGCCTTAAGACATTAGCAGAGTTTGATGTAAGTATTCTGAAAGAAATATGTGAAGAGGAACTTTCTGAGAAAGTTAACCACGTTAAAAATGTATGTGAAGTGAAAAACGTTGAACGTTGAACTAAGAACTGTTAAGTGTGTTGGTGGAAAATGGTCTGTCATTTTCAACTTCCTTGCGCTCCCAGATATCTGCTGCAAAAATTTGGACCTCATTACTGCATTTGTGCTAGCCATACCTGGCACTAATGCTGCTGCAGAAATAGGGGTTTCTATCACAAATGCTTTTTGGACTGATGAAAAGAATAGGTTTTGCTTGGATAGTGTTAAGGAAATAATTATAACTAAAATTTATTTTCAGGATACTCCAAGGGAAAATATTGTTGCTAAAACAATATTACGTCATTAAATGGTTATATGTATTTTAATATTCCTTTCAGTGTGGATTTTAACAAAAAGGTACGAAAATGACCTACTTGAAGCATAAACCAAGAATTTACGCTGTTATTATATCATAACCGACTTATTTGATCAGAATTTTAATTTTTAAACTATTTTAAAAGCATTATAGGTATAGTAATAACGAATGTTTACATAAAATTTCGATTCATATCAACTTTTAATTTGTGTCCCGTATTTTGATTTTGGAAATCTGGTCACCCTAGAGTACCTCAAAAGTTCGTGTTTGATTTTGTACAATGGAACAATTACCAATTAAAAAATGTAACTTGCAAAAAGATATCACTATGTGCTATTCATTAGGATTTTCAGTAAAACTTAAAAATCGCTCATCTTCAATGATAATAAATAAATAGTGTATTCACTTTAATATTTCCCAATTGCTTACCACACCACTCAGCGAGTTCATCCCATGTCCATACGACCTCTTCGCCCAGCCACCGTCACCAATAACAGTTATGTATGGCACACCATTTAAATAGTTGTTCTTTTCAATGGCTATACGTCTTTCTTCTTCCGCATTAGCCTTCATTTTGCATATGAGAGTTTCTTCCCAAACCTAAAAGAAGCAGAGAAATGTTAAAAGAATAATATATTTGTGTTTTAAAATGTTTAATACGTCTCGAACAAAATGTTAAAAATTTGTCTCAATATAAAAATGTTTTATGAGAGTTTCTTTGCATAATTCATCAATGTGTATTTCTAAAGATAGATCTTGATCTAATAGTAAATCTAAATAAATTGTTTCACTAAATTTTAATTCGTCTTCCTTTACTTAA
The DNA here is from genome assembly GCA_946902985.2 of Meconema thalassinum. Classification (NCBI taxonomy): domain Eukaryota; kingdom Metazoa; phylum Arthropoda; class Insecta; order Orthoptera; family Tettigoniidae; genus Meconema; species Meconema thalassinum. The sequence goes on along the minus strand of OX336396.1, from coordinate 295,124,036 downwards.
TCTCTAATTTGGGATTGATATATATATATTCATTATGTGAGGAAATATGGATCAACAAGCAGTACTTACATTGCCAACTCTTATTTCATGGTTTGTGTATTTCTTGCGGCCCATGATTGGTATGTCCAAAACACTGAACATTTCTTCAACTTGTGAAAATCCAATGCCCACTGCCGTGGCTCCCCACACCAGAGCATCGTTTACTTCCCCTTTTCGGTCAAGACGCTCTGAAGTTACACCATACTCGCTTTCACAATTACCACAGTAATAAATCCATGTGCAAAATAACCCATTTTTAATTTCTTTCTTATATTTATATTTTCCCATGGAACAATGTTTGGAATGGCTCGCTACTAATTCGAGTTGTTCCATAACGTGACCAATGTCAACGATGCGTCGCCCTTTTGGAGGCAGTTCGTTAGTCTCTGTACTTGTTTCAACTATCAGCACTGGTAAATCACAATCCGACTGATTGCTGTCGCCTATATCAGTTTCTGAATCACTTGAGAAATTCATCGAATAATCTTGATCTTCATACCTAAAATTAGACAATCATAAATAAAATATTGAAATCCGAAAGACAGAAATTATGTCCCTAAAACCAACATCATTAAAAGAAATAACCATAAATGGCAATACAGTCAAACTTGTAACCGAATTCAAATACCTCGGAGAAGTAATAAAAAATAACCTACACGAAAAACCCCATTAATGATACTATGCGTAAGAGGAAACTGGGATTCTTTGGACACTGGATTCGAGACTTCTGAAACAACTGGTACAGTACAAACTCGACTAAAAATATATCACGGCAGGATGCAGATGGATTACAGAAATAATAGAGGATCTGAAGGAAATTTGCCTTACACCAGAAGACGCAACAGATAAGATAAAATTGAACAAAAAATCAAGAACGCAATCTCCAATTCACACTCACAAGAAAGATCACAACATGAGTATTTTAAACACAACAAAGGGCACGAAGATGGGAATATATGAAAAAGTACTGAGAGGACAGCAAAGCCCGAAGTTTTCCTTGGAAGAGACTTAGATAATGGACTGACTAAAGTGATCCTATGCGGTCGTAAAGAAGAAAGAAGAAACATACAAAAACATAATACGCTTAAAAAAGTAGGTAATCTGCTAAAAAAAAATACAAGACCTTTCAAATAGACAGATCTCTAAATTTTATTTCGTAGCGTAATATACAGTAAATTATTTGAAGTGAAACCACTAAGAAGGGAGACCCAAACGGATCATTTCCGAATAGGAGAGAAATATGTGAAGCTAAGGAATGAAGAGGTTCTGGGAAGAAAAGAGAAGAAAGGTCAAGACGCGGTCTATGCGGTCCACAGTTGGCCAAATTCAGAAACAAAACAAAAAATACAGTAAATGTAGTACCCGGTCAAATAAGTGAATTTTACTTTACCGGTTTATTAATTAATTAACTTATGCTTGTAAAAATTATAACAATAGTTTACTTACCGACTTGCATCGTGACTTTCATCTAACACAGTGATTTCATCTAACAATCTGTTAAATATTTCCTCGGAGTCTTCCAATTGAACAGAATTATTTGAAATATTCGCTAAGGCTTGTTTTCTTTTCTCCCAAGAGGCCCTTACAGCTCGCGATTTTTTGGAACGTTTCCGCGGAAGATGATGTTTTCGTGGCATTCTTCAATAAAGTGTGAATATTATAAAATGAAAAACAGTTGTATAGGTATAAACTCCACTATCACTCTTATCACAAAAGCACAAACACAGAATTAGCAAATGAAAGGAGTAATGGGTGAGATAATACTGTAACACTTCTACGGTTTCCTCTCTAGACTGTGATCGTGTAGACTGGCAGGATGAGTCAGGGAGGGAGGGGGGCGGAAGCTGTGATAGCAAAGGTGTTGAAGAAATGGGAAGAGAGGCTAGGTGCCCGAGCGGGCTCTTGCCCAAGACCTTGTCTTGTCGCTGTGTGTGTGCGCGCGTGTGTGTATGTGTGTGTGACTGATTCAGCTAGCGTTTTTTAGAGTCTGAAAGGAACATTCACCACGGGTATATCGCTGAACAAATTTCCTTTATCAAACATTTCGACTGCTCAGAATAAGAGCCACTTCAAATTAATAGAACTTTGAAGTTAATATAACATTTTCTTCTCACTAAAAATGGTATTCAAATCTGAAGAGGTTAATACAAAATTTGAATTTCGAAATGAGTATTGTTCCTATTGCAGGTACTAGTACAGGGGTTGTTGTAGAGAAATTTCGGTGTCTTCCGATTATTAGTTTCGTCGTGGTGATCGTACCTTTAACGCTCAAAATAGCCACTTTGAAGCCATGTCCTCAGCAAACGAGCCGTCGTTATTTTCTGCAAAACGCATATAATGTCTCACAAAGACCTACATTAGAGATTAAGAATAAAAATAAAAATAAAAATAAAATTTTAATTTTTGACCGCACAGCCTTAACGAGTGAGATGATAAAGAGAATGAAGAATATTCGTAAATAATTAAATACAAGTTTTTCGGGCTTGTCAGCAGTCCACTGCTGACCAAGGAAAGAAGCGGAACCCTTGATAATGCCGGACGCAGTTTCCGGTGAAACGTCGGGAGATATCCTGTCTGGACCACGGCCTACAAGCCCGAAAAACTTGTATTTAATTATGAACGCCGGCCGTGAAAGCCTAAGCTGTAATATTCGTAAAGTATACAAACAAAATAGAACAAAAATAATCATCATAGTAAGTGGAATGTTCCATGCTCGTCTTCAGCAATGGAGTACAGTCTCCTGAGGAACCCTTCAATGCCATCAAGTCTTAGTTCTTCTACATCCTCCATTGCCCCAAACGCAAGAAGGAGCAACGATTTAATCACAAGTATTACCGACAGTTTCCAGCGGACCTACCTCATTGTTGCACCAAAGATGCAACTACAGTAGTTTTAACGCACAGTTAGGGGCAGGTTTTCACGAAATTTGGAGTTACCTCCTTTTTGCACCAAACACTTCAAATCTATTTATAGTGATTTGTCCTGTTCTATGCAACAAATAGAGTTTTCCACTCTCGCTTCAAGTCGCACATGGAACAAGGAGCTGAACATAGTCACTCCAGGTCAGGCTTCTCAGCGTTTTAGACACTGAGCACCACTCTCATGCCATACCAAGTATTCGAGAACCATTAAACAGACAATAATAATAATAATAATAATAATAATAATGGGAATGGATCCAGCAAAATGGCCTCAACAAGGAAGCCATAGAAGCGAGAATCAAGCAAATGGAAGTCTCTTTCGAAACCACCCGCAACATATATAACAAAAAGTGCTTTTCTATGAACACAAAAAATCGTCACTACAACACTGTCATCAAACCAGTACCGCTATATGCATCTGAATGCCTTATCCTATCCGAGAAATGTTTGCTCGCGAAGTTAGAGAGAAAAGAAAGAAAGGAAGAAAGAAAGAAAGAAAGAAAGAAAGAAAGAAAGGAAGAAAGAAAGAAAGGAAGAAGATTCTACACATCATAGTTGGCCTGGACTACAAAAATGGCATCAACATCAGAAAATCCAGGCAAGAAATATACTCTGAGATAGAGAAGATCACAGACACAATACGAAAACGCAGAGTTTGCTTCTACGGTCATATACGACGGATGATCGACTCGCGATGGACGAAACGTATCATCAGTATATTCGACTCAAATCCAAAAATGACAATGCCATGGTACGTTAAAGTCCAGAAAGATCTGACAGAAATGGGGATACGAGCAGAAGATGGACAAGACCGAAATCTTTATAGAGCAGCCAGCAAGACGTTTGGGACTTTCCGGGACGAAAAACGGACAACTGGTGCGAAATGGACAGAAGAACGTCGTGCTAAACACAGGGAGCTCATGAAGACAATGAGGATCAAGCGAAAAATGAACAAAGGCCAGAATGTAAAATGAGGCTTATCGTGGTCCCTAGTTGGCCGATTAGTGAAATTGAATGAATGATTAATAATAATAATGCAACAAACAAGCGCCTCTTCCTCCTTGTATCTCTCTCTCTCTCTCACACAAGTGCTGAAAAATCTACGGTACACCGCTCACCAGGCAAGCTGCAACTTCTTGCATGGCTCATGCAGATAATTATGGTGTTTGAAGCCATTTTCAGTGTTGCTCTCGTAAATGAAAGTTTGATGCTTTTCAGTCCTTAATCTCTAATCCTGAAACCTGTATTGACCATTTAACTACAATCAGCATCTCCAGTATTTTAACAAACATCACACAGACCACGACTAGCAAATATTGACGAGTTGAATATCTATGACTTTAGTCATTATTCTAGATTTTTCCGTATTGATTATGATACATTACACCAATGTCCACTTTACAATACATTTTTTTATACGATGTCCTTACAGTCTTTGGTACATGTTTCGGCTCTGTGAGCCTTCTTCGGTCAAAACATATTAATGATTCTCATAACACAGTCTATGTGTTGATCTTGTTAAGAAACTTAAAAAAAATCTTTTTACAATCGTCTAAGTTATTTAAAAATAGACAAAATGCTTAAAGAATTTAACTATATGCCGAAGTTACAGGACCAGTAACAGTAAATCATCGGCATATAGTTAAATTCCTTAAGTATTTTATGTCTATTTTTAAATAACTTTGACGATTGTAATTTTTTTTTCAAGTTTCTTAACAAGATCAACACATAGACTGTCTTATGAGAATAATATGTTTTGACTGAAGAAGGCTCACAGAGCCGAATCACGTATCAAAGAGTGTAAGGACATCGTATTAAAAAAAATGTATTGTAAAGTGGACAATGGTGTAATATATAAATAAGTGTACGTATTGTAAATATTTTCACCCATATTTTCTGATATAAGTTTTAAAGCCCAAGTGTAATGGATCTGATGATGATCGCTTGACGATCGAAACTGGTCATCGAAGTGTATTTATTGACTTATTTCCTTTCGCTCCGTGCGGAGCTCAGGGCGTCCAAGAATGATTTCAATCGGGCTCCGCTTGCTGCCAAGTTCTTCACTTCCAGCTTTCCTGGCCTCCTCTTCAACGGTGCGTTTCCAGGTCTTCCTTGGTCTTCCTCGTCTCCGAGCCCCTTGAGGATTCCAGTCCAGAGCTTCCCTCTCTACTGCATCATTCTGATTACGCAGAGTATGCCCAATCGAGCCCCATTTCCTCAGTTTAATTTGACCTTCTATTAGGTTCTTGGTTAGCCCTTTGCCACAGCTCTTCGTTTGGGATTATATCTGGCCATCGTATACTCAGAATTTGACGCAGACAACGATTGATGAATACAAGTGTATTTATTAATCTCATGTAGTTTTTTCAAGAGTAGGGAATAACCCACGTGTTGAGCGACTGAAAAACATCAAACTTTCATGCAGATAAGATACATTTACGTGTGGACACTCATATTTCGCGTTACTCATAAAACAGAGATGTGCAATTGGTTTTACTGTACATTAAAAATGCTATTCCACAAAATGATAACATTTCTGACTGTTAAAATGTTTAATGAAAACTCTATTATTCCGGTTCGTGCAACAGAATTTGATTTGAAGAAAGGATCTCAGGGGAGCACCTGTTCTAATGCAATACGCCACGTCATATCCATATCCAATGTTGACGTTTCACCTCATCAAGGTCAACTATCAGCCATTTGATAATGACTCAGTGAAAGCACTGACCTTCCTCTCTCTCTCTAGACACTAGCTCAGCAGTACTCAATCTTTTCAAGACGTGGACTTAGTGTTGTTGTTACGGTTAACTATTTGTTGGAATCTCAGTGAGACTTTATCAGGGCGGGGGGCGTGAAGTGATTTCCATTTTTCTTTTTAACTCGAATATTACAATTTTGTATAATAAACATTTTTCGGATCTCTCCAAGCGATTGTCGCGCTTAGCCAATCGTTCAAAAGCACTGGTAATTGCCAACTGTCGGCACAAACCTCTGCGGAGCCGCGAGGTTGGAGGTGAAATAAGGAATTAGCTGTGTTGTAAGGAGCAAAATGAAGCTTGCGCGTAGATGCGCGAAAAAGACCACTCAACGCACGTTAAATTGCACACTTATTTAGTGTACCTACTTGCGTGAAACTAAACTATGACCATACGCGACATGTTTCAACTCATCAACGATGTAGTTGTTGCTTTCATTTTCCAGTAGGCTATTATTCTTACATACAAGGTTTTATGAAAATCCACAGCCTGCTTCCAGTCTCCGACCGGGTCAGGGAATGGAATGAATGAAGCCCCTATCTAGCGGCGAGGATGTAAACTGTGCCGGCTGCCGAAGCCTGACGCACTCCTCTGGGGCAATGATTAAATGAATGACAGATGAAATGAAATGATAGCGGAGAGTGTTGCTGGAATGAAATTTTGACAGGGAAAACCGGAGTACCCGGAGAAAAACCTGTCTGCCTCCGTTTTGTCCAGCACAGATCTCACATTTGAACCACGGACCCAGCGGTGAGAGGCCGGCGTGCTGCCGCCTAAGCCACGGAGGCTCGGACAAGGTTTTATAATTTTTATAATTATTCCATTGTGTAGTGTTATTAGGTTAGGTCTATATCCTCCAGGTCAGTTTATCGAAGAGGTTATAGAAGCGACAGGGGGAGGAGGGGAGGGGGGGGGGGGGGGCACTCTTATCTGAAAAGGAGGGCGTCAGCTGGCAAAGGTTGGGAACCACTGCTCTACTTAGTATAAAACCAAGTCCCCGATTCTTTTCTTGAGTGTAACGGGTAATCTCGAGAACCACTGGATGGATTTTGATGCGGGTTTCACCATTCTGTAAAGGATTTCTCCAGGAAGGTTTCTGTAGAAAAACAAAAGAAATCCGCAGTAACGATTTCAGTGAATAGAATCGAAGAAAAAAACCGCTGTCCGTGCGCCTTTTAAGCTTACGCTGGGTGCACCGTTAAAGATATCGGGCGAAGTTAAAAACAAAATAATATCTAACTCCTGCAACTTGTGATTGTGAAACAGAACATCGACTCTTGTCGATTAACGGCCAAGGGGCCCGATGCGCCGACCACGCGCCACCCAATATCTACAGGCCAAATGGCTGGGCAGCGGTCGCTTGGTAGGCCTAGGCCCTTCATGGGCCGTAGTGCCAGGGGAAAAAACAAAAATGTGGTAATTATTAGACTTATCATATTGCGCATTTAGCCCTAGTACCACTAGTATCAATTTACTTCATTCAAATTTATATTTTCAAATGTCTATTTTAAGTGTTCTATTTGATGATTTAGACAACGCATGCCAGTTAAAATTTAAAAAACAGAATTTATGTCACAAATATGTACGGTAGTTTCAGTATTTAATTTCTACGTTAATTGTTTGAAACTCTTTCCCTTAATATACCATGTTTACCATCAATCCCTTAATAATGCGGATCTTACTGAGCCGGTTATAGGACATAACGTACCACTTGGAAGAGTGGTAGGTATTTATGGTGCATGAAACCCTAACCGCACGGCCACTTGCTCGGTATTGCTCAATTAATCCTGGTAATAAATACGTGGGCAATAACATAACATAAACTAATATAAAACATGATAAGTTTTTGGATTTCCATCACACTTTATCCAGGATTTGGACTGGCAAAATGTTTATAAACATTTTGCCGTGTTTAAAATCAGCTGTGGTTAAGCTCTGGGCATTTTTTGTTTTCTAAACATTTTTTTTGTATTTTAAAAAATTAATTATTGTTTTGTGGGTTTTATATCCTAGCGAATAGCAAGTTCGTCATGGGATGCTTCATTCTAAGTGAATAGCAAGTTTGCCATGTGAAGTTTCATTCCAATTTCGGCGAATATGAGAGAGCTCTCAAGCAAGATTTCAAGTTTCCATTCTCTTCATACCGCTTCATTATTCTGTCAAGCCGTTCATCATACTTGACATATTTCTTATTTCTCTTTGAACTTTCAATGTACAATACGTACTTCATCCGTCGAAGTGCGCACATAAACCGCCCTTATTCGTTCTACACGACTCCCTGTTACAATACCAAAAAGTTTAAAGCCACACAGTGTGATCACCACTGATGTTTATGTGGTAATGAACCTGTAACTGGAATGCCCGTCTTGACATCAAGTGGTACGTTATGTCCTAGCGTAAATATTTGGGGATAACGGGAAAACCGTTCTTAGGTAGATAACGACCAAGGTGGTACGTTATGTCCTCGAAAATCAAGTGGTACGTTTTGTCCGGACACCTACTGAGCCTCCCCGACTGTATGCTGCCTTTCCTTCATGGGTTGGTTCAATATCGCTGGAATAAACCAAGCTTCATACTGATTATGTAGAGCGCAATTGCAAAAAACTTTCACGCTTCCGTCCGATCTTTTTATAGCAAGGTTGGTAACCCGATTTCTCTGTCCCCTGCCGTTCGTCACGCTTACAGCAGCTGTGAGTCCGTCTCTTTAACACAGACTGGCGCTGGCGGCCTGAAGCAATGGCAATACAAAGCACTGTAACGTTGATGGACTTTGCGAGTTATGACTGTGCAGCACGAGTACTCACACCAGGAGATTGAAGTTTCCAGTCCTATCATATTCGTGTTAATTTATTGTGGAAAATATCCTTCATCTCCTCTTACAACTGCAGATCAGATCAATCTCAACGGTAGCAGCAGCAATAACAATCTCAAGGGAGTTAACTAGTAATTTTGCGGAAAACTTTACATTAATTTTCATGAACACTGTCTACAAAACCGGTAACATTATCCACTTTAACTCATTGCGCCGATCTGTCAGCTTGATGTTAGGTTGGTTGTAACAATTATTTAGCGGACTCCCAGATGTGCCCAAGATAGCGGGTTCAAACCCAGCCGAAGCCGTCGGATTTTTTAAGAGCGTTAAAAATCCCTCAGTATGCCTTCCTTCGGAGGGGAAGTAAAGCCGGCGGTCCCATGTCATAGATTTATGGCATGTTAAAGAACCTTCCACTAATTGCACCTGTGTGAAGCTAAATTGGATAGGTTAAGAATGTAAACAACGCTCTTAGGTTTCTACGTTCGTTGCCAAGAGCCGACTGCGGTGGCGTCTAGTAGCTACGTTCTGAACTTGGCCTAGTAGTCGTTGACGGTGGCGCTTGGCGGCAAAAGTAGAAACTATTTGAAAATTCTAAGTTGCAGTACTTAAATTAAAACACAGATAACACACACTAATACAGTCATCACATTTAACACCGGTTATCAGACAGATTCTACACACACCCAAAGTACACGGGGCTACATGACCGCGTTGCCGCAGCCCCGAAACTGAGGAACCAACCAACCAACTCCCAGATGTCAGGAATATGCTGCAATATTAGATTTAGGATTTTGGTTCACAATTTACTCGATAGATTGACACATGTAACAAATGAAATAAGCACAGCGCAGCGTGGTGAGTTGAAGGTCTTGTCAGCTTCTAAATAATTGTTTATAACCTACTATTTCCAATTTCATATTATTTTATTGTTTATTACATTTTGTATGGATTTAAAGTTTCATTCGTTGTGTAGGGAAGTTTATTCTTTGCTTTTATTACAGTGCTCAAAAAGAGTTTTGCATATTGCGATTTAGTGACTTGTTTTTTTTTCTATGTGCATGTAATCACATTATACACAATATAGGGTGTTTCAGGAGGAACTATACATATTTTAGAAGGTAGTAGTATAGATGAATTGCAATACAAAATTCCATATAACATGTGTCCCATTTTTATTGCGTTCCGAGATACAGACGTTGGTATGTAACCAGAGCAGTTGTCGTTTCGTGTGTTGGTACACGTACACTTTCTATCGGTGTTCCATGTACAAGAGAATGACAGACACTACGTATGCACGGGTTGCATCCGTGTCATTACCAGCCCGTTCAACACCTTCGAGCAGGAGATGTAGATAGACGATTGGAATTTTGTTGTAGGATACGTGCAAATCGCCAAGTAATCCCATTTGTAATCCTCACTGATGAAGCCACGTTTACTCGTGACGGCATCAGTAACACTCGTAATGAACATCAGTGGTCAGAAGAAAACCCACATGTGGACACACATTTTCAGGAACGCTTCTCTGTAAATGTGTGGTGTGGGTTGATTAGGCCTGTTGTGGTACCGCATCGTCTAACAGGACCCCATTATCTACACATCCTTGAAAATGAACTTCTATGAACGTACACAATAATCATCATCTTATAGTACATAATTCTATGGCCTACATATATTAAAATCCAACATGGCGACCATCTGAAATATTTAGACGGTTCTCAATATCTATTAATCTACTACAGCAATCAAACTGAAATTTTGTAAGTGTATAGATGCTATAAGCATAAGTTCACCTATGGGACGTTCAATAACCAGATGAGCACAAATCCAACATGGCAGCGACGTGAAATTTAAATATTCAAATGGATGTGTCTTGTGTTTTAACCATCCGAGCGCAGTGAAACTTGATATGGTATATCCTTATACAAATTTTAATAGACTGGGATCTAATTCATTTAATTATTTTCATAACTACAAGATGGCGGCTGAGCGAAATTTTAAAATCCCGCTTTTATTTCTTGTCTCCTAATCATGCGATTGAAGTTTGAATAAAACACCTACACAATAATCTTCAGGTAATAGTGCATAAATATAAGCCCTATAATATAAATATCCAACATGGTGACCATCCAGAATATCTTGACGGTTCTCAATATCTAAGAATCTATTACAGCAATCAAACTGACAATTTGTACGTTGATAGATGCAATTGATATTAACTTAGTAGGATGTATGAAAATAGGCTATTTAGTTCTTCACGGAACTACTTGTTTTGCTTGTGGGGATGGTTGAAAAGCGAAGTCTAAAAGGAAAAAGTTAACACGAGCTGAGTTGGTCGTTCGGATTAAGCATAGTGCAGCCCTCCTCAAAGAACGCCAAGACGCCTTTCGAAGTGCAAAATGCATTGGTGGTGGAATTACTGAAAATCATTTTTGATCGTCCTCATTTGCCTTGGCTTTACATTTGTTTGGGTTAAATACTGCCAGCTGTATCTCTGTACGCAATACAACTTGGACACATGTTATATGTGTTTTTTAATTGCAATTCATCTATACTACCACCTCCTAAAATATTTACTATTCCTCCTGAAACACTCTGTACTGGTCACAACGGAAAACGACACATAAATATTCTGTGCAAAAGAGACTGAAACAAAAGGAATAACAAAAGTGATAATGTGGGACTTGGTACATACGTGTTTTTCATGTTGGGGCATATCAATACCGTGTATGGCCACCACGAGCTCTAAGGCGTGCTTGCAGACGACGAGGCATACTGAGCACCAACGGATTCAACCTGGTTTGGACAGATTATTCCATTTCCTAGAACCACACTGTGGTGACCCGGTTCTAAAAAGTGATGGATTTTATTATTTTAATTTTCATGTTGTTTCTCTTCTCAGTGATCTATTCTAGAGAGTCGCATTGATATATAAGGTGCGTTCAAAAAGTAACGTGCCGGAGGCTGGAATGCGCAAACCGGTGACTACATCAGGTAATCGTGGCGTGTGTAACGAGGTGTGGTTCCGGCCAGAGAATGGAAGGTCACAGCCCGTCGCTAGAGGGCATGCGTGCACTTCACGTGACGATACAAAGCGAGCAGCAGCATCAATCGTCCAACGCTGCCAGTCGCATTGCAAACAGTGACAAGGAGGCGTCAACTGAAGAGCAAAGAGATGTTGTTCGGTTTTTGACAGCGGAAGTAGGGGGAACAGACATTCATCGCCGAATGTCACAAGTGTACGGCGAACACTGCATGTCCCTTGCAAGGGTCAAGGCGTGGTACAAGCGCTTCAGGGAAGGACGGGTGTCGTTAGCCGATGATGCCCGGTCTGGGGCACCCCTCTGCATTACCGATGACAACGTCCAGCTGGTTGATGCACTCATTACCCAAGACCGCCGAGTGACAGTGAACGCCATAGCCGCCGTGGTCGCTCCACGACATTGCACGACCTCATACGGCCAACAGAGTCGCGGCACTCCTGCAGAAATTCAAATGGGAGGTTCTCGGCCACCCTTCATACAGTCCAGACCTCTCTCCCTGTGATTACGCCATGTTTGGTCCCCTGAAAAGGGCTCTGCGGGGCCAACGATTCACCTGGGACGCCGACGTCCAGCTGTACGTGCGGAACTGCTTCACATCGCAGCCCAGGGAATTTTATGAGACAGCCATTCACCGCCTCGTGTCACAGTGGGACAAGTGCCTCAACAGCCAGGGCCAAAACTTCTAACATACAGGTACTGGTTTCTGTAATTATGCCTCCGACTCGTTACTTTTTGAACGCACCTTATACTTTCCTGCGACTATGCATTGACATATGTATTTTATTGATTAATATAGTTACATTGTTGGAAATAACAATTTACTGAACACAAGCTTTTAACTGCCATGAATTAATAAATTATCACTATTCTAATGCATACAGGAACATACCTTAAACGTCGATGTATGAATTAACAAAAATATCGCACACAGTTGTATATTTCAACCATTCTGCGAAAACCTAGGCCTTGTTAACTTTGCACTCGCTGCAGTTTCCATGTCAGTGTTCTGCACACAGACTGCAAGAACAAATCACGCACTTAGTTTATTCTTTTCTGTCTTTGTATGACAATAGTACATCTTGCTATTTAGGTTACAAGGGTTTGTAGTGTTTTCACAACTAGATATTATTACATTGTAAGATAAAGCAAGGTACCTCGAAGAAATGTTTGTTACACAAACCACATTATTCAAACATTGAAGGTACAGCAAGCTAACGGCATTTGACGCATGCACAGAAGAGATCATAAAATAGCCGGGTCGCGGGCGACCCCATAGTGTGATTCTAGGTTTAAATCAGTTGCTGAATATTTGTTGGGAGACTGGAATGGTGCGAAATTGTCCTCGTTAAGATCATGTTGAATGCAGTTCATGTCCACAGAATATGCAGGCCACTCCATATGCCATGCATTTGAAGGAACTGATTGTCCACCCTAGCTTGATGGGGCGAGCATTATCGTCTATTAGTGTAAAGACCTCACTCACTGTGGCAGCGAAACAGGTTTGAGGATGTACACCAGCCATGTTACCGTGGATAGGAATAAAACGCGTACGCCGACCAAACTTGATCCCACCCTAAAACATGACTGAACCTCCTTGGTGTTGGTGGCGTTCCTGGATAAGGTTTGCACCCATACAATAGGAGCATTCGAGTGTGCCGCCGAGTGGGTGAGAGATTTCACGTTATAGCTCAGTATGCCTCGACGTCTGCAAGCATGCCCGAGGGCTCGTGGTGGCCATACACAGTATCGATATGCCCCAACATGAAAAGACGTGTGTACCGAGTTCCACATTATCACTTTTGTTATACCTTTTGTGTTTCTGTCTATTTTGCACAGCAGATTGTTTGTCGCATTTCTTTGTGCCCTATATTGTGTAAACGGCAATGTGATTACATGCACATAAAAAATAAAAAAACAAGTCACTAAATCGCAGTACGCAAAACTTTCTTTGAGCACCGTAATAGGTCTTCGTGATGCCAGTTGGGCCGAGTTACTTAGTATGACCGGACCGAGTTCTAGGGTGAATAATTCCGAAGTCATGGATTGTATATTGACGTGACAACGTCAAATAAATGTTGGAATACAGTGACGTTCGAGAAGAAGTGTTACAGTGAAACGTGATGATATCGTTTTATCTCTCTTCTGCTGCAACGCTCTCTCTTTTCTGTTGCTGCACTCGAGTGTCGCTACTGTCGTTTTTGGATATCACGGGTGAACCTCTGGATGTATTTTGATGCGGTATTCACCATTCTGTAAAGGGTATCTTGAGGACAATTTCTGTAGAAAATAATTTATTTATGATCAAAGGAAGCCGAGCAGTAACGATTTCAGTGAAAAAGTCGAGAAACAAACCAACACATGGCGTCCGTGCGCTTTTTAAGCTTACGCTGGGCAAGCCGTTAAAACTATCTATATACTGTGGGTATAAGAATGTTCAGCATGAAAAGTACTACAAAAAACCTACAGAGCATATCTCTATCTTCAATACATCATCCACTATATGTGTTTTTACGTTTATTTTTTCCAACAATCTCCATTCAAATACTGATGATGATGATGATAATTGTTGTTTTAAGGGGCCTAACATCTAGGTTATCGGCCCCAAATGATCTGGGTGATAGCGAAAATGATAATGAAACGGAAACCAGAACGAAAATTAAGTGAGACGGAAAATACTTACAAAAAGGAACTCAGATTGAAACAACTCACAAAATGTTCTTACAAAAGAGAATTTAGAACGAAAAGATTCACAAAAGGAATAGATTGAAAAATACCCACAAAATGAAGGCTAGGTTCAAAATACGTACAAAATGCAATGTAGCGTCGAAATACCTACAAAATGCAATTGAAATTCAAAATACTTACAAAATGCAAATTAGATCGAAATTACGTACAAAATGCAATTGGGGTTCAAAATACTTACAAAATGCAATTGAAATTGAAAATACACGATGCAATTCAGATTGAAATATCCCAGTTCCAATCCAAATTATTCACAAAGTGCAATTGAAATTCAAAATACTTACAAAATACAATTGAAGTTGAAAATGCTTACAAAATGTACGGCAGATTCAAACGACTCATGTGGATTGACAATACTTACAAAATGCAATTTAGATTGAAAATACTTGACAAAATGTAATTTAGATTCAAAATACCCACAAAATGCAATTAAGAATCAAAATATGTGCAAAATGCCCACCAAACAAAATGCAATTTAGATTCAAAATTCGTGCGAAATCCGGTTTTGGTTGAAAATACTTACAAAATGCAATTGAAATTCAAAATTCTCACTAAAAGACACGGCTACCTGCATTGAAAGACTTACCAAAAAGCAATTTAGATTGTCAATCTTTACAAAATGCAATTGAAGTTGAAAACAATCGCGAGATGTAATTTAGATTGAAAAAACTTACAAAATGCAACGTAGATTAAAAATGCCTTAAAAATCGCTAGAAGGGAATTTAGACACACGGTGAACCAAGTAACAAAAAAAAAGTGCGGGAATC
The DNA here is from genome assembly GCA_946902985.2 of Meconema thalassinum. Lineage (NCBI taxonomy): Eukaryota > Metazoa > Arthropoda > Insecta > Orthoptera > Tettigoniidae > Meconema > Meconema thalassinum. The sequence continues at coordinate 295,108,955 of OX336396.1, read as the reverse complement.
TTAAAGAGAAAAGTAAATATAAGGAAAAGAGGAGAGGAGAGGAGAGGAGAGGGGAGAGAGGAGAAGGTCCGCCCCAAAGGGAAGGGACAAAGGGGGAAAACGGACCCAGCTCAGGAATCCCTCGGGGGCGCCAACTCCCAAACTCACCAGCCGTGAGCCCCTGAGGGTGTAGCATTATCGACGGTGCTCCAGAAGTGGTGGGGCTACATACACCCTGCCTCCTTGAGGGCCTTGAGCATAAGGCAGGAGGTAAAAGGAAAAGAAAAGAAGGCTGACCCCTCACAGAAGGAGGGTATCAGGAAAGATGAGACAAGGGCCAATTAAGGCGGGAAAGTGAAAGACTCCCTAGGCCTCGGATAACCTAACACCGTCGGGGTCGGAAGAGAACAAGAGTTGACCAAGGGAGGTCGACAGGAAAGAAGAAAGAGAGGAGCCCGGCACAAGTAAGTGGAAGCAATGCCGGACTCAGCTGGGGCCCCGTGGTCCATTCAAATACTGAGGCGACAGTTTAAGAGCTGGCTAGGGGCGAGTCTATCACCCCAGTTATAGCCTAGCTAGCGGACGAACATATTACGTCAGATACAGCCAGCAGCAAACTGTCGAGGCGAGTTGAGTTAAAACTTCAGAGAAGAGTGGTTGTGTTTGGAGTTTCCCTGGAAGTCCAAATCGGCTTTTCTTAATTTCGCCTGTGAACTTCCCGTTCCGCAAAAAATAATATATATATGAAGCTGAAATTCCGCAAAAGCGAAGTTGAAAGAAATCAGTCCGAGAAGACGTTGTCACGCTCAAATATCGTTGCACATCGTAGTTGCACACACCCAATAAATCTTTTTTTAGTTGCTTTAGACTTTATAGCAGACTGATTCTGATTTTATTCATTCGGTGATTCATTCATTTGGAAAACTTCTCACCTCTCAAAGAGCAAAGGTACCAAAAGCATGTTGACACAACTTCCGGCAGCCATATGAGCTACGTGAAGCAAACAATACGTAAACAAGGAGGTTAAAAGCTACTTTCTTGATAACCAGGTCACTTTTACTACAAGTTTCACTGACGGGCTCAATAATCGAGGGCGTCTCGGTGTATTGAAGTAATCTCCGACACGACACGCTAATACTGCGATATCCACACCAAATAGTGTAGCATAAAAAAAGTGAAAACAGAAGCAAGTTATCCACGGCCAGCTGAGCACCGCATCACGAGCGCCAGTGTTTTGTTTGGACAAAGAAGATGAAGGATAAAGAAGCAGCACTACAGACAGTATCACTGCAATAAGCAACTTTCTTTTTGCCAGCCACTGAACCCCTTCTTACCCCTGGAACCTAGCGATACCAACACACTCGGACTTAGCATGATGTGCTCTCATTGCAAGTTTAATATTCATAAGGAGTAAAAGGCTCCAAGCACACCCTTCAAGATTAGAGCTGCTACATTTAATTGATTAATGTCAGTTAGCAAATAATTGATTAATTGAAGCAGAAAAATCGATTAATTGTTACAAACAACCATTAATCGATTGTGCGTTTATTCGATTAATCAGTTGGTCGAACAATTGATGAATTGTTTTGTCGAATAATCGAAGTACTTCGCTCTTTTCATTACTCTCTCACAGAAGTAAAAGAGACATTTAAATGATGATGGTGATGATAATTGTTGTTTAAAGGGGATACGGAATCACCTATCTTACCAATGTTAAATTTATTTAATTAATGTTCCTTTTCCTTAATGTTCCATATCGCGCCATTGTGCGCCTCGCTCGGAAGTGATTAGCTCCATCTCAGCAACGCTGTACAGCTTTCCGCGGAGCGGCTAGCTAGTGAACCATGCCTTATTTCCCCGAACAAATACAAACCGATATAAAATAAGTGAATTAATTTACGTATTTCACAGTCATACAACATAACTTTGATGTGTAAGGATTACAACGCGACCAAGAACTACATTTCCCAACCACCCCGAGCCGAGAAAAAGTTACCTTACAAAAATGATAACTCTGTTTCTTGGACACACAAAATTTGAAATTAATAAACCAGTTATACAACATTCCAATGTATATTGTGTTAAAATTTGGATTAGATCTGATTACGGGTTTTTGAGATAATAATTCTTAAATGTGACGCATGGTTGAAACACGCTTAAAAACGGGCACTTTTTGTGTTCCAACTGCGATAAGAAATATTAAAATATAAATTAATAATTCCAAACCTACTAGAACTAACGTAAAATTGAACGACGAAAATGATGATGTTATTGGATTTTATGTAAGTCTATTGGTTACTTAACAAACAATCTTCAAACTAGAGTGCACATAATACTTTGGTCGACAGTAGGCTGAAGCAAAATAAAACAAAAATGTTCCGGTCCTAAATTGTAAACATTGAACAAGAATTAAAAATCTTTGCTGGAAAGTCTTAGTTTTCTATTTTAGAAACCCTTCCCAATTTGATTGATATTTGTTCTTCCACGGTCACTGACTCTTTATTTGTTTATTAATATAAGCAAGGAAGGGCATTGTGTGGACTATATTTAGGCAAAAAGTAACTTTTATAATTTCTATACATTCCGAAAATAAGCGTAACTTAAAAATGGATCTCAGAGGAGCTTGGCTCGTATGACGAGAGCACCAAATTTTATTTAAAGAGTACCGGGTTGAGAACAATACAACATCAGTAGATCTAGGGACTTGTTGCAGACTTGATTGTACTGTATTTCCCCAAATACAGTAAAATGAAGGATATTTGTTGTAGTTGCTTAAATACCAAACGTCAGGTCAAGTCCTGAGGAAAATATCCCTCCGCGCATCTCCCTTCTTGTGTTTCCGGCATGGATTGTCATCTCTCAACCTACCAAGTTATATACATTTAAAATAATTTGTTTGCACCGTTTATTCAACTTCTCTCCACTTTTACTACCTTTGAAGTATTTTATTTGTGATTCAAGCTTAAAAACTGCAGTTTGAACACGTTGTGTACTTGAGGAAACCATGCTGAAATTTGTGAAATTGTAGTTGTGTTGTCAACCTTTGATCCTGATTCGCCATAAAATCGAATTACTCGGGTGCTCGTTTGCCGCTCAAACAAGGTTTATAAACACACACACCCAACAAAATGTAATATAATATTAAATTCGTCCTGAATTACTCTGCTTATCCTTCCAAATACCTCTGAAAACTACATTCACACACACAATTCATCGGATGGAAACAAAGTTGGAAAAGCTCCCAATTAACCTGAAAATAAAAATTTTATTCATAGATTTTTACAAAGGAAATTCTTAAAAGTAATCGACACAGCTTATGAAAATATAGCTTGCCACGGTGGGTGAGTGATTAACGTGTCGGTCTACTAACCCCCCAAGCTTGCAGGTTCGCTCCTGGCCGTGGTAAGTGTTTTTTTTTGAAAGGCGGAAAAAATTACGACACTCATGTCATACGATGTTGGCATGTCAAAGAACCCATTTGAATTCAGTAGGCCGTGTTCATAATGGCAAAATTAATCTCGGGAGTTTCCGCCAACACGAAGTTCCTCATTTCTCTGCTAGAAAGCGCTATAGTGTTCAAGGAGCGTAGATATATATCCTCCTTGACTTCATAGTACTTCAAGGAACAACGAAATTCGACATTCAAGTTACCCTCCGAGTGTCAAATAACAAAGTCTGCACCCGGCACCCGAGGCCATACGATATTCTTCTTCTTCTCCTTTCGTTATGGCCAACTAAGCACACGTCATCTCAACTGTTTCTTCCGCATTTTAATGTTGTCCCAGTACTCTTTCATTCGGAATCGATGATGCACCTTTCTCTGTCGTCCACGCCTTCCCAGTTTTTAGTTTCGGCTTAAGTTGAAAACTCAGATGATTTTGAACTTTTTCCCTAAGTGGGCCACGGTCGTGGGTATCTTCACATGTTATCCCAATCTCCAACATATCTTTCTCTACTTCACTGAACCAGGCCCCCTTTTGTCTTTTTCTCATGGAGAAAAGCAAAAATTCGGTTGAATGGTCGTGTTGATTTAATTCGGGTAATATGTCCATAAAAAAGTAATTATTATTATTATTATTATTATTATTATTATTATTATTATTATCTGAACCGACAGTAGTGGCTACGCTGGCTAACGTGCAGCATTAGGTCATGGGGCCAAGCTCTCTGCTGACTCGGTAGACGCGTGGGTTCGAGCTCCACCGTCGGCCGTCCTTGAAATGGTTTTCCGTGGTTTCCCATTTTCAACACCAGGAAAATGCTGGGACGGTACCTTCTGACAGGCCACGGCCGCTTCCTTCCACATCCTTGCCCATTTTCATTCACCATCATTCATTTCATCTCTCATTAACTCCTCTCATGAGGTTGGCGTCAGGAAGGGCATCCGGCCGTAAAAACCATCGCCACAAAGTCTTCCATCGCATCTCATCCCCGACCCCGTTGGAAAACGGGACTAATAAGGGGTAGACATACATACATACATACATTATTATTATCTGAAAGAAATGGGGATACGAGCAGAAGATGCACAAAACCGAAATCTTTATAGAGCAGCCATCAAGACGGACTTCCCGGGACGAAAAACGGACAACTGGTGCGAAATGGACACAAGAACGTCGTGCTAAACACAGTGAGCTCATGAAGACAATGTGGATCAAGCGAAAAATGAACAAAGCCAGAATGTAAAATGAGGCTTATCGTGGTCCCTAGTTGGCCGATTAGCGAAATATATTATTATTATTTCCGATTAGTCCCCTTCAGGAGAGCGTGAGAACTTGAGCCAATCACAGCTTCACTTCCTTTTCCTCTCTTCTTTTCTTCCCAAAACCTCTTCATTAGTTCACTGTGCTTTTTCTTCCTTTCCTCTGTCCATTTTTTCCCTGATGTGTCTTTCCTTGAAACTTGTACAATTTTCGTGTTTCTGATTTTATTTCTAAATTGTTCTCTGTCCTTAATGCAGTCATCAGAGATTTTAAGTAATTCCATGTCTTCATGTACTTCTTTTATCCAACTGGTCTTTAATTTACTTGCATTCACGATATTGAAAATCCTCTTAGTGAGTATGTTCTCATCCATCCCATGTACGTGTCCATAGAACTGCAGACGTCTCTTCCTAAATTTATCTATAATGGTTTCTGTATTTTCATAAAGTTCCTTTGTTGGTCTCCTGAACCAAATTCCACTACGGAATGGATTTTCCTAAGAATTTTTCGTTCCTGTTTCTCAATATCATGAATTCTTGCCATTCCTCTAATGACCGTGGTTTCTGCCGCGTACAAGGCTTCAGGCAAGACAACTGTGTTATAATGGCGCAGTTTTGCATTGCGAGATACTGCTCTTTTGTTATAATGATTCCATGTCAGCTTGTACGCCTTCTGCAATTTTACTAATCTATCTGCATTAGAAATTGTGTTCAATCCTGTGGGTTGGATGGCTTCTCCTAAATGATAGAAGTGAGTGACCTGCGAGATTTTTCCATATTGCGTTCGCAAGGTGATGTTTCATGTTGATTTAGTATCCATATACTGTGTTTTTTCATAGGAAATATCAAGTCCCGTATTACTGGAGATTTCATGTAGTTTCTCTTCATCCTTGTTGTTTGTTAAGATGGCCAGATCATCTGCAAAGGCCAAGCATTTCACAGTGACTCTTTTCCCTTTCTCCTTTCCAATTTGGATACCTTTCACATGCTTTTCCCATTCTGTGATGATTTTGTCCAGTACGATGTTGAACAAGAGTGGTGATAAACCATCCCCTTGTCGAACTCCAGTATGTATTGCAAAAGAGTTAGAGATTTCTCCCACGAATTTCACGTTTGAGGTAGTTCCCAATAATGTTTCCTGGATGATGGCCCTGGTCTTCCTGTCAACTCCTAATTCCTCTAGTCTGTTAAACAAGGTTTGTCTGTTAACCGAATCGTAAGCCTTTTTGAAATCCACACATGTGACTGTAGTGTTCCTGCATCGTCGGATGTGCAGTATGGTCTTGAGGTTCCAGATCTGCTCAATACAGGACCTTCCCTTCCTGAAACCTGCTTGATATTCTCCAATATGGTGGTCCACCTGTGGCTCGAGTCGATTCAGCAAAGCTTTAAAGAGAATTTTATAAGCGACTGGAAGAAGCGAAATTCCTCTAATTATCCGGATCAGTTTTGCTTCCCTTCTTATGGAGTGGGTGTATCAGAGCACTCTTCCATTCTTTTGGGATTTTCTCTGTTTTACAGACATCTGATATTATTCTGTGAACTTTTGGTGTTATGTGTTCATGATCCAATTTCCAAACTTCTGCAATAAGTCCATCTTCACCAGGGGTTCTATTGTTTTTAATGACTTGATTATGTCCACTATTTCTTCATGTGATGGTGGAAGTGAATCAAGGTTGGGCACTGGTTTTGCAAATTGAAGTTGTTCAGAAGGTGCTTCGCAATTAAGGAGTGTACTGAAATATTTAGCAAGAATTTCACAATTATTGCTCGTATTTGTTTCCAGAGATCCATCAGGTCGTTGGAAGCATAAACTAGGAGGTTGAAAGCCTGCTATAGTTTCTCTAAAGGTCTTGTAAAAAGTTCTGGTGTTGTTCTTAGTGAAGTCCTGTTCTATTTCATTTAGCCTATTATTATCATAATTGAGCTTTTCTCGGCGAATAATTTTAGAAGTGTTTTTCCGAACCTGCACAAATTCTTGCCATTTTTCTGTTTTATGACTATTGAAATTATTCCATGCTTTAAACCTAGATTCAATAGCATGATCGCATGTGATGTTCCACCACCTATGTTTTCTCTTTCTCGGAGGTTGACCGAATTTTATTGCTTGTTTCATTTTCTCTGCAAGTTCAGACCAGCTCGTGGTATCCATTTGACGGATTTCTTCAATGATGTTCATCTTGTTGAATTCAAGGTATTCTGGATCAGTTCGGAAAAGCTGGGTTCCCCTTATCCTTTGTCTGTTGGGTTGAAATTTTACCTTGATTTGTAGTAAATGATGATCTGAGTCAAAGAATCCTCTCCTGGTTTTCACATTAAGGACTTCTTTAGCGTTCCTCCTTCGAGAGTTAGCAACGTAGTCAATCTGGAATTCTCCAGGTGTTTCATTGGGGGATATCCATGTTGTTAATTTACGCGTAGGCTTCTGGAATTGTGTTGACATAATTTGGAGATTGAAATTTTGACAGAAGCTTATAAGGTGTTCACCATTTTTATTGGTTCTGCTATGAGCAGTGTATGGTCCTGTAATTCTCCTATATTTCTTTTCTTTTCCTAACTGACCATTAAAATCCCCCAGTAGAATCTTGACATGATGTTTGGGAATTTTGTTCGTGATTTCCTCCAGAAGTTCCCAGAAGTCTTCTATTACCTGAATTATTAATATTATTATTATTATTATGAAAATATAGCAACATGTGCTGGAAAACCTGGTGCGCCAAAAACAAGCAGAAATAGTGGGGACTATTTCCTGGCGCGTTAGTTTCTTCACAGACCAAAACATCAAAGGGACCGCGTGGAGGTGACCAGTGGAGAGGCATACGATGCGATAAGAGGTCTGCGACTTACCAAAGCAAAAGAAACCTGAAGCCATGTATTGTGTGTTGACATGCGACAAGTCACAAGCCTGACAGCTGCCCGGTAGCTCATGGTCATGACCTATGCGAGGAATAATGAATTTCACTCTCGTGTTTGAGGCAGTTTCTCGTGCCGTGCTCCACTTCCCAGTACGACGCCGTGGCAAGACCTGTGACCCCGAGCCTGGTCGCTCCACACAAATGTTCCGAGTCGACCTTAAAGTGAAACAAGTGCGCAGCGCTACCCTCCAATGGTCATCAGCACCTGCAAATAAGATTCTACCAAAAATTCACAATTTTCCCTTTAGGCTAGGAACTTAATGTTGGCGGCTTCCGTGGCGTAGTGAGCATGCTGAGCTGCTATGCCCAAGGTCACGGATTCAAACCCGGCCGAAGTCGTCGAATTTTTTAAGAGCGTTAAAATCCCTCAGTATGCCTTCCTTCGGAGGGGAAGTAAAACCGGCGATCACATGCCCTAGATGTATGGCATGAAAAAGAACCTTCCGCTAACTACACTTGTATGAAGCCAAATGTATAGGATGGAATTGATAACGCTCTCTTAGTTCCAACGTTCGCCACCAGGTGCCGACTGCGATGCCATCTAGTAGCCAAGTCCGAAAGCTAGGTGTTGTGGACGGTAGCATTTGGTAGCAAAAGTAGGAACTACTTGAAATTATTGTCAGCAGTCCTTACCTGAATTACAGATAACAGGCTAATACTGCCATCAAAATTAACACCGGTTATAAGGCAGACTCTGCACACACCCAAAGTACACGGGGCTACATGTGTGTGTAGAATCTGTCTGATAACCGGTGTTAATTGTGATGGCAGTATTAGTCTGTTATCTGTAGCCTAATTCAGGTAAGGACTGCAGACGATCAATTTAGAGTAGTACTATTGCTTCCGGCGGCTTCGGTGGCGTAGTTGGTAGCATGCTGAGCTTCTAAGCCCAAGATAGCGGGTTCAAACCCGGCCGAAGCCGTCGGATTTTTTAAGAGCGTTAAAAATCCCTCAGTATGCCTTCCTTCGGAGGGGAAGTAAAGCCGGCGGTCCCATGTCATAGATTTATGGCATGTTAAAGATCTTTCCACTAATTACACCTGTGTGAAACTAAATTGGATAGGTTAAGAATGTAAACAACGCTCTTAGGTTGCTACGTTCGTTGCCAAGAGCCGACTGCGGTGGCGTCTAGTAGCTAGTTCTGAACTAGGCCTAGTAGTCGTTGACGGTGGCGTTTGGCGGCAAAAGTAGGAACTATTTGAAAATTCAAAGTTGCAGTCCCTACTTGAATTTAAAAAAACAGATACACACACTAATACAGTCATCACAATTAACACCGGTTATCAGACAGATTCTACACACACCCAAAGTACACGGGGCTACATGACCGCGTTGTCGCAGCCCCTAAACTAAGGAACCAACCAACCAACTATTGCTTCCAAATGTTACCGTCAACGACACATAGCCGTGAACTTGGCCACTAGATGCCACCACATCCAGCACTTGGCATCGGACGTTGGAGCGGTAATCAAATCTAACCTACATATTTAGCTTCACACAATTTTAGTTAGCGGAAGGTTCATTTACATGCCATAATCTGTGACGTGGGCCCGCCGCTTTACTTCCCCTCCGAAGGAAGGCATACTGAGGGATTTTAAAAAATCCGACGACTTCGGCTGGGTTTGAACCGGCGATCTTGATACCCACTACGCCACCGAAGCCGCCTTTAACACAGGTTATCAGAAAACTTCTACACACACCCAAGTGCACGTGCCTATATGACTACGATGTTGCGAAGCCCCTAAAGAATCAACTCTCAAACCGTAAGTAAAATACTAATTTGTACTTGAGTGTCATTTTAAGAGCTCCCAGTATTGCTTACTGCCTGAGGACGAAACACTGTTTCCAATTTAGTGATTTTATTCCTACATTAGTGATTCCAGCAATTACACAAGATAACTGTATTGAGTGGCCTGCATTCTGACCAATTACTAAATACCCTAAATGAGGAAAGTACGCAGCCCGAGTTCAGTTATTGGTAAAAAGCAAGCAAGCAAGCTTGTAGCATGACGAATAGAATTCTATTCGTCATGCTTGTAGTTTAACGTGACCGTTAATCGCGAGATCATGAGCCACGGGACCTCCTTTTTACGTGGAATCCGAACCACAGGACATGGCATTTCACTTCGAAAATCTCACATGCATTGACCGAGAAACGAACCCAGTTATTGGTACACTAGACAGGATCGTTGTCAAAACACACTTCAGATACATTCAGGGGCTTGCGTCAGATAACCTGTGTCATTGTTCACTAGTGTGTGTATTTGTAATTGATGGTGATAATTGTTGTTTTAAGGGGCCTAACATCTAGGTTATCGGCCCCTAGTGATCTGGGTGAGAGCAAAAATGTTAATGAAATGGAAACCAGAACGAAAATTAAGTGAGACAGAAAATACTGACAAAAAGGAACTCAGATTGAAACAACTCACAAAATGTTCTTACAAAAGGGAATTTAGAACGAAAAGATTCACAAAAAGAATAGATTGAAAAATACCCCCAAAATGTAGGCTAGGTTCAAAATACGTACAAAATGCAATGTAGCGTCGAAATACTTACAAAATGAAATTGAAATTCAAAATACTTACAAAATGCAATTGAAATTGAAAATGATTACAAAATGTACGGTAGATTCAAACGACTCATGTGGATTGACAATACTTACAAAATGCAATTTAGATTGAAAATACTTGACAAAATGTAATTTAGATTCAAAATACCCACAAAATGCAATTGAGAATCAAAATATTTGCAAAATGCCCACCAAACAAAATGCATTTTGATTTAAAATTCTTGCGCAATGCGGTTTTGGTTGAAAATACTTACAAAATGCAATTGCAATTCAAAATACTCGCTAAAATGCCATGAAACCTGCATTGAATGACTTACTAAAAAGCAATTAAGATTGTCAATCTTCACAAAATGCAATTGAGGTTGAAAACAATCGCAAGAGGTAATTTAGATCGAAAAAACTTACAAAATGCAACGTAGATTAAAAATACCTACAAAAAAAAAATGCTAAAGGGAATTTAGATACACGGGGAACCAAGTAACAAAAACAGTGCGGGAATGTTAAAGAGAAAAGGAAATATAAGGAAAAGTAAACAAGAGGTCTGACCCCTCGAAGACGGAGGGATCAGGAAAGATGAGACAAGGGCCAATTAAGGCCAATTAGGCCTCGGATACCCTAATACCGTCGGGGTCGGAAAAGAACAAGAGTTGACCAAGGGAGGTCGACAGGAAAGAAGACAGAGAGGAGCCCGGCACAAGTAAGTGGAAGCAATGCCGGACTCAGCTGGGGTCCCGTGGTCGCCAACCCACGTCCCACTATATGTGAGCCCCTGGGGGCTTCCGTCTGATAACCTGTGTCATTGTTCACTAGTGTGTGTATTTGTAATTGAGCCAGGATTTTGCAAGGAAACAGCCGTAGCCTTGTTTTCACGCACAAACCCAGCATTCGCCTGGAGTAGAGGTGAGGAATCTTCTCAGTCTTGCCTCACAAGGCTCAGTAAACACCTTTCCAGTCCTCAGACCAGAATTGAATTTCTTGGCAGAACGGAGAATTGCGCACGGAGGTTCTGTTTCTTTGTTATCACTGCGCTTGTGGAAATCCAAACCATTATTTGAGACATTTCAAGTGAGCAAGGCTCCCGTCTACGTGTTAACCGCCTGATGATAAGGCAAAAGTGAAGAAAGGCTTCTAGACTGCCGTCTGTTCCATGGATCTAACGAGGTCTTGGTAATGGGACACTGAGCGTGAGGAAGCAGTATGTCATCTTCTGCATAGACCCGAGCCCATCTCTTGGAATGATACAGAAATAAAACTCTCCTACCGCCGCGCCCCACGGTATACAGTAATTGGGGTAGTGCTAAGGGATATCTATACTCCACGAGTTTTGCTGGACCCGGCAACTGTAATTTCTTTTGGCGACGAACACTGTTTGAGGTTTTCGTCTCGTCGTTATTTACCACTCACTATTGAGTAGCAACCTACTAGTAAGAGGGTTGCTATGGCAACAGCAGAAAGGATGTGTGTGTGGGTTATCTCGCAGTGAAGCAAGCCTTTTAACTTATTGAGCGGGCTGTTAGCTCGCTGTGTTTGTTAGCGAGATCATCTGTCCCTTAAATAGGCTACCCAGAAGTACAACGTATTTTTACACTCAAGATGGCCACTGCACGTGCTTAAGGGGAGGTTGTAATCACTATATCCGCCATGTTAAATTTGTCAATTTCATGTTCCTTTTTCTCATTAAGTATTTAACCTATAGAAACCAAACCTTATAGATATTTAGATCTATCTTTAAATGGTTGTTTTTGGAAATGTGTGTGTTTGTAAATAATATTTTTAATATATTTTGTTTCAAATATTAAATTTTTCAACTTATTTCTCTACGAAAACATTTTTTTTTCTATTTATGAGAAAATCACAAGAAAACATACAATCCTTTATTTAATAATGTTGAATTACTGAAAAACAAATCAGAGCGGCATTTGTCTCGAAAAAATCAAAAGTGAAGAAAAATGCTCTTAAAGAAAAGTGTTTGTGCACCAGGCCAATATTCACGATCATCTGGATTGTCTTCATCTTCTCTGCCCCTCCTCTGCTTTCTTTTTAACTTCCTAGCTTCTTTCGAGAAATGGTAGAAGTAGAAGGAGAAAGAGAAGGAGAAGGAGGAGAAGGAGAAAGAGAAGGAGGAGCAGGAGGAGGAGGAAAATGAGCAGGAGAAGAAATAGGAAGAGAAGGAGAAAGACAGGAAGGAGCAGGAGGAGGAGGAGGAGGAGGAGAAGTAACAGCAGGGGAATGAGAAGAAGAAGGCGCAGGAGAAAGAGGAGGAGGAGGAGGAGGAGGAGGAGGAGGAGGAAAAGTAGGAGGAGGAGAAGTAGGAGGAGGAGAGAGAAAAGAAGGAGCAGGAGGAGAAGGATAAAGAGAAGGAGGAGCAGGAGGAAGAGAAGAAGAAATATAAGAAGGAGAAGGATGAACTGGAGAAAGAAAAGGAGGAGAAGTTGAAAGAGAAGAAGGAGCGGGAGAAGGAAGAGGAGCAGGAGAAAGAGAATGACGAGGAGGAGTAGGAGGAGGATGAGAAAATATGCCAGTTCTCAGGAACAGATCTTCAAGGGGGGCGTGGAGTTACATGACCGATAAATGGAGTTTAGCGAACATTTTCAGCAAATAAGAATATGAAAATTATAAATTGGACTTCAGGCTATCAAAATAACATAAAATCTAAAATTCCACTTTTTGACCCAAAGCAGCTTACAACCTCCCCTTAACAGTCATCAAACACGATAAATCAAAACATAATTGAGCAAATACCACGCAACTGAGAGAAAAAAAGGAGCCCTGTGAGAGATCTTAGCTTCACAAATCACAATAATACACCAAATCGCCATTTCGAATGTATTACAATCAATAACACACAACGTACAGTTATAGGGTCAACTGAGTGTGCCACAATTGATTGAAGCAAGTGAGGGGTCAGGATTCCAGGAGGATACACGCAGCTGCCTTCTCGAATTATAATGATGGTGATAATTGTTGTTTTAAGGGGCGTAACATCTAGGTTATCGGCCTCTAATGGTCTGGGTGATAACGAAAATTAAGTTAGATTGAAAATACTTACAAAATGGAATTCAGATTGAAACAACTCACAAAATGTAGAGTGGAAATACTTGAAATGAAAATCCACAGCCTGCTTCCAGTCTCCGACCGGTTCAGGGAATGGAATGAATGAAGCCCCCATCTAGCGGCGAGGATATAGATTGTGCCGGCTGCCGAAGCCTGTCGCACTCCCCTGGGGCAATGATTAAATGAATGACGGATGGAATGAAATGATAGTGGAGTGTGTTGCTGGAATGAAATTTGTGACAGGGAAAACCAGAGTACCCGGAGAAAAACCTGTCTGCCTCCGCTTTGTCCAGCACAAATCTCACATTGAGTGACCGGGATTTGAACCACGGACCCAGCGGTGAGAGGCCGGTGTGCTGCCGCCTAAGGCACGGAGGCTCAGAGTGGAAATACTTACCATAGGTAATTTAGAAGGAAAATACTTACAAAATGCAATCTAGACTCGAAATACTCACAAAATGCAATTGAGATTCAAAATACTCACAAAATGCAATTGCAATTCAAAATACTTACAAAAATGTAATTTGCATTCAAATTACTCACAATATATCGGCCCGCTATATAAAATGCAATTTAGATTGAAAATACAAAATGGAGTTTAGATCGAAAATACTTACAAAATGCATTGTAGAATGAAAATACTGACAAAATGTGGTTGAGATTCCAAATACTCGCAAAATGTAATTTAGAGACACGGGGAGCCAATTCAGAAAAACAGGGCGGGAATTTTAAAGATAAAAGGAAATATAATGAAAAGAAAAAGAAGGCTGATCCTTAGAAGAAGGAGTGATCAGGAAAGATGAGAGAATGGCCAATTGAGTTGGGAAAGGAAGAGACTCCCTAGGCCTCGGATACCCTAATACCGTCGGGGTCGGAAGAGCACAAGAGTTGACCAAGAGAGGTCGACAGGAAAGAAGACGGAGAGGAGCCCGGCTCAAGTAAGTGGAAGCAATGCCAACTCACGTCCCATTAGATGTGAGCCCCTGGAGGTCTTCTCGAACTACCTACTAATAAGGATACAAGCACGAAACAAGGCACCATATTGGGTTCAGTTCGTACAAGAGACTTGTTCCCGCTCTTTCAATAATTTAACATTTTTAAAACTTGATGTAACTGAATTGTTCATAACAATGATACACGGAAATTTTGCCATGCACTGATCAAGGTGGTATTACTGTTTCCTACTAATTCAGATGTTTACGAACTCTCTATTTATTGATCTGCTGTATGGTATATCACTATTTAGCCTGCTAGAGGAGGTAAACATTTTTGTTATTCTTATTTAAAGTAATCAGTAGTGTAGCTTTAAGGATCTGCGCCACATCTTATTGAGCCACCCTCGTACCGGTCCCCAAACTGATATCTCTCGAACCCATTATCGGAGGAAGTTGTGTTAGGCGAATATTACTCGACCCCCTTTCCTATGGATAACTCAGTTACCCAAATAACCCAAAACTAGTAGGATATTGACATTATTTTACAGATATATCCCGATTCCTTAATGCTAGAAAGAAGAGTAAGGACTCGTTTTACTCGCGATGAAGCCCTCTTAACCATGAATTTTTCATTTATTTATTTAGTATTTGGAAAGTAGGCTATATTTTTCAAACTGGACTCTTAATCGTAGAAAGTTGTATGTTGGCATAAACGAAAGAAGTCCTATATCCCGGGTTCGCGACAGCATATCTATATCTGTAATACATGCTCACTTTAAGTGTTTTTACGTTTTCATTTCTTCCAACAATCTCCATTGAATGGACATTTAAATTACTAGCTTCGGAGCAAGTTTACGAACTAGCAAGCTAGCCTATCACCCCAGCCTCGGCCAGCATTGAACTGTCGAGTCGTGTCGAGTTAAGTTAATACTTGAGAGAAGAGTATAGATGTTCGAAGTTTCGCTGTTCACCTCGACTCTTCTGAATTGCGTCTGGGACCTGCCGTGCGTGCGCCTTTTAAGCTTACGCTGGGTAAACCGTTCGAGATACCGGGCGAAGCCGATGAACACTAAATTAGGAAATCAGATCTGTTACAATATCAGTTGAATATAATTTTCTGACAATACACTAATAGCAAATGTTTCTTAAGATTATGCTCATGAAGATCACAATGTGGTCGCAACTAGTTCAATAAACATCTGCTAGTGATTAACTTTTATTGACTTTTGGTGGATTACTTTAATGTCATTAGTATTTATTTATTTATTTATTTAGTTTTTCGTCACCCTTATTGTTCTTAATGGTGATGGATGACGTCTTGAAGGCAGCAATGAAAGACTATAGTAGGGCAAAGCTGGTGGTAATGTTGTTTGCAGACGACGATGTCATCTGGGGCGAGGATGAGATGGAGGTAAGAGAACAGTTAGACGTAATGAATGAAAAGATTGAGCAATGGGTATTGATGATAAATGTGGAGAAGAGTAAAACAGTGGTGATTAGTAGAGATAAGAAAGAAGGAAGAGGAGTAATCAAAATCGGAGATAAGGAATTGGAAGTGGTGAAACACTTGAAATACTTGGGAAGTGAACTGAACCTACCAACAGGTACGGGGACTAGTATGGAACAAGGATATACCAATTAAGGCTAAAGAAGTTATGTACAAAGCATATTATGTTCCTATAGTGACATATGCAGCAGAAACTTGGACAATGACTAAGAGGGATGAGAGCAGAATACAGGCAGCTGAGATGAGATTCCTGAGAAGTATGGTCCAGAAAACGAGGAGGGACAGAGTGAGAAATGAAGATATACGGAAAGAACTGGGAGTACAGAAACTAAATGACAAACTGGAGTAACACAGATTGAGATGGTTTGGACATGTCAAACGGATGAATGAAGTAAGACTACCAAGACGAGCACTGGAACGACGGATGACAGGGAAGAGAGGACGAGGAAGAACAAGAATGCGTTGGATGGACTCGGTGAAGTAGGCCAATAGCATTAGAAATTGGAACCTGGATTGGAACACCGTGTCGGAAGAGGAATAGTGGAACGACAGAACAAAGTGGAGAGGAATCTTATTTGCCCCCACCCAGTGTCAGCTGGAAAAGGGGAAATGAAGATGATGATGAGTGTTTATTTGAACTAGTTGTCACTAATAACCCAATTTAAATAAGGGTTCAATATGTTTTTGTTATACCATTGTAAGAAAATAACTATGTACGCCATCGTCAGAGCACAATGTATACAGACTGTTTCTAAATTCCCATTACACACTTTGAGGGCTCGTAGTGGGGATACGGACGGTTATGTTTAGCATAGGAACTTGTGTCTGGAAACGAACCGTCTTCCCGCAACCTGCAAATCTCCACCAGGATGTCTACCAAAACCAACGAACAGATTTCCCTGACAATTCCCCGATAAATCAGAAAATTCCCTGAGTAACATTATACTAGGGCCATCCTTACTTCCGACTTTAAAGTTTCAGTGCTACGCCACAACTACACTCTAACCAGCCAATCACAGGCAGCCATTCAAATTGATATATCGAGATAAATCGAGCTTCGCTGACGATGTTGCCAGCTAACATCTTGCGTTCACATGTTGTTGTCAGCTGTTTGCAATGTGCTCGGTTTAGTTTCATTGGCGGTCTTTGTGTAATCTCGTATTTCTCATATATTTTTCTTTTTGATATTAATCTAGTCTGTTGTTATTTGATAGATTAGTATTTGTTTGTCGTTTTAACATAGTGTAGTATAATTACGTGTTGTTGTAGGTTAGCTTTAGGTGAGTGTTTGTGTTATTTCTGCCATGCACGTGTGTAGGCCTAATAGTGTCATGCCGGGGTCTAGCACGAGGAAGCGCGCGCCAAGAGAGGAAAGGCCTTAGGACAAGGGACTCCACTAAGGAGTCAAACCCGGGAAATGATTAGTAATGTGCGAGCACAATTGTTATGGACAATGCCCCATATCATTGTGTCATTCACGACAAAGCACCAAAAATGGCAGCAAGAAAGAATGTGCTCATTGAGTGGGGCCAGACGGCAATAGTGACTCCGAGGTGAGTGGTGTGTTCCCTTTATAGGTTTATAATACATTTTTTCGAACTCTGAACATCTTCGACTCCGGACGCGAGACGGTGATGGTGAGTACTTCATGTGTTACAATTTTTTTCTGCTTCATTATCAGAAATATTCTGTTAACCGCAGTATACGTGTAATTTCTGCTACTATGCACTTATTCACGAGTATGATGTGTGTAAACATGTCTGTTCACATTACGAGTGTTTTGTTAACTTTACGGCTATATTCATGTACGTCAGCTGATTCGCGTTAGTGGACTGGCAACACTGTATCGCCAGCCGGTGAACTGTCAAGTCGGAAGTAACGATGGCGGCACTTATAGTGACCATTTTTTTTAGCGTATGGCTTTTAGTGCCGGGAGTGTCCGAGGACATGTTCGGCTAGCCAGTTTTGTAGCTGCTTCTAGACGGACACCCAATGGGTGAGCTACAAGTACCGTTGGGGAGGAAAGTTGGATTGGAAGGTTGGAAGGTAGCGGCTGTGGCCTATAGTTAGGGACCAACCCCGGCATTTGCCTGGAAGGAAGATGGGAAACCACAGAAGACCATCTTCAAGGTTGCCGGCGGGGGGATTCGAACCTCCTCGCCTCCCGGATGTGAGCGACTGCCAATAGTCATGCCGTAACGACCACGGCTAACTCACCCGGTATAGTGACCATAATAAATATATAATACAGAGTTTGTACTTAAAGAACATTTCAGAAAGTGCTCGAACAATAAAGGGTAACATAACTAAGTTGAAAATACAATAAAATAAATAAAATAAATGTATATTTTTCTATAAATTGCCAATTTCTAAAATCTTCATCCAGATAAACTATCATAGCCTACTTGCGAATATTGAAAGTACCTCGCCAATAGCAATGCTCTCAAAAAGCATACAGTTACACACTACAGATGTAATTTGTGTGCTCTATTTTCGGAAAGAAACCAAGGGCACGTCCAAGGATGTCGTACATCAAGAACTCCATTGGAGAACTGGCATATGGCAGCATGAAGCGACTAGCAGAAAACCGTCAAATGTGGCTGCAGTGACAAGGCTTTGCCTTTAATATGAAGATGATATCTTGCAAGAAATGAGAGCTTCTGATTTAACATACATCTACAACCATCATCACCAGAATATACTGTACTTTTCCCCCGTCAAAATGTAAACGCTAAATTTCCAATTATTCAAGGTTGGACCTTGTAAAATTAACATTCCCTGAGTGTCATTAAAATACCCTGATAATTCCCTGAGTTTTCCAGGATTTAAAAATTCCCTGAGTATTCCCTGTTTTCCAGAGTAGTGGGCACCCTGATACCACAGCACACGTTCAAATATCCCGCATTTTCGGCGCCACTGAACGAACACCTGATGTCCCATATCCCCAGTGGAGCAGGCAGGATTCAGACCGCACAGAAGCACTACATTGTCTCTTACAGGCTACCAGAGAAAACTTAAGACATCGGTGGCTTTTATCGATCTGACAGCAGCATACGACACAGTCTGGAAGGATGGCCTACTCTTCAAGTTCCTGAAAGTGATACCATGTAAGACGACTGCCCGACTCCTGAATAACATGCTAAGTCAGAGACTTTTCCAAGTACATATGGGGAATAATGTGAGCACCAAAAGATCGCTAAATAATGGACTTCTTCAGGGTTCTGTTCTTGCTCCAATCTTATTTAGCTTATATATCGCAGATATACCAGCCACAATTTCAAGGAAATTTGGTTATGCAGATGACTGGGAATTTGCTATTAGAGACACAACATTTGAGGAAACAGATGACCCTAACGGACGACTTTAAAGAACTGACACAATATTTTAAGATGTGGAGACTTACACTTAATACTAACTAAACAGAAGTATGCTGCTTCCATCTAAAAACAAGATGGCTAATAAAGAAATACAGGTGTTCATTGGAAATCAATAGAACACTCTGCTTTAGACAACACGTCCGCAATACTCAATCTAAAGTAAGAACCCGCAACAATATAGTCCAAAAACTATGTGGCACAACTTGGGATTCATCGGCAACTTCACTTCGATGTACAGCTTTGGGACTTGTGTTTTCAGCTGCCGAGTACTGTGCCCCAGTTTGGTTGAATAGCTCTCACACTAACCTCATAGATACCCAGCTCAACACCACCATGCGCCTAATCACTGGCACAATAAGGTCTACACCCACACATTGTCTACCTATCCTCAGCCACATCCCTCCGCCAGATCTTCGACGTAAAAACACTCTCCTCAGGGAGTTCAAGAAAATAATGCATAACCCACAACTTCCAATACCCTGTGACATTGCTGATGTTCGCCTGAATCGTCTAAGATCTCGAAATCCATCAACAAGGACTGCAATAGACTTGGAGAATACCAACTTCAACTTAACTAAAGAATGGCATGGAAGACAGGATACTAGGCCTGGATCAACATTACCACGCATTGGATCATCGCCGCCACCTGGATTTGGGTTTCCTCGGGAAACATGGTCAACTCTCAACAGGATTCGTACGGGTAATGGCAACTGCTGACTTCCATTATAAATGGAAAATTATTTCTTCGCCGAACTGCGATTGTGGTGACCCTAAGCAGACCATCCAGCAAATCATCACCAAGTGTCCTAAAAGCGTCACTGATTTCGCTCATGGATCACCAGAGACAATTACCTATATAAATAATCTAGATGTAAATATATAGTTTGTAAACTGTACACATATTGTAAGCCATACGCTAAATAAATGCCGGCCCCGTGGTGTTGGGGTAGCGCGGCTGCCTCTCACTCGGAGGCCCCGGCTCCATCAGGGATTTTAAAACTGACGTGAGGGTTGGAACGGGGTGCACTCAGCCTCGTGAGGACAATTGAGTAGCTGTCTGACAGTGAGACAGCGCCCCGATCACGAATACCAAGATTAACGGCCGAGGGGACCCGACGCGCTGATCACGCGTCACCCCAATATCTGCAGGCCAAATGGCTGGGCAGCGGTCGTTTGGTCGGCCTGTATAGTGCCAGGGGTTGACTTTTTTGTTTGTTTTTTGTTGATACGCTAAATAAATAAATAAATAAGTACAGGTTTGTTGACATTCCATACCTTCTTCCACGAAATGTCACGGGTGCCACATCCTTGGTATTCTTTGAAGACGCACTGCATGAGCTCTTAGACCCATTGCATGGGCATCAAAACACGTGGTTTCAGCACAATGGCGCACCACCTCATTTTTCACTTGCGGTACGAGATCTGCACCACCGATTTGGGCAACAGAGGATAGGTCGTGGTGGCCCGATTGCTTGGCCTGCACGTTCGCCCGACTTGACCCCGCTAGACTACTACCTGTGGGGTCACATGAAAACCTTGATTTACGAGACCCCTGTGGAATCCGAGGAAGACCTACTGGCGCGGGTTATGGCTGCGGCGGATGTTGGAGGACCACGGATTGGTGATCGTGTGTACCAGAACATGGTGTGGAGGTACCATGTCTGTGTTGACGTCAGTGGTCGTCACATCGAGCCCCACTTGTTAGCCTATTGAATTCAAGCTCCATACACAATGCGCAGTCGGTAGTTGGTAGTCGGAAGTCGGTAGTTGACAATCGACGAAAGGCTAGGAGTAAATAATAGTGATATTCTTTTATCCCTTGTGCCCAGAGGCGTTGTCGATAACCTCAAAACTTACAATGGATGATTTGGAGATGTATGGCTTATTTTTGTTGTTAGTAACTGGTACCAGGTATTTAAGATTAAAAAGGCACGGGTTGCGAAGGTACTGGCGACATCCTACGCTAGTAGCCGAAGAGGGAGAATTCAACACCCTTTACAAACGCTATAAAGCAACGAGTCACGACAATTTTTTTTAGGTACACTAGATCGATGGAAATGTCATCTTCGACATGATGAACTTGTGACGAATCAGACATAATAATAAGTTGAATAACACTTAAAAAAAGCAAAAGAACGAACGATAATATACACAAGCTGTCTTATAGAATGGCGGGTTTTCGACACAACAGCGTGACGTCAATTTCTGGCCTGCTCTGATTGGCTATTACATTGCTGCAGTCGAAGACAAAATTCTCGACTGCCGACTACTGGCTACCGTCTGCCAACTGCCAGCTATCGACTGCAACTGCATGTTGTGTATGGTTCCTATAGTATACACGGGGACAACCGCTACTGCCGACTGCCGACTGCGCATTGTGGATGGAGCTTCACACGACAAACAGCAGGAGTCTGACAGAGCACCGAAAATGCGGGCGCTGTCAACGTGTGCTGTAGTGGTTTATTGCGGGTTGTGGGAAGAAGGTACGTTTCCGGGCACTAGTTCCTATGTTAAACTTGACCGTATTGGTCCCCACTACAAGCCCTCAAAGTCTGTAATGGGAATTTAGAAACACTATATATAGGCTATATGTAGGTGAACAACATGTCATGTTTGAGGTAGATTATACTGAAGGTACGGTTTGGCTACAGCGATGATCGCTCGGCGCACAAAGTCAGAAAAGCGGTTTCCCTAGCCAGCGATCATCGTCCTTCGTCCACTGCCTCCTACAACATGATCACTTTCACTTCTCAACAGCTCAGTAGCCTATTCTTTGCTTATACAGGTTCTTGGGGGTAAATTAAATACTAATCAGCTGATCATAGTCTGAAATAATATAACGTTGCCAGAATGACCTTAAGCAGAAGTACATCAGCGTTAATATTGTTTCTTTTAAAAGAGGAAGAAGAGATGCTGATCGAATTAGGTACCGGTATATGTACATGGAGCGAACGAGACTCCAAACTAGTAGTGGAGAGTGATGTTTGTAAGGGGTAGCCCCCCATTGAACTACATTATGTAGGCCTACCCAATAAATAGTAACATGTACAAAACTAGGCATACAGAAGCATGCTTTAATGCCTTGATTCATAGACACCTGCTAAATGACCAAATAAAATTTAAGGAATACTCAAGACCAGTGGCGTAACTTCGGGGGTGATCAGAACCAATTAATGAAAATATTAAATATTAAACTTATGAAGTATTTAAGTTTGAATAGAACCAACCTTTGGATTGATGACATCTTTGAATAAGGGCTATGAAATCATCATACCATGTGGTACATGATTACTTATGTTACGGTACCGAGTGTCTGTCCTAAATAATATGTATTAAAATACAGGTGAACAAATAAGCACACTTACTACCACGTTTCTGTGACAAGCAACATAATTTATTAAAATATTAAAAATATCAGTTTATTTTGAGAAATTACAAAATACTGTCTGTATGGAAGCCATGATACTGTTTCTCAAAGAGATGAGAGCTTTATCGTTATTCTTTTGTTCACGAAACGGCCAGCGATCATCCCTGCCGAAATGCAATGAATTGACGCTAGCGCAGATCGCTGTAGGGAAACCAGTCCCATTTGTTTACATGCGTTCATAAAGCAACGAAGATCGCCAGCGATGTGCGCCCGGCGATCACCGCCGTAGCCAAACCGTACCTTCAGACATAACCTACGAACTATGATAGAAATCTCATGTTCCATTCATGGAACTAGGCATGAATGCCATGGAAATCAACCTTTCATAATCTGAACAGTAATCACGATTGATACGAATATAATGATTTTGTCGGTAATTTCTTCCCTCAAATACATGATGATAATTCTTGTTTTAAGGGGCCTAACATCTACTGTCGACCAAAATATTATATGCACTCGAGTTTGAAGGTTGTTTGTGAAGTAACCAATAGACCTAAATACAATCCAATAACATCATCATTTTCATCGTTCTATTATACGTTAGTTCCTGTAGGTATGGAATTTTAAATTTATATTTTAATATATTTTATCGCAGTTGAAACACAAAAAGTGCCTGTTTTTAAGCGTGTTTCAACCATGCGTCACATTTAAGAATTATTATCTCACAAACCCGTTATCAGATCGAATCCAAATTTTAACACAATATACATTGGAATGTTGTATAACTGGTTTATTTATTTCAAAATTGTGTGTGTTCAAGAACGAAAGTTGTTATCATTTTTGTAAGGTAACTTTTTCTCGGCTCGGGGTCGTTGGAAAATGTAGTTCTTGGTTGCGTTGTGATCCTTATACATCAAAAGGTTATGCTGTATGACTGTGAAATACGTAAATTAATTCACTTATTTCATATCGATTTGTATTTGTACGGGGAATTAAGACATGGTTCACCAGCTAGCCGCTCCGGGAAATGCTGTACAGCGTTGCTGATATGGAGCCCATCACTTCCGAGCGAGGCGCGCCATGACGCGTGATGGAGCCCATCTTGGCAACGCTGTACAGCTTTCACCGGAGCGGCTATCTGGTGAACCATGTCTTCATTCCCCGTACAAATACAAACCGATATAAAATAAGTGAATTAATTTACGTATTCACAATCATACATCACACCTTTTTGATGTATAAGGATTACAACGCAACCAAGAACTACATTTTTCAACCCCCCCGAGCCGAGAAAAAGTTACCTTACAGAAATGATAACTTTGTTTCTTGGACACACAAAATGTTGAAATTAATAAACCAGTTATACAACATTCCAATGGATATTGTGTTAAAATTTGGATTCGATCTGATGACGGGTTTGTGAGATAATAATTCTTAAATGTGATGCATGGTTGAAACACGCTTAAAAACGGGCACTTTTTGTGTCCCAACTGCGATAAAAAATATTAAAATATAAATTAAAAATTCCAAACCTACATGAACTAACGTAAAATAGAACGACGAAAATGATGATGTTATTGGATTTTATGTAGGTCTATTGGTTACTTCACAAACAACCTTCAAACTCTAGTAACATAACATTTTGGTCGACAGTAGGTTATCGGCCCCTACTGAAATGAAATGTTATGAAATCAGGATAAAAACAGCCCACTGCCAGAGATGAAAACGTATATGGTTTGTACAAAACAGACAGTGAGCCGCAAAAATTATGCCTTATTTGGATAAAAGGAGTTAAAACGGGAATGACAAAACAATAAAACAAATAAGGCATATTGCACAATAAAAATAGCGATGAACACAATAAAAACCATAAAACAGACTAAAACTAAAAGTCTTAAACTGCATTAAAACTAAAAAAGGTAGCACACTCCCTCATGAACCGGGTGACGAGGTCTGCTGATGGCCCGTCATCACTTAGAACAAGGTATGCCACGGCAAGACACAAAAAAGGAATGTGTTGACATCAAACATAGATTTAGGTATTAGAAAGTTATTACAGAAAGCCTTTGTCTGTATCGTGGCGCTCTATGGAAGTGAAACTAGGACTGTTGGTGCAGCAGTAAAGAGGAGAATACAAGCGTTTGAAATGTGGTGTTACAGGAGAATGATGAAGATCAGATGGGTAGATAGGGTTACAAATGAAGAGGTATTAAGACAAGTGGGAGAGGAACTTCTCTGGCGACTGCTAATGAAGAGAAGATATAGGTTGGTAGGACACATACTAAGACACCCAGCAATGGCAAACTTAGTTATTGAAGGAAGGGTTGAGGACAAGAACTGTAGGAGTAGACCAAGGTTAGAATATGTTAAACAGATTGCCTCGGATGTAGGGTGTGGTAGCTATGTACAGATGAAACGATTAGCTCAGGACAGGGAGGCGTGGAGGTCTGCATCAAACCAGACAGAATACTCAAACACAATATTTCTTCCAGATGGTATACTCTCTTTCCGGGCGGGGACACCAAGAGCCCGCTGATGAGCCAGCTTGGTGTCCTAGGCGATACCCCACACAAGACACGGCACAAACCTAGAGAAATTGCTGAGTTTTACAATATTTCATGTTCTGATTGTTGAGGCAAGCTCGAATCTAGAATTACTGAAACATCTCATTAGTGTAAAATACTGTTACTAGAACAGGACAAATACACACGACAATAATTATATTTTCAAAGTAGTATCTTTTCTTTAACAAAATATTTAATTACCACTTTACTGAAGAAAGTCTACTGATTGTCTCATCTTTACGACCATATCGACAAGAGATTTATTTCTTTTTCCTTTGTTTACGAGTTCATGCTCGTAAAATATAATCAATTTAACAGATGTTAACTTTATTAGCTGATGAAGGTGTGAGTGCATGACGAAACATGTTACTTACTAAATTTTACGTGTTTCTTAATAAATTGTGTTCACTAAGGCGAGCCCGTTTTAATATTCTATTTAACTTAGTGAAACTTGCCACAATAAACGTGTTGTGACTCGAGCTGGTTGATGTGCAGTTCACGCCACGGTTTTTGGCCAGCGAGTCCCAGTTTCGCCGACGTACAGAGGACAATAATTGGTGAACCTCAGGCACGTGCAGTTGGTACGTGAATTGTTTTCCGTGCAACTGAAAACTTGCGTATCAATATTGCGCATGCTCCACAATCCCGTGTCAGTAGTAGCACGAGCGTTCACGCTCCCTCTTATTGCAGGTGCAGGTGCATTAAAAATGCCATAAAAGACCACCAATTGAAGCATAAACAACAGGCAAGATTCATCCAACTGCTACTTTTACTTCCCCAAGCACTTCCTAAATCCAACAGCAACACCATCCTATCAGGAATACTGCAGCTCATACAACAGATCACAGCACCGCAAGTTCACTAATTCATAGTTCACGCGGTGGGGCGTGGCCGGCCGCCAAGTGGCTGACCGCGCTCGATCACCCAAATCACGCATTTCCCAATCCCAACACCCAAAAACTGTCAAAACTGTCAACATACCTAAACTACAATATTTCACAAAAAAAAAAAAAAAATTAACACACGCAATTACACACAAAAAAAGGCCAAAAACAAGCAGCCAATCGCAGACCAGCACACCTCTACCCGCCATCAACCCGTTCAAATACAGCCACCCATAGCCAGAGCCGCCGAGAGGATTTAAGGGCCCCTATGCAATGTTTTGCTCGGGCCCTCCTTGAAACACGTTTAATTATCAGTATCCACTACCAGTATTCTGGAAAAACGATGACATTCTCAGAAAAGCATCTGATGCTGTCATAATTTTGAAAACAGGTTATCACACATACACGGGGCTTAAAGCCTCTCAATCAAAGAACATCAATATAGCATAGTTGTGACTGGCACTGATTTCATGAACTGATAGCTTATTATACTGCTTACGCCAAGAACGATCTCTTTGCCAGCCTACGTCAGTAACTAAAACTGACTTATGGCACTCAGGGTGTGACCAAGTAATCTGCAACGAAAATAATATATTGATTGATTTGTATCACTACATACTAACCAGTCTGTACGAACACTTTCTCCATTGTGTAGTTTTGAATATCAAACCTTTCTCAAGAAGGCTCTTGTTCCGTCACTTGGAAGGTTATTATGCATTGCAGGGGGATCTCTTCGAACAATATCTTCATGATCTGCCAGAAACTGTATCCCGTAAATTCATCTATGCGGACGATATAAATCTTCCAGTCCAGTGCACCACTTTTGATGAAGCAGAGGATTTACTGAGTGAAGACCTTAAGAAGATGAATGTTTATTTCAAAAAGTGGCGGCTTCAACCAAGTCCTTCTAAATCTGAGGTAACCACATTTCACCTTAACAACCTACAGGCAAACTACCAACCTAGAGTGAAGTTCGGGAACCAATATCTGAAGTACAACAGCTCCCCTAAGTATTTAGGAGTGATATTGGACAGGGCATTAACTTTCAGACAGCATATTACAAAAACAGCAGCAAAATTAAAAAGCCGTAATAACTTACTAAGTAGGTTAGCTGGTACATCATGGGGCGCTGATGCCAACACACTCAGGGCTACTGCTTTGGCTGTCGTATACTCTCCAGCTGAATACTGTGCAGGTGTATGGTTCAACAGCTTCCATCTCCAACTGGTTGATATTCAACTCCGCCAGACAATGCGGATTATCTCTGGCACTCTACATTGCACTCCCTCAGTGGCTACCTGTACTGTGTAATATTGTTCCTCCTCACATCAGGAGACAGCAAGTTCTTTCCCGCCTGTGGCGCAGAATTATGAATAATGAAGTTCTCCCAATCCACCAAGACGTCAATCAACCTTCGACATCCAGGTTGAAATCACGGAAACCAGCCTACAAGACGGCTATTGAACTCCATTCAACCCCCGAAATACATGGAAAGTTGAATGGTCTACCTCTCCACCTCGTGGCCTAATTGAAGTACTGGATCCTACCATCAAACTACCTGGATTCTATCTCCCTCGAGCTGTCTGGTCCCGTCCGAACAGAATTCGATGTGGCACTGCTCGAACTAGAGCAGCCTTACATCAGTGGGGTTGGATAGACTCGCCTCTTTGTGATTGTGGATATGAAGTGCAAACCATCAAGCATGTCGTGCAGGAATGCCCTCTATATATGTACTCTGGGACCATAGAAGAGCTCCATGCAGCCACTCCACAAGCTCTTGAATGGATTCAAGACCTGGCAGCCCATATATGAAG
This sequence comes from Meconema thalassinum, assembly GCA_946902985.2. NCBI lineage: Eukaryota > Metazoa > Arthropoda > Insecta > Orthoptera > Tettigoniidae > Meconema > Meconema thalassinum. The sequence continues at coordinate 295,081,288 of OX336396.1, read as the reverse complement.
GGTCCTAATGCTGTAAATTGTTTATTTGAAAATTTATATTTATTAATTACAATACTGTCTTGTAAGCATCATACGCTAAATAAATAAATAAATAAATAAATAAATAAATAAATAATGGTTCAATAACAAATAAATAAAAATAAATTTAAAATAAATAAAACAATATTCGCAAGAAAATGTAGAGAATCACTAACGGGCCCTCACCGCTTACCGGCCCACCTTGCCCCCCCCCCCCCCCTCGCTCGGCGGCCTTGCTCGTAGCACACCATTACCTACAATGCACTCGGCTTACAATCCATTCTTACACCTTCAATTACAAAGAGAGGTTTATTATTATTATTAATATTGTTATTTTAAAACCAAAACTTTCTATAGGTGTTAACGCTTTTCATACCACCAAATTCAACCCAATAGAGGTATTTCTCTTCCTTGCTAAAGAAATGTCTAGCAACGTAAACAAATGTTCACAATTATTATTATTATTATTATTATTATTATTATCATCGTATCGATGCTGCTGCTGCTGATCCGCCACTGCGATTACTGCACATGAGTGTGAACAGGCTAATCACCTCCGCCATATGTCAGTAGAAGCGTTAGTTGACCAATGTCAACATGTTAAACACCGAAAACAAATTACTTTAACTATTATAAACCCTAAAAGAATTAAGCACTCATCACTCAATGCCAAACACCAACGCAACTTCATCTCACGCCCGAAGCCGCCGGAACGTGCGGCCGACAGTCGCCCACAGCGGTCACTTAATTAATTATTAATTAATTATGAATTATTACATAAAAAGTTATTATTTAACAGGATAATCATCCCCCTTGAAATGTTTAACCCCAGGGCAAGGAGCGCATTGTCGCACCCTTACGGTGGCGTAGTTGGTAGCATGCTGAGCTTTTTACGAGCGTTAAAAATCCCTCAGTATGGCTTCTTTTGGAGGGGAAGTAAATCTGGCGGGTCCATATCATAGATTTATGGCAAGAAATAAAACCTTCCACTAACTAAACTTGTGGAAGCTAAAAATTGTAGGTCAGTTTGATAACGCTATACGAGTTCCAACGTTCGCCACCAAGTGCTCGCTGCGATGGCATCTAGAAGTCAAGTCCGCAGCTAGGTGTCGTGGATGGTAGCATTTGGTAGCAAAAGTAGAACTACCCGAAAAAATTATAGTCTGCAATCCTTCTACCTGAATCACAGATAACACGCACTAATACAGTCATCACAATTAACACCGGTTATCAGACAGATTCTACACACATCCAAAGTACACGGGGCTACATGACCGCGTTGTCGCAGCCCCTAAACTGAGCCAGTGGCGTTTTTTTTAGCCATGTACCGGCGCGATGGTTCGTTCCTTATTTAAACAGATTAGGTTGAGGTCAACCAGTAAATCAGCCTACAGTACGGGAACGGAGAGAGAATGAAAGAGGATACAACTAGAAATGATTCCTTTGAAACGTACAGTAAGACGAAACTGTTGGTATTGTCAGAAACTGACAGGGGCCTCTTATGACAAGTAAAACAATATTGTGAACTTCGGGGCGCTCTATCTTTTATTTCCTGGACTAGACATGATGTGTCGATCTCTCACAACCTTGCATTCCGAGCTGAAATCATATCAGAGGCATCAGGGGTTCGAAACTCGGCGCAAGTTGACGCTCGTGGCCAGTGAGTGACTCTCTCCGAGACAAGTGGGTCAGTGTGTCGTGTCTGGAGAAAACTATGACCACTGAGCATCTGCTGGAGGTCAACACCCCTACGTCCTCTAGTTTAGCAGATATTCACGATGAAACTGGAAACTCTTTATTTTGCGCATTGCAAATCAAAACTAAGCACAGGAAGCAAGCGCACTAGCTGTTGTCCGGACTAACACAGGGGCAAGGACAGGTTTTCACTAACTATTATATCAAGTGCACAATTTTAAAATTAATATATTTTGTGTCCTAATCATGGGATCGAAATGAACATTTGAATAATGAGCCTACGCAATTATCTTCATCTAATGGTACGTAACTCTTATGACCTACACATATATCAATCGAACATGGCAACCAACAGAAATATTTAGACGGTTCTCAATATCTACGAATCTATTACAGCAATCAAACTAAAAGTTCGTATGTTGATGGAGGCAATTAACACAAGTTCGCCAATGGGCCTTTCAATAACCTGATGAGCACAAATCCAACATGGCGGCGACGCGAAATTGAAATATGTATAGGCATTATTCTCGCGACTTAATTATCCGAGCGGAATGAAACTTAGCAAGGTGAATAATCATACAAGGCTCAATATATTGAGCGTCTAATTTAATTCAATTTCGGTGAGAATTCAAAAATGGTGACTGTGCTAAATTTGTAAAAGAACGTTTATATTCCTCGTGTCCTAAACAAGCGATAGAAATGTAGGTTGGTATAATGAACCACGATTATAATATTCATCCACTGGCATATAATTATATAGCATATATATATGAAACGATCCATCTCAGGGGAGGAGTCTCATAACCGATAGTGTAACCTATAAAGGGTGTAACAAAATATGTGGGAAAGCTTTGGGTTCGATAGAGGACCTGACAACAAGCAAACAATGTCCTGTTAACATATGATGTATGTGCGTTGTGGCCATGTTACAAGCATTGCGGCACGATGGTAGTTGGTCATTTGTGGAGGGCACACAGGCCACTTGTATGTTTATTCGTTATTCAAATCGGTGTGCAAATGGATACGGCGTCAGGGACCGACATCGTGGCCTACTCGTTCTCCCGATCTCAACCCATTAGACTACTTCTTATAGGGTCTTTTAAAGACCATTATGTATGCCACACATATTCATAACGTGGACATGCTGCGTCAGCGAATAGAGCAAGGATGTCAGCAGATACGGCAGACGCTGGGAATATGGGAGCGTGTGGGACAGTCAATGATGCGGCGCATAGACGTCTGCATTACAGCTCGTGGTGGCCATTTCGAGCACCTTCTGTAGAGAACTGTAAATAGTATTATCAACACAAATTACCAGCTAGCATCGTCCAGGTTGGCATGTCAAAGAACCAATTTGAATTCAGTAGGCCGTGTTCATAATGGCAAAATTATTCTCGGGAGTTTCCGCCAACACGAAGTTCCTAATTTCTCTACTAGAAAGCGCTAGTGTTCAAGGAGCTTAGATATCTAACCTCCTTGACTTTCATAGTGCTTCAAGTAACAACGAAATTCAACATGCAAGCTACCCTCTGGGTGTCAAATTACAAAGCTTGCAACCTGCACCCGGCACCCGAGGCCGTACGATATTATTATTATCGTGCCGCCGTCTGTGTTATGCTCACCACTAACTATGCTCGTAACACAGAAACGAACCCAGACCCACCACATGTTTACAGGACATGTTTTGCTTGTTGTCAGGTCCTCTATCGAATCCCCGGAGCCTTCCTACATATTTAGTTACACCCTGTGATTCCGGTTCTCAATATCTGCAAATTTATTACAGCAATCAAATTGAAAGTTTGTATGTTGATAGAGATTATTAACGTAAGTTCACCTATGAACCTTTAAAAGACCTGATGAACACAAAATCCAACATGGCTGCTACGCGAAATTGAGATATTTATATGCATTTTTCTCGCGACTTGAAACTTAACAAGCTGAATAATCATACAAGGCTCAATATATTGGCTTCTAATTTAATTCAATTTCTATGAGAATTCAAAAATGGTGGCTGAGCTAAATTTTTAAAAGCACATTTATATTTCTCGTGTCCTAAACAAACGATAGAAATGTAGGTTAGTTTAATGAACCACGATTATTAATATTCATATGCTGGCATATAATTCCATAGCATATGCGAGTAGGCCTATATGAAACAATCCATCTCACGAAAGGAGTCAATTACCTATATATTCTAGCACAGAATTTTCCTTGTAATGGTGTTGATAAAGACATAGGTCATGAACCAAATACCAATTAAGTACATCACATGGAAAATCCTTTTAATAGGCGGGCGAGTTTTTAATGAAAAAACCAGTAGAGCAGATCAGTTCTTCACGGAACTACTTCTTCCACATTGAGACTTTGCGACAAGTAAGACATACGCAAGTTGTATATTTGATAATGACTTGGAAAATATCTGATTCAATCAGTCAACATCTGCAATTTATAACTTTCAGATCCAGACAGTCGGTGTGGTGACACTTACCTCTCTCTAACCACCAACGCAGCCAACATTTTGGTTAATAACACGTGACAGATGTGTACGGTACCAACATTAGAAAATGCTGTGAAATGATTCTTTGAAGTTTTACTTGAAATCAAACTTTTGATTTCTAAGGAACTCCACTTCTATTCCCAAGATCGCGGGTTCAAACCTGGCCGAAGTCGTCGGAATTTTCAAGAGGGTTAAAAATCCCTCAGTATGCCTTCCTACGGAGGGGAAGTAAAAACGGTGGGCCCATATAATAGATTTATGGCATGTAAAAGAACCTTCTACTAACTATAATTGTGTTCAGATAAACTTTTAGGTTAGATTAGATTTACACCCTCTTAGTTCCAACGTCGGCACCAGGTGCAGCTTGCGTTGGCATCTAGTTTCCATGTTCACAGATAGGTGTCGTTGACGGTAGCATTTGGTAGCAAAAGCAGGAACTACTTGAAATTGATAATCTGAAGTCCTTACCAGAATTACAGATAACACACACTAATACAGCCGTCACAATTAACACCGGTTATCAGACAGATTCTACACACACACCCAAAGTACACGGGGCTACATGACCACGTTGTCACAGTCCCTAAACTGAGGAACCAACCAACAAGGAACCCCACCCCCAAAACACAAAACGTGAACCGAACGTCCTGGTTCCTTCTAGCTGTTTAACTTCCCAAATGAATATTATCGTTTTCCAGACATCTCAATCCACTGCCAACGTGCCCCACTTGGTGGGTTGAGCTGTTCAAGTGGTACACCGCACTGATGAGCCGACCGAGGGACAGAGGGTCAACATCGAAATCTACGGGGACAAAATTATTTTTTTACGTTCTAATCATTAATTTAGAGTGAAAGAAAAATGAAAATCCACAGCCTGCTTCCAGTCGACCGACCGGGTCAGGAATGGAATGAAAGCAACGTATATAATTTGTTTACTTCATAATAAACATCAGTTAAGACATTTTCTAAGCTATGTCTACACATGCAAGAAATTGTCTATGGCTAGGAGTTGGATAGAGCATTCAGTTATCTCTTCAGAACAATTTTCTTCCCCTAATTTACTTTTGACAAAGTCACAAAGTTCCACTTTTGACATAATCGTCGAACCTAGTGCTGCAAACAGCTGTGAACGTGTGAGAAGTGGTTGCGCGGCATCTTCTAAAACCTAAAATAACTATGTAAGTTGCAAAAAGGTGCATATAATCTTGTAACAGGCGTAAACTACAAGACTTTATCTACATTTTAACATTAAGTAGAAAGTGACGCAGAGTGACGCGACATACTAAAAATCTAAGTGAAAATATAATTTTAAAAATAATAGTTAAATGTTATATAATGCAAATATAGCTAAAATTACGTAACAATTACGCCCATTAATAACTGAAACACGATACAAAGATCATACGTTCAGCTGCATGTTCTATCTTAAAGCATCGCACTAACCACAAAGACAACCAAACCACAGCCACCTACATTCACCCTCCAATTCAGACTCCTCGAACAGTGGTGACAGATTTATACTCTCTCTCTTAAGTTAACAGCCCTGGGGCTGGTTTGCAGCAACTCGCCAATCTTCTCTATTTTCCGCCATCCTCTTCAATTCACGATATGATTTTGTGTTCGTGTCTGTCATTAACTGTGTGATGTATGCATGTGGTGGTCTTCCTCTAGTGTTTTTCCCTTCTAACATCCCTTCGATGACTCTTGCTGGCAGGCTATTATGTCTGATTTATACTAAGATGCGTCTATATCCCAGAATAGTGAGCGGCAATTATATGAGAATGCTGTATAAGTAGTAAATTTTGATTTTTTAAATATGAAAACAAATAATTTTGTCCTCCTAGATTTGGTGTTTGACCCACTGTGCGAGGTGAAACTATACCGTCACATTTGAAAATCAGTAGTTATAAAATGAATTCGGGTGTTGTTTCTCTTGGAGACCTGGCTGTTTGAGGCGAACTGTAGCTTCACGCCGATTAGAAACTAAATGAAACCTTGCTGGGAGCGTGTTCAATCAGCAGCCACGGCTGCAGCAAGATCTCGTTTACTTGAATAATATTTTCCACCAATATTCATTTTGCAACAAGCAGGTGTCAGAGTGCAATGATAACAAATGTCAGGTTTCATAATAGATTATCTTCAGCTAAGCGAGTGCTACTAAATGTGCACTGTGTACGATTAAATGATGATGGTGATAATCGTTCTTTTAAGGGCTCTAACATCTAGGTCATCGGCCCCAACTTACACGCTAAATACAACGAAATAACAAAAACAAAATAGGAAGAAAAAGGGCAAATAAAAGACAGGGCGAAAAGAAATGCCCTCGAAGAATGAGAATTGAGCGACTTGGAAAGAAGTAAAGCCATGAAAGGCAGATAGGAAAAGGAAAGAGGAGAGAGTTTGTCTCAAAATCAATAAACGAAGGGATCAACGGATCCAGTTCAGGAATCCCTTAGGGCAGTCAACTCCCGAATTTATCAGCCGTGAGCCCTTGAGGGTGTAGCACTATCCATACCCTCCCTAATTTAGGGCCTTGTGCAGAAGGCAGGAGAAATGAAAAGGGTAACAAGATGTTCAGTAAAGAACATATAGCCCACTTATAACACATTGTCCTTTTCAAGGAGTATAATTGAATGTTGGTTATAGTAGCTAATTTATATATTGATTGATTGAATCCTCATCTAAAATATGGACTCGCGAGCAAACAATAGCCTCCACTTTGACCCAACGGGACGGCACGGCACAGTCGGCCTGAACTGTGAGTCACTGCTATGGTATAATAATTCCATTATCAGATGTTAATATCCTACAGGTCACCTCCTTGAGGACAGTTAAACCACCCTCTGTACGGTAAACGGATTTGGTGAATCGTAAGTAACGGTTAGGTTAAAATACTTGCATGATTCATACGCCCGCCATCATTTGGCTTATGACATTGTAGTTTAGGAAAAATACACTTCCCACATTAAGGTACATTTTTGTAAAATGAGGTAGAGATTGGATGATTAAGTTAGTCGTAATTTGATTTAAGCTTTGAACATTTGGGTGGCCGCCATTACGTTTCCGTCAAGATGGCGGCGATATAATACATGACACCGAGGTGTCCTTTACTAGTGCTACCTCTGTAACAAATTTCGTTCAATTAGGTTTCGTCGTGTTTGAATTGATAGGGGGCGGGACAGATACACACACACACACACACACACACACACACACACACACACACAGAGAGAGAGAGAGAGAGAGAGAGAGAGAGAGACAGACAGACAGACAGACAACTTTTGACCCGTGTAGATCTCATAAGCCTACTTTCCATTTTTTGCAAAAATCGATAGTTGGCTAACAAGAGTTAGGACCCCTCAAAGAATGAGGGTATCAGGAAAGATTAGACAAGGACCAATATGGCGTGAAATTGAAGGACTTCCTAGGCCTCTGTTACCCTAATACCGTCGGGGTGGGAAGAAAACTAGTGTTGACCAAGGAAGGTCGACAGGAAAGAAGACAAGAGAGGAGATCCCCACAAGTAAGTGGAAGCAATGCCGCACTCAGCTGGGATCCCGTGGTCGCCAACCCACATCTCACAAGTTGTGGTGTTCGATTAATATCGCCCGACAAATCCTTCAGTTTAGGAATTTCAAAAGTGGGATCCAATTAACGTGATATTTCCCACAAATTTCAAAAATACCGGTAAATTAATACTATTGACCTTAACGTGGTTGTCCGTACCTTATCAGGTACTCAGCTGTGCAGGGAGCCCAATTGAGTGGCGTAACAAGGGAGGGGGATGAGCTATGAAGAGCGTTTATACCCCACACAAGTCACGGTACAAACCTAGAAAAATAGCTGAGTTTTAATTCACTGGCCGTGAAAGCCAATATACCAGCGTTTATACTCTTTATAGGACACACTCACTCATTATCACAGAAGGCTTCTATGGGACACGAAGATCCCGCACCGATCTCACAAATTGCCTCCACTGAACTCTGTTTCGGGCGAGCTCTTGCCAGTTGTTCACATTCAGATGTCTACAAAGTTTGGAGATTTCATTTTTCCAGGAACTTCGAGGTCTTCCTACTGGCCTTTTTCCTCTTGGTTCTTCTTTAAAGATTTGTAAGACCATCCTATCATCTCCCATGCCCAGTCCATTGAATTCTTCTGGAGTTAATGATGTTGAGTATAGGTGCTTGCTGTGATGGTGAGTGTTTGTCTTTATTTGATCTTTTGTCCAGCTTTGAGATGCGGGGTCAAAAAATACGCTTAATTTTCGAAAACCTGCAACTCTGTATAGGACACAACTATTCTTTTTTTCAAATGTTTACTTTTTCGTTTACGTTTAGGTGTTGTTTTAGGGGTTGTGTCTGTTTTGTTGTGCTTTTTATTTTATTTTATTGTTTTTAATGGTTTCATGTTTGTTGTCTTTTATGCTTGGCTTTTATTTTTGCATTGTGTTTATGTTTTGTTTTTGATTTTAATTTTGCTTTTGCTCTGTGGCTTCTGTTTTTTTTTTTTTTTTTTTTTTTTTTTTTTTTTTCTTTTTCGTTTTCTGCTCTGACTTGAATTTTGCTTCTTGCTTTGTGTTTTTATTTTAGCCTACTTTTCACATTTTGCAAAAATGAGGAAAAAGTAGACTTATGAGATCGGGCAAATGTGTGTCCTTCTGTCTGTCCTTCTGTCTGTTTGGCTGTGTGTGTGTCCCCCCCTATCAACTCCTAAACGGCTGCAGCAATCGAAACAAAATTTGGTAGGAGTAAAGATCTATACCTGAATATCTCACGGCCATATTTGAAAATGATGTCAGTGCTACCAACCGCTAAAAAATCGCAATTGAAATTTGAGCTCCATGTTGAATATCTTGGAAAGTATGAATGGCAGCTATTTCAAAAGTGGCACACGTACAGATCATAATATTTCAGTTTAATTTCCAGGAGGCCAAACATGGCAGTGTTGCCAAAATGATTATAAGCCTCCTGATAGGTCCAATTTTTAAATGCATATAACTTCTACACTATCAATTGGAATTCAACCAAATTTCGTATGTTGTATGTGTACATAACCAGATATGACTGAGCGTATTCTTAGGACCTACCAGGGCTGCCAACTGTTAATAAATGCTCCTAATTCATTTTAACCAAATACCAATATATCAGAAAGTATGCAAGCCGACAGCTTTAAACTATGCACACGCATAGTACCTGACATTCTATATTAATTTGGAGTAACTTATTACGTCAGTGCTACCAACATGATTCTAAGCCTGCTGTCAGGTCCAACATTAAATACATGTAACTTCCATACTATCATTTGGATTTCAACCAAATTTCGTATGTGCTATGTGTACCATAACAGATATGACTATGCGTATTCTAAGGAACAACCAGGGCTGCCAACTGTTAATATGTGCTGTCCTTATTTTTGTTACCCTAATATCAATATATCAGAAAGTATGCAAGCCAATAGCTCTAAACTTTGCACACGTATAGTACCTGGCATTCTAGACGAATTTGGAGTAACTAATATACGTCAGTGCTGCCAACATGATTCTAAGCCTGCTGATAGGTCCAATTTTAAAATGCATGTAACTTCTATACCAACTAATGGATTTCATTCAAAATTGGCACAACAATAGATCATATTATTTCAGATTATTTCTAACCAATACATGCATGACATTGTTGCCAACATGATTTTACGCGCACTGTTAGAACCAATGTTTAACTGCATGTAACTTCCATGCTATTCATTGGACTTCAACCAAATTTTGTATTTTGTACCTTAAGAGATGGAACTAAGAATATATTCAGTCATCAGGGCTGCCAACTGTAGTGCTCTATTAGGATACATTATGCCAGGTATACAGTATTTCGAACTAATTGGAAATTTCGATATTAGCAACTTAATTTCGTCATTATTCTAGATAGGTTCATATTCTGTAGAATAATCATTGGCATGAAAAGTAGGCTGTATAGTTCTTCACGGAACTTCTTGTTTGTTTTCTGGTTTGTGTTTATGTTTCGTTTTTTCTTTTAAATTTCCTTTTGCCTTTGCTCCGTGGCTTATTTTTTTTGGTTTCATGTTTGTCATTTTCTGCTCTGGCTTTTGTTTTTGAATTTTTATCTTTGCTTTGTGTTTTTGTTGTTCTGTTTCTTTCTTTACTTTTTGATTTTGCTTTATGCAGGCAAAAAAAACCGCACTAAAACTTCACAGAAGTAAAGACATATGTTATCGCATTATTAAGCACATAATCCAATGTCTGTCAAATCAATCATCAATCCCAAGATTAGTTTAAATCAAAATAAATATTTCATCGAATTTCGTAATGTTATTATTTGGCTCTGGGGGAGGGGATTGAGCCCCCTGACTAGCCGCGTAGTTACGCCACTGCTTCCACAAGCTGACAAACCGGCCCTTTTCCAACTGTTTTACCTTTGTATTTAAATTATGCTTGCCACAGCGGGAGAGTGGTTATCGTGTCGGTCTACCAACCCCAAGTTTGCAGGTTCGCTCCTGGCCGTGGTAAGTGATTTTTGAAAGGCGGCAAAAATTACGACACTATGTCATATGATGTTGGCATGTTAAAGAACCCATTTGAATTCAGTAGGCCGTGTTCATAATTGCAAAATTAATCTCGGGAGTTTCCGCAAACACAAAGTTCTTCATTTCTCTACTAGAAAGCACTATAGTGTTCAAGAAGCTTAGATATCTAACCTCCTTGACTTTCATAGTGCTTCAAGGAACAACGAAATTCGACATGCAAGCTACCCTCTGGGTGTCAAATAACAAAGCTTGCACCCGGTACGCGAGGCCATACGATATTATTAATATAACGTCCGTATTAACTACTGAAGCTTTTAGAGATGTCGGGGTGCCGGAATTTTGCCCCAAAGGGGATCTTTATCGTGCCAGCAACGATCCTGAAACCTTGGGAGCAGCAGGCGGGAACGTTACAGCTGAGCCACGCAGCCAGCCGTATTTAAATTAACATGGAAGAAAAAATATGAGGACAACTTTCGTAGTGATGAGTAGGAAGATTCACATTGCTACAGGTTTACCAACCACCAACATGTACCCTCCGCTGCGGAGGGTAGTTGGTAGCATGCTGAGCTTCTATGCCCAAGATCGCGGGTTCAAACCCGGCCGAAGTCGTCTGATTTTTAAGAGCATTAAAATCCTTCAGTATGCCTTCCTTCGGAGGGGAAGTTAAGCCGGCGATCCCATGTCATACATGTATGGCATGCAAAAGAACCTTCCACTAAATGAACTTGTGTGAAGCTAAATTGTAGCTTAGATTTCGTTGTGACGCTCTATCAAATTTCCAACGTTCACCACTAGGTGGAGTGACATCTGGTAGTGAATGTTGGTAGTACTTAAAATTGAACGGACTTGTAGCTCACCCCATAGGTGTCCGCTAAAAGCAGCTACAACCTCTGGTGAGCCGACCATGTCCTCGGACACTCCCGGCACTAAAAGCCATACGCTCAATAAAAATACGCATTTCATAGCAAATGGGCACCAGAATATCCCAAGATCCCCACTACAGACCAACTATGGAATAATTAGACACGTACCTTCCTTCAAATATTTTGGAGAAATTATTGTACCATCTGGATTGGACAGGAAAGCTAATTTAGAAAGAGCTACCAAACTCCAGAAAGGATACCGAATAACATGGAATCACTATAATAAAAGAGTGATGTCACGGCACTGCCAGACAGTTGTTCTTCCGGAAGCATTGTACGCCTCCGAAACTATAATAGGAGCTAACATTCACTTTGTCACTCGAATACAACTTTCGCTAATGACCAAAAAACAAATTTCTCTCAAATTAACATCTTATTGCTTACTTTATGCATTTAAGTACACACATATGGGTTATACAAATGTAACAAGACACTCTAATCAAATCAAACTACAGTAGAAATTCAGTATTAACATACACAATTTTGGACATAGTTGTTATTGACTGAACAGAGAGGACATAATACTTTTTGTTTACATGAACACGGGACATAGGCATCTTTGACTGCACAATATTTTAATAAAGCCTGATCATCTAAAACATTTGGAAACATTGAAATAAGAAGAACATTGAACCGCAATGTTATTTACTCAGATAATATTCTTAACGGCAATTCTTATGAGACTTTACGACACAAATCTACCTTTGGAATCCCACATCATCTTCCAGACAGTCACATAATACTTCCCCTGGAGGTGTATCCATTCTCCTGTACGGTCACATTCCAAATGTATTAATCAGAGGTTTTATTGAACACCACAAGCGATAACCATCATCTACTACCTCGCTGTTCACGCAATGCATGATGGGAGTCAATTCTTACGATGCTAGTGTTCTGATTGGCTGAAGTTGACAAAGTCTTGTTTGAATGAATAGTATACTACTTTCAGAGACCAATGTAGCTAAGACAAAGTCACTTTTGAATGTTTACAGGGTGTTGGGACCTCAGGAATCTCATAAAGTGAAACCAGTACAGAACTCATTTCTTAAAATTTCTGGACAAAGTCTCTTTTGAACGTGAGTTCCATTATCTCTAGGAGGCCACTCTCAAATTGGTCAAATCGAAATCCAGGAACGTAAAATTCTCAGGAAAAAATACGGCCCCGTTTATGTTAATGGTATAGCCAATGGATTAAAAGGAAAACCGCAGACTTGTACACAGTAATCACCGTGCGTAAGAGATGATTGAAATTTTATGGTCACATCTGCAGAATGGACAACACCAGATATGAAAAAAAAAACTGCTTGATATAATTAATTCAAAAAAGGTCAAAATCAGTTGGTTAGAAGAAATCAAACAAGACTTAAAGGAAATAAACATTACAGAAGATAGCATCATGAATCGCAAGGCTTTTGGAACCCGAGTTACAAATCACTCTTTCGCCGAAAAAGCTAAAAAGACCACTGGAAAAAATGGACGGAGGAACGTAAGAAGGGGCATAGCGAGTTCATGAGGAGAAGAAGAGGAAAACACCAACAACCCGAGTCAACAAGTTCAAACGCGCTCCCTGAGTGGGCAAAACGTAGAAATGAAGAAAGAAAGAAAGAAAGAAAGAAAGAAAGAAAGAAAGAAAGATAGATAGATAGAAAGAAAGAAAGAAAGAAAGAAAGAAGGAAGAGAAACAAATAAAATAACTGTCAACATAAAACCTGCGTAACTCTCAATATGAGAGCCTTGTGAGGGATGCTGCCTTTTTAGGAATGCCGGTCCATATTTGCACGGCAACTGGTTTCCCATGAGCTACACACGCATTTGGAGCAACCTACATTACTCCACGGATCCGCCGGCTTTCCGAATGAAACAGAAGATCTGCAATTTCACCAGCCAACAAAATCAGCAATTCTCCATTCTTAGACGTACATTCCAACTACATTGCAACACTCTTGTCCAGGACATTAAGAAGATGCTTTGATCGACAAAGATCTCTCGCTAATGATCAGGTGGCTTATGGCTTTTCAACAATCATGATGATGATGATATGATAATTGTTTAAATAATTCATGTTTTTGGGGCTAATGCCGTGTGTATTTAGATTAGAACCATACGTTTCGGAGAAACCTTGCCTCCTTTTTCAATGGAATCAAACAATGTGGCCAAGGAAAGTATATCAATGAGATTACAAAAATTACAAAAAATATAGATAAATTCCTCGGTTCGTCACCAGAGAGCAGCTGCCAGAAATTACTGTATGGACCATGGTAGAACGGCGGACAGAGTAGTAAGTAAGGAGAAGATAAAGGGGGCGGGGTGAAAATATAGAGACTCCTCGAAGAATGAGGATGTCTAAAAGAAAAGGGGTGAGGGGTGGGGTGTCGGTTAGATGGATATAAGGAAACATACCCCTCCCCCCTTTTTTCTTTTGGACATCCTCATTCTTCGAGGAGTTTCTATATTTTCACCCCACCCCCTTTATCTTCTCCTTACTTCCTACTCTGTCCGCCGTTCTACAGTAATTTCAGGCAGCTGCTCTCTGGTGACGAACCGAGGAATTAATCAATATTTTTTGTAATTTTTGTAATCTCATTGATATACTTTCCTTGGCCACAGTGTTTGATTCCATTGAAAAAGGAGGCAAGGTTTCTCCGAAACGTATGGTTCTAATCTAAATACACACGGCATTAGCCCAAAAAACATGAATTATTTATATAATCCGGGCCGTGAAAGCCTTAATATACACATGATAATCGTTGTTTTAAGGGTTATCGGCCCCTAATGGTTTGGGTGATAGCGAAAATGACAATGGAGTGGAAACCAGAACGATAATTAAGTGAGAAGGAAAATACTCAAGAGTGAAACTACTCACAAAAAGGAGACCGGTAATACTTACAAAAGGGAATTTAGAACAATAATACTCACAAAAGGAATAGATTGAAAAATACGCACAAAATGTAGGTTAAGTTCACAATACGTATAAAATGCAATGTAGAGTCGAAATACTTTACTTACAAAATGCAAGTGAAATTCAAAATACTTACAAAATGCAAATGAGATTGAAAAACGTGCATTTCAGATTCCAAATAATCACAAAATGCAATTGAAATTGAAAATGCTTACAAAATGCAATTTAGATTGGAAACACTCGCAAAATGCAATTTACTGTAGATCGAAAAGACTTACAAAATGCAACGTAAGACTGAAAACACCTACACAATGTAGTGTTGATGCAAAAAATAATAATAGCTAAATGGAATTTAGATAGACGGGGAGACAATTAACAAAAAATAGTGCGGGAATCTTAAAGAGAAGAGGAAATATAATGAAAAGAAAACAAGAGGTATGGCCCCTCGAAGAAGGAATGATCAGGAAAGATGAGACAAGGGCCAATTAAGGCGGGAAACTGAAATACTCCCTAGGCCTCGGATACCCTAATACCGTCGGGGTCAGAAAAGAACAAGAGTTGACCAAGGGAGGTCGACAGGAAGGAAGACGGAGAGGAGCCCGGCTAAAGTAAGTGGAAGCAATGCCGGACTCAGCTTGGGTCCCGTGGTCGCCAACCCACGTCTCACTAGATGTGAGCCCCTGGGGTTTTTTCAACAATCATTCCCAAACTAGAGGGCCTCCGTGACAACTTTCGTTTGTGTAAAAAGCACCCACTCGGCTTTACTGTTATGCAGGCTCAACGCGACACAGTTTTGACAGGGGCTATGGTCTTGTTTAGTTGTTTAAGGCACTTTTAAAGCAAGTTGTCAATATTTGAGTGCAACTTGTCACTGCTGTGGGCAATTCTCCTTCTCTTTTGAATATCCATGTATATAGACCTCCCTCTCTGCTTTACTGTTATGCGGGCTGGAAGTGACAACTCTGACAGAGGTTATCGTCTTGTTTGTTTGAACGCACTTTATAAACAAATAAATACAACCTCTGTCCGAAATCTCCGGTGAATGGGCTATATTACGAACGATTTGTTGGGTTACCTGAAACAGCAGTTACTGTTCTTCGAAGTAATCTTCGTGGATGGTTATGCACTTCTGAGAACGGCTGTACAAGTCTTGGAAACTCCTGGCATAGTCTTCTTTAGGGATAGCCTTCAGTTTGGGTCGTCAAAACTCTAAATTGAAAGCGAGAGAGAAGCGTGAATTTATGCAACCTGTCATGCACACCTGATCGTCGGGTGGCAGTGAGAAGGGTGAATGTTTCGTGGAATGGAATGGTCCTGAAAACCATCGTCACGGGTGACGAGACCTGGTGCCTGAGGTACGACCTCAAAGTATGGACTAGCGGGGTCCAGGGTCGCTGAAAAGCTCCGAAGGGCCAGAGGTTTTCAGACATGTTTGACATCCAAAATAATGGGACGGCCCAACTGAAGAAGACTATGCCTGGAGTTTTCAGGACTTGTAGAGCCGTTCTCAGAAGTGCTTAACCATCCACGGGGATTACTTCCAAGAATACCGTTGACTTTTCTAGAAATGCAAGATTCTACCTGTACTATTGAGACGATTTGGATGATAGCTTGCCACGGCGGGTGAGTGGTTATAGTGTCAGACTACCAACCCCAAGATTGCAGGTTCGCTCCTGGCCATGGTAAGTGATTTTTGAAGGCGACAAAAATCACGACACTCATGTCATACGTTGTTGGCATGTTAAAGAACCCATTTGAATTCAGTAGGCCGTGTTCAATGGCAAAATTAATCTCGGGATTTTCCGCTAACACAAAGTTCCTCCATTCTCTACTTAAAAGCGCTGTAGTGTCAAGGAGTTTAGATATCTAACCTCCTTGACTTTCATAGCGTTCATAGGAACGACGAAATTCGACATGCA
The DNA here is from genome assembly GCA_946902985.2 of Meconema thalassinum. Taxonomy (NCBI): domain Eukaryota; kingdom Metazoa; phylum Arthropoda; class Insecta; order Orthoptera; family Tettigoniidae; genus Meconema; species Meconema thalassinum. The sequence continues at coordinate 295,064,803 of OX336396.1, read as the reverse complement.
AGCTACCCTCTGGGTGTCAATTAACAAAGCTTGCACCAGGCACCCGAGGCCATACGATATTATTATTATTATTATTATTATTATTATTTGGATGATTTTAGTAACTGCACCCCAAGAAATAGTAGGCTATTGTTCTTGTTTTATAAACTTATGTTGTCATAGTTATACAATTATTTCTATTTTATTCTTTTTAAAACCTTACTCATTATCAGCATGACTTTTGCGTCAGGCTGTACTGTAACTAATTTACCAAGAGGACAACTGCGACAGAAAAGTGCAGCTTCCAGTATTTGACTGTACATCACAAAGTAATTTAGTTATTTCCTTGAAGATTTCCTGAAATGTAAATCAAACTTCTGCTATTATATGTAGCGGGTTTCAGTTTGCTGTAGCTTGCGGTTGTCAAACAAACTGTAGCAATTTTCATACAAAGGCTTAGCTATTGTTTATAATAATTGTTATCATCATGTATGATTTCCTCAGAAACTACTGGACAAACATTGAAAAGATTTTACACACATATTGTTGTGAGGGATCTTGATGATGATGATGATAATTGTTGTTTTAAAGGGCCTAACATCTAGGTTATCGGCCCCTAATGGTCTGGGTGATAGTGAAAGAAGAGATGAGAATGAAAACTATAACTAATACTAACTACAAACTTACATATTAGAAGAAGAAATGGTAAACAAATAAAGGATAAGGCAAATAAAAGACAGGAAGAAAAGAAATGCCATCAACCCTCGAAGAATGAGGATTGAGGGACTTGGAAGGAAGGAGAGCCATGAAAGGAAAGAGAAATAGGAAAGGGCCCGCCCCAAAGTCAGTGGAAAAAGGGGAAAAAAAGGACCCAGCTCAGGAATTCCTCGGGATCTGCAACTCTCGAACTAACCAGCCGTAAGCCCCAAGGTGCACCAGAAGTGATGGGGCTACACATACCCTGCCTCCGTGTGGGCCTTGAGCAGAAGGCAGGAGATAACATGGAAATAAAAAAAGGCTGACCCCCATGAGGGTTTCAGGGCATCAGAAAAGATGAGACAAGGGCCAATTAAGGCGGGAAAGTGAAAGACTCCCTGGGCCTCCGATACCCTAATACCGTCGGGGTCGGAAGAGAACAAGTGTTGACCAAGAGAGGTCGACAGGAAAGAAGACGGAGAGGAGCCCGGTACAATTAAGTGAAAGCAATGCCGGACTCAGCTGGCGTCCCGTGGTCGTCAAGCCACTTCCCACTAGATGTGAGCCCCTGGGGAGGGGGGATCTTGATCCTCCGTTTGTTTACAACTGAAGAAGAAAATATTTTTGCGAATCAATTTCATTCTTAAATTTTGAGTAAAAATATTTATACTCAACAATTTTTCTAAGTTTATGCCGTGTCTTGTGCGGGTTTCGCCTATGAACAACACCTAGATAGGCTCATCAGCGGGCTTGGTGTCCGTGCCCGGTTGTTGAAAACCAGACTTGACAAAGTTATCTGAATAATTTTACTACCACACATACAAAATATAGGTTTCTTTAACCCTTGATATGGTAAACATATTTTTTACTTTCATGTCTACTGTATTTACATTTTAATGTATTTATTTTATTATTATTATTATTATTAATGTTATTTTTGGTTTATCTCATTTTAATGTTTATATATTTATTGTAAATTTTAATTCATGTTCTTATATATTTAATTTTGATATTCTTTAATTAATTTTTACAATTATTTTCATAGTTTTTTTATAGTTACCGGTTTGTTTATTATTTAAATATTTATGCTTCTTTTCTTCTTTTTCTTCTTCTTTCGTTTTACCCTCATTGGGGTACGTTGAATCAATCATTTCCCTGTACGCTGTTCTTTCCGTAGAGCCCAGTACTTCTTCAGTCTTTCCGATGATCTTTTCCTCTCTTCTTCCGAGATAATGGGTTTGGATTTTAGTGTAGCTCTGTCTTCGAACCTTATATTATCGTCTTTAGTAATTAATTTGGCTGTTCGATTGAGTAATGACGTTTCCGTCATTTTCAATTCTACTAGGTGTTTTTCAATTTCTTCAAACCAGTTGGGTTTTGTTTTACGATCACCGAAAAAGTCAAAGATTTGTTTCGTTAATCTATTAGAATCCATTCTCAGAAGATGACCGTAAAAATATATCCTCCTTTTTCGCATGGTATCTGAGAGTTTTTCAATTTTCTGGTAGAGAGTTTCATTCTTAAAGTATTTCTGCTGCGTGCAGTACTCCTGGATTAAGCACTGTCTTGTGATGTTTAATTTTGGACCCCCTTGAAAGGGATTTTTTATTATTGTAATTTTATTTTTTATGTTTATTTCTATATTTATATTTCATTTTTACACTTTAATTGTTAATGTTTTTAGTTTAATTGTTTTAAAATTATATCCAGCATAAAGTAGATACGTATATAATATTTGATTTGTAGAAATACTAGCACTTCGAAATGTGGCTGAAAGATCCAACTATCAGCATCTTTGAAAGCATAAACTGTCCTTATGACAGGTGGTTAATGTAGAGACCACTATCCCATAAAGATGCGAAGTTACATCAAGATTGACCCAATGGGTGTTGATTTACCCTAAATCAGAATAAAGTAATGTATTTTGAAAGTCAACCAAAATATGTCACTCACATGCAGGTCGGGAAGTCACGGTTAGCGTCACAACTCACCTGCAACACACAAGAAAAAAGTGCATTAGAACAGTGCACAGCAGCAACAACAACAACAAATATAACTCCCTTTCAACTGGTGTGACCGTTGTCAAATCTATTTGATTAAGCCATGATGGAACCTCCAATTTACCGTTATAGATTTATCTAAAATAAACTGGATTCTCGTGACCGCAATTATATCTGGTTGGTTGGTTTGGTTCCTTAGTTTAGGGGCTGCGACAACGCGGTACTTTGGGTGTGTGCAGACTGTCAGATAACCGGTGTTAATTGTGATGACTGTATTAGTGTGTGATATCTGTTTTAATTCAAGTAAGGACTGCAGACGATAATTTCAAGTAGTTCCTACTTTCGCTACCAAATGCTACCGTCCACGACACCTAACTCTGAACTTCGCTACTACTAGATGCCATCGCAACCAGCGCCCAGTGACAAACGTTGGAACTTAAGAGCATTAATGAAACCTAACCTGCAAATTTTGGCTTTACACAAGTGTAGTTAGTAAACGGTTCTTTTTCATGCCATAAATCTCTGACATGGGACCGCCGGCTTTACTTCCCCTCCGAAGGAAGGCATACTGAAGGATTTTTAACGCTCTTAAAAAATCGGAAGTCTTCGGCCGGGTTTGAATTATCTCTGGAATTTTCATATTGTACAAATGAGACATAACAAGTCCAGGACTCGAACTTTGCATCTGAATGTTGTGTAGAATAGCCTCTATTTGTCAAGAAAGTTACTCAATCGTTTTCCAAGGATACACCTTTTGATGACATTCTCTGACGGATCGTAGGACTTGATCCACGTAGCCTACTGTTCCGTGATGCTGCCTAGAAATCAAACGGGAATAACAAATACTGTATAGCAAATTATTAGATTCGGACGTCAACAGCAATTCCCAGACTCTGGTAGGATTTAACGCATAGTCGCACAAACCGCTGTAATTCTCTATGAATGCTACACATCAAAGGCATTAAGAGGTTTACGCTCAGCAAAGTGACCGAAGATGACGATGTAAACCACCAGCTAAAAGAATACCTCGACCATCATTCGTTTATTAATGTATTAATTTATTTATTGATGGTACAAGCAGGCCTCGGTGTGCGCCCCAATAACACTGCGCCTGCACAGTGAAATACAGTTCCATTGTGGTGTTTGAAGCCATTTTTCAGTGTTGCCAGTAAACAAAAGTTTGATGCTTTTCAGACGAGTGAAGACAGTGACCAAGTTAACTGTTCTCACCAGGACCGTGCAAGACTCAACCAGATAAGTAGCCTGTACAATACAATCTGAATTAACCATTTACAACAACCACATATTCACTCCAAACAAGCAAATTTGGAGGTCATCACCACTTTGAGGACGTGCCCCAAGACTCAAGTTGTTAACTACTGGCTAGCTGCTAGCAACTATGTGCTATGCACTACGGAGATTTGGGACATGTCTGCTTGATTCATGGCCTCCTTAATAGACTTGTGTTCAGCAACGCACAAGGTTTACATTGCAGTGCCAAACATCTATAAATTCTTTGTATTAGTCGACAATCTAGTATGCACTTTCGTTCACTAGCTATTACAGACTTGATTGTTATGTGCTAAGCAGTATTGGATCACGACTTGAGACGTCACATCCGGAATATTAGAAGACTATCTAGTTCACTACGGCTGAAATTGTACTATTGGGACACAGCCTCAGTATCTCAACAAAACATCACATAGACCACAACTATTATTGACGAGTTTCATTATCTCAACTAATACTGCAACTAAATAAGTTTATATATTGTAAATATTTTCAGACATAGATTTTATAGCTGAAGTGTAATGGATCTGATGATGATCGCTTGACGATCGAAATTGGTCATACAAGTATATTTATTAATCTCATGTTTTTTTTTCAGGATTAGAGAATTTGGGCACAATCGTGTTGACCGACTGAAAAGTAACAAACTTTTTATTTCCACATTATTAAGTAGTTATATCTAAATGCAATTCTTATCGCTAGGAAGTTCACACAGATGTCTAAATGGATAGTAGTAAAATGCTAAATATGAATTGAAATTAAAATCCACAGCCTGCTTCCAGTCTCCGACCGGGTCAGGAATGGAATGAATGAAGCCCCCATCTAGCGGCGAGGATATGAAATGTGCCGGCTGCCGAAGCCTGTCGCACTCCTCTGGGGCAATGATTAAATGAATAACAGATGAAATGAAATGATAGTGGAGAGTGTTGCTGGAATGAAATTTTGACAGGGAAAACCGGAGTACCCGGAGAAAAACCTGTCTGCCTCCGTTTTGTCCAGCACAGATCTCACATCGAGTGACCGGGATTTGAACCACGGATCCAGCGGTGAGAGGCCGACGTGTTGCCGCCTAAGCCACGGAGACCTGCTAAATATGAATATAGGCTAATATAACACCTAAATCTAAATTTGATCTAATGTCAAATATAAACACATGTTTCGAAATTAATCATTACATAGAAAACTAAAAGCACCTAAGTGTAACTTTCACAACTAGGGAAGGGCTTATCCCCATATAGTGTATACATTTCTAGATAGTTCATTCACAAGTGCAAGACACTACAAATGTGTCTTACACAGGTGACGCCTGTTTTACTGGAGAATGTGCGCTATTCGTCAACTATAGTCATAAGATATTATATTATAGTCACGACTGTGCATTGATTAATTTTAGTTGTTCAATTTAATTAAGTTGCACTGTAGTCTAATCTTGTAAAGCCATTGGTCGCTATTACGCTTAGGTTAAATGACTGACTGGGCGAACATTACTGCTTCTTCTACAAGCAAAGGGGTCTGGGGCGTACGGCCCAGGTTAGGTTTGTGGCAACCCTTATAAATACGAAGCAAAAACATTAACTATTTGCGAAATATATTGGTTATACAAATTAACAGGCGTCTTAGTATAACCATGACGAATAGAAATAAATAGTGTTCTCACTCACCGAGTTCAACCGCGCCCCGCTCGGCTAGCGCTAGCGGCGCTGATCCCCAACGCTACACAGTCAGCTGTTCAATAGTGGGATACGCGCTGGGCTACGTAAACCTCTTTACGAAGGCTGCGGTTACGCTGATTACAACAAATTGTGTGTTTAGACTTATGAATAATACTGTCAAAAAGTTAGTATTAATATTCTCTGTCCCCATGTAGAACTATCGTTTAAAACCCTCCGTTAGTCGCGCATTGGTCTGACAGCTCCATGGTTCGTTATATTAGTTTTAATATCAAGCCAACAGTTCAAGTTATGATCTTATCGTCTCGTGACATCTTAAACCAAACCTTAGTAAGCATTTTTCTGGAGTTGTGAAATAGCGTGCCTAAAAATAACTTTAACACGTGTAATATTTTGTCAGTGTGAGGTTCATAGTACCAGCGCTCCCAATGATGTTACATTCTGTCAGTGAGTGGCAGGTGTGCTGTTATACCGATTATTTGGCTTAGTATGTTGCCTTAGTTAATATCAGTAAGGAGACTGCGCCTTACGAAAACCTAAGGATGCAGATGAAGCGTGTCACCTTCTGCTGAAAGATAACGAATAGCTAGTTCATGATTCAGTAATTTCAAAGGAATTTGTGACTCTGAAACTGAAGACAAAGTTGAAACAAGATCCGAAGATCAGGAGGACGGTAACGGAAGCGAAGAAATGGATGACCGTTTATTTTATTGGCAGGTTGGCCATTATTATATGTCCGACTCATTCTTGGCCACATGGCTATCACCACGGAAGTCCGGGTTCGATTCCCAGCTCTGCCAATAAATTTAATACTGGTCTGAGGGCTGGAACGGTGTTCACTCAGCCTCGTGAGGCAAAAATGTTAAGAGGCGCGTTCGATTCCTACCTCAGCTATCCTGGAAGTGGATTTCCGTGGTTTCCCACTTCTCCTCCAGGCAAATGCCGGGATGGTACCTAACTGAAGGACACGGCCGCTACCTACCCAAATCCGACCTCAATTCCAAATACACACGCTACTACAGACATCATAATGACACAGGTTATCAGACGAATTCTAAACAAACCCAAACACAAGGGGCTACGTGACCACGATGTCGTTAAGTCCCTAAAGAATCAACAACTATTATTATTTTAGGCCTATTATTATTAAGACGGATTTTTTTCGTTTTAGGTAAGGATGGCACGAAATAGAACAAGTAACCATGGAAAGCTGCCTTCAGTCCGTATCGTACTGGGCCGGCTTTAGTGATTTTACATCAGTGGATAGATATTTCGGTAAATTTAGAAAAATGTGAGGTACTAATCCTGGTTTTAATTTCCACTTCACGCGAGGAATTTCCACGTTCTCATAGTTCACTACGAAACCGTCCGCCTTTTTAATAATTAAATCTTCCGAAAAACGCTCGTCACAGATTCTATTTTTGATCGACAATTGCTTATCTTTCCACGGAATAACTCTCGCCCATTTCGCCAACAGATGTGTTCCTTTTGGCGGTGTGAAAAAATGTCTACCATCAGATTTTCTTCGTAACCCGATTTACTTCCAGGAACAAAACATCACGACATTTTTCCGAAACAACAGAAAAGTTAGTTGTTTGCACACACAAAGCACTGCACAGACATTCGTAAACTATTACAAAGAAACAATTTCCCTCGAATAATATGACTTCTCGCGCACAGGATATTACAGTACTAACCTCGTGGGTTACTGTCACACGTGCTTATGGTTCAGCGCGACTTCCGCGCCACACACTGGCTGGACCATGAACTACAATGCTTAAGTAGCGGAGTGATGACACTGTTTATTTCTATTCGTCATGGTATAACTTTAAACATAAGCCTTATTTACATGATGATGATAATAATTGTTCTTTTAAGGGGCCTAACATCAAGGTTATCGGCCCCTGGGTGATAGCGAAAATTACAATAAAATGGAAACCAAAACGAAAATGAAGCTGGACTGAAAATACTTACAAAATGGAACTCAGATTGAAATGGCTCACAAAATGTAGTTTAGGTTCAAAATGCAATGTAGATTCGAAATGCTCAAACAAAATGCAATTGAAATTCAAAATACCTACAAAATGCAATTGAAATTCAAAATACCTACAAAATGCAATGTAGATTGAAACTAATTACAAAATGGGGTTGAGATTTAAAAATAAAACTCACAAAACGTAATTTAGGGACACCGGGAGCCAATTCATAAAAACAGGGCGGGAATCTTAAAAGAGAAAAGAAACTATAATGAAAAGAAATAGAAGGCTGATCCCTCGAAGAAGGAGGGATCAGGAAAGATGAGACAAGGGCCAATTAAGACGGGAAAGTGAAAGACTCCCTAGGCCTCGGATACCCTAATACCGTCGGGGTCGGAAAAGAACAAGAGTTGACCAAGAGAGGTCGACAGTAAAGAAGACGGAGAGGAGCCCGCCACAAGTAAGTGGAAGTAATGCCGGAATCAGCTGGTGTCCCGTGGTCGCCGACCCACGTCCCACTAGATGTGAGCCCCTGGGGGCGGGGAGGAGGGCATTCATCAATACATGGCAAACAGACCATAAGCCTTATTAACACATAATTTAACATGTATGCTTATCCTGGCAGGAAGACATACATACATGTTTTCGAAAAAGTAGCGAATTGGTGCACCAAAGGTGCTCCTTATGCCCCCTAATTTAAGTAATTTTTAGCCTACTTTACACATTTTGCAAAAATTAGGAAAAAGTAGACTTATGAGATCGATCCGGGAAAATGTGTGTATATCTGTCCGTCCGTCCTTCTGTCCGTCTGTCTGTCTGTCTGTCTGTCTGTCTGTGTGTCTGTGTGTCGTTCCCCACCCATCAACTCCTAAACGGCTGCAGAAATTGACACCAAATTTAGTATGAATAAAGATGTATACAGGAATATCTCAAGCCCATATTTGAAAATGATGTCAGTGCTACCAACTGCTGAAAAAACGCACTAGAAATTTGAGCTCCATGTTGGATATCATGGAAGGTATGCATGGGAGCTATTCCAAAATTGGCACACACGTAGATAATACTATTTCAGTTTAATTTCCAGGAGGCCATATATGACAGTGTTGCCAAAATAATTTTAAGCCTTCTGATAGGTCCAATCTTTAAATGCATATAACTTCTTCACTCTCAATTGGATTTCAACCAAATTTTGTATGCAATGTGTGTTCATAAACAGATATGACTGAGCGTATTCTTAAGAGCCACCAGGGCTGCCAACTGTTAGTAATTGCTCTCTACCTTTATTTTTTTATCCAAATACCAATATATCAGAAAGCATGCAAGCCGACAGCTTTAAACTATGCACACGTATAGTACCTGGCATTCTAGATTAATTTGGAGTAATTAATATAAGTCAGTGCTGCCAACATGATTCTATGCCTGCCGATAGCTCCAATTGTAAAATACATGTAACTTCTATACTAACATATGGATTTCATCCAAAATTGGCACAACAAGATATTATAATATTTCAGATTATTTCTGACCAGCACACGCATGACGTTGTTGCCAACATGCTTTTACGCGTGCTGATAGATCCAATGTCTAACTGCATGTAACATACATTGGACTTCAACCAAATTTTTTATTCTGTACCTTAAGAGATGGAACTAAGAATATATTCAGTCACCAGGGCTGCCAACTGTAGTGCTTTATTAGGCTACCTTATACCAGGTATATTTCGAACTAATTAGACAATTCGATATTACCAACTTAATTTCGTCATTATTCTAGATAGGTTCATATACTGCAGATTAATCATTTGCATGAATCTTAATTTAAAGAAAAGTAGGCTCCTTAGTTCGTCACGGATTTGCTTGTTGTTCATGTGATAATTTATATTGGTGTCTTATTTTATGTGTATACTGCACCTAGCTAATAAATATAGTATTAGCTTCAGGTATAAGTATGTGATTTGTTACCTGGAAGGAAGTGTGTGGGCTAGGATTAACGTCTCGGGTTTACTTTTCACCATTGCCTTCCCACAGTGAATGGACATATGCGTCATTATTAAGACCGTCGCATCGTTTAAATCCTTACTGCCGTCCATGACGTCATGGATAACACCCATTTTGTTTCTAAGGGAATTTTGTAGAGTAAATTATCGCGATCTATACTACTTCCCAACGATCAATATGAAATCATTCTAAAAGTCATTATTAGCAATAGTTTGACTTCTCAACACCTACACTGTATTGAGCGTATCATACGTGCTTCCTGAAGCAGACTGCTTCTTCTTTGTGCCGCTTGGTAGCGTTGGCTTTCTCCGTGACATTCTCTTAACTACTGGTGCACTAAATGAACTTTCAGGAGAAACAAAAAAGTGGAGAAAAGCATCAGGACTCTTGCAGGCAAGAGCAGAAGTAAATTGGGGGAATATGTTGGGGATCCAGCTGCCAGGATAATCCAAGCCACTACAGAGCTATTTCCATCAACGATATTTGCTCAGTGTTGAATAAGATTCAAACTTCATGGACATTGTGGAAATCTTACCCCTTTAACCGCAGACACTGGATATCAGAACTTGCTGTAGCTCGAACTATTTAAAACATTCATTAGCCTATTTTCATTTATGAAAAAAAAAAGGCTTATGACATCACCTTTTGTCCGTGTGTGTGTATGTGTGTGTGCGTATCGTATGTCTGTGAGCCCCCCACCATTTATAAAATCTACACAGCCAAAGCAATTTCAATGAAACTCGGTAAGTGCATATTACTACCAGGTCTGACCTCGACCATGCCTTTAAAATTTTAATACGTTTCACCAATCCAACATGGCGGCCGCACGAAATATTTCACTTGGTTTTATAATTACCGCAACAGCAACGGATATCACCCTGAAATTGTGTACGGTGATAAAGGGCACTACTAGAAGGTCATCTATGTGACTTTCATAAACCTGTTAAGTACAAAACGAACATGGCGGCCAAGCGAAATTGAAACATCTAATAAGACTTTTCTCGCGACTTAACCATCTGAGCGCAGTAAAATACGGTACAGTAAATTATCATACACATCGTAATGGATTGACATTAATTTAGTTCAATTGTTTACATAATATCAAGATGGCGGCTGTGCAAAGTTTTAAAATTACGTTTTTATGTCTTGTGTCCTAATCATGTGATCGGAGTGAAAGTTTGAATAATAAACCTACGCAAAAACCCTCATCTAATAGTACATAACTCTATGGCCTATATATCCAAACATGGCAACCATGCGACGAATTTGGACGGTTCTCAATATCTACGAATCTATTACAGCAATCAAACTGAAAATTTGTATGTTGATAATACTGTAAATAATATCGTATGGCCTCGGTGCCGGGTGCAAGCTTTGTTATTTGACACCCAGAGGGCAGCTCGCATGTCGAATTTTGTTGTTCCTTGAGGCACTATGAAAGTCAAGGAGGTAAGATATGTAAGCTCCTTGACACTATAGCGCTTTCTAGTAGGGAAATGAGGAACTTTGTGTTTGCGGAAAATCCCGAGATTAATTTTGCCACTATGAACACGGCCTACTGAATTCATATGGGTTATTTGACATGCCAATATCGTAGGACATGCGTGTCGTCTTTTTTGCCGCCTTTCAAAAATCACCACGGCCAGGAGCATGTTGGTAGACCGACACGATAACCACTCACCCACCGTGGCAAGCTGTATTTTGATACAGGCTATTAACATTAGTTCAACTATGGTTCATTCAATAACCTGGTGAGCACAAAACCAACATGGCGGCGACGTGAAATTTAAATATTTAAATGGACTATTCTCGCGACTTTTCATCCGAGCGCTGTGAAACTTGGCTCGGTATATCTTCATACAAGCCTTAATGTACTGACGTCTAGTTTAATGGAAGTTTATGACAACTTAAAAATGGCGACTGTGCAAGACCAATAGGATATATGAAAATAGGTTCTTTAGTTCTTCACGAAACAAATTCCTAGAAGTGGTTTTCCTAATTTCATTTTGGAAATAAGGATAAGGTTTCTTTGACCGCAAGTGTAACCCTCAAATGATTCTTAGGCCATTAACAATTTAATTTTCCCAAGGGCCACAGATTAATTTTACGATTATTTAAGGTACTCTGATGGCCTGTCTGCCATTTCTTTATGAATGCAGTACATTTGCATTTGTTGGCACAGGCTAGAGTAAAATGTGGCTTTTCACCGATGTCTCAGTCCCACTCATGACTGTGATTATATGGAAGCTACTGAGGTATGGGTGGTGCTTAGTAATGCCATTCAGGGCACAGTGAGTGCCTGTGGATGTTGTGAAAGGTTCTACTCATAGGATTAGTACTGCTGTTCTGACTATGTGAGGAAAGCAATGGCAAACTACCTCACTTCGCCTCAATATAGCACTGCCTTGGGTTTTTGTGAGTATCTACCCACATAACCTAACAGCGGTACTTCAGCCTTCGGGCTGACTACCTAACAGATAGGCAAATGCCGAGATGGTTCGTAACTGAAGGCCACGGCCGTTCCCTTCCCAATCCTTACTTGACTTACTAATACATAACTTTTAGAAGGCTTCAGTGGCGTAGTCGGTAGCATGCTGAGCTTCTATGCCCACGATTGCGGGTTCAATCCCGGCCAAAGTCGTCAGATTTTTTAAGAGCGTCAAAAATTCCTCAGTATGCCTTCCTTCGAAGGGGAAGTAAAGCCGGTGGGCCCATGTCATAGATTTATGGCACGTAAAAGAACCTTGTACTAACTACATCTGTGTGAATCTAAATTTGTAGGCCGATAACCTAGATGTTAGGCCCCTTAAAACAACAACAACAACATCTAAATTTGTAGGTTAGATTTGATTAACGCTCATCGCCAGGTGCCGGTTGCGGTGGCATCTAGTAGCCAAGTTCACAGCTAGGTGTTTTTGATGGCAGTATTTGGTAGCAAAAGTAGCAACTACTTGAAATTGATCGTCTGCAGTCCTTACCTGAATCACAGATAACACGTACTAATACAGCCATCACATTTATCACCGGAGATTGTACACAAGGACGTGCAGGAGGACCATGGTGAATATTAACACAGTGATACAGATTCTCAATGTTGAGCTCGTATTCCCTCCACTGCTATAGAATCAAAGTATCACTAATCAAATCTTCCGCAAGGTTGCCGAGGACTGGGTCTAATGCAGGGATGTCAAAGATACGGCCCGCGATCGCAATGTGTGATAGACAGAAGAATCATGACTTCACTCGATTCCTCTACGGAAGATTTAAAATGCGCACACTACAACATTTATACGTAATTTCAAGGGCAGCGCGTGCCTAGACAAGTGAGAGAGGTAGACAGTAACGCCATCTCTTAGCAACAAGCGGAAATACCACGAAGGCTAGAATCTTCCACGCGCTTCGAGTCTAGACTAGAACCTTCCTTATTGATATAAAAGGAGTGCGTCGGCACGACGTAGGTCAGTTGAGTCGAGTAATCGAAGCGATACGGTCGGAGAAAGATTTTAGTTAATTTAGTTGTACTGCGACATAGTGATTGTGAAGGTATTGTGCATTTGTTTGGGTCGTGCGCATGCGATATCCATAATTGTTGTGTCGAGTTCCATAATTGTTACGATTTTGGCATAATGTCACAAAAACGTAAAGTTGATAGTGAGTGCAGAGTTTTTCAGTCTAAATGGGAAATTGCATATTTTTTCATAGAATGGAAAGGTAAACCACTGTGTTTGATTTGCAATCAAACAGTTGCTGTTTGTAAGGAGTTTAACTTGAAGAGACACTATGATACGAATCATAAATCAAAATTCGATTGTTACACTGAAAAAATAAGAATGGACACATTGTCATCTTTAAAATCTAAACTTCAAGGTCAACAATCGATGTTTACTAATGCTAATACTGAGAGCGAAGATGCCCTGAAATCAAGTTTTACTATTGCATTAGAAATCGCGAAGAGATCAAAACCTTTCACTGATGGTGAATTTATTAAAGACTGCATGTTGAAAGTGGCCGATGTTTCATTTCCATTTCAAAAGTCAATAATTAAAAATATTTCGCTGTCAAGAAACACTGTTGCTTCAAGAATAAATGATTTATCTCAAAATTTGGTTCTTCAACTGAAGCAGAAAATTAAGGAATTTACAAACTTTTCACTGGCTGTTGACGAGAGCACTGATACTGAGGATACAGCTCAACTTGCTGTTTTTATACGAGGTATTAACAGTAACTTTGAAATAACTGAAGAACTATTAAAGTGCGTCCCATTGACAGGTACTACAAGAGCAAATGATATTTATTCTGCAATTGAGCATTTGATAGCAGAATATAAACTCGACTGGAATATACTTAGCCGCACAACTACAGATGGCGCTCCTGCCATGGCTGGCAGACATTCGGGCGTTGTAACTAAGTTAAAACAGAAAACATCAGGGAATTTTGTGGGATTTCACTGTATAATTCGTCAGGAATCATTGGCATCAAAACATTTAGAAATGGACCATGTCATGCAACCTATAATTAAAATAGTAAATTTTATAAGGAGCAGAGGACTAAATCACCGACAGTTCCGGCAGTTTTTACAAGATTTGGACGAAAAGTTTTCTGATGTCCCTTATTTCACCGAAGTTCGTTGGCTCAGTCGAGGAGTAGTTTTAGGAAGATTTTTTGCATTACGTGACCCTAATTCTGCAATTGAGCATTTGATAGCAGAATATAAACTCGACAGGAATATACTTAGCCGCACAACTACAGATGGCGCTCCTGCCATGGCTGGCAGACATTCGGGCGTTGTAACTAAGTTAAAACAGAAAACATCAGGGAATTTTGTGGGATTTCACTGTATAATTCATCAGGAATTATTGGCATCAAAACATTTAAAAATGGACCATGTCATGCAACCTATAATTAAAATAGTAAATTTTATAAGGAGCAGAGGACTAAATCACCGACAGTTCAGGCAGTTTTTACAAGATTTGGACGAAAGGTTTTCTGATGTCCCTTATTTCACCGAAGTTCGTTGGCTCAGTCGAGGAGTAGTTTTAGAAAGATTTTTTGCATTACGTGACCCTATTCAAGCTTTCATGTTAGAAAAAGGCAACCCAATTGATTATGACAATGACTGGTGGGTTGATTGTGCCTTTTTAGTAGATGTGAATAAACACTTGACTGATCTGAATGTAAAGTTACAGGGTAAAAATCTGATTGTCACTCAAATGTATTCATGTATTCAAGCCTTTGAAACAAAGTTGAGGCTGTGGGAAAATCAGGTAAAAAATCAAACTTTGGATCATTTCCCTCATTTAAAATCATTTGGCACGGTGAACCAAAATAAATTGGATCAATATTCTCAACTTCTGCAAAATCTGATCACGGAATTCAACAATCGTTTTGAAGACTTCCACAAAATGAATGAAATGGAATTCCCAATTTTCAACAATCCATTCAATTTTGAATCTTCACAGGCACCAGTTCATTTGCAAATGGAGTTTATAGATCTTCAATCATACAGTATTTTGAAAGAAAATTTTAAAGAGGTTAACGCTCTTACATTTTATACAAAATATTTCAAGAGTTTGGATAACTACCCGCAATTAAAAAAGCATGCAGCACGCATTCTGTGCATGTTTGGTAGCACCTATTTATGTGAGCAGATGTTTTCCGTCATGAAAATAAATAAGAACAAACATCGCACAAGACTTACGAATGAACATCTCCAATCAATTCTTAAAATAATTACAACGAATATGATACCTGACATCAATGAGCTTGTCAAAAACAAGAGAAGTCAGGTATCTAGATCCTCGAGCTCAAAATAATTGCCCTCTTTTATAACTTTGATATGATTTTTAACAACCGTATATTATATCATACTAATATATAAAAATGAGATGGTGTGTGTCTGTCTGTCTGTCTGTCTGTTACTCAATAACGCAAGAACCACTGGTCCGATTTAAATGAAATTTTGCATGGATGTAGCTGATTTACCATGTTTACATATAGGATACTTTTAATTTCGATATTTTGTACTATTCAAAAATGGCGACCATTTTAGTGACGTCACTACACCTTTTGGTTTCAAAATTTCATAATTCCATATCAAATAAAAAGAGAACGCTAAGAAATAGCAAACTTTCGATGGCACGTACGAGCTTCAAAATTTAATTTCCTATCCGAAAGGTCCTTATCACTTTTCGTGTATCTCCAACGGCTAGCGAGTAAAACCCACATATGTGACGTCACTACACCCTTTAGTATCAAAATTTCATATTTCCATTTCAAATAAAAAGAGAACGCTAAGAAATAGCAAACCTTTGATGCATACACGAGATTTAACATTTAATTTTCTATCCAAAAGGTCCTAATCACTATTCGTGTATCTCCAACGGTTAGCGAGTAAAACCTAAATTTGTGCAATAAAACACGGTCAACACCGAGTGGTGCAGTATATCTCTACATACATAAAAATTGAAGTGTGTATGTTTTTTTCGCAATTCCTACGATAATTTGAGTTATTTACGCGTTTCGGACTGTTTTATTATGGATGCGAGGGAAAATATTTTTTTGGTCTGTCTGTCTGTCTGTCTGTCTGTTCGTTTGTTTGTCTGTGGACAACTTTGTTCCCTTATAACTCGAGAACGGCTGGGTGTATCAACGTAAAATTTGGTACAGATATCCATCAGAGGCACGACACTAATCATTGATGTAACCCTTCTCCGTATCTCTCATAAAAGAGGGCCTACCCCCTTAAAATACATGCTGAAATAGGAGTAGAAGGACGAGACAAATATCATTTTCAGCCCCTCAATGTGAGAGACAAAACTCGGGGGCCCCACAGGGTCCCCGAAATCCACATTTTAAGGCCCTACAACCAACCGTTTTTGAGATATTCCCAGAAAACTAAATTCATTTAATAAACTAATGAACGAATACAAGCCGGTAACCATGGCAGCAGATTCTCAGAGGTCCATCTATTGCTGTAAGACGCAATGCAATTCCATTAATTACATTGGTGCGAATGTTTGCAAACGGCTAGATGGTTATCACGGAACCAAATTAAGCTGTAAAATTCATCAATACGTATAATGGGCTTAAGGGGGTCAAGGGGTACACTAGAATTTTTTCACGCGATTTACACCTGCGGGTGTGGTACGGCAGGTCTATTATATTCCTATCCCTATATTATATTATTATTATTATATTACGGCGTGCAACGAGGAGACAAGGCCCCTCGGTGCCAGAAACAAAACTTGGGGGCCCCGAAAACTACATTATATGGCTTTAAAACCAACAGTATCTGAAATAGTCCCAGAAAACTAATTTAATTTAATTTAACAATCTAATGAAGGAATGGAAATCGGTAACCATGACAACATTATCTCAAGGGGTGGCATCCAACTTTCCATCTATTTCTGTAAGAAGCAATGTCACTCCATTTATACCTTGCCACGGTGGGTGAGTGGATAGCGTGTCGGTCTACTAACCCCAAGAGTGCAGGTTCACTCCTGGCCGTGGTAAGTGATTTTTGAAAGGCGGCAAAAATACGACTCGCATGTCATACGATGGTGGCATGTCAAAGAACCCATTTGAATTCAGTAGGCCGTGTTCATAATGGCAAAATTAATCTCATGAGTTTCCGCCAACACAAAGTTCCTCATTTCTCTACTAGAAAGCGCTATAGTGTTCAAGGAGCTTAGATATCTACCCTCCTTGACTTTCATAGTGATTCAAGGAACAACGAAATTTCGACGTGCAAGCTACCCTCTGGGTGTCAAATTACGAAGCTTGCACCCGGCACCCGAGGCCGTAGGATATTATTATTAGGCTATTCCATTTATTACATTTCTGTGAAAGTTTGCAAATGGCTATAAGGTTATCACGGAACCAACGTAGACTGTATAATTCGTCAATGCAATTAAGGGGGTCAAGGGGTAACCTAGAATTTTTTCATGCAATTTCACGGTGATATATAGTACAGAAAGTCTATTATATCTCCAAACAGCAACATTATTTTCAAAAATTCCTGAATTGAATTAGCATTTTTTGCGACTTTTAGGAATTTGGGCCATTTGAGGCTAAAGAACCTGAATTTTCATGCACCACAAGCCTTTATAATTTATGAAAGAGGTCTTCCTGTGTATGAGGACCTAACACAACGTAGAGGGTAATTTTTTATGTGAGGTGTATTGAGTTTCGTCTACAAGGCTTTCAAATCTATTTCACGTCAGGAAGTACAAGTTAGGTGAATTTAGTTTGAGAGCACATTTTAACTAATCATTTTTTTTTGTCGACATACGGGTTCATCGTAAGGATGATTTGTTTGATACTGTATGGTACATATACCCATATTTGGATATCTGGGTGATATGTTGCAGACAATAGAATTGTCTGTCTGTCTTTCTGTGTATCTTTATGTACGCCTATAAATCGTGTTCGGATGCTTGGTGCATCGTAAAATTAGGTATGGTAAACATGGGTCAATACACGAATCATTTATAAAACTCTTCACCGTACTTTTCATACAGTAGAAGGGTGGATATAGGGAAAAACTTCTCAAAATGCATGCTAAAATAGGCGAAATATAAAAATTATCCTAGAAGGACGATCAAAGCATATGTTGCGCTTCTCATTGTGAGACACAAAATTCGCGAGTCTATAAGGGATCTCCGAAAACTACATTTTAAGGCCCTTAAATTAACAGTGTGTGTGATATTCCCAGAAAACTAACTTCGTTCTGCTAAACTTATGAAGGAATGACAAACCGCTAACCATTGCAACAGTAGCTCAATTGATAATGTCTGGTGTTAATATATAACACCGTTCGAAGAACGGGTACTTCTGCTAGTACTATATAATTAAGTAAATAAAATGTGATAATAATTCAGTACATTTTTTTAAATTTGAATCTGGCCCGCCCACACATTCTAAATTTAATATATGGCCCTCTGCAAAATTGAGTTTGACACCCCTGGTCAAATGCAAAAGTTCTTCCGTCAATTGTAACCACAGTGGTATTTACTTGCAATTATACAGAAATAAAACGTTATCCGTCTTGGATATACGAAAAAACTGCATGTGATTAAAATATTCATATCAGGTGTGGACTACCAAAGAGGGATGACATGTTTCGCTCGTCAAGTGAGCATTATCAGATCGAAATATACAAGACAAAATGGCTCTACAAAACACTGCTTGATTGGTTCCTCAGTTTAGGGGCTGCGACCACGCGATCATTTAGCCTCGTGTACTTTGGGTGTGTGTAGAATCTGTCTGATAACCAGTGTTAATTCTGATGGCTGTATTAGTGTGTGTTATCTGTAATTCAGGTAAGGCTGCAGACGATCAATTTCAAGTAGTTCCTACTTTTGCTACCAAATGCTACCGTCAACGAGATCCAGCTGTGAACTTGGCTACTAGATGCCACCACAACTGGCACCTGGAGACGAACGTTGGAACCTAAAGAGCGTTAATTAAATCCAACCTACAAATTTAGCTTCACAATTGTAGTTAGTGGAAGGTTTTTCACAAGCACTTAATCTATAATATGGCCCTCCGAAAGAAGGCATACTGAGGGATTTTTAGCTCTCTTAAATTTCTGACGACTTTGGCCGGGTTTGAACCCGCAATCGTGGGCATAGAAGCTCAGCACGCTACCAACTACGCCACCGAAGCCGGCAAAACACTACCCGAGCTACAATGACACCCAAATGTTTTGTTTTTTGAGGGCAGTGACCGTCAATGTAGGTTTGTAATTTTCTTTTTATGTTGTTTTTCGCATGCCCCAGTAATTGAGATTATATTGTGTTGGTCGATTGAAAAGTAGCAATATTAATTGTCAATAAGGTGACACTGAAATATGGCTTCAAAGCAATTTTTAAATAATATGTACTTTGTAGTGTAAAAACAATTGAAAGTTTTGCACACGTTACGTAGACTACTCAATTAAGTGCTTCATCAGCAAATTAAGATAACTATACATTAAGGCATAAATAATTCTTAACGACTAATAAGTTACGTAGTGATGTGAACAAGAGCTTCTCTATTTATGAAAATGAAAATCCACAGCCTGCTTCCAGTCTCCGACCGGGTCAGGAATTCTCTATTTATGTTTAATCTAAATGAAATACCAATATGTTATAAGAATAAATGCTACTAGCATTACCCGTCACGGCTTCGCCCACGAATATTCTAGTTGCAAAAGAGTACACTTAGCGAAATCTCAATCATGAATGCTATGACTGATTTATCCTTGGTATGAATAATCAGACTTTCTCAATTCAGCTACTGGTGCAGTGGTTAAGGGGTTTGTCATTCCTTCATAGGTATGTAAGAGCGAAGTTAGTTTTCTGGGAATAACACAGACACTGTTAATTTAAGGGCCTTTATATGTGGTTTTCGGAGACCCTTTATAGTCGGGTGAAAAAGACTCTTTCGTTCCACACTCACACGTGAAAATTGCGTGAAAAATTCTAGAGTGCCCCTTGACCCCCTTATGCGCATTATACTGAATGTATTGATGCATTTTACAGCTTAATTTGGTTCAGTGATAACCTTATAACCGTCTGGAAACTTTCACAGTAATGTAATAATTGGAATTGCATTGCGTCTTACAGAAATAGATGGACCTGTGAGATTCTGTTACCATGGTTACCGTGTTGCATTCTTTCATTATTTCATTGTAAATATACATGTTTTAAGGTATTTATTTAATTGTGAGGCATTTAAAGAGTAAGTGAGTGCGTTTCGCTTACGCATTGGGTTATGCTGAACCTGTAGGTATCCCATATGTGTAGGTTGGTGTTAATGGGACCTTATTTTCGGTACAAAACTGGAATGGGACCTTAGCAGAATAATATAGGGAAGGATAATATAGGACTAAATGTTTAGGTAATTTAAAGAAATGAATGAAGGAAAATAATTTAACAAAAGAATTGAACCAACTTCTTAAATATTAAACCGGAAAAATAATTCTAAAAATGTTATAAAAACATAATGCAACAAAAAGGAAAATAACTAGATAACAATAACTTTAAGAAAGACCTTTAATACGAAATATTCACCAAGATTGCTTGTTGTCAATTTGGTAAACGGAAATTTAGCAAAGATAAAGGTTGCATTCCCCTTAAGTGAACTTCGAATATAAAGAAGAAATTATCAATGAAAAGAAAATATGATTCCTTTCTTTATGTTTTAAATGTTCTTGATGTAGCAAAACTCAAATTTCAGAAGTAAATATTAATGTTGTTGCAAGAGAAACTAAAAACAGAAAAGGAGTAAGGCAAGGCTGCCCACTGTCACCTGATCTCTTTAAGCTGTTCATAGAGAAATGAAAGAGAAAACCGAAGGGATTAAGTTTAATGGTATACAGGTGCACATTATCCGCTTTGCAGATGACGTTATACTCTTGGCTAATTCTGAAAAGGATATGTGTAAGATAATATTAATAATATCGTATGGCCTCGGGTGCCGGGTGCAAGCTTTGTTATTTGACAGCCAAAGGGTAGCTTGCATGTCGAATTTCGTTGTTCCTTGAAGCACTATGGAAGTCAAGGAGGATATATATCTAAGCTCCTTGAACACTATAGCGCTTTCTAGTAGACAAATGGGGAACTTTGTGTTGGCGGCAACTCCCGAGATTAATTTTGCCATTATGAACACGGCCTACTGAATTGAAATGGATTCTTTGACATGCCAACATCGTATGACATGGTGTCGTAATTTTTTGCCGCCTTTCAAAAATTACTTACCACGGCCACAAATTATAGAATTCCCATATTTGGGTTGTGTGATAACCTCTAATAACAACTGCCTGGCAGAAATCAAAAAAAAGAATAGCGGTAGCAAAACAAGCCTTCCGAAATAAAAATAACTTCTTGCTAAATAATCACCACTGTTTGAGGACTGGAAAGTCAATTCTCAAGACCTTTGTTTGGGGCGTCTTACTGTATGGATGAGGCATTAGGGAAACTGGAGGAAACAAAACTCAAGGCTGTAGAAATGTGGTTTTGGAGAAGAATGACAAGAACAAGTGATCTTGTTCTGCAGGATGTGAAGTAGGATCAATGTTTATTAAAAAGAATAACGAAGAGGAAACCAAGTTCCTTGGACATGTATTAATGCACGACTCTTTCCTCCAAACCATTATCGAGGGCAAAGTATTGGGAAAGAAACCTAGGGGACGTCCAAGGATGTCGTACATCAAGAACTCCATTGGAGAACTGGCATGTGGTTCTTATGGCAGCATGAAGAGATTAGCAGAAAACCGTCAAATGTGGCTGCAGTGACAAGTCTTTGCCTTTAGTAAATGATGAGGTTGATGGTGTAACAAATTAATCTTCAACCTTCTGGATATTAAAGATCTTCATTTTGGCGTGAAGGATATGGAATTTTATGTAAATATAAGAATTCTATCTTTTGTGGTCCAACTTAAGATGGGAATAATGATGATAATGTTATTGGTTTCATGTCCCTTTTAACTACAGCGGCTTTTAGAGACGCCGGGGTGCCGGAATTTCGCCCCGAAGGGAATCTTGAACGTGCCAGTAAATATACTGACACGGCTCCCTCGCATTTGTGCACCCTCAAATGCCAACTGACTGCGATTCGATATTGCAACATTGGGCACAGTAGGTGAGAACGCAATGCAGCCAGTCAGGAATAATGTTATTTATCTTATGTAATACTGTATTATAATTTAGTAATGGAGCCAAATTGCCAGTTATATACATAATCAAGTTGATTCACAACATAATTGAGACAATGATAAAATTCTATGTGTAGAACCCATCACGTGATATATCTGACAGAGTTTCACACACATACGACAACACAGTCCGCGCATGGCTCATGAAAACGTAGGGTCCTACAGCACTTGTGATGGAAACCATGCACTGCAAATCTGGTAACAAGATGTCTGAGCTGATAATTTGCTTCTTTCCAGTCCGTCGTTATCATGGCATCCGTGGTGTAAAATTACATCCAAATATCTTTTCTCTTTGCTATTAGTTCTCTGATTACCTCTTTGAAGGCTGGTGTGGGCGTAAAAAGCATTTTCAAGCGTAGATCTTCTAATAGCATAGTTTCATTAGATAGTTGGTAAACTAATCTAGATCTTTTGTACCTGGATACTCCCATGGTTGTTTTTAAAAAGCGCTCTTTAACCTTTTCCAGCGTCCTTAGGTCGGTTGTTGTCAACCTATCCCAAATAATCTCTATCCCGTAAGTCAGAATAGGAATAATTTTGTCATCGAATAAAGCCATGTCAGTCTTCAGAGACAGTCTGTTGAGAAGTTTAATGTCGTATATAGCTTTTATTGCTGCAGTAGCTCCTGTATCCTGCAGGAACGTACCGTACGTAGTCTGTAGGGTTAAGCCAAGATATTTAAAGTTCTTTACGATTCGAATTGCACGCTGCTGAAAAAGTAATACGTCTCGTATTATGTAATACTGTATTATGATGGAGTTCCAATCATCATTATGAAGGTTCATATGAATGTGTTTCACTGTTAATGCGAGGAAGCAATCGCGAAAGTAGTTGCTTATTATTCCTATGATATTGAAACAACAGAGGAAACAGAAACACAGGTAATGTTCTTCCATCAATGAATGGATCACATTTTCCAGAAAGCTCAAACACTCTCATTGTTTAAATACCAACATTAATATTATTCAGGTTTTGATCACCTTTCACAACAAGAACTTCCGCCTTCTCGCCTAACTTCCTGCAGCAAAAAGCTAACATTATAAATAAACCGAGCGACAAACTGTAATCAGACTTTCATTTTCTATGTGGCCTCGCCGGAATAAGATCTGATCAGCAGAGCGGAACACCGAGATTTCCACAGCTGTTAAACTGTTGTTGGTGTTGCTTATTTTACGAGCTGCGATAGCGTGGTCAAAGGAGGTGAGTGTGTGCGTGTGGAATTAATTAAAATGCTCTGCCAATCAATACAAATTAGTACATATTTCAGTCCAACAATGGAACCTTCTTCAGCAAATTACAATCATACCTTAAGAAACTAATTTAATAAAACTGTTGAGAATGTAATGAAACAGGATGTAATGAAGAAACTGGAAAAACAATAAGAACGATGAAAAGATGGTATATTGGCTTTCATGGCCAGTGAATTAAATCTCAGTAATGTTTCTAGGTTTGTGCCGTGTCTTGTGTGGGGTTTCGCCTAGGACACCAAACTGGCTCATCAGTGGGCTCTTGGTGTCCCCGCCCGGACCCCGACAGGAGTAGCGAACTGAGCGGTACCTCCATTTTAATAAGGTGCACCGGCCCAAACCTGGAAAAATTCCCGAGATTTAATTCACTGGCCGTGAAGGCCAATATACCATCTTTTTCGGAAGTCTTCATAGGGAGGGTATGGCTGCTTGAGCCTTTAGCTCTCGCAGTCAAGAGGCGCAGGTGCGCCTTGTAAAAGGGAGGTAGCACGCAGTTCGCTATTCTTGTGGGGGTCCGGGCGGGGACACCGAGAGTCCGCTGATGAGCCAGCTTGGTGTCCTAGGCGAAACCCCACACAAGACACGGCCCAAACCTAGAAAAAATGCCGAGATTTACGAACGATGAAAATATGAAATCTAATGGATTATTCTTGTAAAATGTAAAATAATAGAATCAATCTACTATATACAGTATATAAAAATTAATGTAGTTTGTTCGTCCCTTATGCGTACATGTAACATCCATCCGTTTGCGAAAAAATTTTGGTGAGTTGTTGTGCACACTCCCGGGATGGTTATAGGCATAGTAAATCCAATTTACAATAGATAGCGCGCGAGTAGTTTCAACAAATGAATGTTGGCGATGCGTTCATCTACCACTCATTCGATTGCGATGAACATTTGGCGAGTTGTTGTCTATACTCCTGCGAAGGTTTCTGACTTACTAAATCCATTTTACAATAGGTAGCGCACGAGTAGATTCAACAAATGAGTGACAGCGCGCGATTCGTTTCAATAATCTCCCGTATGCGTTCATATACCATTCATCCGATTATGGTGGAACTTCGGTGAGTTGTTGTGTACATTCCTGCAAAGGGGTTTGAGTTAGAAAATCCATGTTACAATAGGTAGCGCACGAGTAGATTCAATAAACGAGTGACAGCGCGCGAATCGTTTCAACAAAATCCCTTATGCGCTCATAAACCATTCATACGATTGCGATGAAACTTCGGTGAGTTGTTGTGTACACTCCCACGAATGTTTCCGAGATAGTAAATCCATTTTACAATAGTTTAGAGGCAGTTAACGGAAAACGAAAAAAATATTGTGTAGGCCTATCCAAAAGCACTTCAACAAACAAAGTTACAACGCCAACACTTTCTTTTGATTGGCATTGCAACGCATGCCGGGTACAGCTCGTTTGAAATAAAATATACTGGCAACCCTTACAAATAATTTGGTTAAATAAAGGTTCTAAATATTGGAAAATAACTTTCAAAACACGCTGGAGATGCCCTTTCAAACTTGTTATTGGAGCCGTGATGGATGGTTGTGACAGACAGATGGAATTGCGACTACGAAATATAAATACTAATACGGCAATTTTGTCACATTTTCCTACAAAGCTAAACAGTTTTACTTTTCATGGAGTTTGTGTCTTATTGTGATGGACAAATCCATGTTACAATAGGTAGCGCGCGAGTAGTGGGAAGGAGGTGGCCGTGGCGTTAAATTAGGAACCATTTGCCTCCGTGGGAACAGCCAAGAGCGCCAGCCTGTACGTAACGGCGCGGACATGAAATTATTTGAAAAGTGTCAAATAAAATATGTGTTAATTATTATCTTGTAAAAACCTTTATAAGTAATCTCCTGTGATGCTCTCAACGTTTAAAATCAAAATGAATATAATATAATTATTACTCATAAAAGGAATATAAATAATGCTAAAAGGAATGTTGTTCTAAAGCTCATGCAATCATTGCTATCAGTAGTGTTGGGTGCGCTTCATTTTCTGCAAGAAAACAAAATATCGAGAGGTAATTATTCAGAATTATTCTACAAAGAACATTGAAATGTTTTAAATTAAAGTTTGAATAATGCTTGATAACCTGTGTTATTGGGAAGGACGTGCACTGCGGTACAGTACGCCATGCGCCTGGCCCACCGCACGGTTCCTGCTCGTGCCAGCCTCTTGGACTCGCGGGTCGATGTGCGGGCTGCTTACTCTCTCTCTTGTCGTTACATCCTAAATAAATATAATGCGTATATGTTTATGATCCGTATTGACTGTTGGTAAATATTTATGATATATAATGTGCCTTGTCAATACTAAAATATGTATTTTTTCTTTCTTTCGAATTTGGCCTGAAATCAAATTACAAAGAAGTTGAAAAATTGAAATTGCCCGGCTATCTTGATCTAGTTTGCCAACTCATCATACTTGCAGTTCAAATCTATACTAATATAATAAAGCTGAAGAGTTTGTGTGTTTGTGTGCTTAAACGCGCTAATCTCTGGAACTACCAGTCGGATTCGAAAAATACTTTTTGTATATGATAGCCTGATTCAAGAGGATAGTTTAGGCTGCGTAGCATTAGGCTACACCTCTCAGGTAACCTTAAAGATTGATTTTTGTTCAGTAAGTCGGAAGAACAAGCGCTCCAGAACGCCTTCAATGCCGAAGTCTATTGTTGTCATGTAATGCGGGCCGCATCACGTCGCCTCTACCAATGTTCTGGTGCAGAATTGCGAGCTGCTTATAAATTGCAGTCACGAGGAGTAATTACTGCAAAAAAGATTTCTTATGCCCCTTAAAACAGTTATCATGACAATAGTATGCCTCTGTATAAGGGCGATGGTGTTGGTGCAGTATACTGAGGTTATCAGCTGCAATAAGCGTTGGTGCTTTCAAATTTACTTTCATTTATTCCGATGCTTATCCTTGAGCGCTCCAGTTCTGTAAAACAAATAAATCCACCGGGCGAAGCCGGGTACTACTGCTAGTGGTGAAATAAAATAAATGACTTCCTTCCTTATAAGCAGCAATTAACTACGATTCCTCTTTTTGATTCTAATTGCCTTTGGAAGTTGATGAGTTTATGCATTTAATTAATTGGTTCTTAACTGCTTGTAGGCAACAATATTGTTTTTGATTGAGTGTACGTGGATTCTATACAGCCGTTGTTCCATCATAGACGCAATGTCAAGCAACTATCGACCGCAAAGAACTTAAGAATATTATGGCATTTCTTCTTTCCTCCTCCCAGAATCTCTTCATACGTTCGCTTCTTTTATTTCTCTCATCGAAAGTGATCCGCTTGGGCCTCCTCTGTTGGTATCTCCTGAAATGCTTTTATACTGTCTACTCTCCTTCTAACTCTCTTCTGTTGTGGACCATCTGTAGTATGCTGTATCCCTTTTCACCTATGTACTTTATTATTATTATTATTTAAACGAACATGTTTCAGCGTTCAATAAGCATTTAACACTAATAAAATCAAAATAGATATCCATGCAATAATTTGATTAAAATAAAAGTTCCAAATACATTAAAAAATCGCAGGGAAACTAAAGACAACGTGCCCATGCAATAGATTTATGGCACGTAAAAAAACCTACTTACTACTCTTGTGGGAAGCAAAATTTGTAGGTTAGATTTCATTAACGCTCTATTAAGTTCCAACGTTCGCCGCCAGGTGCCAGTTGTGGTGGCATCCATTAGCCATGTTCACAGATAGGTGTTGTTGACTGTAGCATTTGGTAGCAAACGTAGGCACTACTTGAAATTGATCGTCTGCAGTCCTTACCTGAATTACACACTAATACAGTCATCACAAGTAACACCGGTTATCAGACAGATTCTACACACACCCAAAGTACACGGGGCTACACGACCGCGTTGTCGCAGCCCCTAAACATCGTCCACCAAGGTCCACTATGTTCGAACAACAACAGCGAAGACGTGAGACTGAGAAGTACAATGCCAGGAAAGAGCCTGAGGATCAACCCTCGAGGGCCAGTGGCTGCTCCGAACAACGTGTGTCACTACTGTGGGAGAGTTTGTGTTTCCAGGATCGGGCTATGTAGTCATCTAAGAAATCGCCTTTAGAAGACAATCTTACTCGAAAAGCCTATTATTATTATTATTATTATTATTATTATTATCATCATCATCATCTGTGATCACAGTCTTGTCCCAGAGTAGCTTGTGTGTATCATTCTCCAGAACAGCATCAGGAATATATAAACAAGGCAGAACATTATAACTTAGCAGTGCTTCTTTGCAAGGTTCAGGTTCAGGAGGATTACCTTGGCTAGCTGGTTGATGATGATGATGATGATGATGATGATGATTGTTGTTTTAAGGGGCCTAACATCTAGGCTATCGGCCCCTAATGATCTGGGTGATAGCGAAAATGATAATGAAATGGAAACTAGAACGAAAATTAAGTGAGACGGAAAATACTTACAAAAAGGAACTCAGATTGAAACAACTCACAAAATGTTCTTACAAAAGGGAATTTAGAACGAAAAGATTCACAAAAAATAGATTGTAAAATACCCACAAAACGTAGGCTAGGTTCAAAATACGTACAAAATGCAATGTAGAGTCGAAATACTTACAAAATGAAATTGAGATTCAAAATACTTACAAAATGCAAATGAGATCGAAAAAAAATGTACAAAATGCAATTGAGGTTCAAAATACTTACAAAATGCAATTGAAATTGAAAATACACAATGCAATTCAGATTGAAAGATACCAGTTCCAATCCAAATTATTCACACAGTGCAATTGAAATTCAAAATACTTACAAAATGCAATTGAAATTGAAAATGCGTACAAAATGTACGGTAGATTCAGACGACTCATGCTGATTGACAATACTTACAAAATGCAATTTAGATTGAAAATACGTGACAAAATATAATTTAGATTCAAAATACCAACAGAATGCAATTGAGAATCAAAATATTTGCAAAATGCCCACCGAACAACAAGCAATTTAGATTTAAAATTCTTGAGAAATGCGGTTTTGGTTGAAAATACTTACAAAATGCAATTGAAATTTAAAATACTCACTAAAATGCCCTGCTCCTACATTGAAATACTTCTAAAAAGCACGTTATATTGTCAATCTTTACAAAATGCAATTGAGGTTGAAAACAATCGCGAAATGCAATTTAGATAGAAAAAACTTACAAAATGCAACGTAGATTAAAAATACCTACAAAAAAATCGCTAAAACGGAATTTAGATACACGGGGAACCAAGTAACAAAAACAGTGCGGGAATCTTAAAGAGAAAAGGAAATATAATGAAAAGAGGAGAGCAGAGGAGAGGAGAGGGTCCGCCCCAAAGGTAAGGAACAAAAGGGGAAAACGGACCCAGCTCCGGAATCCCTCGGGGTCGCCAACTCCCGAACTCACCAGCCGTGAGCCCCTGAGGGTGTAGCATTATCTAGGGTGCACCAGAAGTGGTGGGGCTACATACACCCTGCCTCCCTAAGGGCCTTGAGCACAAGGCAGGAGGTAAAAGGAAAAGAAAAAGAAGGCTGACACCTCTCAGAAAAGATGAGACAAGGGCTAATTAAGGCGGGAAAGGAAGAGACTCCCTAGGCCTCGGATACCCTAATACCGTCGGGGACGGAAGAGAACAAAAGTTGACCAAGTGAGGTCGACATGAAAGAAGACTGAGAGAAGCCCGGCACAAGTAAGTGGAAGCAATGCCGGACTCAGCTGGGGCCACGTGGTCGCCAACCCACGTCCCACTAGATGTGAGCCCCTGGGGGGGTTGGCTAGTTGGTCAAGCCTCTTCAAATAATACGTAGATGAAATTGTTGTACAGCCCCCTGGTTGCTGGATGGTCTCCGATTCGCGATGGCATCCCTTACATTCGCCATCTGGCATGTCTGCCTTAACGATATATTAATTTAGGTAGTTCTTTGTTGCCACTACTTGATCTTGTATCGCGACCATGAACCCCTCAACCTCAGGAAATAGATGCGCATGGGTCAGCCAGCTGTTCCACGCATGTCCGTCGACATGTTCCTGACTGAGATCATTATCATTATTATTATTAATATTATTAGCAACATACCTTTGCCGAACCTCGTTAGATCACAGGAAAAATTACAATTTGACACAATATTCTCTTATTGTAATACAATAGGACAACGGGGCCCGTGCGAGAAATCTCACATGTTCATAAACCACACTTTCCCCAATAGGTTTTGCAAATCGAACACTTCTTACAAAAATTGATATTTCAGAAATTAGAATGCAATTTGTCATTGATAATGTCATTTGTGTGCTGAAACACTCACCAGTTATTCGATATTTATGAAATTATGCGATTTGAGTACTCATTCCTTTGATTTACTGTTTCTGAAATCCATGCAAAATGATAAAGGAAAGACCTCAGAATGTTAAAATGTCAAGAAACGGGCGTCACAGCGACCAAAATGTGAAGTAGTCAGCAATGGAGCGTATTTTCATACATCAACAGTATCTGCAAATCGCACACTTCATACATATTTTTAAAAGTCATTTTTTAAAGAAATTATTGATATTTATGGAATCAGAGTGCAATTCCCCACTGCTTAAGTTTATTCTCTTTCATTTGAATGCTCATCTTCACGATCGGTCGCTTGTGAGCGCCGCAGTAGGGATCTATACTACTGAAATAATATAGATGATGATGAGGATGATGATGAGGGGATTTCCGATGAATCATTACATATTTTTAAACTGCTGGTACGGTATAATAATTTCACAATAAATTTTAGTGTTGTGTGTTGAAGTGTAAGGAAGGCTGCACATTGAGTATTTGCAACAAGTGTCGGCCCAGAGCTGGAGGCTAATAGCGGTGAGGAATGTGGTCCACCGCGCCGAGTATCAGCGGGGCGGGCCAATGTATCGCTTCTCATGGTCAGAGCTGCCTCAATAATAGAAATTTAGTGTTTTATAGTCGGTCAACACGATAGTACCCAATTGTAACAGGTGGTTACCTAATACTGAAAGAAAGATAAGCTTACATGAAATTAATAAATACACTTGGATGACAAGTTTCGATCGTCGAGCGACCATCATCAGATATAAAATCTAAGTCTACAAGAATGGGGTAGATGACCTGGTAGTTTCGCCCCTTAAAACAGCAATAACTAAGTAACAAGTATGGGTTATAATATTTACAATATACACTGAGCGACCAAAGTCATGGAAAGGGTAGTCCCATGGAAAAATGTGCCGTGAATGACTCCGGAGCACCAGTCCGTCACAGACACGAGAGTAGTGAAGATGGCAACACTTCGCGAGTTAAACGACTTTGAACGTTGGATGATCATCGGCGCATGGGCCATAGCATTTCGGAGATTACACGCGAATTCAGGTTTCCGAGGTCAACAGTCTCGGGGGTGGATCTTCAATATCGCAGAGATAATGTTACCATCCGTGTAAATCACCGCACGGGACGACCACAGGTCTTTAACGAACGAACATCACGTCGCCTCGGCAGAACCATCGAGGGGCTACTGTGAGTCAGATCACCGCCTAGTTGAATGTTGGTAGTCCGGAACCCATTTCTTGTCGAGTCGATGTTCGCAGTATTGCTGCCGTTTTGAGGACTCGCGAAGGAGCAACTCATTATTAACATCATATCCCGTGCCTTCCCATGCCTTTTGGCCACTACAAGTATACACTCATTTAGTTTCAGTAGTAATTAAAATAGCACAACTAGTCGAAATATGTGTTTTTGTTGTTGTTGTTAAGATACTGATAGTGGTGGTGGTGGTGGTGGTGATGATGATGATAATTGTTGTTTTAAGGGGCCCAACATCTAGGTTATCGGCCCCTAATGGTCTGGGTGATAGCGAAAATGACAATGAAATGGAAACCCTCATTGTGCGCACTTTTCAACCAGTCCATTAACACCGGGACTCTACCACAAGAGTGGAAACATGCTAACGTGGTCCCTGTGTTCAAAGATGGTGACAAGGAAGACATGGACAACTACCGCCCGATTTCTCTAACGTCTGGTATCTGTAAATGTATGGAGCGCCTGGTTGCTAAGAATATACTGGAATTCCTGAGTGAGCGAGGCCTGTTAAATCCAAGCCAACATGGCTTCGTTCCGGGGAGATCTTGTACAACTCTTTTGACAAAAGTGATTGATGACTGGCAGAACTCTTTGGATCAGACTAACGTCTCCCAAGTGGACTGTGTGGCCCTGGACTTAAGCAAAGCTTTTGATCAGGTGCCTCATCAAAGACTCTTGTTAAAGCTTGGCAAATATGGCATCGGAGGCAAACTGATTACATGGTTGACGTCATTCCTGGTAGGTCGAACGCAGTGTGTCGTGTTTGGCGGGGCCAAGTCACCGAACATAGTGGTAACTTCGGGAGTATCACAGGGGTCGGTGATTGGGCCTTTGTTGTACATGGTTTTTACCCTCGACCTTCCAAGCTGTGTGACGTCCACGATGGCGCAGTATGCAGACGACTCAATAATTTACAGAGCCATAAAAAATAATGATGACGTCAAAGCACTACAGGAAGATCTGGACAGTGTGGCACTGTGGTGTGATGTAAATAAGATGACCTTGAATGTAAACAAGTGTAAATATATTCGGCTAAGTAGGGCCAGACAGCCTATTGCACATAGCCTTTCACTGAGCGGCAAAGTTCTTCCCATGTGCAATTCACTGCGAATGCTGGGAATACACATTTCCAGCAATTTGAAGTGGAATGTACACGTTGAGGAATCTAGGTGTAAGGCATTTAGAATTCTAGGATTTGCAAGACGTAATCTTCTGGGATTCAGAAGCCGTGCACTCCGAGCGGCGTATCTCTCCACGATACGGCCCATTCTTCTGTACGGACTTCCTGCCTGGCATCCCACTACCGAGGAAAACATGAGGAAGTTAAGTGCAGTCCAACGTCGAGCAGAGCGACTCATTTACAATCAGGATAACAAAGTTTTGACAAAACCATTAACATATGACATATGTAGCCAAATAGATCTCACCTTTCTCCGAAAATCTCTAGCTGGCACCATTATACTGTACCCATTTCACCGCCTTCAGCTGTCATATCGTTCAGTCCGTAGAGCACAGGGTGTCACACTTGTTCCTCCATTCGCTAGGACAACAGATTATCAATCTGGATTCTACAATCGCTCTGCTCGACTTTGGAATGACCTGCCTCGTGAAATAAAAGACCTTCCTCCACGACAATTTTGCCGCAAAGTGAAGGCTCTAAAGGGACTAAAATCCCACGTAAATTGAATTATATACTGTATAATGTAACTTTGTGAGTGATTGGGAGTGGGCGCGAGCGTGTATGTATGTATGTATGTATGTATGCATGCATGCCTGTGTCTTCCCTTTTATTTATGAATTGTATGATATAGACGTCATGTACAGCAGATTATGTGTATATAGCAAATGTAAAGGTGTAAATTGTATAATGTAACATTTGAGATTTGTTTAGATTTAATGAACGGAGATGGAGACACTGATGTGTATGTGGGGCTTGCCCTTTCTCTATCTGCCGTCCATAAATCGTAGGCACAATGTTTGGTAAATAAATAATAATAATAATGAAAATGAAGTGAGACTGAAAATACTTACAAAAAGGAACTCAGATTGAAATGACTCACAAAATGTTCTTACAAAAGGGAATTTAGAACGAAAAGATTCACAAAAGGAATAGATTGAAAAATATGCACAAAATGTAGGCTAGGTTCAAAATACGTACAAAATGCAATGTAGAGTCGAAATACTTACAAAATGCAATTGAAATTCAAAATACTTACAAAATGCAATTGAAATTCAAAATACACAATGCAATTCAGATTGAAAGATCCCATTTCCAATTCAAAATATTCACAAAGTGCAATTGAGAATTAAAATACTTACAAAATGTATGGTAGATTCAAACTACTCATTTGGATTGACAATACTTACAAAATGCAATTTAGATTGAAAATACTTGACAAAATGTAATTTAGATTCAAAATACCCACAAAATGCAATCGAGAAACAAAATACTTGCAAAATGCCACCACACAACATGCAATTTAGATTTAAAATTTTTGCGAAATGCGGTTTTGGTTGAAAATACTTACAAAATACAATTGAAATTTAAAATACTCACTAAAATGCCCTGCTCCTACATTGAAATACTTCTAAAAAGCACGTTATATTGTCAATCTTTACAAAATGCAATTGAGGTTGAAAACAATCGCGAAATGCAATTTAGATAGAAAAAACTTACAAAATGCAACGTAGATTAAAAATACCTACAAAATGTAGTGTAGATAAAAAATTAAAAAATCGCTAAAGGGAATTTAGATACTCGGGGAGCCAAGTAACAAAAACAGTGCGGGAATCTTTAAGAGAAAAGGAAATATAATGAAAAGAAAACAAGAGGTCTGACCACTCGAAGAAGGAGGGATCAGGAAAGATGAGACAAGGGCCAATTAAGGCGGGAAAGTGAAAGACTCCCTAGGCCTCGGATACCCTAACACCGTCGGGGTCGGAAAAGAACAAGAGTTGACCAAGGGATGTCGACGGGAGAGAAGACGGAGAGGAGCCCGGCACAAGTAAGTGGAAGCAATGCCGGACTCAGCTGGGGTCCCATGGTCGCCAACCCACGTCCCACAAGATGTGAGCCCCTGGGGGAACTGATAGTGGTGATTGACCTTCTAGTTTGCTTGCTTAGTGTGATTATGTGAATGTTATTAAATAGTCAGGTTATTGTGGATTGTGCACTTAGCTGTTCGAGTGATGTGTGGTCCGTTTTGGTGCTGCCGACACCACTGCCTGCACTGAACTTATAGTTCAGGATGACAGAACCACAATTGGGTACAATCGCGTCACGAACTGAAAATTATTACATTTCAGTAATAATACAGTACCTAAATATCCTCCAATCTGTGTGCAAACAATTGTCGGAGACACAAGGATGTTGGCAGCTTATATTAAGGTGTGACGTTCGTTTTACGTGACTTAGATTGGGAAATTAGGAAATTCGCAGTCCACGGGACGTATTGGCGTCGGCATGGGTAAACAGCAAGAGATAGCATGAAGCGAGGATTTTAAGCAGGGCCTTTTCAACAGAGCCGCACCGTGCATCGGCTCGGGTTCACTCGGTGAAGCTCGGCTCGCTTGGTGTAGCGCGCTGCAGAGCGACGAGGCGAGCGTTGTTATCAGTGCAGTCGGCCGTGATCAGTGAATTAGATGAGCGCAAGACAACTTCATAACAATGGAGCAATCTGCTCCGAAGAAAGTAATGACTCCATAAAGTTAATTTAAATTGAGGTGGGAACTTTCTTTCTTGTCAGTCGTAAGGAAATACCTTAACTGCGGTTCATACCAGACTCAGAATGTCCTCAACATTATAAGCTAAGTAAGGAGCAGTTACAAGTTTCGTCAACAGAGTCCAATAATGTCGCCTGCAGTAAGTCGTGCGCATTATTAATGTTATTGCTTTGACAACATAATCTAATTGGGCAAAAGTATTCATTGATACAATGATTACGAGCGTAGGAAAGATTTCGCAGTGAGGAAGATATGATGATGATGATGATGATGATGATGATGATAGTTTTAAAAGGGGCCTAACATCGAGGTTATCGGCCCGAGGAAGACACACCGGGTTAGGTGAAGAAGAGGGAGACAAGTGTAGGGAAAGAGCACTGTGGCCAACCTAGCGAAGTTGTCTATCACATCACCCTGATTTAGAGCAGAGGTCCACAAAGGAGGGGGAGGGGGCTCTTATTGAAATATTTATATTTCATATTCTGTAATAAATATTGCTATCCTCATATTCATGAACCTATTATAGGCAGGACGCTTGCCACGGTGGGTGAGTGGTTATCGTGTCGGACTACCAACCCCAAGATTGCAGGTTCGCTCCTGGCCGTAAGTGATTTTTGAAAGTCGGCAAAAATCACGACATGGATGTCATACGTTGTTGGCATGATAAAGAACCCATTTGAATTCAGTAGGCCGTGTTCATAATGGCAAATTTAATCTCGGGATTTTCCGCCAACACAAAAGTTACTCCATTCTCTACTAGAAAGCGCTATAATGTCAAGGAGCTTAAATATCTAACCACCTTGACTTTCATAGCGCTCCAAGGAACAAAAAATTATACATGCAAGCTGCCCTCCGAGTGTCAAATAACAAAGCTTGCACCCGGCATCCAAGGTCATACGATATTATTATTATTAGCTCCCACGATCATTCAAGACTAATAAACTCGTAGATCTCGGTCTCATTTCACAAGAACTGACCAGTAGATCCTGCCAGCAGGTGACATTTCCCACACAGCACCCTTCACCCGCCACCCGCAGCGTTATATCCTTACCAACACTTAACCACTAATGGCAATAAGTCGCTTGACAATGTGACTGTCACTTCCTTACAAGAATAGATTCTTCTATTTCTGCCGCTGTCGACTCGAACACAGCCAGGCCTTTGCAGTCAGTTGAAAGACAGTGAACAGGTGAATTCTAATAAGTGTTCAGTGGAAGTGGTTAGCCCGATTTACAATACACTGATACAAGTGGCATACTAGTAGAGGTACTAAACTATGATGTGCTCCAAACAAACAAATAAATGCATAACCCCTGGCACTATACAGCCCATAGGCCATAGGCCTACCAAGCGACCGCTGCCCAGCTATTTGGCCTGCAGATATTGGGGTGACGCGTGGTCAGCGCATCGGGTTCCTTAGGCCGTTAATCTTGGATTTCGTGACCAGGGCACTATCTTACTGTCAGTCAGCTACTCGTCCTTACGAGGCTGAGTGCACCCCGTTCCAGCCCTATGTCAGTTTCTAAAATCCCTGACGGAGACGGGAATCGAACCCGGGGCCTCCAGGTGAGAGGCAGGCGCGCTACCCCAACTCCACGGGGCCGGCTTGATGTGCTCTAGGAATAGTAAATTGTGTTATTATTATTATTGTAACTTGTAGTTGCAGTAATTACACAACAGCAAATACTGTACATCTTGTGACCATTTTGTGTGTGTGCGAAGCAGCCTATGTGAAGTGCTAAATAGGAAAAATAATAAAGTGTGTGGGGGGGATTAGGCGCTAGATATTTCATGTTTCAGAAGAGGGAGGGGAGTTTGAGAAGCCCTGATTTAGAGGATCGCAGTGTGTTGTTGTCCAAGACATAGTTTAGTTCTTTCCTTATTTCTCTACCAGAGGCTGTGCCATTAACACATTCTTTCCAATCGTGTTGAATATTTCGTCAGTGCTCAGGCAGTGATTAGCTCATTGCAGAGGGACGGGAAATATTCCCGGCTGCACAAATCCGTTGCAAGCACAGTAGTAAACATGAGTTGCTCAGACACGGCTACCCATGGACATATGAGTTGCGTACACGACCTTGGTGGATCACACTGGTGTGGGTCTTAAACTAGAAGTGGTTTTCCGTTCTTTCGCTCTTCTACTCCAGGAAAACACCGCGATAGTATAAATCTTTACGGCCACGGCCGCCTCCTGCTCTATCCTACCCCCCACCCCCTCCAATTGCAAATACACACACTAAAACAGCCATCACAATAGCACAGGTTATAATACTTATTCCAATACATGGCCGATAGCCTAGATGTTAGGCCCCTTAAAACAACAATAACAATTGATATTCAGAGGATTCCCCTCTCACGGCGCACTTTATAACTCAAGCCCTGCGCGGATGCGGATAATGTTGGGAGAAAATGTGTGGATAGTTTTTAGAATACAATGTTGAACTTGTTGAATATCATTACTAGGACCCGGTTGTTTATGACGTGACATATTTTTCCGTCATGTTTTTTTCTTTTTCATGACAAATGTAAGATGATGGTTTACGCTTATCTCATTAAACCTATGTCATTAAGCACAATTAGCACTCCGAACTGAAAAGGGTTGCAGTTCTGACTGTATAACATCCATTTTAAACATAGCACAGGACATACAGTGAGTCCGGGAATGTTCTCCGCAGTGCCTACATGCGTCTGCGAGAGCTAGCTACAGCAGTTACGTTGGTAGCACGTCCCGCTTGCATCATAACAAATAAACCGTAAACTGTGTACTCACCACAGCCATTCATAACAGATGCTGGAACCATTCACAGTACATCACTCTTTTTCCGTAATCAGTTTGTTTTAATTCATGAACCACGGTAACTTTATAAGGGAACAACTGAACCTTGTCTCTTACAGCTTTATGTGCTGTCGACTTAGAGATTTCTGTTTGTTGAGCTAATTTTCGTGTTGATTTACTTGGACTACGCAGCATTATATCGGAGATTTCATCAAGTTTTTCGTCTCTTTAAAGCGTAGGCCTGCATGATATCGGTACATCGTGAACTGAGCCAGTCAGACGAAATTGACTTACCAAATCCCGAACGGTATCACGGTTTGGACACTTTGAATTAGAAAACCACGCCTGAAATCTTAATTTTACATTTTCTGTAAACCGATCACCTTCCCGAAAAACGTATTCCACCAAAAAAACTCTCTTCAGTAATAAACATTAACGCCTGTATATTGTTGCACTCTTCCAATAATCTATCTGAATGCTCGCTGACTGTAATACACACTGAAGTCATGCAGGCTCGCTCGCTTATCGCAATACACACTGACAGCCCACACGGGGGAGTCCCACTTTGAAGGACACAGTGCAGTGCAGCCAACTTAACTCATGACTCAACCACTCACAGCTGCAAGTACCCACTGCGGAGAACATTCTCGGGCGCCGTACAATGCCTAAGGAAACGACTTTCTCCTCAAAACTAAATATGTTGCTTTAATATTTTATCTAATTAAACATATTATTGTAATGACAGTAGATTCAGATAACAGTTGTGTGGATGCGGGGCGGATGCGGATAACGTTTTGTTTATCCAAACACTGCTCTACTTATAACCGGGAGAAAGGAAGAGAAAAGAAGCAGGAAATACATGTGATTATATTCAGAAGAGTTTCCAGGAAGCGAGAACATTCAGAAGGAATGATATGTCACTGCTGGATGAAGGAAGCTGACAAGAAGAACAACCGGTGACCTGCGATGGTAACAATACGGATTTAACTGTTCCGGA
The DNA here is from genome assembly GCA_946902985.2 of Meconema thalassinum. Lineage (NCBI taxonomy): Eukaryota > Metazoa > Arthropoda > Insecta > Orthoptera > Tettigoniidae > Meconema > Meconema thalassinum. Next base: position 295,026,158 of record OX336396.1, on the reverse strand, counting down.
AGGGGACGCTGAACACGCCCGAGGGAGATGGCACCACTTCCATAGCTCTCAATCCTCTCCTTTATCCACCTTATTCATTGTTTTATTGTTTCTCATCTCTTGTGTTGGTAATAGTAGCATCCCGCTACCTCGAGCATCCAATTTAGCGTCACTGAAGCGATACGTGGTGGCACGCCCCAGATCCTACCGACACATGGCAAGTGTATATCACACCACTCCTAGGTAGTTGGCGGCTAACGTTATTAAGTGAGGTATGTCGAGCTTTCTTTCATGGTTGGTGAGATGATAACAATTTCAGGGTTTCCGGAAACTGATGTCGGTGGTCATGTACCGTCAATGTTAGTGGTTCGAACCTTGTACTTTCTCCCGAATAGAATGTCTGCCTTTTATTGAAGTTCAGTTTTCTCGGGTTGGATTTGTACTAATGCAATTTTGTTTTCTTTTTGGTGTGTCGTAATTCTGTTGGTCAGTCACTAGTAAAGCGTTTGTTTAAGGGAATAATATGCCATGGTGAAAACCAGACAGCAATAGAGTTAAGAAATGAAAAGATACAAGAAGTGAATGAGTTTAATTATCCGGGAAGTAAAATAACGAATGATGGAAGAAGCAGCCCAAGCCAAGAACGACTTCTATAAAAATAAGAACCTATTTACTGCAAAGAGCATAAGTCTTGATGTGAGGAAACAAATGTTGAAGACCTATGTATGGAGCGTCGCGCTATATGGCAGCGAATCTTGGACAATAGGAGAGAGAAAGAGGAAAAGACTACTAGCATTTGAAACCTGGTGCTATAGAAGGATTATAAAAATCAGCTGGAAAGAAATGGTCACAAATGAAGTCTTTAGAAGAGTGGCAGAGAGAAGATGCTTCCTTAAATATTTAAAAAGAAGACACAATGGACTGATTAAGCTTATAATCGAGGGAACAGTAGACGGCAAGAATTATAGAGGAAGACCCAGACTGGAGTACACGAGTCAAATACTGCAAGATATGAGTTGTGGCTCATACTGTGAACTGAAGAGGAAGGCGGAGAGACGGGAAGAATGGCGAGCTGCTGCCAACCAGCCTCACGGCTGAGAGATTGTAGTCCTGCGATGGAATAACGTCAGGTTCGATTTGATTGGCAATTGTAATGTGTGTTGAGTATTACATACTGTTCGTTTATTGAGTTTGTGAAGTGACATACTATTTATTAAGGGTCCTAGTCCACCCTAAACAGGTTTATCAGGGAACTGAAGTACTAGGGACTAAAGTAGCTTCAACCTAGTTTCGTCTACTTAAGAGATATTCGGTTATCGAAATGTGGTCTGTTACCACAATGGCGCACAAAATACAAGTCGAGGAAACATGATGATAATTCTTGATTTAAGGGGCCTAACGTGTAGGTTAGCGGCCTCCAATGAAATGAAATGATGAAGATAAAAACAGCCCACTGCCAAGGATGAAACCGAAAATGCTTTGTATAACAGTCAGTCCCAACAATTATGCCTTATTACGATAAAAAAAAGAGTTAAAATGGGGATGTTAAAACACTAAAAAAAATAAGGCATATTGAACAATAAAAATAGATATGAACACAATTAAAACATAAAACAAACCAAGTCTTGAACTACATTAAAAGAGTAGCCACTCTCCCTCATGAACCGGATGACGAGGTCTGCGTAACGACATTGTATATCTGATCCATTTATTTATTGAATATCCAATAGAGCAAACCCCCTACCAACAAGTCGCTAACATGATCTCCTATTAGAAGTTAACACTGCGGCCTCCTCTGTTTCTACACCTCTCTGAAATCGTTCAACACTAAATCTAACCATCAACTCCTAGATCTACCTCTACATATCTTACCCTCTACAGCCAAACTCATTAACCACCAGGTCATGTTGTTTGAGCCTTCAGTCTTTTTTACTGGGTAGATGCAGCACTCCATACCTCCCTGTCCTGAGCTAATCGTTTCATCTCTATATAGCTACCACACCCTACATCCGAGGCAATGTGTGTAACATATTCTAACCTTGGTCTACCCCTACAGTTCTTGTCCTCGATCCTTCCTTCCATAACTAAGGTTGCTATTCCTGGGTGTCTTAGTATGTGTCCTACCAACCTATCTCTTCTCTTCATTAACAGTCGCCAGAAACATCTCTCCTCTCCCACTCGTCTAATACCTCTTAGTTTGTAACCCTATCTACCCATCTGATCTTCATCAGTCTCCTGTAATACCACATCACATACCACATACCACGCTCCAATTCTGCTCTTTTCTGCTGCACCAATAGTCCAAGTTTCACTTCCATAGAGCGCCTTAGAGGGTCTTAGGTATAAGTTAATATTCTCTCCTCCCCCATTCTCATCGCATGACCCTACCATCCAAGACGGCTCATACGAACAGATTCATCTAGCGTGCTCATTTCTAACTTAGCCATTGCGAGTACCTTCCTTCTATTGCTCCCAGATCATCAACATAATCATAGCACTGGTATCGAGTAGGTTAGCCTTCCAATCCGGAATGTGTTTCATCGGTGAGTTCGGAGGTGACTATACAGCCCAATGCGAGAGGCACACAATTTGCCGCAGTGATAACAGGTGGGGCATCCGCGTTCCTTCCATTTCTTCTGAGCTCTCTGTACTTTCTGCGGTGCCTCGTATCTTCTACCGTTCGCCGGAGGTTTCCTTCAGAAAGTATTGCACCATGATGAACAAATGATCTCCAGGAAGAGCGATCCAGTTGTATCACATTTCCAGTTACCTGAATCTATCCAACTCTCACTTCCATACAGCAAGGTTGGTCTAAGTTAATACTGAGTGACGTAAGGAGAGTTTCATCGTCACAATAACTTCTTTCTTGCAGAATACAGTAGATCGTAACTGAGAACTCGCGGGGTTGACTTTGATACCCCTCGACTATTTCCTTCCTCATAGGCTACCAGCCTACCACGATACTGAGACATATTAAATCAAGAAAATTAACAATCGATCTTACGGAAATACTAGCTTACTAGCACTGTCCTGGTATTTACCACTCGAAGGCAATACACTTTCTGAGAAGTAACACAGTAGCGATACGAACTTTGTAATATCCATTTTACGGAAGATCTAACGATGCCCGCTTGACGAGCGAAACATGTCGCTCTTCTTGCAATCCCCTCTCGCTATAACATTTAATCACATGCAATATTCTCCAAGTTTTATCACATTTCCAGTAATTGGTATTGTATTGTACTCGCGTTGACCGATTGAATCACTTCGTTCACTGTAATTTTGCACTTTTTTGACAGTTCTCGCGGGATCAAATAGTCCTACTGGACAGATCAATCCACTCCTACCACGGTGCATTGCAGCCTATCAGTCATCACCCACATGGCAGCCAGCAATGGTAGCATGTATTCCGTCAAGGGGTGAACAGCTGTTATGAGTTGCCTAAACCTACATTCATCTCGCAATATCAATTCCATGCCCTTTGTAAGGAAACTTGCATTTATTTGTAGCATTTATAAAATAATCGTTCTAACAGAACACCTGAAACCCAGTGACGGCTCGCTGACAGAATGTTACATCATTGGACGCGCTATGACACGGCAGCTGATAACTGAAATGTTAGAGTGGAATTATTTTTAGGCTCATTATTTCACAGCTCCAGGACAATGGTATGGTGTAAGATGTCCTTATGACGATAAGATCATTACTTGAACTGTTGGATTTATACTAAAATAAAACTTATGAAAAATTTCACCATGTATGTTAACTTTTAGGCCTACACAAAAACGTATATTTTAGGCCTAATTTATTGCAAAAATCATTACATGCGAAAATAATTCACCAGGCCACTGTCCTTGGGAAAATCAAGAGATCTGCTGCCTTTTCTTTTGCCTTTAAAGAGAGAGAAATAAAATAAATATCTTGAACAAGAAATTCAGTATCTGCTTCAGACTCAATAGTCAAAACAAAGTTGTCCGCTTTGGAGACATCTCAGGTTACATATTTACTCAACATTTAAGATAACCACTATATATTTATCTGAAAAGTGAACACGCGTTCAAATTGAATTAATATTTTCAGACGACTTTGCGCAATATTATCAATTATAATTATTATAATTTAATATAAAACTCACGATATTTGCGCAGGCGGATGAACACAGTAAAGCGTCCATTACCGACCGCACACCCATCCCACGAGCACGTGGTTTTTCAGTTTGATAAGGCAACTTTTCAGTCTGGCCAACAGAATATGTTCCCAATTACTGAGACAAGCGAAAAAATAACCTGAAAAAGTCATGTGATTAAAACATGTATATATTTGTTATGGACTACAGGTTATAAATTGAGTCTTGGCTTATGAAAGTAAGCGATCCTAGCTGTCAAGAAAGTGCAAAGTTACATTAAACTAGCTGAAGTAATACTCAGGAGGAGCATATTATCAGTGAGCAGAGTTCCATGTGATGTCTACAGTGCCAAGGTCGCGACGTAATGTTACAGCAATCAACTCTCGTAGAACAGCTCAGATCATGTTCCAATGTGCAGGCATACCCGATGTTCTCATTTCTATATTGAGCCAATTTGAAACACGAAGAAATCAAGTAGTTCCGTGAATAACTATACAGCCTATTTTCAAATATCCTACTTATGTTAATTGCCTCTAACAACATACAAATTTTCAGTTTGATTGCTTTAAGAGATTCGTAGATATTGAGAACGTCTAAAAATTTCGGATGGTCGCCATGTTGGATTCTAATATATGTAGGCCATATAGTTATGTAGTATTAAACGAGGATTATTGTGTAGGTTCATTACTCAAACGTTGATTTCAATCGCATGATTAAGACACAAGAAATAAAAACTTAATTTGAAAATTTCGCACTGCTGCCATCTTGAGGTTAAGTAAACAACTGAACTAAATTAGATGTCAGTGCATTGCAATTTGTATAATAATTTCCTGTACCAAGTTTCACTGCGTTCGGATAGTTAAATCGCGAGAAAAGTCAATTTAAATGATTCAACTTCGCTTGGCCGTCATGTTCGTTTTATAGTTAACAGGTTTTTGAGAGTCGCATAGGTGAAATTCTAGTAATGCCCTTTATTAAGCAAAAGCAAAGCCAACTCCGTACAGGCCATGGAGGCCCAGGGAGTAGTGGAAGGTAGAGGCTTCCACTTTTTGTGACATCGGCACTATAGAGCGTCACTACCTTAAAAGACAGTACGCATTAAATGGAGCGCGCTGATGCCAGATCTGCTGCATATACAAGTTCTGCAAGGCCGGGCACATGATCTAACATAACTCGTATACAAGCGTGCTTTTACGCAAAACTCTGGATATTTCGAAGATATTTGTTAGTTGTATATAACTGTACCTCATGCCTTGAAGCAAACGACGGTACACTACTTAGATATGATGCACCGAAGCTCAGAGAGCGATTTTAATGCACACATTATAATAATTTATAATTTTCAATTATTCATGAATATGATTCATGAACATGTTATAATATTAAATTTTCTCGAATAGCATAGCTTATAATAAATTATAATATGACATATAGTATAGTAATAATAATAATAATAATATATTATGGTCCACGTAATTTACCCAATTTTGTGTGGTCAAGTGGTGGTATGCAGCCGAAATTAAATTATTAATTTCTTGATTCTTGAATGAGACATTGTTCAATTTTATATAGTTCTTCACTTGCGCCCAAGCCATTTCAATGTGGTTAAGTTCACTGTGGTATGGTGGTGTGGTATGGTAGCAAGTAAGGAACATTTCTCTGCTGTGATAGCCAACATTGTCTAATACTAGGAGAGATCCTTCGGGAACATTGGGCAACAATTGTTCGGCGAACCTCTTTTCATACACTTCACCTGTCATTTCGTCGTGGGTGGCTGCCGTGTTCTTTTGGTACAGAAAGGTTCATTCCCGGGACGAACAAAGGCCAACTACGGAAACCACTTCGAGGATGGCTGAGGTAGGAATCGAACCCGCCTCTCCTCAGTTTTGTTTCATGAAGTTGAGTACACCCCGTTCCTGCCCTCAGACCAGAATTGGCAGAGGCGGGATTTAAAACCCCGTCCTCCACGGCGACAGCACAGTGACAGCCAAGAATGCTAGCCACTACGCAACGAGGCGGACAATTTATAAAGAACACAAGCTCCACTTTATTTCACAGTTTAACTTCACCTACTCTACATAAAACGCAGTCGGGGATATACGCGTCACCTGAGTAAACAAACGTTCGCTGCGTCACCGCTGCACTGGGAGGGAGGACTACGCGAAGTGCGGTAACTTATGAATGCTATGTGATATCGAGCTCTGGTTTGTTTTAAAAACTATTTCAGACATTAATGAACATTTCTTCTCGCTTAGTCACCAACGTAAAGTCAACAGCAAAAAAGTTTCTCGCTACGTAACTTTTGTGTGACACCATCCCAGATTTTTCAAGTAACATTTAAGAAAAAAATCTAACTTTCTTATTATGAAAATAATTACTGCCCTGAGAAATAGGGCATCTTCTACCAACATCAGGCAATCTAAAAATAAATTCTTGATCTGTTGCGATCACTAGTTCATTATCTATGGCGTGATAAGTTTTATATTTGCAAAAATATAGATTGGCGCTAAAATATCGTAATTGTGAAAATTGGGCCATGTGTTAATTATTTATGGCTTTTATTTTTACATCATCATAAAGAGCAGAAAATTCTCTATAAGACCACGCAAACAGTTTCTTAGATTTGTCACTTTCAATTATTGAGAAATGGCAACATCGCCGGGGTGGAAGAGGACGAAGCTAATTGCAGGACATAGGAGTGCGAGTGAGAGGCAAATACAGTACTACATTTAATTCCATACTGTCATTTAAGGTAGGGACACACTATAGATGTGATGGAGTTGTCAGTTCCATGCCCGGCCGTCTTTGCTCCCAGGAATTGCCCTGGTACTCATTTCTGGTGTAGGCTGAGTGAACCCCAGGGCTATTTGCGTTTTCGAAAATGGTAGTTTTTTTGTTTCTAAAATCCACTACCCACTCCCTTTCATTTAGAAGCTCAGCACCTCGACCGACTGCGCCATGCAGCCCCCTAGTGCCCTTTATCACCGCACAAAATTTCTGGGTGATATGAGTAATAGTTTCGGAGATATAGAATACCGGTGAAATAATTCGCATAGCCGCCATATTGGATTGGTGAGACATAATAAATTTTGAAGGGCACGGTCAGGGTCGGCCAAAATAGTCGACTACTATGATCTTGCCGAGTTTCATTGAAATCGTTCCAGCCGTTTAGAAGTTATTAGGACACACACACACACACACACACACGCACGCACAAAAGGTGATCTCATAAGCATACTTTTTCATAAATGAAAATAGGCTACACAATCTACCATGACTGTTCCTTCAAATTTCAAATCGTAATTAAAAGTAACTAAGCCTCCGTGGCTTAGGCGGCAGCACGCCGGCCTCTCACCGCTGGGCCCGTGGTTCAAATCCCGGTCACTCCATGTGAGATCTGTGCTGGACAAATCGGAGGCAGACAGGTTTTTCTCCGGGTACTCCGGTTTTCCCTGTCAAAATTTCATTCCAGCAACACTCTCCACTATCATTTCATTTCATCTGTCATTCATTTAATCATTGCCCCAGAGGAGTGCGTCAGGCCTCGGCAGCCGGCACAGTCCATATCCTCGCCGCTAGATGGGGGCTTCATTCATTCCATTCCTGACCCGGTCGGAGACTGGAAGCAGGCTGTGGATTTTAATTTTCAATTAAAAGTAACTCAGATGTTCCTACATCATTAACAAATTAGCACAGGCTAGAGTGGTGCCGAGTAATGCCACTAGATGTCACTGACTGAGTGAGGAAAGCTAGAGCAAACTACCTCACACCTCACCTTGCCCAGTACACCTCACCTCATTATAGCAAAGACTTGGTTCTTTTGTCCTATTTTCATTGATGAAGAAATATGCTTAAGAGATTACATTTAGTCTGTGTGTGTGTCTCCCTTATAAAATCTAAACTGCCGAAGCGATTTCAATGAAACTCGGTAAGTACATACTAACTTCGTCCGACCTCAACCGTGACTTTCGTTGGTTGGTTGGTTCCTCAGTTTAGGGGCTGCGACAACGCGGTCATGCAGCCCCGTGTACTTTGGGTGTGTGTAGAATCTGTCTGATAACCGGTGTTAATTCTGATGGCTGTATTAGTGTGTGTTATCTGTTTTTAATGTCTTCAGTCTTTTGACTGGTTTGATGCAGCTCGCATGGAAAGCTGAGTGTGTGTTATCTGTTTTAATTCAAGTAAGGACTGCAGACATTGAATTTCAAGTAGTTCCTACTTTTGTCGCCAAACGCCAACGTCAACGACTACTAGTTCAGAACTTGGCTACTAGACGCCACCGCAGTCGGCTCCCGGCGACGAACGTAGGAACCTAAGAGCGTTGTTTAACCTCTAATTTAGCTTCACACAGGTGTAATTAGTGGAAGGTTCTTTAACATGCCATAAATCTATGACATGGGAGCGACGGCTTTACTTCCTCTCCGAAGGAAGGCATACTGTAAAAATGTTCATACGTTTCACCAATCCAACATGGCGGCTGTGCGAAATATTTCACTGGCATTCTATATCTCCGCAACAGTAACAGATATCACCCTGACATTTCGTACGAAGTTAATCTATGCGTCTTTCTATGCGACTTTCAAAAACCTGTCAAGTACAAAACGAACATGGCGACCAAGCGAAGTTGTAACATTTAAATAGACTTTTCTCGCGATTTAACCATCCGAATGCAGTGAAACTTGGTACAGTAAATGTTTATACACATTGTAATGCACTGGCATCTAATATAGTTCAATTGTTTGTATAACCTCAAGATGGCGGCTGTGCGAAATTTTAAAATTACTATTTTATTTGTGTGTCCTAAACATGTGATCATAATGAAAGTTCGAATAATGAACCTACGCAATAATCTTCATCTAATGGTACATAACTCTGTGGTTTACACATAAAACAATCCAACATGGCAACCATCCAAAATATTTAGACGGTTCTCAATATCTACTTATGTATTACAGCAATCAAACTGAAATGTTGTACGTTGATAAATGCTATAAACGTAAGTTCACCTGTGGATCATTAAATAACCCGGTGAGCACAAAACCAACATGGCAGCGACGAGAAATTTAAATATTTAAATGGATTTTTCTCGCGACTTTCATCTGAGAGCTGTGAAACTTGGCTCGGTATATCTTCATACAAACCTTAATGTACTGACGTCTAGTTTAATTGAATTTTATGAGAACTTAAAAATGGTGGCTGTGCAAGACCAGCAGGATATTTGAAAATAGGCTATTTAGTTCTGTAGGGAACTACTTGTTGAGGATCCAACCAGCCTCAGGGCTGATTTAGTAGAAACCAAATTGTTTTGTTATACCTGCGAAAACTTTTTAATAATACAGACTCATCTGCTATTTTAGACTAAATTTCCCTTGGCTACCGATCAGCTCAGAAGGGTCGCGGAGTTACGCTGTACGCTTCACTACCCAGAACTGAGTCGTACAAACTGGGGTTTGTAAATAGATCGATTTGTGTGTCCCCAGAAGGCCAGCAACAATAATGCCGTACAATTCAAGAGGAAGCTGCGGCATTATTTGTTCAACAAGTAGGTTGTTCGTCATAAATTATGCCCCGTTTTTTGTTGTTGTGCTAGTATTTCCCGTGTCTCTCTATTTGCAATATTTATTTGATCTCCTCTCTTGTTGTTCCTCCCTTATCCTATATAAATGTGCATTTACCATTCCCCTAATTTATACTGTAAATAATGTAATCATTGCTCGATTCTCACTAATTGCCATCTTGTGTATTATATTCGGGGCTCTGACGCATCCCGAATGCGAAGTGGGGATTTGCTCTTTTCAGAGACTCCCTTCAATGTACTGTAAATATAGTGTAAGGCACTGATAAATAAATACGAAATGAAATGAAGTCGCGTAAGACTGTCGGTGACCAATCCCAGATAAGAATATGAGCAATTTCTATTAATCACCGTTGCCTATGGCCACAATGTTATCGTCTGCGCACTTGAATGTGCGTGCTCTATCGCTGTGTAGCTGAACTATCCCCACGTGCATACAGTGACAGCCTTCTCTAGAGAACGGAGACTTGCAGAGGCCGTGTGGTGGCCGGGGGCACTGTGTATTGCAGAGTGACGAGCAAGGCATTGGAGGTAGTAGCAGAGCAGCGCCCAACTGCTGGAATCTAGTCTACAGAGGGCACACATGTACCATCGCAGTAGCTCTGTGAGAGAATAAAGCCCTAGGTCACAGGTTCGACTCTCACGTGGGTTGGCAATTATACGAGGGGTATTCAAATGAAAAGGTACAAACGATACTGTGGGTACGATTTATTCGTTATTCAAAAGTAATCACCACAGGTGTTCCATTGCTTCACTAGCCGCAGTATTCCCTGTTCCCAGAAGTCTTGTGGTTGTGACAGGAGCCAATCCTGTACGGTGTCCTTTAGTTCGTCGTCCTATTGGAAACGTCTTCCCTTGAGATGTTTTTATAACGGAGCAAACAGATGGAAGTCACAGGGTGACAAGTCCAGAGTGTAGGGCGGCTCCTCAAGTTGCTCACACTTGAACGTCGCCAATAAACCTTGTGTGACGTTAGAGACGTGTGGGAGAGCGTTATCTTGGAGCAGAATCACTCCCATCACGAGCAGTCCATGCCGTTTGTTCTTGATGGACTTGCGTAGAATACGGAGTGTCGCACAATACACGCCACTGTTAATGGTTCGTCTCAAGGGAAAACGTTTCAAATCGAACGACGAATTAAAGGACACCGTACAGGATTGGCTCCTGTTACAACCACAAGACTTCTGGGAACAGGGAATCCTGCAGCTAGTGAAGCAATGGGACACCTGTGCACAGGCCTGTGGTGAATACATTTCAATAACGAATAACTTGTACCCACAGTATCATTTCGTACCTTTTCATTTGAATGACTCCCATAATTCACTCCACCTAAAGGTGAAAGTGTCCACTGGTTACAATATTCACTGTGTAACCACGTCCTGTGCAGTGTCATTCGAGATGCGCTTTCTTCTGCATAGAGTTTGCTTTCTCTGTATCACAGCAGATGTGCTGTGTCGCTGATGTGTGGTCTAGAGACTAACACGAACGGCATGAATACTGTAGAAATTGTGTGTTTTGTTTGAGTCTTCTGACTCTTATTCTAACCTTGGTCTACCCCTACAGTTCTTGTCGTCGACCCTTCATTCCATAACAAAGTTTGCTATTCCTGGGTGTCTTAGTATGTATCCTACCAACCTATCTCTTCTCTTCATTAGCAGTCGCCAGAAACATCTCTCCTCTCCCACTCGTCTTAATACCTCTTCATTTGTTACCCTATCTACCCATCTGATCATCATTCTCCTGTAACACCACATTTCAAGCGCTTCAATTCTCCCTTTTGTGCTGCTCTGTGAGTCCAAGTTTCACTTCCATAATCGAAGTTACAACGGTTTCTGTCACAACAGACACCAATAAGCTGTGTTTGGAACAAGTGAGAAAATAATATTACGCGAAAAATCTAAATATTCCGACAGTTAAGAGTTGTTAACAATGTCCGCTTGGCTTCACATTTGTGACGTTATACACTGTTACGAAAGCAGATCCCTCCTCCTTTTCCTGATCCTTCACAACTTCATTGTTCGTCCGTGAGGTCAACAAACATGCATTCAATTGCTGTTTGTACATATTTCCAAACCCAGGGGACGTGACATGTCTGCCCGCTTGAGCGCGCACGAGCTCGGGTTTCCTGCAATATGAGACATGTCGCCAGCAAGGACAAGCGCCGCGAGCCAGGGCGTGTCTCAACACATGATCTGACCACAGACCTCGTGCAACCTCAGGATGGCCACGTTAGCCCAGTTATTTTTACATCGACAAGCATTCATCGGGTTGGATTCCTGGCTCTGCCAAGAAATTTAATCCTAATAATGTAGGCCATTATTTAAGCGAAAATTCCCCTACAGGAGAGCGATTAAACTTGGTAACATGATGTCATTTGGAGGTGTGTCTCCTCCGCTCCTCCCAAAATATCTTCATTCTCGCGGAATGCTCCCTCTTCCTCTCATCCGTCCACTTTTTCCCAGGTTGTCGTAATAATCTTGGTTCAAACATAACATTCACGATTTTCGTCTGGCACTCAGTTCGGTCTTCGAAATTTTCTATGCCGATTATTTGCAAGTCTCTCTGTAGCCCTTTAAGCCATTCTGTGCCGAATTTACTATGTGTTATGATACCAAGTAGTTTCTTTGGCAATCTGGACGTGGCTATCCTGTGGATGTGAGTGTAAAATTAGGCTCTGCATTTTCTAATTTCGTCTGTTATCGTAATGGTGTTTTGATAGAGTTCACTACTAGGTCTCTTCATCCAAATGCCGTTTCTGTTGATTGCTCCGTGGATATTCCGGAGAATGTTTCGCTCCAGCTTTTCCAGTTTCCTAATCTTGGAATGACCATCGATTACTATTGTTTCAAAGGCATACGTTGCTTCTGGAAGAATAACTTTTATAATGCCGTAATAATAATAATAATAATAATAATAATAATAATAATAATGATGGTTTTACGTCCCTTTTAACCCTTTATAGGTCAGTGGTATTTTATATTTACCACCAACGATAAGCACAATCTATACTGTCGAAGATGCTGATAGTTGAATCTTGCTGATAGTTGAATCTTTCAGCCATATATAAACTAATTATTATCATTATATAATTCTGTGAGCTTCTGCATGGCCATTGGATACAATAAGCTTATTATTATAATGTTGCAAGTGATAATAGACTCCAGAACATCAAATATTATATGTAAGTTGCTTGAATGTTTTTAATAGTAATATTAAAAAAGAGGGAAAAATTGAAATAAGATAATAAAAATTAGATTTAAAAAAATATGACTGTAAAAATTAAAAATCAATAAGCTCATAAAATAAAAACTATAAAAATAATATATAAATATATAATATATAGCTTCAATGAAAATATAAACAAATATGAACATTAAGAAAACAAAAATTAAAATTAACAATTATAATTGGGCTAAGAATAATTTAAATAAACTTTACGAGCCTTGCAGAAGTCGCATATGATGTATAACATCTGACATAGAAGAAACCTCACGTGAAATTGTTCATACACCGGTATTTTATAATATTATTGGCACAAATATTAATCTATTGTAAAGGGGGTGTTTTACAGATATTGTAGTTTATAATAAGGAACTCATGTTATTAGATGATTTGTAGCTTCCACCAGCACTAGCCTCAATAAAGAATACGATATGGATCAACTAGATTAATAGACGCGACACCGCTCATAACCTTAAATTCCTTATAAATAGGCTAACTTGCGAGTAAATGCAATGTGCACAGCAGTAGATCATGAACGGCTTGCCCAGTTCCAGGACCGCTTGATTCACAGACCAACTCGTAATTTCATATGGATTCTGTTAAAATGAGTCATTGATATGATAAATATTGTTTAAAACGATAATCTGGTGGCAATAATTTCTATCCCGTCTGGGATTCCAACCCAAGATCTCTAGATTCACAGTCCAAGACGCTAACACCACGGCTATTTCGACCACGCAAATATTGAGCACAAGATGGTGACTTATTTTCACGTACCAATAATACTGCATTACGGAATTATGTTTCATTTATATTTTGCTTGTTCTTCGCGAAATTGAATTTAAAATGTCTTATGAATAGGCCCTCTTGTGAGTAAAGAAAATGTGTTCAGCAATAGTTCATGAAGGCTTGCCTAGTTCCCGTATAAACACAACGATATATATTACATTGATGACTGCATTGCCGTTACGTGGGTTAATATTTCAATAGCCATCGTGCAGAAACATAATACCGCCATTGCCGACTACTTACAATGTTTCATATTAAAGCATATTGTAACGTGCACCAGGTCTGCGAGATTCATGCAATTGCCCAGCGGTCGCCATTTGTCTCGGGGTGGCAAGCGGTCGGGGTGTATGGAGAGCGCCGGGCAGCCAATCAGGCCAGGGGCTAATTAGGGTAGCCCCTCCCAAGGCCACCACCAATACAATAGCGCTACGAGTCAGGAAGATTATTGGCTTGCGGGCTACTGACTGTTCTGTTTCTGGAAACTACTAGATGCAGCGTGCAGTTTGAGAGCAGCCAACTTGAAAAGACTGGGCGGTACTAGTTGAGAATCCACGAGAACAGACTCGATACTACTGGAAGTGGTTAACACCGAGAACTTTCTGGGCCAGGGGTTGACTGCATATATACCTGCAAACTGCGACGGGCAGGCGAGTCCTGTATGAGTCCGCGCCGACGGTGTGTGCCGTGCCGAGCGACCAGTGGAAATAAATGTGGACAGAGCAGTTCTGCATGGGAGTCGGTTCCGAGTCAGTGTTAGTCCTGATTGGAGTTGAGCAGTGAGCCGTGCGGAAGCACGAAGAGTAGAAATAAATAATGTGCAGATAAATATCTAAGACAGTGCAGTGAAAATAAATAACTTAGACAGTGACTGCAAGTGATACTGACTTGCAGAGATCAGTGCAGGTAAATAGTGACTGTGGAAGATAAATAGTGAACACTGTAAATAAATAGTGACTAATAGCTGTATAAAGTGAGATTCTGTGTGTGCGTGCAAGTAAGTAGGCCTAATTTGTTTTAGTGTCAATTTTTGTAAATAATATTAGTGTAAATAAAGATTTAGTGCATTATAGCCTGATCAGTTATTAACGAACCCCCAAAAACGTTACAATGTCATCATTTAAATACTGATACGAAGACGTTGACCATGTACCTTGTGCTTTGTGTTTCAATCAGTTGATACCAGAGTTCGCATGAGCGTTTAACGTCAGAATGACATTGTTGAGCAAAGTTACTCGGGGAGTGGATGCCGATCACTTTTATCCAGAGATTGCAAAACAGCAAATATGATATAATGAATATTTTTACACCAAAGAACGACAACTTGAAGATTATTGTGGACATATTTGGAATGGCGCCTCCAAACCTTGAAATAATCCGTATGAGATATACATTCCACAGCAGCCAGGAGAGATACGATCCAGCTAGCAGTGCGTCTTACACACTTCCGTCCGATCCACTTCCGTCCCATTTTTCAAAATCACTCCCACAAAAATATTCAGCAACCGAGTGGAAAGATGTTACACATCAACAATTTCAACTCCGACACGCCAGAGGATTTGAATGAGTTTTTTTTAAATGGTATGGATTCTGTCTTGAGCAAAGAATTCATAATGAAAATCAATAAATGAAAAACAAAAATATTCGAATGCAGTCGAAATGCTAAAGGAATTAGAATTATGATTTTTAAGAATAATCAATATTACATCCAGCAATACAAGAAAATATATGCATACATAGCTTTTTAAGTATTAGGACATACCCGTACATAGTTCAAGCAATCGCCTGTGCTATATAGGCATTGTCCTTGTCACTAAAACACTGTATAATTTACTTGTTTTATTGATCACTGGAGTCCCATTATATCAAAAATGTACTATCTTCATCATATCTTAACGTTAGTCTATTTCTGATTATTATCTAAGTAAACGTATTAGTCTAAAAATGTACATTCTTAGATCTATGTGATGAATATCAAACTCAGCCGAGTAAGGAAAGAATACATGTAAGCTATAATTATCACGTAAGGCAAGGCCTTGTGGGTGGCATATTACGTCTACTTACCTAATTATAACGTTAAGTGCTCATGTTAAAAACTATATTACATTGTACTGTATATATTAAAATAATATTTATTCTAGCCAGTGCATTGAGATACAACAGAATTTGTTTAACCGACCGGCTTGTTGTTAAGCCTGTAATCGAACCCTCCTCCTTTCTCATCCCGGACTTGGGACCGGGCAACATCACATCCAGCTGAAAACATCTATTGGTTCTTTATCTATGCCAGAACAAAGTCAACACGTTGATGAAATCTGGGCAAAGGGCTCCACACACATTAAGACTTGTGCTACTGACATCATGGGTAAATCAAAACCTGGACGCAGTTTTATCAATAAAGAGATATGGTGGTGGAATTCTCATGTTCAAGATGCCATCAGGATGAAGAAGTTAGCGTATAAGACCTGGCTCCAATCGGGACTGGATCTTCATCGTCAGCAATATAGAAGATTGAAATCGGTGGCAAAACAGGAAGTGGCAAAGGCTAAAGCAGACCATTACAAGAGCATGTACGAAGAGCTCAACACAGCAGAAGGAGCAAATAATATCTACAGACTAACGAAGAATCGCCATCGTTCCACTCAAGATGTTGGACATGTTATGATCATTAAGAATGAAAATCAACAACATCTACAGAAACCTAATTAAATCCTTAACCGATGGAAACAGCACTTCGAAAATATTAGCAATCACGAATTTCCGCATCCGCCACTACCAGCTGCGGATCCTGTACTTGGTCCAGTATCAGCCATCACGGTTGCCGAAGTGGAGACCGCTATGAAGAAAATGAAAAATGGAAAGGCAACTGGACCGGATGATCTCCCATCGGAGGTGTGGAAGATGCTTGGATCACAAACGGCTCAGTTTCTAGCAGATCTCTTCAAAAAATCATCAATGAAAACGAAGCTCCTCTTACTTGGCTCAGCAGTGTAACAATACCAATATGGAAAGGTAAAGGAGATGTGCAAAACTGCTCAAATTATCGACCGATTCGCCTGCTTTGCCACACTATGAAGATATTTGAGCGTATCGTGGATACACGCCTTCGTGACATAATCAAGATTGCCTCAAACCAGTGTGGTTTTATGAAAGGTACAGGGACAATCGATGCTATTCACGCCACTCGTCTTTTGATGGAAAGGCACCTAGAAAAGCGGAAACCACTCCATATAGCCTTCTTGGATCTTGAAAAAGCCTTCCACAGGGTACCTCGTGATCTAATATGGTATGCACTACGACAGCATGGGGTACCAGAAGCATATGTTCAATGGGTTCAGCTTCTTTATCGGAATGTCACCAGCTATGTCCGATGTGCTTCAGGAAACTCCGCAACTTTTCCCATCAGAGTTGGTGTTCATCAGGGGTCAGCTTTGTCCCCGCTCCTGTTCATCATCTGTCTTGACACCATCGCAGCCGAACTAATGCAACCACATCCCTGGACCTTGCTCTACGCTGACGATATCATTGTAGCCTGCAAGTCTCGCCAAGAATTGGAACAACATGTTCAATGTTGGAAAACTGCACTAGACACCCATCGCCTACGACTTAATATTGGGAAGACAGAGTATATGGAGTGTGGAGTACCAAGTGAAGGATCTATTCACATTGATGGCACTGAACTCCGAAAATCATCTGTATTCAAATACTTGGGTACGCTAATCTGTTCAGATGGCCGAACACTCCCAGATGTCCGAAACAGAGTCAACGCTGCATGGCTGAAATGGCGCCAAGTTACTGGAGTCCTTTTTGACCGGAATGTGCCACTATATCTGAAGTCGAAAATTTACAGAACCATCGTTCGACCAGTAGCACTGCACGGTACTGAATGCTGGCCAGTAACGAAGAGACATGAACAACAACTACATGTCATGGAGATGAAGATGATTCGCTGGACACAGGGACTTACTAGACTGGACCGCATCAGGAATGACAATGTTCGAGCTACATTTGGTGTGGCTCCAATCCATTAAAAATTGCGGGAGAGCCGTCTGCGTTGGTATGGCCATGTAATGCGTAGCAATCACTCTTCAGTCGCGAGAACTGCATTTGACATCAGTCCAGAAGGCCGACGACCACGAGGGCGACCGAGAAAGCGCTGGCTGGATACTACGCGGGAGGACATGCAACTAGTGAATGCCACAACTAGAGACGCTCAAGATCGAGCAGTATGGAAGAAAAAGTGCAGAAAAGCAGACCCTGCAATAAAGCGGGATTAATGCTAGGAAGATGACTGTATATATTAAAATAAGCGTTGTGAAATAGCTAAGTAGCAATGGTAATGCTAATTTATAGATTAAGCTACTTTAATATATCTTTAATGACATTTTTATTCTCTCGAACAAATAGGAGACTTCTGTTACTCAGGAAGCAAAATAACCACTGATGGTCGAAGCAAAGAGGACATAGAAAGTAGGTTAGCACAGGCAAGGAAAGTATTTCTACGGAAAAGGACTCTGTTGACATCGAATATAGATTTAGGTATTAGGAAGTCATTCTTGAAAGCCTTTGTCTGGAGTGTGGCGCTCTATGGGAGTGAAACAGACTGTTGGTGCAGCAGAAAAGAGGAGAATTGATGCGTTTGAAATGTGGTGTTACAGGAGAATGATGGATCAGATGGGTAGATAGGGTTACAAATGAAGAGGTATTAAGACGAGTGGGAGAGGAGAGATGTTTCTGACGACTGGTAATGAAGAGAAGAGGTAGGTTGGTAGGACACATACTAAGGCACCCAGGAATAGCAAGCTTAGTTATGGAAGAAAGGGCCAAGGTTAAGAACTGTAGGGGTAGACCAAGGCTAGGACATGTTAAACAGATTGCCTCGAATGTAGGGTGTGGTAGCTCTGTAGAGATGAAACGATTAGCTCAGGACATGGAAGCGTGGAAAGCTGCATCAAACCACTCGATAGACTGAAGAATCAAACAACAACAACAACAAGGCATAGAAACTAAAGTCTATTCGCCGAGTCGAGACAGTGCCCCTGGCTAGCCGGACAGGGAAGTACGCCCAGTTCACGTCATCGGCTCTGCCAGACAGGGGTAGCCAAGAAGCTCCGCGATCATTACTCATGCCGTAGCTCTAGGAAAGACAAGACTTGCTGCACTGTGTACTGTTGCCTGTCATAAGCAGTTAACAACTTATTAATTAATTAATTAATTAATTAAATAAATACATAAACGAACAATAAATAAACCACGCTAGCATGTAACCGATAAGTCAGCCCGCTTCAAATGTAGGCTATGCACAGCCCAGTACGTTCAACAGGCACAGCTCTATGCACCCCTTGCGGGCAGCCCTACAATACGTGTACAACTGTGTTTACTTCCATTATCTCGACTCGGCGAACAGACTTTAGGGCTGTGCATATCATTCGAATATTCGAATAATTCGAAAAACCTCACACCCCGAACAATATTGTCCACAAACAACCGCAGGACGATCTGCTATTCGCCCCAAGTAAGTCATTGAGTGGTTTGACACCACTGTCAGTACGGACTCCAGAGAGTTGTGGATTTGTCGGAGAAAGTGTCGGCAGATGAAAGTGGAGCGGAGATCAAGGTAGCCGTGGGCAGTGACTACATATAGCGAGCATCAGAGCACAGATCCGGCGAGCACACCCCTTCATGATATAACACGAGGATACTGGTCATTATATAGTTTTGTAAATTAAAAGAAGTAATCTTCAAAGGGATGCCCAATAAACTGAGAGTGATCAAAGGAACTACTCGCATGTGGCGGGGCTCTTTCCGGGCAAGAGAGGGAGTCCGTCATTTTGTGTAAGCTAAGGATGGGTCATGCCAGATCCACCCACTCGTACTTAATGAGAAGGAAAGACTTGTGGAGCCGTTTTCAGCGTGGTCCACATTTTAACCGAGTGCGTGGATCTTACTGACTTACGAAGAAACCTTGCTTTGCAGATGACACTCAAACTTATATTAGCCGATGACGTGGTGGCTGCTGATCTCGTCATCCGCTTGACAAGTCAGAGTGGGTTAGGGCCAGCAATCTAAATATTTCAGTGTACGTTTACTAAAAGACTTTTTTTTTTTAATTTAGAGTTTTTGTTTTCCCGTAATTTTTGTTTATTATAAGCCAAGAACGCTTTATATAAAAATAAGAACCTATTTACTGCAAAGAGCATAAGTCTTGATGTGAGGAAACTAATGTTGAAGACCTATGTATGGAGCGTCGCGCTATATGGCAGCGAATCTTGGACAATAGGAGAGAGAAAGAGGAAAAGACTACTAGCATTTGAAACCTGGTGCTATAGAAGGATTATGAAAATAAGCTGGAAAAAAATGGTCACAAATGAGGACGTCTTTAGAAGAGTGGGAGAGAAAAGATGCTTCCTTAAATATTTAAAAAGAAGACGGAATCACCTCGTGGGCTACATACTGCGACACAATGGACTGCTTAAGATTACAATCGAGGGAACAGTAGACGGCAAGAATTATAGAGGAAGACCCAGACTGGAGTACATGAGTTAAATACTGCAAGATATGGGTTGTGGCTCATACTGTGAACTGAAGAGGAAGGCGGAGAGACGGGAAGAATGGCGAGCTGCTGCCAACCAGCCTCACGGCTGTTAACCACAGAGAGAGAGATTTTTAGACCATTTCATATTTAGGCACTAACTTCTAATTTATTCCAAATTATATAATTTAATGAGTGTTAAGAGGAGCTGATGACCTAGCTGTCCGCCCCGTAACGCTCCAATAACTAACTTTCAAAAGAGCTCACATTAACTTGGTGATCTTGTAGAGTGCACAAACAAACAACCTAATCCAATTATCTTATGTGAGGAAAAGAGATGATGTTGCCACGGGAGTGATCGGCCAAGCAGGCAGACCATTGAGAAAGTTATGAATAGCGCACACACACTTGTTGTGGGCGAGGACACGTCATCTCGCTCCGTGCATTACTTCACCTACAAACCTCATTACCACGCGCGCTGTGCCGGTAGTCCCAGTCTCCAAACAGTTCCGACCACAGACTCACTATCTAATTATATAAAAATCAATGTTACGAGATAGTTTGTCTGTCTGTATGTCCCATATGCGTTCATATACCATTCATCCGATTGTGATGAAATTCGGGTGAGCTGTTGTGTGCACTCCAGGGAAGGTTTCCGGCTACACATTTTTTATGTAACACTAAAGGGTGAAGGACTTAACCGGTGTTTCCAAATCTTGAAATGGTTAAGCACTAAACCCAATGTTTTAAGACACCAGAAAAGCACCAGCTGGACTCCGATTCAAAACGCTAGAAAAACACAAAAAATTATAAATATATTAACGGCTTTTTACTTACATTTCTTTCATTAAAGATCGTCTTCTTCACTTGTGGACCCTGCTATCGCTATTACATCTTTAGAGCAGGAAGGTGTAGTAGTGCTGTAGCTCTGCATACTTCCAATTTTGGCCACTAATATATCCTTCGGAAGTTCGTAGTCGTGATAGCATTTTCCCTCTGATTTTAGTCCAAATCGCACACACAGGATGGAATGCAATTTTTGAACTTTCAATCGATTTCTTTGCCTTGTTTTCACCAATTAAAATTGCCTAAACACACTCCCTACATCTGCATTAGAGTAAGGGAGCGAAAGTACATAAGCTGCCTACGCATGAAACTGGGAAATCCCCTGGGAGCTGGGAAGAAAATAGATGATAGGTCGATTCCTTGTACAAGTGCACTTGCACTGAGTCCTGCATGTTGCGCTTACTTAGCACTTGTGCACGCGAATGAGAATTTCCGGGACTTCCCCTATTGGAGTGTTGATCTTGTCACGTGTAAGGCTGAACATTGCCTATCTTAATGGATTAACTTTATTAAAACTATTACATGGCTTCCAGGATTTACTTATTTGTCATAGGAGGCAATTTCATGAAACAATCCGTTAAGCAACAGATTTGGCACTGGTTTTATTGAAATAGCACCAGTATTTTGCTGTGGCGCTATTATAACATTTCTGGTACCAGACGAACTTCAGAAACACCAGATCTGGTGCTAAAAACACCAAATTGGCAACACTGGAGTTAACAGGAAGCCTTAAATCCCACAGTAACCCAATTGCAGAATCTGTATACGTATGACACCGCAATGCAAGATGTAAGCATGGTTTGCTGATTCATCGCGAGGTGACATGAGGAGACTGTCAGCAGCTGCCGTGTTATCTGGTATCGCTGTCTATTCCAATACCGTTCACGCCACGGTTTTTGGCCGGGGTTCATTATCATTATCTTCCTTTCCGTCTTTTATTGGCATTGCAACTCATGCCGGGAATAGCTAGTGTTACAATAATAATAATAAATTATTATTATTATTATTATTGAAAAGATAGAAGACAAAGAAAGGAAAGTGCTCAGGAAGATCCTTGGACCAATCACAGAAAATGACGAGTACAGGAGACAGCATAACCTGCACATTGAGAGGAAAACAGAAACCCGGGGAAAAAGGATTCAATCTTATGACCACATAACACGCATGAGCTCGCAGAGACTGACCAATGAGGTCTTTTACTACCCTCTTAACAGGAAACCCCAGGCACCCTGGTTCATCGAAGTTGAAACAGATCTTCGAGGAGTAGGAATCACACTTGAAGACATCCAGGAACGTGCACCTCTCCAGAGAAGAGGTTCCAAGAAAAACCAAAATTAAAAACCGGCAAGAAGTGGACTGATGAAAGAAGGAAGGCTCACTGAACGTGAATGCGAGAATATTGGGGAAGTGTTAAAGCTCTATGGTGCAAGGTCCACAGCAGGCCGAAACGAAGAAAGAATACTAATACTAATAATAATACTAATGTGAAATAAAAGGACTTCACAGCTACAGCGAGAGAGAAAGACAGACAGAGATTCATGGGCAGATGACCTCGTAGTTACGTCCCTTAAACAACAATAACTAACTAACTAACTAGATGACGATGATTATGTTGATGATAATTGTTGTTTTAAGGGACCTAACATCTAGGTTATCGGCCCCTAATGGTTTGGGTGATCGTGAAGATGATAATGTAAACTAAATCTAACACTAACTACTTACTTATATACTAGAAGAAGAACTGGAAAACAAAAGGAGAATAAGGCAAATAAAGGACAGGAGGAAAATAAATGCCCTCAATCCACGAAGAATGCGGATTGAGGGACTTGGAAGGAAGGAAGGAGAGCCACGAAAGGCAGATAGGTAATGAAAAAAGGGGGAAAACCGGACCCAGCTCAGGAAGCCCTCGGGGTTGCCAACTCCCGAACTCACCAGCCGTGAGCTCCTGAGGGTGTAGCAATATCCAGGGTGCACCAGAAGTGGTGGGGCTACACACACCCTGCCTCCTTGAGGGCCTTGAGCAGAAGGCAGGAGATAACAGGAAAAGAAGGCTGACCCCTCGCAGAAGGAGGGTATCAGAAAAGATGAGACAAGGGCCAATTAAGGCGGGAAAGGAAGAGACTCCCTAGGCCTCGGATACCCTAATACCGTCAGGGTCGGAAGAGAACAAGAGTTGACCAAGTGAGGTCGACAGAAAAGAAGACAGAGAGGAGCCCGGAAAAGTAAGTGGAAGCAATGCTGGACCCAGCCAGGGCCCCGCGGTCGCCAACCCACGTCCCACAAGATGTGAGCCCCTGGGGGGTAACTAACTAGAGACAGAGAATGAGAGGTGTATGTTTCACAAAGCTCATACTAATTAACCAGAGGGAGTTAGAAGCTGCGGTTTGTGTAAACCCCATCCAAATCGTCTCAATAGTACAGAAAAAACTTGCATTTCGTGGAATATATTTGTTTCATTTACAAAGTGTGTTTAAACAAATAAATAAGACGATAGCCCCTGTCAGCACTGTGTCGCGTCCAGCCCGCATAACAGTGAAGCTGGGCGGGTGGTATATACACAAGGGGCGCTAACAAGTAGCCTATAATAATGTTATTGGTATAACGCCACTTAACTACAGTGAGGCATTTAGAGACGCCGAGGTGCCGGAATTTTGCACCGAAGGGGATCTTTAACGTGCCAGTAAATCTACTGACATGGCTCCCTCACATTTGCGCACCCTCAAATGCCAACTGACTGATCCAGGATTTGATCCTGCAACCTCAGAAACAGCAGTTACCACTACACCTCACGAGGCTGAGTGCACCCCGTTCCAACCCGCACGTCAGTTTTAAAATCCCTGACTGAGCCGGAAATCGAACCCGGGGCCTCCGCATGAGAGGCAGGCGCGCTACCCCAACACCACGGGGCCGGCACATGGTAGAGTGCTCGCTAGTATTAATAATAATAATAATAATAATAAAATCTGGTACGCTTTGAGACGTCAGGCGTCCAAATGTCAGCAGTGGAGTTGGCCTAAAATAGTTCTGATGCAGGCGATTTGAATCCAGTGAAATAAGACTGGTCGTAGTATCTGAGCGTGCGGCCGTACCACGTGACCTTTACGGGAAACAGATGTGGAATGGTATTACTCAAGACGGCAATTAAATGCAGGCTCCTCTATAATGAGAACATCAAACTGTTGGCTTCCAATCAATAGGATAATGTTTGTACTGGCCAACCTACAATTATTCACTTGAGAGTGAAAGTTAATTATTTCTCTCCTCACACAAACTTTCCCCTAGTTACAGGGGTGAGACCAGACCACTTCCAGCAAATTGACGATGATGATGATGATAATTGATGATAATTGTTGTTTTAAGGGGCCTAACATCTAGGTTATCAGCTCGTAATGGTCTAGGTGATAGCGAAAATGACAATAAAATGGAAACCGTAACGAAAATGAAGCTGGACTGATAATACTTACAAAATGGAACTCAGATTGAAATGACTCGCTAAATATAGAGTGGAAATACTTACTAAAGGGAATTTAGAAGGAAAATACTCACGAAAGGAATTTAGAATGAAAAACACGCACAAAATGTAGTTGAGGTTCAAAATACTTACAAAATGCAACGTAGATTCGAAATACAGTGAAACCTCTATAAAAGACCACCCCTCCTATAGGCCGATTTTTCTTGGAACCGATTTAAAACCTCATAAGGTCAATGTATCTGTTACCTATATTTAAGGACCACCCCTCTCCCCGACCAAAGACCAGTCTGACCTCTTTCAAAAGACCACTTCTCGTGTAATATCTGGAATAAAAGAGGCCTACAGTGGTAAGAAAACTAATGATTCATAGGCCTCTAACCCCATTCGTTCTGGAATTAAAAGTACCTTTACATACAATAACATTCTACTGTTGTGCATGACTTCGACACAACTGAGGTGGGTGACGTGTTGGAATACTACGATGATCTGGGAAGAGTGAGCAGTGCAAGATTTCTTGGAAGGTAAGTTCTATGACACCATACAATATTACTGTATTCTTTTGTTTATGAAAGCAAGATTAAGTTACAGTACAGTGCATAAGTTCTAAATCTCTTTTTTCTCTAATCCCTGTAGATAAATCTGATCGCCTTCCCATTGGAGTTGATGTGAACAATGGTTCTGTTGGCTGCATCAGCATACAATGTCACTAGAAAAAACGGCTTTCTTAGAAGATTGTCCGAACCCAGAACAAATTAATGGACTTTCGAACTCACTTAGAGATATTCTAGAAAGTGAAATTGATTTTTAAAAAAAGATGTACTAATCTGAAACAGAGATCAATTCGTGACTTTTTAAATGACAGTGCTCAGAAAAAACTAATTGTAATAAATGTTTACTAAATGTGAATCAATGCAGATAAATTGTAATCAAATATGTGTTCCAACAGTACTTTATTAATCATGCAGAATAGAATTGTTTTTAATGCCTACCCCTATGAAGAGACCCTATTAAGAGGCCTCTAAAAGACAAGTTTTCCATGGAACCACCACTGGTCTGTTAATAGAGGTTTCACTGTACTCACAAAATTCAAAATACTTACAAAATGCAATTTAAATTGAAAATACTCAATACACAATTGAAAAAGGCCGGTTCAGATTCAAAATACTCACCTAGTGCAATTGAAATTCAAAATGCAATTTAGATTGAAAATACTTACAAAATGTGGTTGAGATTCAAAAAACTTACAAAATGTAATTTAGAGACACGGGGAGCCAATTCAGAAAAACAGGGCGGGAATCCTAAAGAGAAAAGGAACTGTAATGAAAAGAAATAGAAGGCTGATCCCTCGAAGAATGAGGAATCAGGAAAGATGAGACAAGGGCCAATGAAGGCAGGAAAGGAAGAGACTCCCTGGGCCTCGGATACCGTAATACCGTCGGGGTCGGAAAAGAACAAGAGTTGACCAAGAGAGGTCGACAGGTTAGAAGACGGAGAGGAGCCCGGCACAAGTAAGTGGAAGCAATGCCGGACGCAGCTGGTGTGCCGTGGTCCCAACCCACGTCCCACTAGATGTGAGCCCCTGGGGGAGGGCAGCAAATTGGGACGTATGTCGTAGTTTAACCGTCATGGGGAGTGAGGTCAGACAACATCGCGTGATCCTGAAAGAAGGTGCAGTTTCTGAATATAGATACAGTGTGTTAAAGAATATCCAATATTTCAGGATGTGCCAGTATACAAGAATAATATGTCCAACAAAACATGGGTCCTACAGCGCCTACTTTCTAAGATCTGAGCACTTGTTTATAGGACGTGCTCTTACAGTGTTTACTCTCTGAGATCTGATCACTTGTTTGACACACCTGGCCGGGGGTACTGATACGTCAAAAGGAATAGTCTTCAGAGTCAAACAACTCTGAACTCTGGGTACTGAGGTGTCTTAATAAGTAGAGAAGTGGACGTCACATTGATCACGTTCTATGAATAAGTTCAAGTACCAGGCTGTGCATGTCATGTGCTATGTTTAAATTTAATTTTACACAGCCAGAATTGCAACCTTTTTGAGTTCGGAGTGTTAACTGTGCTTAATGATATAATCTGAAGGAAATTAGCTTAAGAGCATCTTCTTACATTTGTCATGAAAAGGAAATAACGGAAAAATATGACAGGCTACCGTGTGTCATAAACATCCGGGTCTTAGTAATGATATTCAGCAAGTTCAGATTGTATTCTAAAAACTATCAGCAAATTTACTCCAAACATTATCCGCGCGTTTATCCGCTATCCGCACAGCCATGTAAACTATATCCGCATTCACGCAGGGCTTTACCGACAACTCACGCATGCCTGAGGCTCACAGAATGTTATACTCTGTACGACTGCGCAACCGCTGTCTTAAACTTGAATCGTTTCCTCCAAGAAATTTCCGCACACAAATGAGGGAATAGCTCGTTGTATGAAGTCCCGGGGGGAACCTACCCCATCCCTGACATTAATAATGATAGCCACTTCATAAACACAGGTTACACGGCGCGTGCTCCTACCGTCACACAGGCAGCGACTGTCCACGAGGTTACTGCTCCATTCATACTCCAAGAACAAGTGGTGCTTTCTTCCGCAGCACACGAGCCAACGTGAACAAACACCAGTCAGTACGCCCAATCTGTGGCACGCGTCACATTCCACCATTCTCTACGTCCAATCTCTGGCACGCGTCACATTCCACCATACAGCAAGGATACCAACACTAGAGCGTGGCGAGATATTCCACCATTCACTAGGTCCAATCTCTGGCACGCGTCACATTCCACCATACAGCAAGGATACCAACACTAGAGCGTGGCGAGATATTCCACCATTCACTAGGTCCAATCTCTGGCACGCGTCACATTCCACCATTCAGCAGGGATACCAACACTACAGTGTGGCAAGATATTCCACCATTCACTACGTCCAATGTCTGGCACGCGTCACATTCCACCATTCAGCAGGGATACCAACACTACAGTGTGGCAAGATATTCCACCATTCACTACGTCCAATGTGTGGCACGCGTCACATTCCACCATTCAGCAAGGATACCAACACTAGAGCGTGGCGAGATATTCCACCACTCACTAGGTCCAATCTCTGGCACGCGTCACATTCCACCATTCAGCAGGGATACCAACACTACAGTGTGGAGAGATATTCTAGCATTCACTACGTCCAATCTGTGGCACGAGTCACATTCCACCATTCAGCAGGGATACCAACACTACAGTGTGGAGAGATATTCCAGCATTCACTACCTTCAATCTGTGGCACGCGTCACATTCCACCATTCAGCAAGGATACCAACACTACAATGTGGCAAGATATTCCACCATTCACTACGTCCAATCTCTGGCACGCGTCTCATTCCACCATACAGCAGGGATACCAACACTACAGTGTGGCGAGATATTCCACCATTCACTAGGCCCAATCTCTGGCACGCGTCACATTCCACCATTCAGCAGGGATACCAACACTAGAGTGTGGCGAGATATTCCACCATTCACTCCGTCCAAACTCTGGCACGCGTCACATTCTACCATACAGCAGGGATACCAACACTAAAGCGTGGAGAGATATTCCAGCATTCACTAGGTCCAATCCCTGGCACGCGTCACATTCCACCATTCAGCAAGGATACCAACACTACAGTGTGGCAAGATATTCCACCATTCACTAGGTCCAATCTCTGGCACGCGTCACATTCCACCATACAGCAGGGATACCAACACTACAGTGTGGCAAGATATTCCACCATTCACTACGTCCAATCTCTGGCACGCGTCACATTCCACCATTCAGCAAGGATACCAACACTAGAGCTTGGAGAGATATTCCAGCATTCACTAGGTCCAATCTCTGGCACGCGTCACATTCCACCATACAGCAGGGATACCAACACTACAGTGTGGCAAGATATTCCACCATTCACTACGTCCAATCTCTGGCACGCGTCACATTCCACCATTCAGCAAGGATACCAACACTAGAGCTTGGAGAGATATTCCAGCGTTCACTAGGTCCAATCTCTGGCACGCGTCACATTCCACCATACAGCAGGGATACCAACACTACAGTGTGGCGAGATATTCCACCATTCACTAGGCCCAATCTCTGGCACGCGTCACATTCCACCATTCAGCAGGGATACCAACACTACAGTGTGGCGAGATATTCCACCATTCACTCCGTCCAAACTCTGGCACGCGTCACATTCTACCATACAGCAGGGATACCAACACTAAAGCGTGGAGAGATATTCCAGCATTCACTAGGTCCAATCCCTGGCACGCGTCACATTCCACCATTCAGCAAGGATACCAACACTACTGTGTGGCAAGATATTCCACCATTCACTAGGTCCAATCTCTGGCACGCGTCACATTCCACCATACAGCAGGGATACCAACACTACAGTGTGGCAAGATATTCCACCATTCACTACGTCCAATCCCTGGCACGCGTCACATTCCACCATTCAGCAAGGATACCAACACTAGAGCTTGGAGAGATATTCCAGCATTCACTAGGTCCAATCTCTGGCACGCGTCACATTCCACCATACAGCAGGGATACCAACACTACAGTGTGGCAAGATATTCCACCATTCACTAGGTCCAATCTCTGGCACGCGTCACATTCCACCATACAGCAGGGATACCAAAACTACAGTGTGGCAAGATATTCCACCATTCACTACGTCCAATCTCTGGCACGCGTCACATTCCACCATTCAGCAGGGATACCTACACTACAGTGTGGCAAGATATTCCACCATTCACTACGTCCAATCTCTGGCACGCGTCTCTTTCCACCATACAGCAGGGATACCAACACTACAGTGTGGCAAGATATTCCACCATTCACTACTTCCAATCTCTGGCACGCGTCACATTCCACTATACAGCAGGGATACCAACACTCCAGTGTGGCAAGATATTCCACCATTCACTACGTCCAATCTCTGGCACGCATCACATTCCACCATTCAGCAAGGATACCAACACTAGAGCGTGGAGGGAAATTCCAGCATTCACTAGGTCCAATCTGTGGCACGCGTCACATTCCACCATACAGCAGGGATACCAACACTACAGTGTGGCAAGATATTCCACCATTCACTACGTCCAATCTCTGGCACGCGTCATTTTCCACCATTCAGCAAGGATACCAACACTAGAGCTTGGAGAGATATTCCAGCATTCACTAGGTCCAATCTCTGGCACGCGTCACATTCCACCATACAGCAGGGATACCAACACTACAGTGTGGCAAGATATTCCACCATTCACTACGTCCAATCTCTGGCACGCGTCACATTCCACCATTCAGCAAGGATACCTACACTAGAGCTTGGAGAGATATTCCACCATTCACTACGTCCAATCTCTGGCACGCGTCTCATTCCACCATTCAGCAGGGATACCTACACTACAGTGTGGCAAGATATTCCACCATTCACTACGTCCAATCTCTGGCACGCGTCTCATTCCACCATACAGCAGGGATACCAACACTACAGTGTGGCAAGATATTCCACCATTCACTAGGTCCAATCTCTGGCACGCGTCACATTCCACCATACAGCAGGGATACCAACACTACAGTGTGGCAAGATATTCCACCATTCACTTCGTCCAATCTGTGGCACGCGTCACATTCCACCATTCAGCGAGGATACCAACACTAGAGCGTGGAGAGATATTCCACCATTCACTAGGTCCAATCTCTGGCACGCGTCACATTCCACCATACAGCAGGGATACCAACACTACAGTGTGGCGAGATATTACAACATTCAACAGGTGCACCAACACTACCGAGTGGAGCGATATTCCACCATACAGCAGACACACCAACACTACAGTGTGGAGAGATATTCCCCCATACAGGAGGGATACCAACACTAGAGCGTGGAGAGATATTCCAGCATTCACTAGGTCCAATCTGTGGAACGCGTCACATTCCACCATTCAGCAAGGATACCAACACTAGATCGTGGCGAGATATTCCACCATTCACTACGTCCAATATGTGGCACGCATCAAATTAGTGTGGCAATGTATTCCACCATACAGCAGGGATACCAACACTACAGTGTGGCGAGATATTACAACATTCAACAGGTGCACCAACACTACCGAGTGGAGCGATATTCCACCATACAGCAGACACACCAACACTACGTGTGGAGAGATATTCCCCCATACAGCAGGGATATCAACACTACAGTGTGGCGAGATATTCCAGCATTCACTACGTCCAAACTGTGGCACGCGTCACATTCCTCCATACAGCAGGGATACCAACACTACAGTGTGGCGAGATATTCCACTATACAACAGGCATACCAATCTGTGGCACGCTGTATGGTGGAATATCTCGCCACACTGACGAAGGAGGCATCTGCAAACCATTGGAATGTTCCTTCACACCCTTTCTTGCTATCCATTCTTTCATGAACACGACCGTGCCCTCCTGAGAGAAAAGCAGAGACATATATAGACAATACAGCACTGTGCAAAGTCGTACGACTGTTTGATTTGCATATGTGTGCGTTCACTTATGAAATTGTGCGTGTACCGTAATAGACACGTATTTTGTTTACTTTCCTCCGAGTTATATCCGAATCCGCGGTAAATCGGACCGCACTATAACCGGGTTTTATTGTATCATTCAAAAATATTCCCCTCGGCACGCCGGAAGGCGGAGATAGATTTCGCTGGGCAAAGAATACTATTTTGAATTCCCATAATTTGCCAATTGTTACAAACCTACAAAAGTTCCAAATGTTCAGCAAACGAGAAGACCCATCATCATATATAATATTTCAGTAGTATAGATCTCTTCTGCGGCGCTCACAAGCGACCGATCGTCACAATTGAGCTTTCAAATGAAAGAGAATAGACATTAGCAGTGACGAATTGCACTCTAATTC
This sequence comes from Meconema thalassinum, assembly GCA_946902985.2. Taxonomy (NCBI): domain Eukaryota; kingdom Metazoa; phylum Arthropoda; class Insecta; order Orthoptera; family Tettigoniidae; genus Meconema; species Meconema thalassinum. The sequence goes on along the minus strand of OX336396.1, from coordinate 294,994,650 downwards.
CATAAATATCTATAATTTCTTTATAAAATGACTTTTAGAAATATGTACGAAGTGTGCGATTTGCAGATACTGTTGATGTATGAAAATACGCTCCATAATTTCTGTCCACTTCACATTTTGGCCGCTGTGATGCCCGTTTCATGTCATTTTAACATTTTTGAGGTCTTTCCTTTATCATTTTACATGGATTTCAGAAACAGTAAATCACAGGAATGAGTACTCGAATCGTATAATTTCATAAATATCGAATAACCGATGACTGTTACGTTAAGCTGTCAATCAATGGACTCGGCACACAAATGACATTAGCAGTGACGAATTGCATTCTAATTTCATAAATATCAATTTTTGTAAGAAGTGTGCAATTTGCAAATACTGTTGCTGTAGGAAAATACCGAACGCCATTGCTGTTCAGTTTGCATAAACCTATTGGGGAAAGTGTGGTTTACGAACATGCGAGATTTCTCGGACGGGTCCGCTAGTCCTCTTATAATTCAGAAGAAAAAAAAACTTGATCATCCCTTGGCGTAAGGGTGGGTCTTATCAAAAGTCTTTCAGACACAAGTTCTCGGTAATTTTTAGAGGATTATCGGCCATTTATAAACAGTGTTGATAATGCGCCTATTAAGGGCGATACGATTTCCTTCCTTGGTTGGTGCTATCAAAAATGTTTACCGAGTTTTGGCTTTTATCCCAAGAATACAACGAATTTTGAATAGATTCGATTTTTCATATAGGCCTACTAACACAGTGATAACTCCGCCGTTGACCCGTCCCAAGTCCGGAATGGAGGAGGGTTCGTTGGCCTAGCAACCAACTGTAAAAACTGCTGGTAGCCTGATACAATAGATGGCATCCCCACCATCAGTATCGGGTGCTGAGGACTCACAATCCGCACGCCTTAAAAACAAATTTGTAAAAGGATCAGCTACATGCCCCGGAAACAGGATGGATAAACAAATGAAGATGGCAACACATCACGAGTAAACCGACTTGGGATGATCATCGGCGCACGACGCATGGGTCATAGTATTTCGGAGATTACACGCGAATTCGGGTTTCCGAGGTCAACAGTGTCGAGGGTGGAGCTTCAATATCGCAGGGATAATGTTATCATCCGCGTAAACCGCCGCAAGGGACGACCACAGGTATTTAACGAACGGACAGAACCATACGGGGCGATCGAAGGGCTTCTGTGAGTCAGATCACCGCTCAGTTGAATGTTGAGAGTCAGGAACTCATTTCTTACCGAGTTGATGCCTCCCCGTTTTGAGGGCTCGTGGAGGAGCAACTCATTTTTAAGAGCGTTAAAATCCCTTAGTATGCCTTCCTTCGGAGGGGAAGTCAAGCCGGCGGGCCCATATCATAGATTTATGGCATGCTAAAGAACCTTCCACTAATGAAACATGTGTTAAGCTAAATTATAGGTTATATTTGACTAACGCTCTTAGGTTCCAACGTTCGTCGCTGGGAGCCGACTGCTTGGCATCTAGTAACAAAGTTCAGACATAGTTGGTCGTTGACGGTGGCGTTTGGTAGCAAAGGTTGGAACTACTTAGGCGGCTTCGGTGGCGTAGTCGGTAGCATGATGAGCTTCTATACCCACGATCACGGGTTCAAATCCGGCCGAAGTCGTCGGATTTTTTAAGAGCGTTAAAAATCCCTCAGTATGCCTTCCTTCGGAGGGGAAGTAAAGCCGGCGGTCCCATGTCATAGATGTATGGCATGTTAAAGAACCTTCCACTAATTACACTTAAGTGAAGCTAAATTTTATAGGTTAAGAATGTAAACAACGCTCTTAGGTTCCTACGTTCGTTGCCAAGAGCCGAATGTGGTGGCGTCTGGTAGCTAAGTTCAGAACTAGTAGTCGTTGACGGTGGCGTTTGGTGGCAAAGGTAGGAACTATTTGAAAAATTCAAAAGTCTGCAGTCCTTACTTGAATTAAAGAAAAAACAGATACACACACTAATACAGTCATCACAATTAACACCGGTTATCAGTCAGATTCTACACAAACCCAAAGTACACGGGGCTACATGACCGCGTTGTCGCAGCCCCTAAACTTAAGAACCAACCAACCAACCAACATCATACCTAACCGTGCCACAGTACACTGAACATTTACCAGGAAACTGTCCGACTCACTGTGACGTTGCTCATGGATCAGAGAAGTGTACTTACCTTACACAGAGACAGGTCTATGATATGATGTCTACCGACTGATGGAGAGGTTCTTGTTCCATCCTTTAACCAGTGATGCCAGATTTATGCTACTCCCTGCCCAGCAACGTATCGTAATGTACTGCTTACTTTAAAACATGCAGTATTTCGGAATGTTCAGTTTTATGCTTCGACTCAGTGTGGAGGCTAACTTCCGGAAGTAGTCATGCGAACATCCGCTCCATTCTGTTATTGTGAATGTGCTCTGTGTTTAGGAAGCAATACTCACTCCAGTACGAGGGACCAGGGTCACAATACAAGGGCAGGTTCTATTCTCACATGTGCTAACATAAGCTTTGTATGTGTTATTCTGTTTGTCTTAAGAATTTCTCATTTAAGTTATTATCATTATTATTAATGATGGTTGACAAAAAGGAGCCTACAACTAGAACAAACATAAAAGTGAATAACACTGCAACTGAACAAATCACAGAATTCCCATATTTGGGTAGTGTGATAACAATTGCCTGTCAGAAATCAAGAAAAGAGTAGGGCTAGAATCTGATAAAAGCCACCGATTTCAAATACTTCAACCTCGCCGACCCAAGAAGCTACAGGGTAAAAAAACACAAACACTCACGTATTTTTACCCACGATATTCTAAAATATTCAAATCCGACCGAAGTCGTCGGATTTTTTAAGAACATTAAAAATCCCTCAGTACGCCTTCCTTCCCAGGATAAGTAAAGCCGGCGGTCCCATGTCATAGATTTATGGCATGAGAAAGAACCTTCCACTAACTACACTTGTGGAACCTAAAATTTGTAGGTTAGTTTGATAACGCTATCTTAGTTCCAATGTTCGCCGGCAGGTGCTGACTGCGATGGCATTTAGTAGCCAAGTCCGCACTTATGTGTTGTGGTCGGTTGCATTTGGTAGCAAAAGTAGGAACTACTTGAAAAATTCATCGTCTGCAGTCCTCCCACCTGAATCACAGATAACACACACTAATACAGCCATCACAATTAACACCGGTTATCAGACAGATTCTACACACACCCAAAGTACACGGAGCTACAGGACCGTGTTGTCGCGGCCCCCCCTAACCAAAATAATCATATTGCACGACAAATAACGGGATATGCTGGTTTATCTTCTAATGAATTTGCATTTGACTAGGTTCTTTATACAAAATAAAGATTTTCTTGGCATCGCATGGTGTCCGATTGTTGGAATAAGATGTTTCCCTGACAGTTTCTCGCGGTCAAGTCTTCTTACCTTTCGAGGGTTCGAGAGAGTGACGAGGACTCACCTGGAACACAAGAGAACACAGGCATTAGTCAAGGTCAAGAATCAGTCAAAAATCACAACAACATATTTAGATGTGTTCCAGCATTGCCAAATTTGACGTCAATCTCTTGATCGTTGCAACTTTTACCAGGGTTGAATTCTACTTGTTCAACAGGGATATGGTTGCTGACGGCTTCAAAACCTGAGTTGTAATGTAGATTTAGCGGAACTATAGAACGGAGGCTCACCAACTTAGAGGGATATTTATACAGGATCTTTGATTCCTTGAATGAAGATGCGAGGTGTTCAGTTTGCAGGATATCCGCGTAAAACACTTTACTGTCCATGAGGAATTCAGGATTCTGGTGTCCTCTTCTGTGATTAAAGCTGTTTGTTTTTTCAGGGGTGTGGGAGCAAGCCTGAAGAATTATTGAATTCTACTTGTGTGAACTTTTAGATGAAGATCCACAGCCTGCTTCCAGTCAACCAATGGGGTCAGGGAATTGAATGAATGAAGCCGCCATCTGGCGGCGAGGATATGAACTGTGCCGGCTGCCGAAGCCACGGAGGCTATGAACTTTTAGATGAATATGTGGAATTGTTTTAATGTGACGAGCAACTCAATTTCCAGTCTTCGTCATGTGGGCTACTAAAATATCTGGCGATACCAAGGTCAGAGGCAGGGGCGTAACAGCTTCTGCAGGTGGACGAGCGGAGTCAAATCTGAACTAATAAGCTATGAAGAGCGTAAATAATCTTCAAGAACAAAAACACAAGCATTTTTTTCAATTGTTTTCTTTTCTCTCTCTCTCTCTCTCTCTCTCTCGTTTTAAGTTTTGTGTCAAATTATTTATTGTTAGCCTACTTTTCACGTTTTGCAAAAATGAGGAAAAAGTAGTCTTATGAGATCGATCCGGGAAAATGTGTGTCTGTCTGTCCTTCTGTCTATGTGTCCCCCCCCCCCCCTATCAACTCCTAAACGGCTGCAGCAATCAAAACCAAATTTAGTATGAGTAAAGATGTGCACCGGAATAGCTCACGTCCATATTTGAAAATGATGTCAGTGCTACCAACTGCTGAAAAAACTCACTAGAAATTTGAGCTCCATGTTGGATATCTTGCAAGGTATGCATGGGAGCTAATCCAAAATTGGCACAAATGTAGATAATACTATTTCAGTTTAATTTCCAGGAGGCCAACCATGACAGTGTTGCCGAAATAATTTTAAGCCTTCTGATACGTCCAATGTTTAAATGCATATAACTTCTACACTATCAACTGGATTTCAACCAAATTTTGTATGTAATATCTGTACATAAACAGATATGACTGAGCGTATTCTTAAGAGCCATCAGGGCTGCCAACTGTTAATAATTGTTCTCTCTATTTTTTTAAATCCAAATACCAATATATCAGAAAGTATGCAAGCCAACAGCTTTAAACTATGCACACGTATATTCTGACATTTTAGATTAATTTGGAGTAACTTATATACGTCAGTTCTACCAACATGATTATAAGCCTGCTGATAGTACCAATTTTTAAATACATGTAACTTCTATACTATCAGTTGGATTTCAACCAAATTTCGTATGTGCAATGTGTACCATAACAGATATGACTAAGTATTGTTAAGAGCAATCAGGGCTGCCAACTGTTAATAAATGCTGTCTATATTCTTTTTACCCTAATATCAATATATCAGAAAGTATGCAAGCCAACAGCTCTATACTTTGCACACGTATAGCACCTGACATTCTAGATTAATTTGGAGTAATTAATACAAGGCGGTGCTGCCAACATGATTCTATGCCTGCTGAAATGTCCAATTTTAAAATACATGTAACTTCTATACTAACAAATGGATTTCATCCAAAATTGGCACAACAAGATATCATAATATTTCAGATTATTTCTGACCAGCACACGCATGGTATTGTTGGCAACATGCTTTTACGCGTGCTGATAGATCCAGTGTCTAACTGCATGTAACGTCCATTGGACTTCAACCAAATTTTGTATTCTGTACCTTAAGAGGTGGAACTAAGAATATATTCAGTCACCAGGGCTACCAACTGTAGTGCTCTATTAGGCTACATTATACCAGGTATATTTTGAACTAATTAGTTATTTCGATATTACCAACTTAATTTCGTCATTATTCTAGATAGGTTCATATACTGTAGAATAATCATTGGCATGAAAAGTAGGCTGTATAGTTCTTCATGGAACTTCTTGTTTTTGTTTTGAATTTTGATTTTGTGTTTGTTTTTGCTTTGTTTTTTTCTTAATTGAATGTTCTTGCTTTATGCTTGGGCAAAATGAGACAAAATTAATGAAAGGAAAAGTACAAGTTTTCGTTTCTTTGTCTCGTAAACATTTCATGCGTTATATTTGCATCTGTCAAAAACTCGACAATAACAGTTTTACTTAAGCAAGTGTTATGATTAGGTAACACTAGAAGTTTTGCAAGAGTAAAGATACATGTTCTCAAATTATCTCTACATAGTATAAAACGAAGTCCCTGATTCTCGGATGTAACGGGTAATCTAAGGAACCAGTGGATGGATTTTGATGCGGTTTTCACCATTCTGTCGAGGAAGGTTTCTGTAGAAAAACATTCATTTAAGACCAAAGAAAGTCGAGCAGTAACGGTTTCAGTGAATCGAGTCGAAGGAAAACCTGCCGTCCGTGCCCGTTTAAAGGTTACGCTGGGTAAACCGTATAACGTATATACATACAATGAGTGTAAGAATTGTTCAGCATGAAAAGTTCTACAACAAAAAGTCCAGGACAGCATATCTCTTATCTTTAATACATCGCCCACTATAAGTATTTTTACGTTTTTATTTCTTCCAACAATCACCATTCCGTGGAAATTTAAATTACTAGCTTCGGAGCAAGACCGACTCCAATACTCAGACCTTAACATAGAAAAAACATGGCGGCCGCAGAAGCCCCACTTCTCCTATTGGGTAACACGAAACCAAGACGTACACGGCGGTAATTTGAAGTAGGGAAAACGACACAATTGGGAAAATCACTGTTCCATGCATGAAAAAGCTTCGCGAACAACTAACTTACATATCACATAATATTACTAGAAGAAATGGCTGTCCCACAGTAAAAGAAAACAAGTTGATTTATTAGAAATTTCACGTAACTATATAATAACATTCTCTCTTCGATTTTACTTCACTGCATGGATGAAAATAATTTTATATAAAAAAAAAAAGGTTTAAATATAAGTGTATGTGAAAAAAATCTCAATTTATTCACTCTCGCGAAAACTATGACAGCATTACTTGAGTTCTTTTACCCTGAGACGGTCAAATATTATAACACAGTACAGATCAGAGTCAATTGGTAAGTAGGGGGGGGGGGGGGGGCCTCCAATATTCCAGGAATAAGTCAGGTTAAGGTTTGAAGGTGGATGGAGATCATCAAGCTGGACCCAGCTGCAGCCAATGGAAATTGCTGCAAATGTTACAGAACAATAAATAAATGTAAAATATTATTCACCTTACTTGCTGCCGAGTTTCAACTCCTTGCGCTTGTTTACTTTAACTCCAAGCTCCTCAGTGGGTCTTCTTTTTTGTGCCTGGTTTGCAAACTTCTTGCACAATTCCCTGGACACATTTTTATCGTGCAACACTTTGGAGTAGTTGTTAACAAATATGTTCGCAAACACTTTAACACATTTTTTAACAATCTTGATCAAGGGCACACCACAACTACATTCATCATTTATATTGCTTATAGAACTCTCTATAAGTTGAGTCCCTAATGCAATAACAGCGTCCCTCTGATTTTCGAGTTTCAAAAATTCAGATTCAAAGCTGCTGCTTATGAGTACCTGAACAAGTCTATATATATCACAACATAAACCCATCAAAAACGAGGAAGGACACTTCAGCCCACCCCTGTTAAGTTCACTGAAGTAAGACAGAAGCTTCTTGTCACAATCAAGGATTAAATCTTCTTCGGATTGTAGCACTTCTTTACACCGAATGCACTTTCCACTCTTTACCAACTTGGCCAAAACTTTCATGCTCGTGTAACTAGCAATGCATACAATTATCTTCTTTGCTTCAAGCGGAATCGACACTAATGGTGTTTCATCCAGGGCAGACTGAAATTTATCAAGGTTCTCGACTACTTTTTCTTGGTTGAAAGTAACTGTCAGGTCCTTGAGAGTAAATTCTCCTAACTTTGCCGACTGAAGTTTTAGCAAACTTAATACCTTGAGTCTCCGTTCAGATTCTAGCACTTGTTCTACTGAGACATTACATGTGCAGCCACTTAATCTTCTGTATGCTCCGAACCTGCTTTCTAAGCCATCTGTCTGCAGCTTAGCTGTCAGGATGTAGGACCACTTATATGTATTAAAAATATATTTACATAGCTGGACAACTGCAGTCAGTGTGTGAGTGAATGCTAAGAAAGTTTCATTACTCAATTTTCCATCATTGTGTGAGGTGTTGCTATGCCATATGTCAACCTATGTTTTCAAAGTTTCCAAAAAGACAAGCTTGGTATCATTGGGGCCACTAATTGGGTTTGCATCATCATTTCGGGTGTACTTTCCTTTCATTGGGTGCTGAACGTTTGAAATTGTCCACCACTTTGAAATTAATTTCAAAAACTGGACAGTCCCATCAGAAATAGCAACACCCTCACTTTTAAGCATATCCAATGCCACTATATTTTTGGCATCAAATATGCTCATAGCTAGAGCAACATTCTGTCTCTCTATAGCAGTGGGATATAAAGCCTTTCTTGACAAATTTGGAGCCAGTTTTAGAATCATACTCTTTTCAGAATGGAATAGATCTCTAATATCTGATAACTTAGCCTCGACATTTGTGTACTGAAAAGTTGATTCATTTTCAGTAACATGTAGCATGCTTTCTATTTTGGGAATTGTCTGCTGGGTGTTGGGAATGACAAACGTTTGACTGGGTCGATTTAACCAATTGTTCCTTACACATTTCAGCAAATGTACACTGTCGAACAGAAGAAATAGTGACTTGGAGGTATTAGCTGGATTTGTAATGCAGGGTTTTAGAGTACCACCACCCAAGAGCTCAAACATCTTCCTATTCATGCTGTGGTTATCTGATACCAAACAGACTACATGAAATTGAAGCTCGTCCATCAAGGTTAGGACATCAATGGTTAGAGTCAGTAGAGTTTTTGCATTTAGGTTTCTCACTGGGAAAAGACCTATTATATCTTTACTGTCTGAACGTAATGAGGAAAACATGAAAGCTTGTATGGTGGTGGCCGAGTCGGCTCCTGAGCTATTTTCAGCCATCCCGATTATTTTCCCTCCTTTATACGTGAGTTTGGAATTAACATATATCTCATCCAGCAAAACAGTAACAACCTTCTCTTCATCATTCAGGAGCTTGCTTTTTTCTTTCAAAAAGGATTTTTGCAAAGGCCCAACACCTGAGCTGTTTGGACCTATTTTGGACAAGAATTGCCTGAGATAAACATGGTGAGGTAGTGTCATTATGTTTGTCCTTCTTAAAGATTGGTAAGCTCCAGGGTGTGAGTAAGAGAGACTTGCGGCCCATATTAGGAGGTCTGATGAATATTTAATCTGACAAGCAAAAGCAAGCTCCAACTGTTCTAATGCAAATTTTACCTTGCCAGCCCTCTCTACATTCACATCAGCATCAAGTTGCAGGCCCTCCTTTGTAACATTTATCAATGAAGTTACCCTTTCAGAGAGATATACTGATTCATTATTATAGTTAGCAAGAGAACTCACCAAATTATCCAACTTGCTCCATCTATCACATTTATATGCCTTGCTTCCGTTGCACTCCAAGATCCAGTTAAACTTCTCCGCAGGTAAGCACAGATTCTTGTAAAACACATTTACATCTAAATCACTCGACACTTTGAAACACATTGACACTGATGGAACATCACAATAAGCATTATCATCTATTTTAATAAAAAGGACATAGTCTTCCTTCACAATTGTTATAAATGGATTTACCGGCCTATTCTTAACTTCACTTGTGAAAGATTCGAAATTTGCAATGGTATCCTGTTCACACCATTCATTAAAGTTATCCAAATCTCTCTGTAATATCTGCTGCACACGTTCTTCAGGATCTTTCCTTTCTTTACTAAGCCTAACAGTTAGATAAGAGGGTTGATTGTGAAAAATTGTGGGGTAAGCATCATCGCTTAGTTTTGGAACTTTCCGAGGAACACGAATAGGTTCACTATTTACAACAGGGAACACGTCTTCCCTAACCACAAACTTATCTTCAAAATGGTGTATGCATACTACTGCTTTATCACTGACCACAAAATTGTCACGATGTATACTTCTAATCCATTTTTCTCTTAATGTTTTTTCCTTGGGAAACTTAAAAATAGTTGTATGAGAAGCTTTGCCGTAATTACTCTTACAACCCGGTACACAACAAGAGCGACCCATTACATAACTTCAAAACAAACATTCATATGTCACTGCGTATAATTACAGCTGCTAAATATCAACTGACTCACAAATTCACTCTCACGCACCACTATTCTCCATAGGAAACACTACTTATCGCCAACTTTCATCGGTAGCAAACTGAAACAACGTATGTAAACAAACCCACGTTTTGAACAGGCTAGGGCTTCTCGAATCGCCATCTTGAAGCAATCGAGAGTAGCATTAAGGTCTGAGTATTGGAGTCGGTCTTGTTCGGAGCCAGCGAGCTAGCTTCGGCCAGCATCAAACTGTAGACTAGTGTTGAGTTAAGACTTCAGAGAATAGTATATGTGTTTGGAGATTCGCTGTTCACCTCGGCTTTTCTGAATTACGTCTGGGATCTGCCGTCCGTGCGACTTTTAAGCTTACGCTGGGTAAAGCGGGGCTAGTTGTAATATACAGTAAGACAATCCAGGCGTGCCAATGTTATGTATAAACGTACATAATCCAATCGTTTGTCATCAATCGGAAGATTGGTTTTATTCAACATAAACATATTATCGAATGACATTTTTATTATTTGTCTCTGGGAGAGGGAGTGATTCCCCTGATCACCAACGCCACTGATCAGAGGTAAGGTCATGATGATTATGATAGATGTTGTTTTAAGGGTTATCGGCCCCTAATGGTTTGGGTGATGGTGAAAGATGAGAATGAGAACTATACTAATACTAACTACAGACTTACAAACTAGAAGAAGAAATGGTAAACAAATAAAGGATAAGGCAAATAAAGGACAGGAAGAAAAGAAATGTCCTCAACCCTCGAGGGACTTAGTAGGAAGGAGAGCCATGAAAGGCAGATAGTAAAGGGAAAAGAGGTCAGGGCCCACCCCAATGTCAGTGGAGAAAGGAGAAAAAACGGACCCAGCTCAGGAATCCCTCGAGATGACCAACTCCCAAACTCACCAGCCGTGAGCCCTTGAGGGAGTAGAACTATCCAGGGTGCACCAGAAGTGGTGGGGCTACACACACCCTGCCTCCTTGAGGGCCTTGTGCAGAAGACAGGAGATAACATGAAAAGAAAAAGAAGGCTGACCCCTCGCAGGAGGAGGGTATCAAGAAAAATGAGACAAGGGCCAATTAAGGCGAGAAAGGAAGAGACTCTCTAGGCCTCGGATACCCTAATACCATCGGGATCGGAAGAGAAGACGGAGAGGAGCCCGTCACAATTAAGTGGAAGCAATGCCGGACTCAGCTGGGGTCCCGTGGTCACCAACCCACGTCCCACAAGTTGTGAGCCCCTGGGGGAGTTTGTAGTTTAACGTAGCCGATGGGGGAAGAAACACTGCACTACATTGCCGGTATAAACCATGAGAAGCAATAACAACAACAGAGCAAGGAATTAGCTATGCAGTGCTCGTCTGCTGAACAGCGGGGCGGAAGTCCGTACCTTGCTCCCAGGCAATAGTTCAACGGTCTTAACACAATTATCCTTTGTCTCACAGTTAATCCATGATTCGCCATTTTTAGCTCAAGGTTTTCTTCAGCTAACCTTCCATTTATAATGTTTAATGTCCCAAAACCGCCACAAGGTTTGTAAGACAAGCGCCAAGCGCGCCTGATCTTGAGGTTCTGCATCACAGGCAAAGTGTTAAATCATTGAATCTCACGAGAAATTCATCGTCAATGCATGGTTTTGATAAAGACAACGCAAATGGGTCTGATGACCACGATATATCAAACATCAGGCATAACAACGTAAATGCAAGAAGAAACTCAATGAGGCAAAGTCCAGAGTACTTGCTTCATGAAGTAGATTTTTTTCTGAAACATATTATGCCGAAAGAAAGAAAGAAAGAAAGAAAGAAAGAAAGAAAGAAAGAAAGAAAGAAAGCAAGAAAGATGATGATGATGATGATGATAATTGTTGTTTTAAGGGGCCTAACATCTAGGTTATCGGCCCCTAATGGTCTGGGTGATAGCGAAAATGACACTGAAATGGAAACCAGAACGAAAATTAAGCTGGACTGAAAATATTTACAAAATGGAACTCAGATTGAAATGACTCACAGAATGGAAAGTGGAAATACACAAAAGGTAATTTAGAAGGAAAATATTCACAAAAGGAATTTAGATGGATGATGATGATGATGATTGTTGTTTTAAGGGGCCTAACATCGAGGTTATCGGCCCCTGATGAAATTAAATGGCGTGAAATGAAAGGATGAAGATAAAAACAGCTCACTGCTATGGATGAAACGAAAATGGTTTATATAAAACAGACAGTGAGCCCCAACAATTATGCCTTATTTGAATAAAAATAGTAAAAGGGGGATGGTAAAAACAATAAAACAAATAAGGCATAGTAAACAATAAAATAGATGAACGTAATAAATAACATACAACAGGCTTAGCCTGAATTAAAAGTCTTAACTGACATTAAAACTTGAAAAAGTAACCACTCTCCCTCATGAACCGGATGACGAGGTCTGCTGACGGCCCGTCATCACGGAGAATAAGGGACAGGGTGTTAGGCAGTTTAAGAGTCCTTCGCAGATCGGCCAGGTTCACCCACTCCAAGAGAATGTGTGCCACAGTTAGGTGGGCACCGCAAGTACACAGAGGGGGATCTTCTATCTTTAGCAAGTGGGAGTGCGTAGCAAACCCATGGCCGATCCGGAGTCGACAGAGTACCACAGCTTCCTTCCGGAGAGATCAGAAGGAAGATTTCCACACCTTCGTTGTCCCCTTGATGCCTCTCAGTTTGTTGGGTGGAGGCGTCGCTCGCCGCGTTTCCTCCCAATGCGACAAATTTAGATTGTAAAATACGCACAAAATGTTGTTCGAGTTCCAAATACTTACAAAATGCAATGAAGATTAGAAATACTCACAAAATGCAATTGCAATTGTAAATAGGCCTACCTACAAAATGCAATAGAGATTCAAAATACTCACAAAATGTGGAAGGCCGCGATTAAAAATACTGTACTGACAAACTGCAATAAGAAATAAAGAAAGGGAGAAATAAATACATAGTAGGCTGTACAAAAATTGGCAAAAGTATTTGTTTAAATTCGACAACATTATTTGAGAATTAAGATGAACATCCACTGTATACACAGTACACCATGTCTCTCAAGTATCTGAAGTTCAACTGTCGACCAAAATATAGATCTCCATTAGCCGTAGTTTTAAATAAAACTCATTTTACGCATAGTTATTGAGATGTGCGTGTGGGAGTCGAGCATAAATAGGTACCTTTTGCTGTGGAGAAAACTGCAAGAGCGATTTTTCGTTTGTTTCACATCATAACTTGGACAAATGTTGGATGTTATTTACAATGGAACGATATTTAGTCATTTTGATAATTCAAACTGAAATAGTCTGAAGTGATATGGTGGTCAACTCAAAACGATAGTCTATTGGTAGAGTAAGAGCTGAATTATAAATCTTTACTTCGGAAAAAGTTAAAACCAGTGTATTAATTTTGATAAATCACACCAAAGATAACAATAAGAAGTTGTTCTTAATTGATAATTACTTTGGAAGTGAATTATAATCCCTGTTATTACTTATAAAGTGGCTTCGGTGGCGTAGTCAGTAGCATGCTGGCCCAAGATGTCGGGTTCAAACCCGGCCGAAGTCGTCGGATTTTTTGAGAGCGTTAAAATCCTTCAGTATGCCTTCCTGCGGAGGGGAAGTAAAGCCGGCGGTCCGATGTATTAGATTTATGTCATGTAAAAGAACCTACCACTGCAATTGGCAGTGTGAAGCAAAATGTGTAGGTTATATTTGGCTGGTACACAACGCTCTATCAAGTTTCACGTTCGCCGCTAGGTGTTAGCGACAGTAGCATCTGGTAGTCTATGTTGGAACTACTTGAAATTGAACTTGTTGGGGAGCCTACAGGCATTCAATTAAAATACCCTGCTATGGCCATTGGCGCAATTCAAATATCATTAAAATGATTAAAAATACTCTAAAAGAATAAATCAGATGTGTTACAATTCTTAGACATGGTGGCCACTCAAATCGGTCAACGATTTTCCAGGAGTAATTCTCACTTTTCCAGACTTAAAAATAAGCGCGAGTCCCGGAGGGGGGGGGGGGAGGGGGAGGGGGGGGGGGAGAGGGAGGGGGCTTTATCGGTTGCCTACTTCAAGACCAAAATAAAGCAGTTGTGTTTGGTTTACTTATACAGATGTTGACACAAATTAGTGGTGATTGCGTTATTGATACGCAAGCCTACGCACAAATGTTTTAAAAAAGCCTTTGTGACTCAAATATCCGCTTAAAAAAAGGAGAAAAGAATGCAGCCTGCAATTTTATTGCGGTGAAGTTGTCTATACTTAATATGTTTTACAAAGATACTACCGCGTGTTCTCTCACACAGAAACAGGTAGACTGAGGAAATTGCTTTCGTTAACGATACAGTGCTCACCCAAAACCGCAGCGGGAGTAAGATGGAAACATTTTTATAATTAATTAACAGTGGCTATTTTCCAGGAGTTTTCAAATTTTTCATCATTTTCCAGACCTAATAAAAATCCAGAAGTTTTCCAGGATTTCCAGGAGTAGTGGCCACCATGCTTAGATTAACGATGAAAGAGAAATCTCTTGAAAAGACCGCTCGAAGTGGTAATGTCAATGATGTGGAACTGAAGGAGAGGTTCATTGAAATTTTTGGGGCTGGAATGATTTGTAATAATTGTGATCATATGTTTACGTTGAAATAAAGCTTTATGATATGTTACTGTGAAAATAGTTAGTCCAATAAAATACAGTAGTTATATATGAATTACTCAAATTGTCAATGTACCAAAAGTGGTGATTGACCTCCAAATCTGTTTGTTTAGTGTGATTGTTGTTAAATGGTCAGGTTAGAGACAAGCCACTACAAAGTTAATTTTACGCATTCATTTATAGGGACCGGACATTTACATGGTGTCCAGAGAATTTTCAATGTAAATTTTCCTGGCTTTTCCTGACTTTACCTGACTATTTTCAACAAAATTCCTGACTCGCGGAGTCTTCGTAACATCGGAAAAAAGGTTTATGGAGCAAATATATATATTTTTTATTTGCAGCCTCCACCATCCCCATATCTGCCCAATGCTAGTCTCTTTATTCATTTAAAATACAAAATAAAGTAAATATAATGCAATAATACATAAATCAAAGTAGGCTACTTTATAACCTAAACTATAGTGATGGGGTTGCAACATCCTTAAGCTAACGCCAAAAAAGCGTACAAAAAATAGGTAAAATAGGATTTGACTAAGATGTAGGCCTACTGTAAAAATGGAAACATACGATAATGTCCAGTAAGTTATTGCTTTTTAACTTCAGAGATTAGTTGAACTAGTAACATCAAAATATGGCTGTAAAACACAAAATACTCTATGGTTAATATAACATTCCTGACTTTCTAACACTTTTCGCCATTATTTTTTATGCCATTTTTTTCACACTTCTTCCTGACCAAAACCAAAATTCCTGACTTTTCCTGATTATGGACACCATGATTTATGTGCTAGAAACGATTAAAATATGCATGCAATTATGCACTAAAATGTAGAAAATATGCATTAAAATTAAAAAATATATACATAACAATAAGCCAATCTTATTCACTCTTCTTTCCCGCCCTTATCGTAATATGTGCAGTCGTTTTTTTATATTGTTCAAGTTGAAATTTCTTTTCACATTTCACTTCCTGCGAGCATATTTGACAATAGACGACAACGCCATCAGTTAAATAATCACTATTACCAGACACCCACTGATTTAAAAAAAACTGCTGCTCTTCTTGTATTTAGGCATTTTCAGTTAAGGATATGCAGACTAACTCCGCCATAGACGGTCCCAAGCCCAACTGAAAAAGGAGGAGGGTTGGAGTGGATATCTCGTCCCACTCGGGAAAACCAAACTAGAGAAGAGTTGAACACCTGTGAGCACGGGCACAGTGAGGAGACATCCCCTCCACTATGATAGGGTGCTGTGGGCCAATCACTCACACATCTGAACTTATTCGATTACTGAAACTGCAACAGAAAATAACCGGACTGATAAAACAGTTGACGATTTTTGGCATGAAAATGGTGACGAAATTTGAATGCTGGAATATAAGAACTTTACGCCAAACAGGCAGGCTAAAGCAGGTCTGCGCAGAAATGAGAAACTGTCAGTTAGACATTCTAGGATTGAGTGAAGTACGTTGGAAGGACTTTGGAGAACAACGAACAACTGAAGGATTTTTTACCCTTCTCTACTCTGGAAATGAAGAGGGAAGAGACCATGTAGAGGGTGTGGGAATGCTGGCTGGGAGAAGAAATCAGTGGAGGAATTTGGTTGCAGCCCTTTGCTCCGAGAGGGGTCATAGTCAAGTCAGTCATATGCAGACTAAGATTAAAGTAACACTTTAACTGAAGAAACTCCTCACAAAACTAACCTCAGGCTGCCGGGATGGTGAAAGAAATGGCCCACCCCATTCCCTTCTTGAAAGAGCCAGGCAGCATGCTTGCGTAAAATACTGTTATCTCGTTATCTGTTGCTCAGAAAGTTGCTTACAAGGGTTGTCCAACACACACGTGAAACCAATTTTGTGGAAGATGTTTTAAAATATACTTAATTTCAACTGTATATGCTAAAACATGCTGTTATGTTCAGAATATGCAAAAAAACCAACAAACCCACAAAATAAGCATTTGTATATCCATTTTCAAAAATACGGTCCCTATCATTTATAACTACTCTTTTCTATTGTCTATATTTTCATTTCAAATGATATTATCGACTTTGGTCTACCGTTATGCGTTACGTTTACGGAGAGGAAATGTACTAAGGTTGCACTTGAGCGTATGGCGTCATCATGTTGTTCCGTGCATATGCACCGAGTCTGCGTTTACTCCTGGGCTATGGCGTTATGCGATACGGAGACGTCACGCAGCAGAGTGCACCTCCCGCTCTCCGTTCCCCGCGCGGAAGCCCTCCTGCATTTCTAACATGTGTAGCATGTGTAGCATGCGTCATTTGAAATGATATAAAGTCTAGTCTTTCAGACTGACAGTAACTTTTTTTATTGACTGTAGGTAGTCTCTAAAGCTACAAATTATTTAACGCACGTGCCTCATAGGGACGGGGTGAATTTTTCAAAAATAAAATCTCAATTACTGCATCTCCGTTAATGAGTGTTAGTACGTTTCCCAATCCTAAAAACACTTTTTATCCAACACTCTGTGAGATTCCGGGCGTCATCGAGTCTCTGTTGTTGCGTCCACCTCGTGGTGTAGCGGCTAGCCGGAGGTCCGGGTTCCATTTCCGGCTCTGCTAAGTATTGTAATTCTGGTCTGAGGGCTGGAACGGGGTACACAGCCTCGCAAGCCAAACTGCGAAAACGTGGGCTCGAATCCCATCTCAATCATCTTGGAGGTGGTTGGTTGGTTCCTTAGTTTAAGGGCTGCAACAACGCGGTCATGTAGCCCCGTGTACTTCGGGTGTGTGTAGAATCTGTCTGATAACCGGTGTTAATTGTAATGGCTGTATTAGTGTGTGTTATCTGTCATTCAGGTAGAAGGATTGCAGACGATTAATATTTTTAAATAGTTGCTACTTTTGCCACCAAATGCTACCGTCCATGACACCTAGCTGCGAACGTTGCCATTGCAGTTAACACCTGGTGGCGAACGTTGGAACTAATATAGCATTATCAAACTAACCTACAAATTTTAGCTTCCACAAGTGTAGTTAGTGGAAGGTTTCTTTTCATGTCATAAATCTTTGACATGGGACCGCTGGCTTTACTTCCCCTCCGAAGGAAGGCATACTGAGGGATTTTTAACGCTCTTAAAAAAGCCGACGACTTCGGCTGGGTTTGAACCCGCGGTCTTGGGCATAGAACATCTTGGAGGTGGTTTTTCCACTTCTACTCCTTGCAAATGCCGGGCTGGTTCCTAACTTACGGCCATGGCCGTCTTTTACCCGATCCTTCTCCGAATCACAGCTACATACAGTCATCACAATAATATAGGTTACCAGGAAAAATTCCACACATACCCAAGTACACGGGGCTAAATGACAAGAAATGTCACACAAAGCCCCAACAAGCTTCCCCACTCGTAGATATCCCATATTGTGATGCTATGTAGAAATCCTAAACGCCGGCTGTTGGATTTCACTCGATAATGTTCCATCGTACATTTGACCACTTTTCTCACTGAGCGCTCCAGCAGCGAATTAGTCTGCTACTCTCCTTTCATCCAAATCCTTCTCTTCCATTCTACTCTACTCCACCTATCACTAGCATGTTCGCTCAATATTATTAACTATTTATTTATTAAAACTCAGCAATTTTTCTAGGTTTGTGCCATGTCTTGTGTGGGGCTTTACCTTAAACACCAAGCTGGCTCATCAGCGGATTTGTGGTGTCCCCGCCTGGACCCCCACAGGAGTAGCGAACTGCGCTCTACCTCCCTTTTTTATGAAGCAAAGAAATAAAAACTAGATCCGGCTTTCATAACAAGGATTGCAATAGCAAATTAAAAGCTCATGCAGCCATAACCTCCCTATGAAGGCTTCCAAAAAGATGGCCGTGAAAGCCATCTTTATTTATTAATTTTATTATTTTTCTATGACGTATTTATTTTCAATTCTTCAATTATTTTATTTGTTTATGTATTTATTTAATTGGTTCATTGATTTATTTAAATTTTTATAATTTATTTATTTATTTATATGCCTATATGTTATTTATTTTGTTATTTATTTATGTATTTTACTTATATAACACCTAGTTACCATGGCAACAAGTCTAAGCGTACGAACAGACGAACAAAACCATATCCTTGATTCTATGTTTCATTATTATTAGTGGCAGATGACCTCGCTGTTTCCTCCCTTAAAACTAAAATCTTATCATATATATTATTTCAGTAGTATAGATCCCTCCTGCGGCGCTCACAAGCGACCAACCGTGACAAATGAGCATTCAAATGAAAGAGAATGGACATTAGCAGTGACGCATTGCACTCTTAATTTCATAAATATCTATAATTTCTTTAACAAATTACTTTAAAACAAGAAGTTCCGTGACGAACTAAAGAGCCTACTTTTCTTAAAATTTAAAATTCATGCCATTTATTAATCTATATGGATCTATCTAAAATAATGACAAAATTAAATTGGTAATATAGAAATTTCTAATTAGTTCGAAATACTGTATACCTGGCATAATGTAGCCTAATAGAGAACTACAGTTGGCAGCCCTGGTGACTGAATATATTCTTGTTTCCATCTCTTAAGGTACAGAATACAAAATTTGGTTGAAGTCCAATGGATAGCATGGACGTTACATGCAGTTAAACATTGGATCTAACAGCGCGCTTAAAATCATGTTGGCAACAATGACATACATGTATTGGTCAGAAATAATCTGCAATAATATGATCTCTTGTTGTGTTAATTTTGAATGAAATCCATTTGTTAGTATAGAAGTTACAGGCATTTTAAAATTGGACCTATCAGCAGGCTTAGAATCATGTTGGCAGCACTGACGTATATTAATTACTCCAAATTAATCTAGAATGTCAGGTACTATACGTGTGCAAATTTTAGAGCAATTGGCTTGCATATTTTATGATATATTGATATTAGGGAATCAAAAATAGAGACACCATTTTTTAACAGTTGGCAACACTGGTTGCTCTTAAGAATATGCATAGTCGTATCTGTTATGGTGCACATAGCACATACAAATTTTGGTTGAAATCCAAATGATAGTATAGAAGCTACGTGTATTTAAAGTTGGACCTCTCAGCAGGCTTAGAATCATGTTGGTAGCACTGACGTATATACGTTACTCCAAATTAATACAGAATGTCCGGTACTATACGTGTGCATAGTTTAAAGTTGTCGGCTTGCATACTTTCTGATATATTGGTATTTGGAAAAAATAAATTGAGAGCATTTATTAACAGTTGGCAGCCCTGGTGGATCTTAGGAATACGCTCAGTTATATCTGTTTATGAACACATAGCACATATGAAATTTGGTTGAATTCCAATTGATAGTGTAGAAGTTATATGCATTTAAATATTGGACCTATCAGCAGGCTTATAATCATTTTGGCAACACTGCCATGTATGGCCTCTTGGAAATTAAACTGCAATATTATTTTCTATACGTGTGCCAATTTTCAAATAGCTCCCATTCATACCTTCCGAGATATCCAACATAGAGCTCAAATTTCAATTGCGATTTTTCAGCAGTTGGTAGCACTGACATCATTTTCAAATATGGCCGTGAGATATTCAGGTATAGATCTTTACTCCTACCAAATTTTGTTTCGATTGCTGCAGCCGTTTAGGAGTTGATAGGGACACACACACACACACACACACACACACACACACAGCCAGCCAGCCAGCCAGCCAGACAGAAGGACAGACAGACAGACAGACGGACAGACACACATTTGCCCGATCTCATAAGTCTACTTTTTTCTCATTTTTGCAAAATGTGAAAAGGCTAAAAATGTATGAAGTGTGCGATTTTCAGATACTGTTGCTGTAGGAAAATACGCTCTATTGCTGTCCACTTCACATTTTGGCCGCTGTAACGCCTGTTTTATGTCATTTTAACATTATTAGGTATTTCCTTGATCATTTTGCATGGATTTGAGAAACAGTAAATCAAAGGAATGAGTGCGGTACTCAAATCGTATAGTTTCATAAATATCGAATAACCGGTGAGTGTTACAGCTAAGCTGTCAATCAATGGACTCAGGACACAAATGACATTAGCAGTGACACATTGCATTCTAATTTCATCAATATCGATGTTTGAAAGAAGTGTGCGATTTGCAAATACTGTCGCTGTAACATGCTGCAATGATGAGTTGTCCAAAACCTTAAAACTATTAAACGTTAATTCTCTTACAGGTTCTCATTGGGGAAAGTGTGGTTTATGAACATGCGAGATTTCTCGCACGTGTCCGCTAGTAATATTAATTTTCGCAGTTTAGTGTTGTGCTTTGTTATCGATGTTATTTCACCTGTGCAAAATGGCAGCTGGAGCCTGCATGCCGACACGAGTTCCCGTTCCCGTTCCTTTCCTTCCGGTGAGGTGGCACACTTTGCGCCCGTTACTTCCACCGTGTGACAGTGTCATTCTTTGAAATCCACAACTCGCACTTTCTGTCCGCCCGTCCTCAATTACCGTCCCTGCCAGTATCCAAACACATATTCACTGGATCTCATAGCAGTACATTTCTGTCTAACCCTCGAAGTGCTATCGTCTCGCAGTGAGACTATTCCTAAAATCGATACCACTCGTAAAATCTATATAACAATCGATTTTACGAATAGTTTCGCTGCGAATTAATGAAATTTCCTATCTGGTAGGCAATGCAAGTTGGTTTTTGATCTTCTGAAAAAAAAAATGATGACTCATGTATGTACATGTGATTGAAAACCCGTGAAAAGTGATATGGTTAGACTTTTTATCTGTGAATTTTTATTATTAATTATTTATTATTCATTTTGGATTTCTTTTACCTCTGACTAATCATCCATTATACTTCTACTGGATACTTGTAAGTAAAGAGCCTATTATCTTATTCTCTAATTTTTTCTGAATACATTGATATATAATGTAATTATTATATTTAAAAAATATATATCTGCACGCTGCCTTAAAAATGCTTAGCACTAAGAGTGAAACGTTCAGCACTTGGAGGGTTAAAAGTAATAGCCTACTGTGGGCCCTATTCCCTAGTGTTGATCAGCACAGTAGTTGAGGTCGGCATAACTGTACTGCGCAGAACCCTCTTCGTCACGTCTTATTGAAACTTGTTCCCTGCTATTAGGATTTATCAAAATTAATGTTTTTCAATTAGTTAATGAGCAATGGGATAATTTAAAAAAATCCGTATCGAGGAATCCAGAGCTGCATTTTGTAAAATGGCTAATGTGATTAAGATCCATTACTTCTCGATGGAAACAAAATTAAGATTTCTAGGTTGCTATATATATTCCATCCTTTTTTATGGGGCTGAGACTTGGACAATGGGCAAGCGACTTGAGGCATTTGAGATGTGGCTCTCCAGGAGAATGCTTATAGAGTGCCATCTACAGATACAATTACAAACAATGACATTCTGCACAAAATGAAGAAAGAAAAACAAGTCCTGAAAACGGTAAAATGCAGAATGCTTCAATATTTAGGTTATGTAATGAGGAATGGATACAGGTATAAACTGCTGCAGAACATTATTCAAGGAAAGATGAAAGATTCCTGGTAAAAGAGGACGGGGAAGAAGAACATCTTTGCTTGGAAACTTAAGAACATGGACTTCACACACGAGTGAAGAACTATTCAGAACATCCAAAAACTGACATAACTATGACGGTCACCAACATCCGGAACGGATAGGCACAAGGAGAAACAGAAATCAGTAACATGATTGTGCGCAATTGTAATGAATGTTTCCCTAAACCTGAAGAAAAAATTACATGAGATTAATAAATCCACTTGGATAGCCAGTTTCGATTGTCAAGCGAACATCATCACTTGCTTTCCACTTCGGCCGTTAAATTTATGTCGGCAAGTATTTATTAATATACTAGCAACCCGCCCCGGCTTCGCCCGGGAACAGTTATGAATGCATTACGTGATAAGCGCTTTTCTTCGATGTCAATGAACTATGACCTATATCCTTTTTACTTCTCGGCATGACTGGACTATTAATTATATTATCATTGAGATGCAAGTGCAACGCATTCTTGTCAAACGTAATTTAAGAATGGCGAGGTGCATGAAACACAAATCCCCCTTCCGTCCAATCTTAACTTGACTGTGTACTTGGCGGAACGAAAAGACGAAAAGTTCACAGGCGAAATGAAGAAAAGCCGAGTTGCACTTCCAGGGAAACTCCAAACACAACCACTCTTCTCTGAAGTCTTAACTCAACACGACTCAACAGTTTGCTGCTGGCTGTATCTGGGGTAATAGGCTCGCCCGCTAGCTAGGCTGTAACTGGGGTGATAGGCTCGCCCCTAGCTAGCTCGTAAACTGTCGCCTCAGTAATTGAATGGACATAGTTGGAAGAAATGAAAACTTAAAAATACTTACAGTGGGCGATGTATTGAAGATAGAGATATCTTTTCCGGACGTCTTTGTAGAACGTTTCATGCTGAACAATTCTTACACTCATCTTATTATATAATACGCTAAGGTGCATGTTTCTCAAAACTCAAGCTCCTAAACCAGAGGGAGTTAGAAGGTGTGGTTTGTACGAAAATCTTCCAAATCGTCTCAATACAGGAAAAATCTTGCATTTCTTAAAAAGTCAACGGAAATATATTTATTTGTTTATCAAGTGCTTTTCAACAAATAAACAAGACGATAGTCCCTGGCAGAACTGTGTGCATACAGCCCGCATAGCACTAGAACTGAGTGGGTAGTCTATACACATGGGGCGCACACAACCCATTATGCGAGAGTTCTCGCACGGGTACGCTAGTAGTATATTGATATTTTTTAACGGTTTGCCCAGCGTAAGCTTAAAGAGCGCACGGACGCCTGTTTTTTTTTTCGACTTTTTCACTGAAATCGTTACTGCTTGGCTTCCTTTACTCTTAAATAAATTATTTTCTGCAGAAACCTTCCTCAAGATATCCTTTACAGAATGGTGAAAACTGCATCATAATCCATCCAATGGTTCTCGAGATTAACTGTGACATCCAAGAATCGGGGACATTGTTTTATACTAAGTAGAGATACATTTATTTTGTTACACACGCTATTATAAACTTGCCAAGATTTGTTCGGTATATACGTGATTGTTAAGATTATTGTTTGTAGTAGAAGTTTACTTCTACCACTAGCATTGTCTACACTCAACTGGAAGGAAGTCCTTGTCTAGGCTGCTCCCTCCTTGGGCTTTCCCCGCATTCCTATATGTCTATGTTCGTCTCACAATGTCACATATTGTGCTGTCCCAAATCTAGATCACCGTGGCATGGATCCCGAAGCAGGGCTCTTACCACTGCACCACGCGCTCGTACAACGCACATTGACGCCGCACTGAAATTGAAATTAATTTCTTGGAAACAGCTGAGAAGCGCACCTTACTACTTGCACCTGGTATACGCCTGGTCATGTCCTACACGTGTACTAAAGATGGTTCGAATCGGTGACTCGTGCATCGTATCCTCCCCTTGTAAGTGCAGATAACTCTTTATCAAATAAAAAATAAAAACACACAGCATCATAGTACTATTTGAAGATTATCTCTTGTATCTATGGAACTGCAGTGCTCAATAGTTGACTGCCGCATGTCACGTCTCAGATATATAACTGTCGCGGAGATACGGCATGGCTGGCCTCAAACGTGCTGCTATCGGACGACGGATTCGTCACCGCTTACTGTACCTGTATGTCCAACGGGAAAACTTGAATACAGGGTCTTTCATATAAAGTAAGAACGGCAAGCGGCAGTTTTGTTATTAGATGCTGCGGTGGCCTTGGCCGAGCTTGTGGCGCGCCATGGCCCCCTGCTGTACTATTGAAAGCGCGCACATTGTAGGGCCTACACACGAGGGCTGTTTTATTTTTCAAGTTCCGATGGACTGTATTAAAATAACAGACTGACAAACCAAACTGATTTTACTACTAAATGTTTGCTTGTTTTATTCTTATGTCTCAACATAATCGCCAAAACGACTGAAACATTTGCCGTATCGTTACACCAGCTTTCCAATGCCCTGGCAAAAGATTCTGCCACCACTGAGATGGGTACGCCTGGAGAGTCTCCTGAAGCGTTTCCTTTTTGACGAGGCGTTGCCGCCCAACTATACCTTCAATTCTCGAGAATGGTGAAAATAATTCAGTGCTGGTTTGGACTAAACGGCAGATGCTCCAAAACTTCACACTTGAATTCTTTGTAAAAGTCTATCGTAACGTTGGTACAGTGTGGTCGTGAATGATTTTCACCATTCTCGAGAATTGAAGGTATGGTTGGGCGGCAACCCCTCGCCAAAAAGGAAACACTTCAGGAGACTGTATAGACGTACCCACCACAGTGGCGGCAGAATATTTTGCCGAGGGCATTGGAGAGCTGGTGTAACGATACGACAAATGTTTCAGTCGTTTTGGCGATTATGTTGAGACATAAGAATAAAACAAGCAAACATTTAGTAGTAAAATCAGTTTGGTATGTCAATCTGTTATTTTAATACAGTCCATCGGAACTTGAAAAACAAGTAGTTCCGTGAAGAACTATACAGCCTATTTTCATATATCCTACTCATGTTAATTGCCTCTATCAACATACAAAATTTCAGTTTAATTGCTGTAACAGATTCGTAGATATTGAAAACCGTCTAAATATTTCAGATTGTCGCCAGGTTGGATTTTTATTTTTGTACTATTACATTAATATTATTGTGTACGTGTGGTATTCAAACTTCAATCGCATGATTAGACAACAAGAAGTAAAAACGAGATGTTAAAATTACGCACAGCAGCCACCTTGTGATTATGCAAACAATTCAAATAAATTAGATGCCAGTGGATCAACATTTGTATAAGCATTTAACGTGCAACGTTTCACGGCACTCGGATAGTTAATTCGCGAGAAACGTCCATTTAAATATTTATACTTCGCGTCGCCGCCATGTTGGATTTGTGCTCACCAGGTTACTGAAGTCCTACAGGTGAACATATGTTCATAATCTCTATGAACATAAAAAAAATTCAGTTTGGTTGCTGTAAAAGATTCATAGATATTGAGAACCGTCTAAATATTTCGGAAGCTCGCCATTTAGGATTGTTATATGTATAGGCCATAGAGTTATGTACCATTCAAGGAAAATTATTGCCTAGGTTCATTATTCAAACTTTCACTTCGATCGCATGATTACGACACAAGAAATAAAAACTTAATTTTAAAATTTCGCACAGCCGCCATCTTGAGGATATGTAAACAATTGAATTAAATTAGATGGCAGTGCATTACAATCTGCAAAATCATTTACTGTACCGCATTTCACTGCGCTCGAAGAGTTAAATCACGATAAAAGTCTATTAAAATATTTCAAATTCGCTTGGTCGCCATGTTCGTTTTGTACTTTACAGGTTTATGAAATATGCATAGGTTAACTTGTATCAATACCCTTTATCACCGTACAAAATTGCAGGGTTATATCTGTAATAGTTTCGGAGATATAGAATGTCAGTGAAATATTTCGCACAGCCGCCATTTTGAGGTTATGTAAACAATTGAACTAAATTAGACTCCAGTGCATTACAATTTGTATAAACATTTGCTGTACCAAGTTTTATTACGTTTGGATAGTTAAATCGCGAGAAAAGTCTATTTAAAAAGCTCAACTTCGCTTGACCGCCATGTTGGTTTTGTAGTCACCAGGTTTTTGTAAGTCTCATAGGTGAACTTCTAGTAGTGCCCTTTATCACCGTACACAATTTCAGGGTGATATCGGTAATAGTTTCGGAGATATTGAATGCTAGTGAAATATTTCGCACAGCCGCCATGTTGGATTGGTGAAACGTAACAAAATTTGAAGGGCACGGTCGAGGTCGCCGGGAATAGTGCTATGAACTTACCAAGTTTCATTGAAATCGCTCCAGCCGTTTAGATTTTATTAGGGACACACACACACACACACACACACACACACACACACACAAGGTGATCTCATAAGCCTTTTTTTTTCCAAAATTGAAAATAGGCTAATAAAACAGCCCTCGTATGTAGGCCCTACTTTGCGCGCGCTTTCAATAGTACAACAGGGGGCCGTGGCGCACCACAAGCTCGGCCAAGGCCACCGCAGCAGCGAATAACAAAACTGCCGCTTGCTGTTCTTACTTTATATGAAAGACCCTGTATACTTCACAAATTGAATGTAACTTTTTATAGAGCTTTCTAATGGAGAGTGGGTGGAATTCGTATAGGTGGGAACCAGGTAAGCAGTAACAAGTCAGTGTAGCGCAACGAACCTCTTCCTAGGCTAGATGCTGATGACCTGGCCGGAAGATTGCAGGTTAGAGCTGTAGGAGTATGGTATGAAGCAGAGCATTTCAAACACGAAGTGCCAAGATATCCAACATGGAGCTCAAATTTCAATTGCGATATTTTCACGACTGCTTATTCTCTCAGGATGGTGGTATGGGGAAGGAAATAGAGACGAGGTGTAGGATGATGGTGATTGTTGTTTTAAGGGGCCTAACATCTAGGTTATCGGCCCCTAATGGTCTGGGTGATGGCGAAAATGACAATGAAACTGAAACCGTAACGAAAATTAAGTGAGACCGATAATATTTACAAAATGGAACTCAGATTGAAAAGACTCACATAATGTAGAGTGGAAATACAGTACTTACAAAAGGGAATTTAGAATGAAAATACTCAGAAAAGGAATAGATTGAAAAAATACGCACAAAATGTAGTTTAGGTTCAAAATACTTACAAAATGCAATTGAAATTCAAAATACTTACAAAATGAAATTGAGATTGAAAATACGTACAAAATGCAATTGAGGTTCAAAATACTTACAAAAAGCAATTGAAATGGAAAATACACAATGCAATTTAGATTGAAAAAGGCCATTTCGGATTCAAAATACTCACAAAAGGGCAATTGAAATTCAAAATACTTACAAAATGTATTTTAGATTCAAAATAGTCACAAAATACCCACCATACAAAATGCAATTTAGGTTGAAAATACTTACAAAATGCAATTGAAATTCAAAATACGCCCAAAAGTGAGACATTCAAAAACTTACTAAAAAGCAATTTAATTTGCCATTCAGATGGTGGGGTCATGTGAAGGGAATAGGGAAGAGAGATTACCTAAGAAGCAGAGGAGGCGATGGTTAGATTCAGTGTTGAACGATTTCAAAGTGAGAAATGTAGAAACAAAGGAGGTCGCAGTCTGTTTATATAACACTTCTCTACCACCTTTCAACATCGCGGCTATTTAAATCCGTTTACGATAACCTGTGTTATTGTGGTATTCGTATTGAGACTAGGATATGCGGCCGAGGCGGCATTTTCCTAGAGTACAAGTGAGAAGTTACTCAAGAGTAGGGGCAGATGACCTGCTGTTCCGCCCCTTAAAGCCCAATATCTCAAAACCTCAAGAGCTACCTCGTGTTCCTATTCGTTCTTCCAGTACGGCTCACCGTATTACTGGATTTCTTAAGGGGAGGTTGTAAACCCTATCCCCGCCATGTTAAATGTGTCCACTCCATGTTCCTTTTGTTCCTGGTTGTCTTTGGAAATGTGTGTGTTTGTAAATATTATTTTTAATATATTTTTTCAAATGTTAAATTCTTCAACTTATTTCACTACGAAAACATTAAATATTAATGTTTCTATTTATGATAAAATTACAAGAAAACATACAATCATTTAGTTGATCGTATTGAGTTACTGAAAATAAAATCAGAGTGCTTTTGTTAATACTTCCTGAGGAAGGAGGAGGAGGAGGAGAAGTTGGAAAAGAACAAGGAGCAGGAGAAAGAAAAGGACAAGAATAAAATATGCCAGTTCTCAGGAACAGATCTTCAAGGGCTTTAAATGACCTATAAATGGCGTTTAGTTAACATTTTCAGCAAATAAGCATATGCACATTATAAATTGGACTTCAGGCTATCAAATAACATAAAACCTAAAATTCCACTTTTTGACCCAAAGCAGCTTACAACCTCCCTTAAGACCATCAGTTATTTTGCAGAAAGGCAATCAAATAAAGCTCTCTTTCTACCTTGTCGTTGTGCAATGCCACCATGGGATCGTGTCAGCCGGAAGTTGGTCGTGAGCGCGGCACGATCCGCTTTCTCCGGCACACACGCACGTATTTTGGTACTACTAGGATACTTGATACTCACCACGCTACTTGCTGTCTTCTGCTGTAAGCCTCAAAACGCTGTAAACACCAATAATGATGATGATCAAGGCACGGAGGATCATGCAGTATTAAATGAATAATTATGCATGCAAAAATACACTAATTATTGGTCAAATATGCATAACGTTTCAATAAATATGCACTATGAAATAACTACGGCAATAACGATCACTCCGTATTATTTAGCGTTTATAGTTTGAATATTAAGAAAATATGAACAGACGGACAACTTGAGTAAAATATCTCAACTAAGAAACATTTCTAAATTCTAGGATATGTTATTTTATAAAACTTCAAGCGGTGTTGACCATCAGTAATTATTTTATTATGTTAATTTTTAAGTGTAACTGATATAAAATTTGAATAGCCATTGAATATTTAAAAATGAAATTTATTTTACAATATTTACAAATGATATTAACTTGCAAAAAGGACTGAAACGTACTAGGTATTAAAATAACTTCAGTATTATTCTGTGATGAACTCTCAGAATCAGAATCGAAATATACGACTTCAAGAACATGCAGTAACATAAAGCGCTTCAAAGCAATAGGAAATTAGAATATACGCCCTTCTCAAGCAGAGATATGCATTTGAACAAAGAAGAAAAATATGACGCATTGTGCCGAAATATTATTTTGCATGAACTTCCGGGTCTTAATGATGATCGACATACAATGAGTGTTTAAATACACAATTGGCTACGCAAGTGCTCTGTAGTAGCACAGTTAATTCGTAAGTACAATCGCCCGTCAATAATTATATTGAATACATAACAAATCACGTTTACATCAACATACGATGATGTCTTCTGCGTATCATTAGTCTTCAGTCTTTTAACTGGTTTGATGCAGCTGTCCATGCCACCTGTCCTGAGCAAATCGTTTCATCTCTACATAGTTAGCACACATTACATTCGAAACAATCTATTTAACATACTCTAGCCCTGGTCTACCCATACAGTTCTTGTCCTCGACCCTTCCTTCCATAACTAAGTTTGCTATCCCTGGGTGTCTTAGTATGTGTCCTACCAACCTATCTCTTCTCTTCATTAGCAGTCGTCAGAAATGGAACAAGAACAACGGCTTCCTACAAATATCCTTCCTCGTATAAAAGTACACACACTAGTAAGCCTCGAGTCATCACAGTGACATAGGTTATCAGACAACTTCTACACACTCCCAAGTACACGGGGCTTCAAGACCATGATGCCGTAAAGCCCCTAAAGAATCAAGAACAGACTCTACTGCGGATCAAGGACAACTAATTTTAATCGCTGTAGTCGAATGTTGAAATATGTGGTGTTATAAGTATAGTGTATATAATAGTTTCGATTGCGAATACACACTATATAGGCTATGCTTAACATTATAACGAGTGAGTAGTTAGGTCTATAAATCAATAAATACAACAAACATCAAGTAAAAAAAATTGAACCTGCTTGGATTTGATCCACGGACCTCTATAGACTATGAGTCTAGGACGCTACTAACGCTAGGTTCACAACTGAACTGCATAACATATTTTATCTTGGAATGAACGATTTCATTAGCGTTTTCTGTCGTTTATATAAACCATTTGATACTAAATATGTATTATTTTGTTCAGTACATTCCTAAAAGGATAATAACTTACGAAATTGCTGAAATATGGACTAGCCAGCAAATAATAGCCTCCATTTTGACCCAACGGGACGGCACGGCCCGATATGGCACGGTCAGCCCGACTTTAGTCACTCCTACGGTTGCATACTCTATTATAAAATGCTAATACCTTACCGGTCACCTCCTTGAGGACAGTTTAAACCACCCGTATGTACGATAAGCTGATTTGTTGAGGCCAGGCCCTGTTGAATCGTAAGTTACGGTTTGGCTATAATACTTGCATGATTCATACATCCCCCATCTTGAAACTATTCGGCTATGACCTTGCAGTTTGGACAAAAGACGCTTCCCACATTAAGGTATATTTTGGTAGAGATCGGATGATTAGGTTAGTCGTAATTTGATTTAATCTCAGAACAATTGGGTAGGCGACATTTCTTTTTCGTTATGATGGCGGCGATATACAACATGACACTGAGTTGTCCTTTGCTAGTGCTACCTCTGTACAAAAGTTGGTTCGATTTGGTTTCGTCGTGTTTGTATTGATAAGGGGTATCGATTTTCACACATACATGGCCGCCATGTTCAAACTATTTGGCTGATGATCTTGTAGTTTGGACAAAAAACGCTTCTCACACGAGGTATATTGTTGGAAAATTTGGTAGAGACCAGATGATTAGGTTACTCGTAATTTGATTTAAGATTTGAACATTTGGGTGGCCACCATTCCGTTTTCGTCAAGATGGCGGCGGGGTATCCTATGCTAGTGCTACCTCTGTTCCAAATTTGGTTCAATTTGGTTTCGTCATGTTTGAATTGATAGGGGGAGACAGATACACACACACACACCAACAGACTAACAACGTTTGACCCGTGTATATCGCAAAAGTCTACTTTCATTTTTTGCAAAAATCTAAAGTAGGCTAAAAATCAGAAAACAGAAATTTGAGCAAACGTCCAAAGAAGAAAAAACTCAGAAAGGAAGTGGACAGAAGAGAGAAAGAGGAAATATAGTGAAAATAAGAGAGTTTATTGTGAAGAAAGAAGAAAGAGAGAAGAAAGATAACCTGAAAATTGATGTGTATTAACGCTCTCCAAGGGGAATTTACGATAATAATAATAATATAATATAGTCAACAAAACGTGTACGGTATTAATTAACATGGTTCCTTGTCATGTAGAACAGTGGTAGGCATTATCAGAGAGTTCTATAATGTTGATTACCTTCCAACAACAGTTTGGTTACATGTAAACATTGTTCTACATTGTATTTCTCTTGCGTAAGATCTACGCTTGGTTACTTTCGTCTTTGCTGCTGTGATGGTAAAATTGATTTGCTGGAATATAACATACTGACAGGCTGCAACAATTTTTCACTGGATATAATATCTCAAGGAATTTCAGAGAGAATATTCGGCAGTACAACAATGCATTGCCCTTTGTTTCCTTTGGTGCCAATGTGCCACTTGAACACGGCCCATATTGTATTTTATGGAATTGCAAATCATCGCAATTCTTCCTTATATTCCAAAAATATAAGCGACGGTTCTTACGGTCAGTTTTATATATTAGACTCCTCGGAAGGTAATCAAGTCAGATCTGCGAATGACGCGAATTCTTGCATCAGGGAGGGCACACTTCATGTTTTAAACAATATTTCGCAAGAGCAGAACCCCTACATTCAACATTGAAAATACCTCTAAATTAATTTTCAATCCAGCTGACGACATTCGATTAGCATGGCTCATAATATGGGGTGAACCCCAAATGGCAAATATACATTCATTAATGTGTGTGAATCGACTACTAAAAGATATTATATGTAACAACATTATTCCTTTTTGTAGGAATTTTTTTTGTTCTTGGAGGAGACTTCAGATACGTTTTGCCTGTTGTCCCGCACGTTTCTCGTCAAACAGTTATTCACAATTGAATCAAAT
The DNA here is from genome assembly GCA_946902985.2 of Meconema thalassinum. Lineage (NCBI taxonomy): Eukaryota > Metazoa > Arthropoda > Insecta > Orthoptera > Tettigoniidae > Meconema > Meconema thalassinum. The sequence continues at coordinate 294,962,277 of OX336396.1, read as the reverse complement.
ACTCTTCATTTTGGCCCTTCTCCAAAATAGGCAGCTTACATAAATATACGCGATCAAGACCAGACGAAATGGAATTTTCTAATTTTTTTGCAACATGTTAAAAACGACTACTCTTTTGTGGATGGTGAGGAATCAAATGTTGCTGAATCACCAGATAGACTTTCAACGCATGAGAGTCTCGTGACAGATTTCCGGCGAAACATTTATTCACTTCTGCGAAGGATATAATACATTTCTTGAAAGTTTGCATTCTTACACCAAAAAGTGAACAATGTAATGATATTAATTTAGAAGTCATTGAACATATATCCAGTAGTTCAAACGCATACATAAGCGGTAACAGATTGAATACTGAAGATGAAAGCTAGCTACTTAATTTCCCTACTAACTTACAGAATTCTTCAATTCCTTGGAATTAAGTGATTAGCCTCCACATACTCCAATCGATCGAGCCATAGTTACGCTCCTTAGAAGTCTGAACATTTCCCAAGGCATCCTATATGGAACCATATTAATTGTAAGAAATATGTACGAAATTGCCTGGTTTTGGATATAATAAGTGCAGTAATATTAGGCAGAGAGCTCTAATCCTACGATTTGATTCAACACCTACCGATAAAACACTTACAGTACATTTTCTTTTAATAGGCAACAATTTCCAATTCGCTTGGCATACTTGATCACAATCAATAAAGCTTAAGGGGAAATTCTGGAACGTATTAGGTCTCTATTTACCTCATCAAGTTTTCAGTCATGGCCAGCAGTATGTTGCAATGTCGAAAGTGTAATCTTTTGACGCCCTTGAAGTTGCAATAGTGCCAAAAAATAATCGTACAAAGAAAGTAACTTATATAAGAAACTTCTTCAGTAAATATTTTTTCCATTGTCAGTCATGTATTGACGGGTTTCAACTAGTCTTTATACTTATTAAACACAGTGTGTACGGGGAGATAGCATATTTTAAAAGACAATAAAATCGTTTGGCAACAATATTATCGCAAAGATTTTAATACATACCGGTACATGTGTTTTAGACCACTTGTTCCAGTCAAAGATTATGTAATTTAGACTAACAATTTTAATTAATTACACAGAGATTTAGTAACTTATAAAGTTTTCCAGCGTTTACACAGTACAATCTGTAGGAAATAACCAGCACACATTGTAAAATGGCCTCGAAAGTAAAGCAACTGGAAAGTTACCAGATAGGCGGCACATCATAAAACATGCCATTACAGTAGATTTACAATTGACAAAACCAATGAAGTTGAGCAAGGGCTGGTGGCGAGAGCGAACACCGATTCCAGGTTTGTATTTGTTAGTTAATTTCAATGTTTAATAGATCATCGGAAACCTGGTGAATAATGGTTACACAGATAGTTGCAGCAAGAGCCCAATTAGTATTTCATTCCATCATGACGAGTTTGGTGTGACGCCAACAGAGTACAGGGACAATGATTGTACATGGTTGGCTGCACTGACGAGCTAGCATAAGGTCACGCGGTCACGTGACCATCCATTAAAGTCCTTAAACCCCACTCGCCGTCACGTAAGCCGCGACAAAACAATTTTATGGAGCACTTTCCTATCGGTAGGGGCACTTCAAATCTAACACGTGTCCACTTGTCGGGCTATTTAACCTCCAACCATACATATGGGGTGACTGTCCTTGTCTCTGAACTCCAGTTAGTGACCAAAGCCCCAGAATTGCGCATAAGTAAGGCCCGGAAGTTCGTGCACTATTACATTATTTATTTATTTATTTTATTTCTTTAGCTTATGGCTAAAGATACAGGAGAATTTATATACGTATATCCAAATTCTGGATAGAGCCAATAGTCTCTGAGGTCAAGAGACCACTATTACTATTACCAGTACTATTACATTAATAAATATGCAAGCAAACATGCACTAATTATTAGTTAAACATGCATCACGTTTCAAAAAATATGCATTTTGATAATAATTACTAAGGCAATTACGATCACTCCGTATTCTTTAGTGTTTCTATTTTGAATACAAAGAAAATATGAACAGACTGAAATAACTACACATTTTTTTTAAAGATCTCAACTAAGAAACAGTTCTAAATACTGTAGTAGGAAATGTTATTTTATGGAACAACAAGTGGTGTTGACCATCAATAATTATTTCGTTATGTTAATTTTTAAGTATAAGTGATGTACAATTAAAAGGACTGAAACGTACTAGGAATTAAAATAATATTAGTATTATTCTGTGATATGCTCTCGGGAGTCAGAATGGAAATATACGGCTTGAAGAACATGAAGTAACAAAAAGCACTTTAAAACAACAGGAAATTAGAATATACGCCCTTCTCAAGCAGTGATATGCACTTAAAACAGTAAAAGAAGAAAAATATGATGCATTGCGCCAAAATAACCAAAATATGCAAAAATATGATTTTGCATCAACTTCCGGGCCTTACGCATAAGCTTCAAAACAGTTCTTCCAAATCGTGGGTTCGATTCTTCGACTTTGGGTGTGAATCAACTTCCACAGGAACAAAAATCAAAGTTGTAAAATAATATGTGTAAACAATAAATTAATGGAAAGAGAATAGTTTTAATTACTCTAAATGTTTCAACAGGTCGAGGGATTCAAATATGAACAACTTTTTCAAGAAATAAAGAAGTTTCATTTCCTTGTGCCAGTCTTTCACTGAGAACACGTGAGATCGTGGTTATGGATAAAGCCCTGCGCGGATGCCGATATCCGCGGATAAACCCGCGGATATCCGCAAATATTTTCGCCATGCGGATATAATTTGTATGGCTGTGTGGATAGCGGATACGCTGCGGATAATATTTCGAGTAAATTTGCGGATAGTTTTTAGAACACAAATTTACGATAATATTACAAATTTGATATGCCAATCTACAGCTTCATGCTTAAAAGAGGAATACTCCTATAGCCTATTGCGTACAAAATATTCAGGCACGTACTGCATTTATACACGAGAAGATTATTTTACTCATATGCTTTCGGCTACATTTTATTAAATACCGTATGTTTGTAGTAGATGGTCTTGACATCCCATCATCATCAATTCGCACTGCCATTATTACTATACGTATGAGATATAATGCTGTCAATAAGCTTGTTAGTTCATCGTGGTGACATCATTAACACTCCTAAAGTCAGCTACTTCGCCGTCTAAGCTATGCTGGAAGATCTGGTTCCAGGTTTATCTGTAGATTTATTTCCAACTTGGCAATGAAACTCGAGGTTTGTGATATTGCAACGGAGAGAAATATGATATCAACTATGCGAGCATGATGGGTCAAGAAGCAGAAGAATGATGACTGACTTGGAATTTCTGGCCAAATGTCAATCCCTTTCTCCAAGCGTAAATAGAAGTTCACTTGTGAATGTTACCGCGACCGTGAGTATGGACATCATTTCACCAACATGGATAAACTATCTATTAAAATAAAACAAGTTGAATATTCAATAGCGCGTGAAACAAAGCTCAAGTCAACGATATGGCAGACATTTGGTTACGTTTTCAATGGAAACGAAAAGTTGAATGATATAGTAGAATGTTTTACCTGTAAAAAAGTGTATTCATACTCACGACACAAATCAGGCACATCAAACTTACTGAGGCACAAGTGCGAAAATAGCCATAAAAGTATAGCCAGTTTTTTGTGTGTCTAAAGCGGAGGTCAAGGAACCAGAAGTGGCATCCAACTTAAGTCCCTTGCAATGAAGCAAATTGTCAGGAACCACTTTCTCCTCAAATGTCTAAATGTGTTGGTTTAATACTTTATGCTTTATGTAAGAAATTAAACATAATATTGAAATATCAGCGAATTTGGATAAAAGTCATGCGGGGCGGATGCGGATAACAGTCGTGCGGATGCGGGGCGGATGCGGATAACAGTCGTGCGGATGCGGGGCGGATAACAGTCGTGCGGATGCGGATAACGTTTTGTTTATCCGCGCAGGGCTCTAGTTATGGAGCCCCGTGTGGTACAGTCTCTCCCTGCAGCAGCTAGGATCTCAGTTGAGAGCATAACCGGACCTCTGAGCAGTGGCGTACCGACAGGGGGTTGGGTTTAGGGTTTAACACCCCCCTCCGAGACATTTGTGTACCTGAACCCTTATTGTCACATCTATCAGCTGTTTTACACTACCGCTAGTGAGACTTCTCTCTGTTCATTCTGGGAATGCACTGTTCAAGCATAACAGGTTTCCAAAGTACTTGGGAGTTATTCTAGATAGAACACTCTCCTTCAAGCATAATCTGACATGTAATGCTGCCAAACTAAACACTCGGAATAACATCCTCCGCAAGCTTTGTGGCACTACCCTTCGGTGTTCGGCTATTGGTCTAGTATTTTCTGCTGCTGAGAATCATGCCCCGGTTTGGTTAAACAGCCCACATGCAAAGAAAATTCATGTGCAACTCATTAATACCGTGAGAATAATCTAAGGCACTATAAAGTTGAAACATTTCATATAAATGGTATTAAGGTTTTCTCGGGGTCATGGTTGTTGTGGCACAATTAGGGAATCTTTCCTCCTACAAGTATCAACTCTCCCCGTCTTGGATACACCTCCTTCTTGTCTGATACCAATTATTTATTTATCTCATATTCCATATTCCACAATTGTAATTTCTTCTTCTATATTTCTCTTTAAAACAAGCCTTCATACATCCATTATCATATAAAACATAACCCAATCTTCCTTCTCAGCAGCACCCTCCAAGCCCATACTTTTTCCTTCTTCCTTCATTTGCAATAATCAGGCCTAACACTGTCTAAGTCTAAGAAAATCAAAATCAAATAAAAAAAATATATAAAACAAAGCAGCATCATTAAAAGTTTATATAAAAAATCTAACTTATATGAGCATGCCCCCCCCCCCACACCTCACTACTGAACTATATCAAGGAATAGAGCATCCAGCGTTTAGAAAAGTGTGGAGCCTTATGGCGACAGTGTTGCTAACTCTAGGGAGAGGTAGCGCTGATGTCATACGTTATGTTCACCTGCTTCGAGTACTGCGCTTTCATAAGTTTGCGAGACAACCACAAGCCCAGCAGCTACCTGAAATAGAACACGCCCAGGAAGGAGCAGTTTTGCAGGTATTAACAGATTGGACCAGTATTAAGGATACTGTATGCGAAGAGAACCAATAACGACATTCATTACGCATTACTGATTGACAGAAGTCGAGAGCACAACCCTTCCTTCCTTCTCGGATGTATGCAGACGATGTTAACAATTTTTATGTCAGCAATACTGTTGATCATCACCTCTTTAGTTATTAGTTAGGCTGTAATTTAGTTTCTTTCAATTTTATTCTCGTTGTTTTGTTTAGATTAATATTTGTAATATTGTAGTGAGTTAGCCGTGCGGTTAGGGGCGCGCAGCTGTGAGCTTGCATTCGGGAGATAGTGGGTTGGAACCCAACTGTCGGCAGCCATGATTCGATCGAACAGAAAATAAAACAGACACACAACAGTAACACCAATGACGGATAGTGCTTCAGAACTTATGTTGTCGGCACATGCTCCACTCCGGGCGAGCATGCAGCACAGGACGAGGCTCTTCTTTCCAGCGTGCTAACCTCGAAAATTTTTAAATTACTAAGACGTAATATAAGCGATACTTGTACGCAATAACAAAGGTAATCAGTTGGCAGATAATTGTAGGAAGCTATTATGACGAAAAATATATATGTTCCGAGTTCCTTCATGATAAAAGGTGAGGTAACAAAACCAGTGTAGGGGGGGGGGGGGGTTCCGTTAAAAGTAAAAGCCCATAAGACCCACAGTCTTTTCTAAACGCTGGATGTTCTTATAGTAATAGGGAGCCATGCTTTTAACCTAAAAGTCACAGAAATTGAACAGTGACAAAGTCAACTCCAACTGAATGGCTTCCTGTGCTCAGTCACATTGCTCCCCCACGAATTCGCAGACATCATGCTTTGGTAAGGAAATATCATAGGTAGAGCCCTGCGCGGATAAACAAAACGTTATCCGCATCCGCCCCGCATCCGCACGACTGTTATCCGCATCCGCATGGCTTTTATTCGCATCCGCCCCACATCCCCATGACTTTTATCCAAATCCGCCGATATTTCAATATTATGTTTAATTTATTAGATCAAGCATAACGTGTTAAACCAACACATTTAGACATTTGAGGAGAAAGTCGTTCCTGACAATTTGCTTCATTGCAAGGAACTTCAAGTTGGCATTCCAAGGGACTTCAACGTGGATGGCAATTCTGGTTCCTTGACCTCCACTTTAGACAAAAAATTGGCTATACTTTTTTTGGCTACTTTCGCACTTGTGCCTCAGGAAGTTTGATGTGCCCGATTTGTGTCCTGAGTATGAATACACTGTTTTACAGGTAAAACATCACTATATCGTTCACCTTTTCGTTTCCATTGAAAACGTAACCAAATGTCTGCCATATCGTTGACTTGAGCTTTGTTTCACGCGCTATTGAATATTCACCTTGTTTTATTTTAATGTATAGTTTATCCATGTTGGCGAAATGATTTTCATACTCACGGTCGCGGTAACATTCACTAATAAGTGAACTACTCTTTACACTTGGGGAAAGAGATTGACATTTGGCCGGAAATTCCAAGTCAGTCATCATCCTTCTGCTTCTGGACACATCCATGTTCGCATAGATGATGTCATAGTTGATGTTGCAATATCACAGCCAACGTGCTTCAGTGACAAGTTGGAAATAAATCTACAGATAAACCTGGATCCCCATCTTCCAGGATAGCTTAGATGGCGAAGTAGCTGACATGAGGAATGCTAATGATGTCAGTAGTGTGTTTTGATCGGTTCTGGCCCCTCCACCTCCACACCCTCCACACAAGATGGCGGTGGTGCGATATCTCTCGAACTTATGGTCGGATTTTGACAAATGAGGTGTCATTGAACTCGGGCTGACACCCCCTTTCCAATGGACAACATATTTTAACCCCAAATATAAAACCTACCCCTACTAGAGGGTGAAATTGAATTTTTAGAGAATCTCTCTTTCCAATTGCAACATGTGAGAGTTTGAATGCCGATATGGAATGTAACGTTGTTCTGCAAACCAATAATCAAAGAGGGGCATGTTAGGCCTTGAGGTGAGAGCCCCTGTTATTGTTGACGAGCCCCCTGCTGTCGGGCCCGTGTTGATGGGTTATTGTTGACAGGTCCTTGTGGACGAGTCCTTGTGGACAGGTCCTTGTGGATGAGTCCTTGTGGATGAGTCCTTGTGGATGAGTCCCTTTAGACCGGTCCCTTTGAACTGGCCCCTATGGACTGACCCATGGTCTCTAATGCTATGATGAAATTAAACGTTGTTCCACATGAAACGCATGTGAAGAGCCGATTGCTAGAATGTAAGAAAACCAAATAGCAAAAGGTGTAGGTAGAGCAGTGGTAAAATTGCTATATGTAGAGAACTACCTAGCGGTTTTATGAATTGGCAAAGCTATATCGCATAAACAGTGCGGGATACAATCCAGCAATCAAATTTGTATCTTGTGGAACAGAGAAAATGCACTTTTACCTTGATGGATAGCAAATGAGTGCAGATGAATGACCTATGCATTAGCCTACCATAGGGTTATAACCACGAGGTGGAGGTGTGACTTCTATATTTTATTGTTTAGAGACATGGCTTTTTTTGTAACCAGTAGATTTAGTATTTTGTAAATATTCATTTTTGTAATTGTAAATAGAGGAAATATTTTTTTTTGTAATAGTAAATGTTAAATGTATAACTAAAAGTTATTTGGGATAAGTGTGCATGTCAAGGATAAATAGCGTGGTTGTATTTGTTTTAAAGACAGGTATGGTTGTGTGAATGTATGACTATAGATAGAATGATAGAGAGAGAAAGCTTGTGTGTGTGTGTGTGTGTGTGTGTGTGTGTGTGTGGGTGTGGGTAGCATTGATTGTTCAACCAAAGCAAACACGGCAAGATAGGATGGTAGGGGTGGGGGGGGGGTAATTAATGTATATAGCAAATGGTAAATAGTATAATGTAATTTTTTTAACACTTGTGTTTTTTTAATGCAGCGGTAGATAGGTGTTATTTTGTAAAACAGCCTTACCTACAGTAGTAGTAGTAGTAGTAGTAGTAGCGGTAGCAGTAGTAGTAGTAGTAGTAGTAGTAGTAGTAGGCCTGTATGTTTTTGGAAACAAACAGAAAGAGAATGCACTATTGCCATGGCCAAGCACTTCCATTAAGGTGATTTCAAGAAAATTTAAATCATCAAATGTGTGTTTAACAAAACTAAACTTTCAGCATGGACTAAATCATAAACGTGTCGTCTGTGATATGAAAAAAAATAGGAAATCCATGTTTCCATATCAACACAATTTAAAAAACTTAAAACTGTCATTTAAAAAAGTAAATGGGAAATTGACAAATGTGTAAACAACAAAATGGTAAATTCTTGTTTCCGTATCATGAAATCCAAAAACTTTAAACTGACATTTTCCAATCGTGTACATGGAAAATTGACAAATGGCAATGTGTGAAATGTGAAAATGAAAAAAAAATGAACAAATGGCTATCATTATTTAAAAAAATAAAAAACCGTCGTGTTCTATCGTTAAAGTGTGAATCAAACCACATCTACTTATTTGAATCACCCGAGACTTAGTAGACCTGTTATAGTTCTAATATACTTTTAAAATTTTATGTTAAAGCTCGAATTGAACTCAAGAGCTTTAGAGTGCCAGCTAACTATTATAACCGTTACGTCACAAAGACAACTTTACACTACTCTTAATGAACAATAATAAGAAAAAGAATAATAAATATTGAATTTTTTTAAAGGATGAATATGGTGACACTGTTTATGTTGCACAGTCTGCTAGCTTCTAGCCAGCAGCTGGGGTCTTAGAAAACGATACAGTTAACATTTAGTAATGAGATGTGACATGTTTCAAAGTACAGTATTATGGGTTCCTGTTGAGTAAAAACTAATCCTGTACAAGGAAGCAAGGGTTCGAACCCCTTACCTAACATTACTATTGCCTGAACATGGCTTGACGACACTGTATTATTATGTGTATTATTATGATACTCGGTACACAAACCATAGATAGAGTGTATTGTTTAAGATCACTTTCTTTCTGAACATAGGTGGAGACTGTTGATGGTTAACAATGGCATTAATATAGTAGGACGTGGGTATAGCAATTAAGAAAAAACAGACAATACCCATACAATATTTTTATTTATTTAATATAAGTACTTGTACAATAGTTACATTCAAAATACATTTCTTTTTTCTCTATTACTATTTAGTCCTTTTTGATTCTCTTGCATATGAAGGGTAGATAACCTTGTAGTTCAGCCCCTTAAAACAACAACAACAACAACACAACCTTTTGCATAGTCTGTGATGTTGACGACTCTTGAGATGTGGAAGATGGATTAAACATAACTTTTACAGCAGGGGTTAAATGTTGCTCAATAAACACTCCACTATTTTGAGTAGCAACATTTTTTCTTGTACTAGCTTTTTAGCATTGTCATGATTAATTGTTGACACCAACAGTGTTTCATCTGGTACACCACATTGATGATCACTCACACTTAAAACCTTACCATTTCTACTTTTTAGATTGCCTCGACATTTTTTTGACCTCTCTTTTGAGCATCGCCAAAATATTATTCCTTTTACATTTTGACAATTATAGTTATAAGAGTAGCCTTTATAGAGTACACGTTGTTTACCCTTGTTAGTTGTAGTAAGTTCCATAGTAGCAACTAACCTGTTAGTATGATTTGCTCACTACAAAGGTTATAACTGTTCTGATAATAAAATAATTTAGCGTTGGCTTTTATATTTAATATCTACAGTTTGAAGTGATAACAAAAGTGAGAGCAAAATGGTAGCAGAGTGGTAGAAAATATAACATGTATTGTCAAGAAATAGTTTAAGCGGTTATGTGGATCCATTACATAGTAATTTTAGCACGACGAAGCTCATTTTCTATATCCAATAGTTCTTCCTCATATTCAGTATAACCAGCCTGTTTATAGACATGCAGTTGCTGACGCCGCCGGATTAGCTTACTTGGATTGTTCCAGTAGACAAATTTAACAAATGATTTTTAGGTGTAAACAAAGCATTACCATTATCATTATCATCATCATCATCATCATCATCATCATCATCATCATGTTCATTATAATCCTCATCACTATTACTATATAGTCCTTTTTGATCCTTTTGCAATACCACATGTTGCACAGTCTGTGTTGCCTTTGATAATGTTGGGAGTTTTTCAGACATTGACAACTGTCCTAACATGACTTTCTGAGGAGATGATACATGCTTCTTAACAAACAATGCACTATCTTGAGCTGCAATATCTTTTTCTGGGACAAGTGTTTTAGCATTTTGAAGAGTTTTTTTAAACAGCAACGATGTTTTATCTGGTACACTACATTGATGATCACTCTCACTTAAGACATCACTATTTTTACTTTTCAGCTCACCTCGACACTGTTTTGAACGATGTTTTGAACAACGCCAAATAAAAGTTCCATTTTTATTAGTTCGATTTACAATATATGTATATCCTTTATAGAATGCGTATGGCATACCATTGCTATTTGTTGATACTTCCATGTCAATTGTCAAGCATGAAGTAATCTCTTGCAAAGTTCACTCGATAATATAAATAATAGTTTAAAGTGAGAGGAAAAGTGGGTGCAAGAGTGGGTGCAAGAGTGGGTGCAAAAGTGGGTGCAAAAGTGGGTGTCGCTTATAGTAGGCATGAATTTTACTAGAATGTGATTTGAGTAAATGTAATTTCTAAGCCCAAGTAGTGAATAGTCAGCTGGTTTTGATCTATGCAAGCGTAAACATGTCACATACACTGGTGATGGATACTCAAGGCTTTAAGGTCAACGAAAACAAGTACAGTATATATTTAAAGAGGTGGCTATCATTGATTGCACAACACGCGGGTTACCATATCTTTTTTTTTCGGACTAGTGATTTAACATTTGAAGTATTTTTTTAAACAGCAACGATGTCTTATCTGTCACACTACATTGATGATCACTCACACTTAAGACCTCACTATTTTTACTTTTTAGTTCACTTTGACACTGTTTGAAACGATGTTTTGAACAACGTCAAATAACAGTTCCATTTTATTGGTTCGTTTTGCAATATACGTATTACCTTTATAGTATGCATATGGCTTACCATAACTATTCGTTGATACTTCCATATCAATTTTCAAGCATGAAATAATCTCCAATAAATTTCACTCGATAATAGAAATAATAGTTTAAAGTGAGTGCAAATGTGGGTGCAAAAGTGGGTGCAAAAGTGAGTGCAAAAGTGGGTGCAAAAGTGAGTGCAAAAGTGGGTGCAAAAGTGGGTGTAGTTTATAGTAGGCATGATTTTTACTAGAATGTGATTTGAGTAAATGTAATTTCTAAACCCAAGTAGTGAGTAGTCAGTTGGTTTTGATTTATGCAAGCGTATACATGTCTCATACACTGATGATGGATACTCAAGGCTTCATGGTCAACAAAAACAAGTATATAGTTAAAGAGGTAACTATTATTGATTGCACAACACTGAATCTATTTTTTGAAATTTTGAGGGTGTTTTGAGGGGTTCCGCAGCCTCCACCTCCACACCCTCCACACAAGATGGCGGCCGTAGCTTAACTTAACCTAGCCTAACCTAACAAGATGGCGGCCGTAACTTAACTTAACCTAGCCTAACCTAACAAGATGGCGGCTGTAGCTTAACTTAACCTAGCCTAACCTAACCTAACCTACGAGGTGTGATCAAAAAGTTCCAAAAATTTGGCTGCAACTTAACCAAACCTAGCCTAGCCTAACCTAACCTAACCTACAAGGTGTGATCAAAAAGTTCCAAAATGGCGGCCGTAGCTTCACTTAACCTAACCTAACTTAACCTAAACCTACGAGGTGTGATCAAAAATTTTTCAAAATAGTGGTCATAGCTTAACTGAACCTTGCCTAACCTAACCTAACCTAAACCTACGAAGTGTGGTCATAAAGTTCAAAGATGGAGGTCGTAGCTTAACTCAACCTAACCTAACCCTACGAGGTGTGATCAAACAGTTCCAAAAATGGCTGCCGTAGCTTAACTTAACCTTTGAGTCATTTTTTAACGGGTCCCGGAGGACGGGTCCTTGTTGACGGGTCCTTGTGGCGGGTCCCCTTTGACATAATTTGGATAAAATGCAAGGGCCAGTCCATAGAGATCAGTCCAAAGGACCCGCCCACAGGGACACGTCAACAAGGACCCGTCCTCCGGGACCCGTTAAAAAATGACTCAAAGGTTAAGTTAAGCTACGGCAGCCATTTTTGGAACTTTTTGATCACACCTCGTAGGGTTAGGTTAGGTTGAGTTAAGCTACGACCTCCATCTTGGAACTTTATGACCACACTTCGTAGGTTTAGGTTAGGTAAGGTTAGGCAAGGTTCAGTTAAGCTATGACCACTATTTTGAAAATTTTTTGATCACACCTCGTAGGTTTAGGTTAAGTTAGGTTAGGTTAAGTGAAGCTACGGCCGCCATTTTGGAACTTTTTGATCACACCTTGTAGGTTAGGTTAGGTTAGGCTAGGCTTGGTTAAGTTGCAGCCAAATTTTTGGAACTTTTTGATCACACCTCGTAGGTTAGGTTAGGTTAAGTTAAGCTACAGCCGCCATCTTGATAGGTTAGGCTAGGTTAAGCTACGGCCGCCATCTTGTTAGGTTAGGCTAGGTTAAGTTAAGCTACGGCCGCCATCTTGTGTGGAGGGTGTGGAAGTGGAGGCTGCGGAACCCCTCAAAACACACTCAAAATTTCAAAAAATAGATTCAGTGTTGTGCAATCAATAATAGTTACCTCTTTAACTATATACTTGTTTTTGTTGACCATGAAGCCTTGAGTATCCATCATCAGTGTATGAGACATGTATACGCTTGCATAAATCAAAACCAACTGACTACTCACTACTTGGGTTTAGAAATTACATTTACTCAAATCACATTCTAGTAAAAATCATGCCTACTATAAACTACACCCACTTTTGCACTCACTTTTACATTCACTTTTGCACTCACTTTTGCACCCACTTTTACACTCACTTTTACACTCCCTTTTGCACTCACTTTTGCACCCACATTTGCTCTCACTTTAAACTATTATTTCTATTATCGAGTGAAATTTATTGGAGATTATTTCATGCTTGAAAATTGATATGGAAGTATCAACGAATAGTTATGGTAAGCCATATGCATACTATAAAGGTTATACGTATATTGCAAAACGAACCAATAAAATGGAACTGTTATTTGACGTTGTTCAAAACATCGTTTCAAACAGTGTCAAAGTGAACTAAAAAGTAAAAATAGTGAGGTCTTAAGTGTGAGTGATCATCAATGTAGTGTGACAGATAAGACATCGTTGCTGTTTAAAAAAATACTTCAAATGTTAAAACACTAGTCCGAAAAAAAAGATATGGTAAGCCGCGTGTTGTGCAATCAATGATAGCCACCTCTTTAAATATATACTGTACTTGTTTTCGTTGACCTTAAAGCCTTGAGTATCCATCACCAGTGTATGTGACATGTTTACGCTTGCATAGATCAAAACCAGCTGACTATTCACTACTTGGGTTTAGAAATTACATTTACTCAAATCACATTCTAGTAAAATTCATGTCTACTATAAGCGACACCCACTCTTGCACCCACTCTTGCACCCACTCTTACACCCACTCTTGCACCCACTCTTGCACCCACTTTTCCTCTCACTTTAAACTATTATTTATATTATCGAGTGAACTTTGCTAGAGATTAGTTCATGCTTGACAATTGACATGGAAGTATCAACAAATAGCAATGGTAAGCCATACGCATTCTATAAAGGATATACATATATTGTAAAACGAACTAATAAAAATGGAACTTTTATTTGGCGTTGTTCAAAACATCGTTCAAAACAGTGTCGAGGTGAGCTGAAAAGTAAAAATAGTGATGTCTTAAGTGAGAGTGATCATCAATGTAGTGTATCAGATAAAACATCGTTGCTGTTTAAAAAAACTCTTCAAAATGCTAAAACACTTGTCCCAGAAAAAGATATTGCAGCTCAAGATAGTGCATTGTTTGTTAAGAAGCATGTATCATCTCCTCAGAAAGTCATGTTAGGACAGTTGTCAATGTCTGAAAAACTCCCAACATTATCAAAGGCAACACAGACTGCAAAATGTGGTATAGCAAAAGGATCAAAAAGGACTATATAGTAATAGTGATGAGGATTATAATGAACATGATGATGATGATGATGATGATGATGATAATGATAATGGTTATGATGATGATGATGATGTTGATGATGAAGATAATAATGATAATGGTAATGCTTTGTTTACACCTAAAAAATCATTTGTTAAATTTGTCTACTGGAACAATCCAAGTAAGCTAATCCGGCGGCTTCAGCAACTGCATGTCTATAAACAAGCTGGTTATACTGAATATGAGGAAGAACTATTGGATATAGAAAATGAGCTTCGTCGTGCTAAAATTATTATGTAATGGATCCACATAACCGCTTAAACTACACACATCAAAAAAAGTTTTGCATCACCTCGGTTCCAAGAGTTCCGGAACCGTTAAATACAAAGGGAATAGAGATCAACACAAACAACATTTCAGCTCGTTTTATTGCTCATGAGACCCACACATTGCATGTTGTACCATCATACAGCTAGACTTTCAGCATTTGTGGTCCAGATTGCAGTACACACCACTACCTCTAATACCCAGTAGCACGTCCTCTTGCATTGATGCATGCCTGTATTCGCCGTGGCATACTACCCACAAGTTCATCAAGACACTGTTGGTCCAAATTGTCCCACTCCTCAACGACAATTCGGCGTAAATCTCTCAGAGTGGTTGGTGGGTCAAGACGTCCATAAACAGCCCTTTTCAACATATCCCAGGCATGTTTGATAGGGTTCATGTCTGGCGAACATGCTGGCCACTGTAGTCGAGCGATGTCGTTATCTTGAAGGAACGCATTCACAAGATGTGCACGATGAGGTCGAGAATTGTCGTCCATGAAGACAAATGCCTCTCCAATATTCTGCCGATATGGTTGCACTATGGGTCGGAGGATGTCATTCAGGTATCGTTAAGCCGTTTCGGAGCCTTCCATGACCACCAGTGGCGTACGTCGGCTCCACATAATGCCACCCCAAAACATCAGGGAACCACCACCTTGCTGCACTCGCTGGACAGTGTGTCTAAGACGTTCAGCCTGACCAGGGTGCCTCCAAACACGTCTCCGACGATTGTCTGGTTGAAGGCATATGCGACACTCATCGGTGAAGATAACGTGATGCCAATTCCGTGGGGTCCATTCAGCATGTTGTTGGGCCCATCTGTACCGCGCTGCATGGTGTCGGGGTTGCAAAGCTGGACCTCGCCATGGACGTCGGGAGTGAAGTTGCGCATCATGCAGCCTATTGCGCACAGTTTGAGTTGAAACACGACGTCCTGTGGCTGAACGAAACGCATTATTCAACATGGTGGCATTGCTGTCAGGGTTCCTCCGAGCGGCAATCCGTAAGTAGCGGTCATCCAATACAGTAGTAGCCCTTGGGCGGCCTGAGCGAGGCCTGTCATCGACAGTTCCTGTATCTCTGTACCTCCTCCATGTCCGAACAACATCGCTTTGGTTCACTCTGAGACGCCTGGAAACTTCCCTTGTTGAGAGCCCTTCTTGACACAAAGTAACAATGCGGACGCGATCGAACTGCGGTATTGACCTTCTAGGCATGGTAGAACTACAGACAACATGAGCAGCGTACCTTCGTCCTGGTGGAATGACTGGAACTGATCGGCTGTCGTACCCCCTCCGTCTAATAGGCCCTGCTCATGCATGGTTGTTTACATCTTTGAGCAGTTTTAGTGACATCTATGAACAGTCAAAGGGACTGTATCTTGGATACAATATACACAGTCAACGTCTATATGCCGGAGATCTGGGAACCGAGGTGATGCAAAACTTTTTTTGATGTGTGTATTTCTTGACAATACATGTTATATTTTCTACCACTCTGCTACCATTTTGCTCTCACTTTTGTTATCACTTCAAACTGTAGATATTAAATATAAAAGCCAACGCTAAATTATTTTATTATCAGAACAGTTATAACCTTTGTAGTGAGCAAATCATACTAACAGGTTAGTTGCTACTATGGAACTTACTACAACTAACAAGGGTAAACAACGTGTACTCTATAAAGGCTACTCTTATAACTATAATTGTCAAAATGTAAAAGGAATAATATTTTGGCGATGCTCAAAAGAGAGGTCAAAAAAATGTCGAGGCAATCTAAAAAGTAGAAATGGTAAGGTTTTAAGTGTGAGTGATCATCAATGTGGTGTACCAGATGAAACACTGTTGGTGTCAACAATTAATCATGACAATGCTAAAAAGCTAGTACAAGAAAAAAATGTTGCTACTCAAAATAGTGGAGTGTTTATTGAGCAACATTTAACCCCTGCTGTAAAAGTTATGTTTAATCCATCTTCCACATCTCAAGAGTCGTCAACATCACAGACTATGCAAAAGGTTGTGTTGTTGTTGTTGTTGTTTTAAGGGGCTGAACTACAAGGTTATCTACCCTTCATATGCAAGAGAATCAAAAAGGACTAAATAGTAATAGAGAAAAAAGAAATGTATTTTGAATGTAACTATTGTACAAGTACTTATATTAAATAAATAAAAATATTGTATGGGTATTGTCTGTTTTTTCTTAATTGCTATACCCACGTCCTACTATATTAATGCCATTGTTAACCATCAACAGTCTCCACCTATGTTCAGAAAGAAAGTGATCTTAAACAATACACTCTATCTATGGTTTGTGTACCGAGTATCATAATAATACACATAATAATACAGTGTCGTCAAGCCATGTTCAGGCAATAGTAATGTTAGGTAAGGGGTTCGAACCCTTGCTTCCTTGTACAGGATTAGTTTTTACTCAACAGGAACCCACAATACTGTACTTTGAAACATGTCACATCTCATTACTAAATGTTAACTGTATCGTTTTCTAAGACCCCAGCTGCTGGCTAGAAGCTAGCAGACTGTGCAACATAAACAGTGTCACCATATTCATCCTTTAAAAAAATTCAATATTTATTATTCTTTTTCTTATTATTGTTCATTAAGAGTAGTGTAAAGTTGTCTTTGTGACGTAACGGTTATAATAGTTAGCTGGCACTCTAAAGCTCTTGAGTTCAATTCGAGCTTTAACATAAAATTTTAAAAGTATATTAGAACTATAACAGGTCTACTAAGTCTCGGGTGATTCAAATAAGTAGATGTGGTTTGATTCACACTTTAACGATAGAACACGACGGTTTTTTATTTTTTTAAATAATGATAGCCATTTGTTCATTTTTTTTCATTTTCACATTTCACACATTGCCATTTGTCAATTTTCCATGTACACGATTTGAAAATGTCAGTTTAAAGTTTTTGGATTTCATGATACGGAAACAAGAATTTACCATTTTGTTGTTTACACATTTGTCAATTTCCCATTTACTTTTTTAAATGACAGTTTTAAGTTTTTTAAATTGTGTTGATATGGAAACATGGATTTCCTATTTTTTTTTCATATCACAGACGACACGTTTATGATTTAGTCCATGCTGAAAGTTTAGTTTTGTTAAACACACATTTGATGATTTAAATTTTCTTGAAATCACCTTAATGGAAGTGCTTGGCCATGGCAATAGTGCATTCTCTTTCTGTTTGTTTCCAAAAACATACAGGCCTACTACTACTACTACTACTACTGTAGGTAAGGCTGTTTTACAAAATAACACCTATCTACCGCTGCATTAAAAAAACACAAGTGTTAAAAAAATTACATTATACTATTTACCATTTGCTATATACATTAATTACCCCCCCCCCACCACCATCCTATCTTGCGGTGTTTGCTTTGGTTGAACAATCAATGCTACCCACACCCACACACACACACACACACACACACACACAAGCTTTCTCTCTCTATCATTCTATCTATAGTCATACATTCACACAACCATACCTGTCTTAAAAACAAATACAACCACGCTATTTATCCTTGACATGCACACTTATCCCAAATAACTTTTAGTTATACATTTAACATTTACTATTACAAAAAAAAAATTCCACTATTTACAATTACAAAAATGAATATTTACAAAATACTAAATCTACTGGTTACAAAAAAGCCATGTCTCTAAACAATAAAATATAGAAGTCACACCTCCACCTCGTGGTTATAACCCTATGGTAGGCTAATGCATAGGTCATTCATCTGCACTCATTTGCTATCCATCAAGGTAAAAGTGCATTTTCTCTGTTCCACAAGATACAAATTTGATTGCTGGATTGTATCCCGCACTGTTTATGCGATATAGCTTTGCCAATTCATAAAACCGCTAGGTAGTTCTCTACATATAGCAATTTTACCACTGCTCTACCTACACCTTTTGCTATTTGGTTTTCTTACAGTCTAGTGTGTGATAGCATTAACTGTATATCAAACCCAGTTCACCTTTGTATTTGTAATCCAAGTAATAATTTGAAAAGACACAAATGTAATCAGTTTTAAACGTTATCTCTGTTTTGTTTTGTTTAATATGTTTATGACATGCATATTAACCTGAAATCGAACCCTGGTGAAAAGGCTAACAGCTTAACCACTACACCACCATGCCCTTGTTTCTTAGTTTGACTCGTTCTAGGCCTCAGACCTGGAAATCGAGTTAAGACCACCAGTACAAGAGCTAAAAGTGCTTAACACTACAACACAAAATGGATAGCTGGTAACATTATACAACCGGAAATGATTATATTTCTGTTAGCAATGCATTTTGTCATCAGCCTACTGTCTGAGCACTGACAGCAACACAGTTTAGTTTAGAACAAGCGTGTGTGTGTGTGTGTGTGTGTGTGTGTGTGTGTGTATAGATTATTAGCCTCAAGTATTTAAAGCTTGTTGTGTGTAGCGACCATCTTGTCCCGGTAACCACTGAGCATTTTTTTGTGTTTTAGCTATCCTCTTTAACCAATCAATTAAAGATAGTCTACTCTTAATTCTTGAATCGATAAATCAAAGTTTGTGTACACCGTTCGTCATTTATTAACCCATACCTACAACCTATACTCTCTCTATACTGCAGTTTGATCTGAAAATCAAGTTTCAATGACTTGTCAGTCACCATACATGTAGCCTACACTAATTCTTTCTCTACCTAGCTATGTTTCATCACACATGGTAAACATCTCACGTGTTCGTATCCGATTATTAGTTTATAAAATCTCAGGTCGATGACCTTGATGTATTGGGTATTTTGGGTAAATTCATTGGCCATGGGAAAGGGTTGACCATTCTAAGTCCTATGACACCTCACATGTTGATATTTGATTATTAGTTTATAAAATATTAGGTCAATGACCTTGCTGTTTTGAATCTTTTGGGTAAATTCGTTGGTCATGGAAAAGGGTTGACCATCCTGAGTCCTATGACACCTCACTTGACCCTCTCTGATTATTAGTTAGCGAGATATTAACAAAAGTGCAGTTAGGCCCTTTTGACATAAAGACATAATATATTCAAAAACAGAATGTCACCTCAAGTCCAACGACCTCTCATACAGGTCCCTAGCCTTATTGATTCATGAGATATTAAAAAGCTAATGACCTTAGATCTTTTGGGTAAATTCGTTGGTCATGGAAAAGGGTTGACCATCCTGAGTCCTATGACACCTCACTTGACCCTCTCTGATTATTAGTTAGCGAGATATCAACAAAAGTGCAGTTAGGCCCTTTCGACATAAATAATATATTCAAAAACAGAATGTCACCTCAAGTCCAACGACCTCTCATACAGGTCCCTAGCCTTATTAATTCATGAAATATTAAAAAGCTAATGACCTATTAGTTTTGGATCTTTTGGTAATTTTTTTTAAATAACTCATCTATAAATCATTATTCAAAAAGCCCGCCCGCTTACAAAAACCCCAAGTGCGCATGCGTAAAAAACAAAAAAACAAACATGTTAATTCATAATAGCAATCGGCTCTTCACATGCGTTTCATGTGGAACAACGTTTAATTTCATCATAGCATTAGAGACCATGGGTCAGTCCATAGGGGCCAGTTCAAAGGGACCGGTCTAAAGGGACTCATCCACAAGGACTCATCCACAAGGACTCGTCCACAAGGACCTGTCAACAAAAACCCATCAACACGGGCCCGACAGCAGGGGGCTCGTCAACAATAACAGGGGCTCTCACCTCAAGGCCTAACATGCCCCTCTTTGATTATTGGTTTGCAGAACAACGTTACATTCCATATCGGCATTCAAACTCTCACATGTTGCAATTGGAAAGAGAGATTCTCGAAAAAATTCAATTTCACCCTCTAGTAGGGGTAGGTTTTATTTTTGGGGTGGAAATATGTTGTCCATTGGAAGGGGGGTGTCAGCCCGAGTTCAATGACACCTCATTTGTCAAAATCCGACCATAAGTTCGAGAGATATCGCACCACCGCCATCTTGTGTGGAGGGTGTGGAGGTGGAGGGGCCAGAACCGATCAAAACACACTACTGATGTCACCACGATGAACTAACAAGCTTATTGACAGCATTATATCTCGTATTTGTAGTAATAATGGCAGTGAGAATTGATGAGATGTCAAGACCTTCTACTACAAACATACGGTACTTAATGTAGTTGAAAGCATATGAGTGAAATGATCTTCTCGCATATAAGTGCAATACGTGCCTGAATATTTCGTACGCAATAGGCTATAGGAGTATTCCTCTTTTAAGCATGAAGCTGTTGATTTTCATAACGTAAGTTTGAATTCTAAAGTCTATCCGCAAATTTACTCGAAACATTATCCGCAGCGTATCCGCTATCCGCACAGCAATGCAAACTATATCCGCGTAGCAAACATATTTGCGGATATCCGCGGATATCAGCATCCGCGCAGGGCTTTAATCATAGGCTATCAAGTAATCAACAGTTGCATATTCAGCTTAGGAGGCTCAAATCGAGGAACCCACCATTACATACAGCTCAGAAACTACTGGATGCAAACTTTGATGTCATCATGGTGGCCATTCAAATCGGTGAACGATTTTCCAGGAGTAATTCACATTTTTGCAGATTTAAAAATAAGCGCGAGTGGGGGGGTTATCGGTTGCCTACTTCAAGACCAAAATAAATCAGTTGTGTTTGGTTTACTTATAGGCTACAGATGTTGACAAAAATTAGTGGCGATTGCGTTATTGATATGCAAGCCTACACACAAATGATTTAATTGTTGTTTTAAAAAGCATTTGTGACTCAAATATCCGCTTTAAAAATGAGAGAAAAGAATGCCGCCTGCAATTTTATTGCGGTGAAGTTGTCTATAAGTACCGGTACTCAATATGTTTTACAAAAATACTATCGCGTGTTCTCACACACAGAAACAGTTAGCCTGAGGAAATTTATGTCATTAGCGATAAGAGTGCTCACCCAAAACCACAGCGGGAGTATGATTTAAGATGGAAAGATTTTTATAATCAATTAACAGTGGCTATTTTCCAGGAGTTTGCCAGGATTACCAGGAGTAGTGGCCTCCATGTGTCATGAATCAATGGCCTACGGACTGGAACTCAACTTTTACTGCAGAGCTTCGTGATATGCCATCCATAACTGTGAAGGACCCTGGATTCAATCTACCCAGAAGGACATGGACTAGACTGAACAGAATACGGACTGGCCATGGTGTTTGTGCTGATGCGATGTTCAAATGGAACAAATTATCATCTCCTGCATGTGATTGTGGTGATGAGAGACAGACTGTCTCCCATATTGTATGTGATTGTTCTCTGAGGGCATAACCAGGCGCCCTCGGAGATTTTGTGCGTGTGACTCCAGATTCAGTGGATTATTTGAGGAACTTGGACATTAATTTGTAAATATGTTGTCAATATGTTGTTCTTCTGTGATATCTAATATTACTGTGTGTCATACGATTAATAATAATAATTTTCCCCCCTGGTATCTTTAACGTTTTACTCAGCGTAAGCGTAAAAGGCGCACGGACGGCAGGGTTTTCTTCGGCTTGATTCACTGAAATCGTTACTGGTCGGCTTCCTTTAGTCATAAATGAATGTGTTTCTTCGAGAAATCCCTTACAGTATGGAGAAAACCACATCAAAATCCATCCAGTGGTTCTCGAGATTACCCGTCACATCCAAGAATCGGGGACTTCGTTTTATACAATGTAGGGGTGTGATCACTAGGGCTACGATTTCGATGACTTAGCATCTTTCTTTTTGCTAAGCTCAATTCAATAATGAGTTTTATACAAATGTGTTTCAGAGTAAGAGTAAGACGTGCTGAACTAAGCATATTAGGGCATTTTTTTTTCATTTTTCTCTAATTTTGTGGTCAAGGGCATTTTTACTTGTTTATTGCATTTTATATTATTTCGCAATGCTATTTACTTATATATTTATTTAGCGTATGCCTTTTAGTACCGGGAGTGTCCGAGGACATGTTCGGTTCGCCAGAGGCTATAGCTGATTCAAGCGGACACCCATGGGGTGAACTAGAAGTTCCGTTCAATTTCAAGTAGTTCCAACTTTCGCTACTAGATGTCACTGACACCTAGCAGTGAACGTTGGAACTTTGATAGAGCGTTTCAACGAAATCTAACCTAGAAATTTAGCTTCACACAAGTTTAGTTAGTGGAAGGATCTTTTACATGCCATAAATCAATGACATTGGACAGCCGGCTTTACTTCCCCTCCGAAGGAAGGCAATGCTTATCGGGGTTTATTGCATTTTATATGCATTTGAAATAGTTCTTGGGTGCACTTTACTTTTTTAAGTTTTCAAGGGTAGGCTACTAGGGGGTTCCAACGGGATTGGAGATGGGATGCGATTACTTTATATGTGGCGGATGGTTCTTAAAGCCGGATGCCCTTCCTGACGCCAAGCTTGGGAGAGGAGATGAATGGAGTTGGAAGGACGCCGCCGTGGCCTATTATAAGGTTTGGTTCTGACATATGAGTTCATCTGAAAATGGGAAATCGTGGAAAACCATTTCCAGGACGGCCAACATGGTAAGGTGCCTCAGCGCGCATAGCTACCACGGCCGGTTTCATCTTTTTAAGGCGGAAGACCCAGCTTAATAGAGGAATAAATAATGTCAATATTAATTCGATTGTTGAACATGCTACAAATATTGTTGACAAATGATACTCATATCACAGTAACGGAATGTTTGTGGCAACAAAAAGCAACTTTTATAATGTGAACATTTTTAAGATGAGAGGTTTTTAGAAATTTTCAAAATTTGCTAATTTCTTCACCGTGCATAATCGTTTCCCGGAAATATCCCCAGTCTATAAGATATTTCCTACTGTTCTTTTTTTAGTCTGTATTACATCTGCACCAACAAACTGTACCTCAATCACTAACATAAACTGTAAATTAAGTAGACTAATTTTATTGCATTTTTATTCAGAGCTGCTGAAAATAGTTCTTTTTAAAAAATAATATATACAGTATATAAAAACAAATATAAATCCCTATGACCTGCATGAGGTACAGTTTGTAGGTGCAGATGTAATACTCGCCTTAAAAACAGAAAAGTAGAAAATTGCTTATAAACTTCGGATATGTAAGGGAAACGATGATGCACGGTAAAAAAAATGGCAAATTTTGAAAATTGTCTAAAAAACCTCTTTTGATAAGAATTTAGACATTATAAAAGTTTCTTTTGTTTGTCTCAAACTCGCCGTTACTGTGATATGAGTATCATTAGTCAACAATATTTGTAGCATGTTCAATAATCGAATGAATATTGATATTATTTATTCTTCTTTTAAGCTGGATCCCCACCTGTAAGAGGGATATTTTCGGTTTTAAAGTTCATTTCTTAATAAGTTATTTACTTTGCTTGGTTCTGAACTCTCGATAACTTCCTGAAAATAACTTTATCTTTACTAAACAGTACTATTTTATTCTAAGCGATTTTGAATTTATATTCACAAACCAGTTATCACAGTAAAATGTTTAGAATTTTAAGGGCATTTTTCTTTGAGATTTGTAGGTCATAATTTCACTTTTCCTTGTTTTATAGGGCATTAAAATTCTAGCCCTAGTGATCACGTTCTTCACTTGGTAAATGCCCTCCACTCGACTCGCAGCGAGACGACTCCCTTGAGCGTTGGAGCTAACAATGGATGCATTTTGCTGTTGAAGTGTGCGATCAGTAACGTTTTTACGTTGTTTCGGACTGATTAAAATGTGCATATCTGCATCACTGTGTGTCTGTTTCGTTAAAGATAATTCGGTATATGTGGAGTTTCTGTAATTTATTACTATCAATGATGCAGAAAAAAACATCAATATTATTTTTCTCTCACACAATATCAATATTATAAGCAGTCACTGCATCATTTCAGTTTTAATATTTAATTACAGTTTTCCATATTTTTTAAAATAAAATTGAATTATTTCACTTCTCCTCCATCACGTTGCTTCAGTCTAGACCTCTCTTCATCACATCCCTTTCAACTAAATCGACCAATTTTCCCCTTGGTCTTCCCACAGAAAATCGGCTATAATGAAAACAGTGAGAATCGAATAAGGATAATAATTTCGAATTAGATCACCAAGCTAAAGGCGCCTACAATGTAGGTAGAAGAAACGAGAAAAGACATGGAGGAAGTTGGCGTACATCCAAAAGACATCTGGAATAGGGCTGTGGTTTGAGCTAAAATTGATAACTTCAAGGGGCTTAAGGGAAAACCCAGTAGAACGACCAAGAACACCTGGTCAGAGAAAAAGGAGGAACCACAGCGAAAGGTTGAAAGAATTCTGGATGAAGAAAAAGGAACTGATCACCAAATCAATTGTTTCCGGTGGTCCACAGTAGGCCAAATTCGAAGAAAGAAGAAGAATTAAAATAGTTTCCATGCAATGAGAAGTTTATTTAATTATTGCTTTCTATGAGTAATAATGGAAATATAATTTTAAATAATGTACACAACTACCACACTGTATGCATGAACTACTACCCCCACCTTCCCCCTCCCTCCAGGAAGGAATCCTGCGTAAGCCACTGCCTCTGAGGTGAGAAACATCGGAATGTTTATACCTTTCAAATAGTAGGTTAAATGGCTTATGATTCAACAAAAGTGAACTGAAATCTATTGTTTTTTCTTTCATTGCATAATTATTTCATTGCAGCAGGACCTGATGGATTTTTCAATGAATTCCCTAAGGACTCAACCTCAGAATTAATAACAACATGGGTTGCACTTCTCAACAAGTGCCTTGAGCTAGGTGGTATTCCAATCTCCTGGCGACAAGCCACAATAAAGGTACTCTACAGAGGGAAAGGGCCCACGAGTGATCAAAATTCCTACCGAAGAATCGCTCTAGAATATAATCCTAGCAAGCTACTGACGAATATCCTGAATGTAAGACTAACAAGAGCATTAGACAGGAAAATACCTGACCAGCAATTCTGATTTAGAAAAGGACGTTCCACTTTGCAAGCAGTTGATAACCTGCTTCAAGACATCCATGACGCTCTGAGAAGTCCGAGACAGAAATTCTATACTGTTTTCGTTGACTTCAGCAAAGCGTTTGATAACGTGAACAGGCAAATATTACTTACAAAACTAAGAAACATGGAAGAGCTGGATGGACACTCCCTTGCACTCATCCACAACATATTGACACAAAATAACATAAGAATGGACGATACAGTGCACCCATCAAAGGAAGTCATTCAAACAAGAGGTGTTCTTCAAGGAGACCCTTTAAGCCCTCTCCTCTTTAATGTAATGACAACGGATATAACTCAGATATGTAGTTCTTCAACAAAAATGTATATATACGCAGATGACATGGTCCTTGGATCGACAGACTTGGAAGACTTACAAGATTCAATAGACAACCTCACAATATGGGATAACAACAATGAATTCTCCATAAACTAGGAAAAAACAAAACTAATGGTTTTCAGAAAAGGGGGTCGTCTTTGCAGTAGGCGATTATATCCATCTACACGACAATATTCTGCAAATTACTAATGCCTTCAAATATTTAGGAGTATCACATCAGACAACAGCCAAATCCTTTCGGATACACGTGAAAGAGAGAGCGGCTGCTGCCATCATAGCAATTGTCACTAACGACAGCTATGAACATATGGGTTACATATAATTTGGAATTATCTCAGTTACAGCGACCTTCAAACTATAGAAAGTGTGAAAGCAAGGTTCCTAAAAGCAGCAGTAGGTTTTTCGAAATATGCTCGATCTAAATTTACATATGAGTTAGTGCACGGGAATTTCCTCGTGGAAGACCTACGCACTAAACTCTTACTTCCAGCTACCCGACAAGAATTACAAGTAAAGCAAAATAGACAACAGAAGAGGAATGATATACAGACAGAATTTTACACAACTGACGCGATGCTCAACCGAAATTGGACTGGACCAAACTTCACGACACGCAGTGCAGTGGCGAGACTGGCGATACTTGGATATCACCATAAACTTTGCTAAAGAACAGACTTTCACGACCCTTGACCAGAATAGGTATGCAAATTGTGGAACAAATCGTGCTCACGATACCTTTTTGGTGAATGTTCCAAAAGAACGAAATCACTGTTGGAGTACAGCAGAGATCAGGTCTAATTTGCAATGTATTAATAGTAATCGTGCGATTGTTACCTAAAGAAATTAAGTTGTATTTTATGGCCATTGGCTGCATTAAACTATTATTATAATTATAACAAGTACTAATGACGGAATGGGAATTGATTATATGCTTATCATTTGCCCTTTCTCTGGTGGTTTTATCACCGATGCAAATTACGAACATTTCCTTTGTTCCACATCCACCCGGTGATATGCGAGACACCCGCACGCCACGTACCACCGTGAATCAGAACACGGTGATTCCATATCGCTATACGTGACGAGAGCGCAATCAAGTGGTGTGCTTCGCTGCCAAGCAATTAGATACGCTACTTCCACAATTTCTACTGAGCAAAACAAAATTATCTCTCTTAAACTATATGCTTCAAAGAAATGAAGCTTGGCAGGATTATTAAATGCAGTTCACTCATTATTATTCACGAAATACATTTTATAAGAACTTGCAGTCATGCATTATCATACCACCAAACTTTCAGGTGTTGATTGTACAGTTCGACAGCGTTTACATGATAAGTACCCCACAATTTCAAGTATTTACATGAATGTTCTTTTGAGCTGTTGGTAACATTCAACATACACCAAAATAATTGATCCACATATTCAGGATTTTTTTTTTCATCTTCTACTCTAAATTTATATTTGTTTTTACTTTTGTTGGGTAAAAATATTCTCTTAAATGGGAAGTATGCTTGACACACAACATATTTTGGTGTATGTTGTTCATATTAGTAAAATACACGATCATGCAATATTCCATATCTTGAATAGTATTTGAGTTATCATGGAAACGCTGTGTGAAAATAAAGTTTTCGGGAAACGAGCTTCAAATTTACCTTAGGGCAGAATTTAAAGAGACAACTTAACGACAGCAACTAGCATTTAGGCATATCTCTGGAAGTATTGAAGATATTTTCATTTTGTTTTCACCAAATGAAAAACAAAAGATTAGTCATTCAAATAATTTATTAAAAATTAAAAGTTTCTTGACCCTGAAAGGTGTACCTACCTCCTTCACTGAGGACTACATTAGCGCTCCGATGTAAGTTACCACTTCTGCCTCAGAATGCAGGGGCATATATAAGGGGAGAAAGTGTTGCTTTGGTAAGAGCATACAATAATTGTAAATTTGGTTGTACCCCAATCTTAACTTATTGGCTAAGTTATAAACAATATTAAGATTGAAATTAGACTATCTCGTGGTGTAGCGGCTAACATTTTTGACTGCCACCCCGGAGGTCCGAATTCGAATCCTGGCTCTGCCAAAAAATAATTCTGGTCTGTGAGCTGGAACGGGGTACACTCAGCCTTGTAAGGCAAAGCTGAGAATTCCACAATACGGTACTTTTGAGAAATAAATTATTAATTTGTAAAGGACAACTGTTTATCTTTCTGCTTAATAAATTGACAAATATTTAGATACTGTGTTTGCCATAAAAAATTCATTAAGTATAACATTTTATTTGTGTATTGTATTTTACAACTTTTTTGTATTGCCGCTAATTGTAGGCTATATAAACTTAGAATTTTAAAATTAACTCTTATCTAAAATAATTACACAAAGTTAAATGTTCTAGGATATTGGTTGATATTTCTGGGTAATTTGGGGAGACAATCCCCTGAGAATACTCACAATTCTCCAGGATAGTCAGCCCCCACACACACGAAAAGATACTGTTATTGTATATTGTAGATTGCGGGTTCAAACTCAAAGTAGTCGGATTTTTGATTGGTTGGTTCCTCAGTTTAGGGGCTGCGAAAACGCGGTCATATAGCCCCGTGTACTTTGGGTGTTTGTAGAATCTGTCTGATAACCGGTGTTAATTGTGATGGCTGTATTGGTGTGTGTTATCTGTAATTCAGGTAAGGACTGCAGACGATCAATTTCAAGTTGTTCCTACTTTTCCTACCAAATGCTACCGGCACCGATACCTAGCTGCAAACTTGGCTACTAGATGGCACCGCAACCAGCACCAGGCGTTCTCAACCTTCAATGCAAACTCAGTTGCACGGACCAGAATAATGGTGTTTTAATTACAAGTTATGACAGTCAGAATTGTTATCATTTTGCGAAATTGTAGGCTACATTTTAATCACAGTAAAAATATTTTTTTCGTGAGCAGTTTTTGGCTCGCATAACTTGGAGAACTCCTGCCTTAGGTGGTTAGGTAACGCACGGAGGGTGACAAGACTCGCTGGCTGTGTTGCCCACACAGATTGTTCATCTCATTGTATTCAGGAAGCTGAAGACAATATGACTTTAGTATCCCACGTGTTTTCATCGCCATTCAAGGCCAGACCTTGCTTGTTGGGCACTTCCTCCCCGCGCTGACCTTGAGCAACACCTACTATCCTAGGGTACACAAGCGCCAGACTTATGGCAGCTTTAATCTTAGGGACTTATATAAGATGGGTGCCTGGGGGCGCAGCCCCCCCCCCCTCTCCCTGCCCCTCCCCTTCCCGAAATTTTGTCACATATAATATTTGTTTATGAATTAAATTGTTAAAAACTAATATACCTATCATGTAGGCCTACTAATGTTACTGAGTGATATATGGCAACGTTGCAAAGCGAGGCGGCGACGGTAAAGCGATGTAAACAGTGTGACAATCAGTTTGCTCTGATATGTGTAGGCTTAATAACAATAATATCTCATAACTCCCCCAGTGACTTCGCTCGTCTTAGGAACCTTCCAAGAACAGCAACAAGGGCCCTAGAAGCTTGTAACGAAAGTTTTTTACCCCTAACTTTAATGCCCATATCAAATTTTTGTCAATTTTGCCTGTCTCTGTAGCTACCGCCCAACAGAGTTTGAGTTGGTTGAAAACATACTTAAGAAATTCTACTTCAGAAAACAGACTCAACAGTCTAGCATTGTTATCTATTCACCGAGACATACAAATCACAAAGTTATAGACTATAGATAACTATAGATGCAATGAAAAGAGAAACAAAAGAGGTCTGATCCCTCAAAGAATGAGGGGCTCAGGAAAGATGACAAAAGGGCCAATGAAGGTGGGAACTTGAAAGACACGCTAGGACTCTTACCCTAAAACCATTAGGGTCGGAAGAGAACAAGTTGACCAAGTGAGGTCGATAGGAACGATGACAGAGAGGAGCCCGGCACAAGTTACTGGAAGCATTGCATTGCCAGAGTCGGCTGGGGCCCCATGGTCGCCAACCCACTAGGTGTAAGCTCCAGTAGCCTACTACGTGTGGTGCGAGTCACGTGTTACACCAGCGAAACCTGTAGGGCTTCAGTAGGCCTACCGTCCAGCACGTGACTGGAGTCATTGACATAAATATCGCACTGAATAACAGGGGCGTAAAACATGGGGAGGGAAGGGGGCGGGAATATAATTTTTTAAGGGCCCTAAAAAATAAAAGTAAAAGAAACCTACAACTATTCTGGTGGTTGGTTCCTCAGTTTAGGGGCTGCGACAACGCGGTCATGCAGCCCCGTGTACTTTGGGTGTGTGTAGAATCTGTCGGATAACCGGTGTTAATTGTGATGGCTGTATTAGTGTGTGTTATCTGTTTTTAATTCAAATAAGGACTGCAGGCATTCGATTTTTTCAAGTAGTTCCAACTGTTGCTACCAAACGCCACCGTCAACGACCAACTAGTTCTGAACTTGGTTACTAGATGCCACCGTAGTCGGCTCCTGGCGACGAACTTTGGAACCTAAGAGCGTCAGTGAAATCTAACCTATAATTTAGCTACACACAAGTGTAATTAGTGGAAGGTTATTTATCTTGCCATAAATCTATGGCAAGAGACCGCCGGCTTTACTTCCCCTCCAAACAAAGACATACTGAGGGATTTTTAACGAAATCCGACGACTTCGGCCGGGTTTGAACCCGCGACCTTGGGCATGCTACGAACTAGGCCACCGAAGCCGCCCGCAACTATTCTATAAATGATTCAACACTACGTCAGGCGGAAAATGGGAAAAGCCATCTAGCGAACAATCAGTCTGTTTTCCCTCCGTTTCCCGACGAAGCGCTTTCAGCGACGATCCGAAAAGGTGCATTTTTAAACTATTTTTGTGAGCCCCGGTTTAAAACTGTGGTAAGATACCGTGACACAAACACACAAAATTATTATTCCTGCCGGGAAAAAAGACATGCACTTTATTTGTTTTTCATTTTTTTAAATAAATAAATAAACAAACAAACAAGGTAAAATAACACGAGTCTTCCGTCGCGCATCTCGCATTGCGTTGCTCCGACAGTGATGCACGTGACGTCAAAAGTTCGACATTTGGTGCTACGCTTGTGTCGTGTTTGTCACTGTGATGACTGTGAATCTGCTCGTAGTACATGCTTCAAACAGCTCTGCAGAGAGACGTTTTTTGGCCATGAGAAGTGTTAAAGGCTACCTCCGATCTATGATGGGACAAATTAGACTGAATCATACCTGTCTACCGGCCACCTACTCGGAATGGTTGATAGCTAGATGACACGCGTCTTGCTCAACAGTTTGTAAATAAAGATCGACAACAGTCAGTGTTGGGGTATTTTGCTAGACGTTGACAAATGTTTTATGGTTTGTATTCTATTCTGATTGTATTTTAATTAGAAATAATGAATACAAATAATTTTGATTGGTGAGGAATTTTAGGCCCCTGATGTATAATGTCACGTGCAAACTAAAAAGATACCGGCATACTGACCACACTAAGCTCAACACTACTCCAATCCACAACATCGCTGTCTTCCTTTCTGTCCACCAGCAGTACGCAGCCATGCAGAGCGAAATACTTTTACTACCAACTTAATGTTCCTTTTAAAGCTTTCCATTAAACTTTCTCCTCCTGTTCGCGTTGCATACCAATAATAATAATAACAATAATAATATTAATTCCATTCACTCACTACTTGAAGCGGCTTGACCAAGTAGCCAAGATAATCCACCTGAACCTGGCAAAGAAGCTCCTTAAGTAATAATGTCCTGCCTTACTATCAATACACCTGATGCTGTTCTGGAGAACGATACATACAAGCTACTCTAGGACAGGTCAGTGATCACAGATAGACCTATATCAGCAAACAGGCCAGACATTATTCTTACTGATGAAGTGCAGAAGAGAAGTCTTTTAATAGACATCGCAGTCCCTAACTCGCATAATATCCAACACATTTACGCTGAGAAAGTGACAAAATTCATGCCTCTGGCTGAAGAGATCCGACAGATGTGGCGAAGGGAATTTGTCACTGTATTGCCTATCATAATCTCTACCACAGGGATCATACCTAAGTCGCTGAAGGCCAGCCTTGATAAACTGGGGCTCCACCATAATCGGCAAACCAGTATGCAGAAAGTAGTTATTTTAGAGACCAGCTCTATTAGTTCGTTTTCAACCTGCCAACATAGAGAACTTCACACCATCTCGCAACAAATGCCGATGAAATGGTAAATTGTACGCAATGACATGGTGGATATATGGATAGTAACAATAATGGCCTTCGCCTTCGCCGACTGATCCCAATGATGTGGCCTAGCATCCAAATCGACAGCATATATTTGCCCAAGGCAAATGCTTCCAAGTATCTGGGTTCGACTAACACTACCAGTGGGAATCTTACTACTGACACAATCAAAAGCATCAGTGTCGATCTATGACTGGAGTGTTATATGACCAAAGGATTCCAGACCGTAGGCTAAAGTCAAAAGTATATCACTCTGCTATCCTATACGGTTCAGAGTTGGTTGGTTCCTCAGTTTAGGGGCTGCGACAAGGCGGTCGTGTAGCCCCGTGTAGAATTTGTCTGATAACCGATGTTAATTCTGATGGCTGTATTAGTGTGTGTTATCAGTAATTCAAGTAGGGACTGCAGACGATCCATTTCAAGTAGTTCCTACTTTTGCTACCAAATGCTACCGTCAACGGCACCCAGCTGCGAACTTTACTACTAGATGCCACCGCAACCAGCACCTGAAGAGAACGTTGGAACTTAACGTTCATCAAATATAACCTAGGAATTTAGCTTCACATAATTGTACAGAGGTGTGCAAATTATTAGACTCTGCGCTAGTTTTCCAAAATAACATTTTTACTTTTCACGGCTTATTGCACTAAATACAGTATGTTAGCAAGGCGGTGGAATTACTTCCAATGTTCAACCAAGAGTCTTAATTATATTTTACTTATGAAACTCAAAGTAAAATGATTTTTTGTAATTTCCACAAACAGAGGAGCTTTGCTGCTGCAAAATACCACACGTTTTGCTTTGATTACTTCAGTCTACTTTTCGTGTGAATTTACAGCAGAGGGTTTTGGAGACATTTTACTGATGATCTGCTCTTGAACTATTCAAAGATTCATGAACTATGAATTGAAATCAGCTGACTTAGAGGGTACATTCCAAAGTCAATGAAATAATAGAAAACGGACCCATTTCAGGTACCCCTCGGAATTCCCAATTCTGAAAGTTTCCAGACACAATTCCTTATGGGAAAAGGATTAAGTTCACGGGGGAGAAAACATTACTAATTAGAGTAATAAAATATGCCCGCAGTTGGTCATTAAAATTATGTTGACTAAAAAATTGTGACTTGATTTAAATTCTTTATTTGATTCTGATAATTTGCACACCTCTGTAGTTAGTGGAAGGTTCGTTTACATGCCATAAATCTATGACATGAGCCCGCCGGCTTTACTTCCCCTCCGAAGGAAGGTATACTGAGGGATTTTAACGCTAAAAAAATCCGACGACTTCGGCCGGGTTTGAACCCGTGATCTTGGGCACCACCGAAGCCGCCACGTTTCAGAGTGTTGGCCTGCAACTATGGCGGTGGAACATCGACTGGTCGTCATGGAAACAAGAATGCTGCGCTGGACATCCATGGAGTAGCCGTGATCGTGTATATCGAGATACACCAATGGTAAAAAATCTTGCCTTGACTTTTTCCAAAGTGAAGAGGTCACTCTTAGTTTAGCCCATGTAATATCTATTCCGTAAGCAAGAATAGGTATATTTTTGCATGAAATAATGCCATGGCAGATTTGAGAGATAGTCTATTTAAGCTTTCGTAGCAGTTGCTGCTGCTGCTCTGAATCTTGTGTGTAGTCTGAAAGATTCAGTCGTTGTCTGAACGATAAGGCCAAGGTATCTGAAGCTATTTACGATGCGTAGTGGCTCTGTTTTGAAATTCATTGTAATTGATTGATGTCATGCGACCCTAGAACCACATCATCAGCGTATAAATATATCCATACTTCCTTTGATTCTTCTCTAATTATCCGTACATCATTAGTGGCAACATTAAATAATAATGGGCTGAGGGGGTCACCTTGCAATACGCCATTGGTTTGGACTATCTTGTTAGAAGTCGTCACATTGTCTGAGATTCTGACAGTGTTAACCCTCAACATGTTATAGACCAGAACAGTGATGACTGTTTTCTTCCACTAACGACACAAGTTATGAAGAGATTATGTTCCTGTTAGTCTATCGAAAGCGTTTGTAAAGTCGATGAATACCGCATGAAACTTTCCTTGAGGCAATCTTAAGTACATTTTCAATGTCATCCAAAGGATTCCTTATTGCTTGGATTGTGTTTCTTCCTCTTCTGAAACCAAACTGTTCATCTGGTAATTTGCTCTCAATTTCAACGATGAGTCTCTTAGTTACTAACGTCGTAAGTACCTACTTTCAGTAGGGTGTTTTCCAAGGCAATCCCCCTATAGTCTAATAGTTAGGGTCATGCGGATCACCTTTAATGTGGACGTTTTCCACGCAGATGGGATGACTCCGAATCGCCAGCACAGATTCACGACGTTTGTGAAAACCGGAAGTAACGTATCAGCGGATGATTTAAGGTGCTCACTGAAAATGCCATCAGGTCCTGCAGCTTTCTTATCTTACAGACTCAAAAGTATGTAATGAACTTCTTCAGATGACTTGCTGATACTATTGTAGGTTACATTGACATCTTTTACTGGATTTGCTGTTATGGACCCGAAGATCGTGGCTGGACAATACGAGGAAACACAGAATTGCATCTAAGTAACGAACGATTGTTGGAATCCATAAAGAAGAGAAGACTCACATTCCATGGTCACCTATTTAGAATGGATGAAATGAGTATTATCACTAGGGCTCGGATTTTTATGTAAATACATATTTTAAGCATTTTTTGCTATAAATATACAAATTCCTGTTTTTCACTTATTAGCGCATAAAAAGACATAATATTTGCATTTTTTAAATCTGTATGCTAGATCTTTCAGTTTATTGCATTTTTGTTCTGTGTTACTTCAACGGGGAAGAACCTGTGAGCTATCTAATCTGCAAGCAGATCGTATGTCAGCATGCAGCTGTGTTATTCTTGTCCATAGCCATATTGCACCACGTGCTAACCGACAGCAGTGGCTCAGCTGGCTAAAGCGCAGCGTTAGGTCATGGGACCAAGCTCTCTGCTGACTCAGTAGACGCGTGGGTTCGAGCCCCACCGTCGGCCGTCCTTGAAATGGTTTTCCGTGGTTTCCCATTTTCAACACCAGGCAAATGCTGGGACGGTACCTTCTGATAGGCCACGGCCGATTCCTTCCACATCCTTGCCCAGTTTCATTCATCTTCATCCATTCCATCTCTCATCCCGACGCGGAGGTCGCCCACGGGCGTCGAATAGAAAGACCTGCACTCGGCCTCTGAGGAGGCCACACGAAAAAAAAAAAGAAAAACACGTGCTAGACCTCCCCCTCCCCCAGCTACCTGGAACCAGTGTCACTCACATGCAGTCCATTTCTAGCACTGTTTAGTGTAAGGCAGTTCTACGATGCCTAAAGTAAAAACAACTACAAGCTATCGTCTGTTCCAGAATTTAAAGATAACTTTACTTCTGATGGGGGCGTTCTGTTCTGCCAATCATGTGGGAAAGCAATCGAGGCTGAACAGCGATCTCAAGTTACACAACACCTCAAGGGCAAGAAACATATTGCCACAGTTTCGCGCCTTCAGAGTAAGTGTTTGGCGATAATCGTCGGTCATTTGTGATGGACAACCTGAAGATGTATCTCGTTGTGCATTGTAATGCTTCAGCAGTCAGTGAAACATAGAATAAATAAATTGCATTCGTGAGTACTGCACATTGATAAACTAAATTATAATTAAATATTTTTGCTTTTCTGTCACATATTTCAGGTATTTATAATACATAAAAAATAAATATTTTTCCCGATTTTTAGCACCAAAAAATCCGAGCCCTAATTATCACCATACTTGGAGTCAGACCTAAAACCACTGATAAGTAGTTCAGGAAGGTCAGGAAGGATCTAGAGAAAATAGGTATGAAGCGCGAAGGCATCGCTAATAGAATTAGGGCCTAAGTACCGGCAGGAGGCCTGTGACCTTTAGGCCCCTTTCACACCGAAGATGCAAGACGCAAAACACTAGACTATGTAATTGAGCGAGAGGTTTCACACCGAATATGCAAGTGCGTCTAGCACCCTGGGTGCAAGACGCACTTGCCTCTTGAGAACCAACCGGCTGGAGATTTCAGCGTGCATCTTTGTTGTGCTGGTCTTGCATACTCGCCCTTCCCTTGGAATTCTCACTTGTTAAGAGCCGGCCGGAGTGGGAACGGCCGACCGCCAGCCCAGCACTTGTTGTAACATGGGTGAAAAGTTTGTGAAACGTTTTATAAAGAAACGGGACAAAGTAAAATTATTTTGTTCCTATAGCCCGCTGTAATATTTTATACACTTTTCATCGGTGCAAAAGCATATCGAACAGGAATACAAAGATAGTTATAAAAAGTGTAGTTAAAATCACAATTCTCCATATAAAATAGAGTTCTGAACTGCAATTTTCCAAACCTCTTCAATGCCTTCAGATGATGTTGAAAACAGAAACAAACTCCACTGCAAGACAGCTTATAGTTTTCTCTATTGTGCTACTGAATCATATTTTCAAATTAAGAACTCTGTATATGTTTAATCGTGATTTTAGAAAATGTAAGCATATTGAGTTGCTAATGCTAGCCGTGTCGAGGTGCTGGTAGTTCAGACAGTTTCCGTCAGATGTCACGTCGCAAAGTCCTGTCCTTGAAACAGGTCAAGACAGAGACAGAGATTAGTTGAGACATTTGGCCTAGGCCAGCTCAGGCTTTTCCCCATGCAGGGGAGTGGGGAGATCAGCACATGCCTCCCTTTCACATACAATGAGCAGCGGACAAGCTCATTCCACTACGGTATTGCTATTGTCTTAAAAGCTGCAATAGAACTTTAAAGTGCACGTTATACCTTTTACCGTGCAACAATTTTTATTAGTACTATGACTTTAAAAAAAATAGTAAGGCTTTGTAATGAGCACGGATTGACTTATTGGTGAATACTGTGTTTTTAAATCAAATGCCCATCCTACACGAACAATTTTATCCCGGAAGAGGCTATACAATTATTAAAGTCTGGCGCGGTCAGCTGACATTTGAGGGTGCGCAAATGCGAGGGAGCCGTGTCAGTAGATTTACTAGCAAAATTCCGGCACCCTGGCGTCTATAAAAGCCACTGTAGTTAAAAGTGACGTAAAACCAATATTATTATTAGTAGTATTACTATTACAATTAAAGTGGGAGAAAAGGAAATAGGAAACTTCGACATCAAACACAATTTTCACTACCAGACTCAAGGGCAGCTTCATACTACAAGAAGACAAAAAGGATTAGCCTACAACGGAACTCATACAGAGATATGATAGACTTTTGGGAGAGTATTTTTTCCCGTTACTTGACCGGTTTTACAAACATTTCGTCCTTCCGGAGATTAGAGACTCAAAACAGAGTAGATGATATATGCCAATATGAAACTCTGTTTACATTATTATGTACCCTCTATTTTACTGAGTACTGGTAATGTTCCAGGCGCCGAGGAGTGATGTGTTTATATGCTGTAAAAAGATGAACGTCAATTATTTCGCAGTGTGGATTCACTCCCGAAATCCATTCCTCACTTCTGTGTGGTATAGCATTTTGAAATCGTTAGGACTTGAGTTCAGATTTTTAAATATATATTTCAAAATATATTATGGCCCAAATACGTATATTAAGAAACCAACGATCTATCCCGGCATTATTTTTAAGCCTGGTTTATTCTAATTCATCATCTGTTCTTGACGTCTACGTATCTACTGTCGACCAAAATATTATGTGCACTCGAGTTTGAAGGTTATTTGTGAAGTAACCAATAGACCTACATAAAATCCAGTAACATCATCATTTTCGTCGTTCTATTTTACGTTAGTTTATGTAGGTTTGGAATTTTTAATTTATATTTTAATAAACCAGTTATACAACATTCCAATGCACATAGTGTTAAAATTTGGATTCGATCTGATGACGGGTTTGTGAGATAATAGTTCGTAAATGTGACGCATGGTTGAAACATACTTTAAAACGAGCACTTTTTGTGTTCCAACTGCGATAAAAAATATTAAAATATAAATTAAACATTCCAAGCCTAAATGAACTAACGTAAACTGAACGACGAAAATGATGATGTTATAGGATTTTATGTAGGTCCATTGGTTACTTCACAAACCACCTTCAAGCTCGAGTGCACATAATATTTTGGTCGACAGTAGTCGGGGATTATATGATTCCCACGTTCCTTCACTTTTTGGGGGACGTAATGGTGTAGTGGTCAAGCTGCTTGGCTCTCACCAAGGTTCGATTCCTGGCAAGTGAGATTTTCGAAGTGAAATATCACGTCCTGTGGTTCAGATTCCACGTAAAAATGAAGGTCCCATAGCTCTGATCGCGAGATTAACGGTCACGTAAAACTACAAGCTTCATTCATTTTTCATGTCTACGTAATTGGTGGGGCGGGGGTGGAGACTACACGCGTATAGCATAATTTTTACAGCCATACTGTTTATTGATATGCCCTTTTAATACATACTGTGCTATGTATAAAACACCTCGTGGCGCATTGGCCAGCAATGTTGTCGGCTACCTCAGAGGTCCCGGGCTTGATTCCCGGCTCTGCCAAGAATTTAAGTCTTGGTATGGTCTGGTGTGGGGTCTCCCAGCCACGTGATGCTAAGCGGGAGTCTGCCGGATGTTGTGGCTCATATTTATAATATTGGTTTTACGTCCCTTTTAACAACTGTGGCTTTTAGAGACGCCGGGGTGCCAGGATTTTGCCCCGAAGGGGATCTTTAACGTGCCAGTAAATCTACTGACACGGCTCCTTCGCATTTGCGCACCCTCAAATGCCAACTGACTGTCCGGGGATTCGATCCCGCTATCTTGGGCATAGCAGGCGAGAACATTACCGCTGAGCCACGCAGCCAGTCGCTGTGGCTCAGGACGCCTGTTAGTTGTCCCTTGATACAGCCAGGAACTCTAATCGGGTATCTACTGTATATCCCTTGTTGATCTTGAGGTATGTAAATAGTTCTTCATTATTCAAACCATTTATTGGGGGATAAAATGTGTATGACCCAAATGCACACTTCATCTCACAAATGTTATGGACTTGAGGTTCTTTACTTTTGTAGGCAACGCGGTCAGGTTGAAGTATACTCAGGCATAATCATTGGCCGAGAGTAAGATGGAGGAAACCCAGAGTGGCTTTAGACCACAACGAGGATGTGAGGATATATTTTTTTTAGTATGTGCCAAGTGATTGAGGAATACTACGAGAGGAATAGACTTTTGTATTTTGTAGATCTAGAGGAGGCGTACGGAAGAGTACCAAGAGAAAAGAAACTGAGGATTCTGAAGTACAGTATTATGGTATCCAGGGAAGGCTGCTACAGGCAATCAAAAGTACCGTATTTGTGTTTATAATGAATCTGCGGTAAGAGTTGATGCTAGGATGAGTTCCTGGTCTAAGTTGTTACAGGAATAGACTGAAATCTTTCACCACTACTACTGATTTTTTATATAGGCTATAATATTGTCTTTCGTAGCTTTTCAGTCGGTCAACACGATTGTGCCCAATGATGGGCGGGGTACAAGATATAAATATGTAAATACACTCATAGAAAAAGTTACATGTATTAGTTATTTATCACAATTGCCCCATTTAATTGCACCATATTTGTTCATGAATGGTGATGTGATAATCGTGGGAAACGGATCTTAGTTTTCTTTCCCTAGAGCAACTGAATTTGTAGTTTCTGGAAATTTCTTGGTTGTTGATGAGGAAAAGGCAATGCGAAAGGATGAGCTGAAGTCACTCTGTCCTGATAATAATATGCTATAGCTTATCGTTGAATCCTGTGTGATGAGAAATGTAATTTCAAAAAATGTATTCTACATTTCTTTAAATATCTCCTTTGTTAAGAATAAAAGAAAAAAATAACTTGTCATGGTTACTTACAAAAACACGAAAATACGTATAATTCTAGGAAATAAACAGCAGTTTTTCACCATACTACTAAGTTACAGGTATACTAGGGTGTAGGCTTCCTTACGTATCTTTTCGATGTTATCGTAAACTGAAATATTCAAACAAAAGTGTTTGAAAATTTACTTTTCAACTTTTTTGAGGAATTAGTTTAGTCTGAACGATTCTTTATCACAATTAAGGTTATTATGAAGATAAAACAAAAGTTTGGTGCTTTTCAGTCGGTCAACACGAATGTACCCAAAAGAGTTGTAATTTTTTTCAGGATGAGGGTATAACCCAACTCTTTTGGGTACATTCGTGTTGACCGACCGAAAAGCACCAAACTTTTGTTTACTAAGGAAACACTGAAAAATGGCTTCAAACCCCATAATGTCAGTATGAAGATGTTTATGAAAGTAAATGATTGAATATGCACAATCAAATGGAGCATGAGCAACAACAACGCCGGCGTGAAACCTTATTGTGGTTCGGTTTCGAACTTCGCAACATAGGCAGTTTTGTGTAAGTGAGATCTGTAAGGAAATGGTAGAGCTTTAAGAATAACATTTTAATTTCTTTCTCCGTTATCACATTAAGTATAACATACTGTTTTAAAGACCATCTCGTGGTGAAGCGTTCTTGTGTGTCACCCCCGGATGCAAGGCCTTAGAGAGTGGTGATGGGTCCTGGGGCTGGAGAATCCTGCCCTCCCCCACCTCTATTGCCAAATTATGTAATATTAATTTATAATCCTCCTAAATTTGCAGAAACTGATAATAATTTTAGAAATATTATTATTATTATTAGTAGGCTAATAATAATAGCATTAGTAAGAGAAGCCGCCGATGGTAGGGGGTTGAACAGGCGTTCCTCCCCCCCCCCCTCCCCATGCAAGATCCGGAAAATAGTTTTATTATTAATAATAATAATAATAATAAGACGGCCGAGGTGGGATTCAAACCCACGCTCTCTCGATATCAGCGTGGCACGAGGTAGTGCGTTAGCGCTCTCGGCCACCGAGGCCAGTTAATAATAATAATAAGAAGAAGAAGAAGAAGAAGAACCGCCGGTGTTAGAGGGCTGGACAGACGGGTCCACACCGGGCAAGATCCCGATGATGATGATGATAGTAATAATAATAATAATAATAATAATAATAATAATAATAATAAAGACTTACCAAGATAATATAAAATATGCATAATAATGCAGTTAAACATTGAAACAACGGCCCATGGGTTCGAACGCACTTGTTTATCGAGTTTGAAGATAGCTTGGCACCCATGATTTTGTGCTGTACCTTAGCAAGTGTAACTACTGCGGTCGGTCACTGCGCATCCTTATAACACCTGTAAAACACGTTTCCCCGTGCGAGGACTAGTTCCCGTATTTTTTGAAACTCATTAGCGCATTTCAAAGTAATTGTTGCGGCATCGTGGTCATCTAGCCCCGTGTACTTGGCGTGTGTTTGGAATTTGTCTAATTACCCGTCTTATTGTGATGGCTCTATTAGTGTGTACAGTATATTTGTCATTCAGATGAGGATTGTGAAGGAGTCGGCTGCATTTGCCTGGAGTAGAAGTGATAATAATAATAAAAATAATGTTATTGTTTTACGTCCCTTTAAACATCTGCGGCTTTAGGAGACGCCGGGGTGTCGGAAGTTTGCCCCAAAGAGGATCTTTGACCTGCCAGTAAATTCACTGACACGGCTCCCTCGTATTTGCGCACCCTCAAATGCCAGCTGGCTGCGCCAGGATTCGATCCTGCAATCTTGGGAACAGCAAGCAAGAACGTTACCACTGAGCCACGCAGCCAGAGTACAAGTGAGAAACCACGGAAAACCACTTCCAAGATGGCTGAGATGGGAATCGAAACCACATCTTTTCAATTTTGCCACTGGAATGCCCCATTCCAGCCATCAGACAAGAATGAATCGAATTTCTTGTCGGCGCCGGGAATCGAACCCGAACCTCCGGGGCGACAGCCAAGAATACTAGCCGCTACATCACGAGGAACGCCAAGGATATTTCAGTCACTTGTGAATTCCGTAATCCGTAGTTTAACTATTAGCTTATCTATAGCAAAATATTTCGGCCATTCAATTGGAAGTACCGTAGCCTATACAGACTATCACTTCGAACTTCCTGGTCTCGATATTCGTGAGGCACATTGCCACGAGATTGCATTTCTCCGTGTCGGACCCCGGGGCAGTTTGAACTTTCTCGCACGCGCGACCTTGAACCACCCCTCACAGTAGACGGGGTAATCCGTGCTGATACCTATGTACGGGCCATGCAACTACTAGGGGAGAGCGACTACAACGAAACTAGTGGCAACGTTTTGAAATGAAATGTGAAATAGGATCTCACTACGGCCGCCTCTTAAAAGTTAAAAGTCGAAAACTCCATTTTATAATACGCCTGAAATATTACTGGATGGTTCAGTAATTGCAGAGACACAATAGCAGGGCTATGCTCTCCAGCATTATCCCAGTATGGATGTCGCCATAAACGATTCCTTCATTGTCTTTGTCTTCTTCTGACTGCACAAGCCAGAATTGTAATTTCGTCGTCTGAAGAGTCGGATGATTGATTATTCATTTTTCAAACTCACGTAGGCTACTAAACTAATGGATATTAACGGCAGGTGCAAGTGGCACGTGCATCTTTGGTGTGAAAGCCCTTTCATCAAGATGCAAGACGCACATGTATCCAG
Source organism: Meconema thalassinum (assembly GCA_946902985.2). Taxonomy (NCBI): domain Eukaryota; kingdom Metazoa; phylum Arthropoda; class Insecta; order Orthoptera; family Tettigoniidae; genus Meconema; species Meconema thalassinum. The sequence goes on along the minus strand of OX336396.1, from coordinate 294,919,405 downwards.
CACCCAGGATGAATGCATCTAGCGTCTTGCATCTTCGGTGTGAAAGGGGCCTTTAAGGGGTTCACGAAGAAGACAAACTGATAAGCGGGAAAGAATGCAACGATACTGGGGTGCAAATACGGCTTCTAAGAATGTGTAACAGCTGTTTAACGTGATCTCTAATGGTCGTAAACGAAATACAGGGTGATTGTTTTGTTGGAGCGGGGCCGGCGGCCGAGCGCACGCGCCTTCTCCCAGCCAACCGAGCTCGCACCGCGGATTGCGCGCAGGTGGAAATCGTAACAAAGTACATTAATTAATGGTAAATTCACCAGAAAATCATGATTAAAGTACGTACCTATCCACAGGAGATGCTGAGAGTGTTCTCCTTCAGATGACAGACAGGCGTTGTACCGAGTAAATAAATTAACGTTTACACGTTGTAATTCCCTTCTGTTGTGAGGGATATCTGCTGCCGTATATTGTTCTCCAGCTCCACTAGAGTACGGGTAATTGATCTGTACACCTTGTGTTTTAAATTACCCCACAATTAAACATTAAACGGGCTTAGGCCTGTGCTTCAATTATTTACAGTAAACACGCAGGGGGAAACAGGAGTAGCTACATAATGTAACTTACAAAGTTACTGTCTGTCAGCTGAAGGAGAACATTTTTAGTATCTTCTGTGAAAAGATAAGTTCTAACCTTTAACTGGTGACGTGAGGTCATCCAGATTCCAAAGAAATAAAAAAGAACATCTGTGCTTATTTAATTAAATTTTGCAACTGTTGTTTATGTTACCTTCTTATTTGTGCGCTGACACTGCACAACCTCGTTGATACAAGTTTAGTGACTTTAATGACCCTGGTTAGCTCGCCCCGCCTCGCGCAACCCCGCGGACCAAGTTCGGCTGGCTGGCGGAAGGCGCGCGCGCCCGGCTGTCGGCCGCCGGCCCCGCTCCAGCACAAGAATCTCACTGTAGTAATAATAGTCACAATGTACCGCACTGTAAATAACAGTTTTGCCTTTCGTCGTTTTCTCAATCTATGCACAGTACAGTGTTGCCGGAGTTACACACAAGCCGTAGTAAGTCAGTCACAGCACCGGGCAGTTCATGCTTGAACATCACGATGTGCAACTGACGCGCGTTGCGTTCATCTCGAGCGTCAACTTCACGTTATAATTTCTTGGGATGTAATTGACCTATTGGGATGCAACAAACGTCGTGCGAGTTTCCATGTTATCAATTGGGCAATACCGTACACAATATGGACTGTCTATTTAAAAACACACAAGTTTATGTTGAACATATTTGCCTACGTTTTTGAATGACCCATATTATTGAGCCCCTTCCCTGCCTTCATGCCTGTGAAAGTCGTTTATCTATATTGATGTTTCAGATATATTCTCGGTGACAGTTTTAAGGGAGCCATCCTGTATATGTATACAGTAGACAGTAAACCACTACGTATTTGTCCAGGGGGTTACGGAATTATGTTCACCTACTACAGGGTCATCGAAAAAAATGCCAACATTTAAAAACATGATAGCACCGAAACCCTTTATGTTAAACGTGTAGTTCTTTCACTGAACGCCAGCTGGTTAAAGTAAGTTTTGTTTTGGAGGGGACGTGACCTTGATATGCGCACACTAGATGCGCAGTAGCCAAGGTCGGCCGGGGGCGCGCGCGCCAATGAAGTCCTGACGTCACCCCTCTGGTTTTTTTTCTGGGGGTACATTAAAAACATTCTGTATGCAGAATCGGAATTTGGAGCACCTGCGGGAGCGAATTTCTGCCGCCATCTTGACAGTTACTCCTGAAATGATTGCACGTACCAATCCAGCCATTGCGAAAGCGTGCGTTCACTGCTGATGTTGGTGGTCGGCCTGGCCTAGATTTTTTTCTCTACAGTCCCTGTTTCCTTAAACTGATTAAACTATCGAATGACAGCTTTGTAATCAGGTGCAGTTCGTCGGGCGGTGAAGTCAGTGGCGCGCGCGCCCCCGGCCGACCTTGGCTACTGCGCATCTAGTGTGCGCATGCAAGGTCACGTCCCCTCCAAAACAAAACTTACTTTAACCAGCTGGCGTTCAGTGAAAGTATTACACGTTTAACATAAAGGGTTTCGGTGCTATAATGTTTTTAAATGTTGGCATTTTTTTCGATGACCCTGTATTATAACCACCAATGAGGTGAACTTCTAGGTGGTGGATAGGGAGGTCCTCATCGGTTTTCCGGCATACTTTAGTGAAATAAAATAGCTCTCGTGGACCAAATACTCTAAACTGCTGCGTTGCAGTCGTAGGGGGACCTTCAAAGTCTAAGGGAGACATTCCCAACAGAAAAACAGCAAGCTTGGAGGCTTTAGGTGGCAGCCCAACCACCAAGATCAGGCTCCTGTGGGCCAATAACTCGCACAGCCTTAAATTCAACCATTATTAAAGAAACTGAAGTGAAACGAAATCAGACAGGAAACAAGTTGACAACCTTCGGCATGAAACTGAAAACGAGAATTGGTTTTTGGAAAGGCATGGAGTGAGGTGAAGAAGTTGATCAACAACAGGATCCGATGGAGGCGTGTCACGGAAGCCCTATGCTCCGAGAGGAATTAAGTCAAGTAAGTTAAGTCCTATTATAATTAACACAATCCCACAATGTTGTGAATTTGAACGTCAAGCATAATTTCATGTGGGAACTGCATTCCGAGTCTCTTGGCTCTACAGTGAGGATCAGTGGAATATCGCCGGGGCCGTGTGATGGGCCAGTTGACCAGCATTTACCGTCACACAAGAGCGGGTCGGGAAGCACCGGATGCTGGCATACACTGAAGAAAAAGGAAATTGCAACACCATGAAGGCATTGGTCGTTTGTGTTGATTTTCAAGATATGGAACGATGCCATGTAGGTATGTAAACGATCAAAGTTTCAGACCCATTAGATTGTTGCTACAGGTCTCCCCACGTGATTGGTCGTGGAGGAATCAACTCCAGTATAGGGACTCTGGTGTAGAGTAGTTCACTTTCAGTCTGTGCAGTGAAGTGTTCCCCGTCAAACATGCCTCGACGACAGAGAAGAGCATGCTATCAACAACTGTCGCCGTTTGAGAGGGCTCGGATAATTGGGCTGTGTGAGGCTGGATTATCGCTAAGGACTGTAGCTGCACGTGTTGGCCGACAGGCATCTACGGTACAACGTGTATGGCAGCAGTGGTCAAATGAAGATACCCACACTCGTAGACCTGGCACAGGCCCAGCGCGACAGACAACTGTGAGAGAGGATCGCCGCATCATTCGGATGGCCCGGATGGAACTCCATGCAACAGCAGCGCAAATTCGAGCAGGTCTGGCACCCCACGTTACACAACAAACAGGTGGTAATCGCCTGCGTACAGCTGGCTTACGATCCCGTGTCCCTGCAGAAGGTGTTCCATTGACCCCACAACAGCGACGTGTAAGGCTGGCGTAGTGTCGAGAACGATCGACGTGGGTCGACGAATGGCATAGGGTCGTCTTTAGTGATGAATCGCGCTTCTGTCTTGCCCGCAGTGATCGCCGGAATCGTGTGCGCCGACGTACCGGGGAGAGGGGCCGCCCAGACCTTATTGTCGAGAGGCACACAAGGCCAACATGAAGCATTGTGGTCTGGGGAGCTCTTGGCTTTAATGTGAAATCACAATTAGTGCATATTGAGGGCACTATGACTGCTCGACAGTACGTTGATAGGGTACTCAATCCAGTGGTTGTCCCTATGATGGCGAACATTGCTAATGGGATGTTTCAGCAGGACAATGCCCGGGTTCACACTGCACGCATCTCCAGAGAAGCTCTCCACGACATCACAACCTTAGAATGGCCCGCCAGATCCCCGGACCTCAGTCCTATTGAGCATGAATGGGACATGATGGGTCGAGAACTGCCCAACCGTCCTCAGCCACCCACAACTCTGGAATAACTGACCCGTGCAGTGCAGCAAGCATGGGCCACAATTCCTAAGGAAGCGATCCAGGGCCTTATTGACTCCATGCCTCGCAGAATTCATCAATGTATTGCAGCTCGTGGAGGGCACATCCTGTATTGATTGTTGTCCAAACTTGCGGTCAGAGGGACCTGAAAGTGTAATCATCGAATCACAACCGAACACTCGTCCTGCATGTTCAATTGCAGCAATGTAGCACCACTCTTTCTGGGTGTTGCAATTTCCATTTTATTCAGTGTATTTATTGCATACGGAGCTGGCGAGATACCTCAGGTGAGATAAGACTTGTGAAGTACTGTAGCCTATTTCGTATCCCGTGAACAGGGTTAGGTATAGAACAAAACATCGAATTTTCCTACTGGAAACATATCTTCTCAAGAAAAAAGTCTTCCAGTAAATGTGTCGTGCGATGTTTAGTCTACTTGTGGGGAAACTTCAAACAAAAGGTATTCAGAAACAATCAACGGAGGCGGAGGATCTCGAGAACGAAATGACTGCACTGATGTTAAATATCAGTGAGGATGAATCACAGCGAGTGTACCAAAACTTCGTAAGTTGGTGCAATGTGTGTCTAGAACATTTTCAGCAATTACTCTGAAATGTAGTCTAAGTAATGATATAACGTTATAAAGTGTAAATGTGTTTAACTAGTTGAGCGCTACGCTGCTGCTAGCCATAGTGCCCCAGCCATCACACGGCGCCTGTGATGTCCCGTTCCATAGAGAAGGCTTTCACTGAATAACACAAGCCATTGCCAATGGGTGACTTACAGAGCATCATAGCAGTCTACCACTTGCGCAGTACATGGTACAGGGGCGAATATATCGACCTCAAAGTAGGCCTACACACATCCCTTTCAGGTCGAGATAATATATCAATGCATTATGATTTATCGATATAACAACATTGATTTGTCAAATTGTGGTAATAATAATATCGTATGGCCTCGGGTGCCGGGTGCAAGCTTTATTTGACACCCAGAGGGTAGCTTGCATGTCGAATTTTGTTGTTCCTTGAAGCACTATGCAAGTCAAGGAGGTTAGATATCTAAGCTACTTGACACTATAGCGCTTCCTAGTAGAGAAATGAGGAACTTTGTGTTGGCGGAAAATCCAGAGATTAATTTTGCCATTATGAACACGGCCTACTGAATTTAAATGGGTTCTTTGACATGCCAACGTCGTATGAAATGCGTATCGTGATTTTGCCGCCTTTCAAAAAACTAACCACGGCCATGAGCGAGCCTGCAAGTTTGGGGTTGGTAGTCCGACACGATAACCACTCACCCACCGTGAACTTGCATCTTACTGCAGGCGCAAGACCAACAACAGCCAACCGAAAAATATTTGAAATGCACTAAGCTTTGAAGTTGATAAAGGTTTGCACTGAGCTACTTGTCTTGAAATGCCTGCACTGAAATATATTATGGGAACATTCCCATGACTGCGTAAAGAGCGAGCGACCTTGCTGAGCCAATAATAAGAAACACTCATCGTCAATGGAATGTGTGTGATGGGATCCATTTGGCGCCTTACGTAACCGCAATAGTGTAATGCGCAGGTCACGTCTGAAATATCAGGAAATTAATAACACGGTTCAATTACAGCACTTTCTATTCACACGGTTGTTATCGTCAGCTACAAAATGTTCAAGAATTTAAATATCTCGGAAGCAAAATTACCAAAGATGGAAGAAGCAAGAAAGAAATCAAATGTAGAATTTTACGAGCCAAATTAGCATTTCACCAAAAAAAAAAAGTTTATTCACTACAAATTCCATTAATCTTAAAACCAGAAAAAGATTATTAAAAGCGTATGTTTGGAGTATTGCCCTTTATGGTTGCGAAACGTGGACAATTGGAAAAGAAGAAAAAAGGAGGTTATTACTTTTGAACGATGGTGTTATAGAAGAACGCTAAAAATTAGCTGGACAGAAAAAATAACGAATGCTGAAGTATTTAAAAGGGTGGAGGAAAATTATACCTTATGGAAAAGCATCAAGAGGAGGAGGACTAGACTGATAGGACATATTTTGAGACACGATAGCCTGCTGAAAACGGTATTGGAGGGAATGGTTGAAGGCAAAAGATGTCGAGGAAGACCACGCCTACAATATGTACAGCAAATCATGTAGGATGCAGAAACTATGAAGATATGAAGAGGAAAGCTATAAATAGAGCCGAGTGGAGAACTGCCGCACACCAATCCATGGATTGAATACTTAAGAAGAAAACTAACACTAACATACAGTACAAGCTCCCTGAAATGCTATACGAGTTGTGACCCTCGTGAAACAAAGAAGAAGAGCATTCAGCCCAAAGTTCACTTGCGTTAGGGTGGCTATACACTGATTTACGGAAGGTGAACGGTGAAGGTTGTGGTGAGGTGAGGAGTGGAGACGAGAGGGGTAACGGTCTCCATGGCAACAGCAAGGAGTGTTGCAATGTTTCCAGACACAGCATTGAGCACATGGTATGACACAGTGTTCTACTGTGCCTTGACTCGTCACTGTCATTAGACGCCAGGCAGGGGGGCTAACTTCCCCAGTATTTGTGTCTTTCTACAAGCCTCTTGGAATGTTAAGTGTCAGTGGCAACACAGCATTTCCCCACGTGCTAGCTTTGACAGACGTCAGCGTTCATTATTGGTAATACCATCGCCATCTACAATTCTCAAGCCGTGCTGTTGGTAGAATTGGCAACGTACAGAAGAGTCTGTAAATTCTATAAACACGTAAGACCACATGCTAAGTTTTATTCATAAATATCGTTTGTTTTGATATGACAGGATCTAAAAGCAGTTCGTACTAACTATTTCAACACCCGTGAAATTCCTCGTGGTAAATCAGACCTGCTGAAAGTTGTAGAAGTGAGTATTTCCCGTATTAAGTTGCATGTGTAACTAATACCTACTAATGAATTTAACCAACAAATTCTTCACTAATATTTCATTAAACGATTTCAGATGCCTAGGAAGTGCTGTGTGCCTGGCTGTGAGTCAAATTATGGCAGCACTATTAATATAACTGGTTATATCACTACGTTTTAATCACTACAGCGAGGTGGACTTTCTGTGTGTACTAGGCCTAATTTAGTTTTGGTTATATCTTCATGTGCCCTCTACTTTCTGGTAAATTATGAACTGTACTCAGTTGGAAAGTCCCAGAGGAGTGCGTCAGGCCTCGGCAGCCGGCACAGTTCATATCCTCGCCGCTAGATGGGGGCTTCATTCATTCCATTCCTGACCCGGTCGGAGACTGGAAGCAGGCTGTGGATTTTCATTTTCACTCAGTTGGCAAGTGCTTTTAGGTAGATTTCATAAGAAAGCTACCTATTTTTGAATTAAGTGACCAGCGGAACATTATTGTTAGACTGTCAACATTAAGCTTGGAGGCCTATTGTGAATATGATGAGTGCATCTGTGGACAAAAAGTGAAGATTTTTTTCTTATCAAAGGCAGTCTCTAAACTCTTAAGGATAGTCTTACATATATTTTCTGAGCGCGTCAGTGAGCTTAGCAGCAAGAAAAGGAAACTTCAGACATTGGGACATTGAGGCTCAGTAGATCGTTTTATTATTACCTTATCAGGAATAGACAGTACATAGCATGATAATATTTATCCTTTATTTGTGATATTTGTGTAGATCTAGCGGACGTTATGTTCTGTTGTGTTTACGGTAACATTTGGCGTCACAATCTGTGTGTTTACGCAGTGTTAGCAATTACCATGTGCTTGCGATAGGCCTCCCAGATGACAGATGGGCGGTGTTGCCAAACGTAATGACACGTCTTGAGAATTGTAGACGGCGATGGTATTACCCATTTAAGATTTGATTGCCGCTGAGAGTGGCTGCGCCAGTGATTGTTGTTTATTGTCGCTGCTGCCCCGCGGGGTGAAGCGGGGGAACACAGCGATGACAGATTGCAATCTACTCATAAGTCAAGCAGCATTGCGCGTCACAGGGACTCATGTCATCATGGACAGTTGAACGATGTCTGAGGCTGCTGTCATATCCTATTCGCGCAACTGTACCTGTCAACGAAGCAGGCTGACGTGTGACACAAGTAATCGAAGACCGCCGGCAATCAATTTGTGAAAGTTTTTTTTTTAAATAATAATACAGAGTATAGTTCCCTCCTCCACCAACAGTACGTGGTCCACCAGAACAAGTCACCCACCACGCCCAATGTTGCTTAACTGCGGAGATCTCATGTTTCAACATGGCCATGCTGTTGATTTCTTCGAATTTCTCTCTCTCTCTCCTAGCGTTTGTCCCGCAGTGCAAAGTCCGCTGCTTTGCTCTACATCTCTGTCGTTGGCATCTTCCGGTTTGAAGCTGTCGTGCTGTCGACCTTGATATTGTAGGTCTTCCGCGCGGTCGCATTCCACCTGGGTCAATTTGAAGTGCTGATTTAGCGACTCCTCAGTACGTGACCATACAGGCCGGACGTTTGTTTTAGACGAGTGAAAAATCTTAATGGGAGCCTGGAGGCGAGTTACTATAATACCTGTGTTGTTATCAGCTGCCCCATGTGGGCAGATGATTCACAACGCTGATTCACACTACTGCTGAAGTACAGTCATTGGCAAATATAATGGCGTTGTGTTCGCAACTAAGTAACGTGTACTTCCGCGTCACACAATACTTCGACGTGGACTGTACTGTCTGCTCAAGTCTGGAATTCCATTAAATCAGATCGGTGGTGACAAGTGTGAAGCGATATGGTGAGAGAGAGCGAGTGTGTAGGCTCACCCGCAGGCCTCAAGGTCAAGGGCAATCGTCTAAAACAAACGTCCGGCTAGTACCAGCGGAGCTCTATGATCGGAGCGATGCCTAATCTTCGTCGAACATCTGTATTCCGTACGTGGTCCCATCGAGTCAGTCCTGTCGTCCATCGGAGCTTCTTCATCTCCATTGTATGTAGTGGCAGTTCATGCTATTTTGTCATTGGGCGACATTCTGCCCCATAGTTAGATTGCCGCTGGGCGCACCACGGTCTTTAAATATGGAGGCATCTTTTTTTTTTATCACAGAGAACTCCGGTGACTTGTCTCCACATAAGCCAAGCTGCGTTTACCCTTGCTCGGGTATCAGTGATTCTGAGGGTGCCACTGGTTTGCGGGCCACATTCTAGATATTGTGTCTTCGGGATGTTGAGGTGCAGTCCGTTTTCAGCCAGTCTGTCATTCCATATTTGCGTCTAGTGTTGGAGTTCAAGGCGCGTTTCCTGAGCAAGTAGCACATCGTCCGCGTAAAGAAGAATCCAGGGGTGTGATGTCTGTATGTCAGCCGTTCCTGTATCCATGCAGAGGATGAATAATAACGGCGATAAAGCGGAACGTTGGATTCTTCGAATAAGGGTATAGAAAATCCAAGATGTTCAAGAACATATAGCCTACTTTTCACTTACTTGTATAAGAATATATTTATAACTCTTTGTCCTTATCAAGTAGTATAGGGTAATTTTTGAATGTTGGTGGTCAACGTTAAGTATCGTACATCGTTGTATCGTACATAAGACTCGCCAGTTGAAGATATTTGTAGAGTGGATGTTGCTTGATATTTACTGCAGGCGAACAGGATATGGTTCAGGTCAGTGACCTCGTCTTGACAGACATCACAAGGTGGTTGCGCGAGAAGCCCAATTTTGGTAAAATGGGTCGGATCCATGGCCTAATCGCATGCGACATATAGAGGTGAGTTGACGTCCGTTCATGTGTATGTCTTGAAACCGTGGTCTATTTGGTATGGATGGTTGATGTGCGGCATAAACACGGCCTCATTCCCTCTGAGACATGGTCCAATCTGATGCCCAGGCTTGAAGAGCACGTCGACGAATCGACGGAAGAAAATCCGAATATGGTAAAGGAATAGCCTTAAATTGTCAGTTTGTCAAGGAGGGTCCACTGGCTCGTAGTGTTCAATGCCGGCAGACTAAACTGAACTACCATCGTAACACGTCAGTCGGCACAAACAAGTATTACATTTAAATGCATAATCGTTCAAGAGGGTCAACATTAAAGATTTGAAAAACATTCAATTTAAAAAACGTTTTCTATGATACGGTTTTAAACGCTTAATCGGGACATTCCAAAAACGTTTTTGGTCGTTAAACATGCCCACTCCTATTCCATAGTAACTGGTATACCGACTAGGTCACCCAGCCACCGCCTAGGACGTGATTACACCATGAACCACTGAGTTAAAATCGATATTTAATGTTTTTCAGTTGGTCAACACTGAATACAATCATGTTAACCGACTGAAAATCATTACATTTGGATTACTAAGGCAACACTAAACAAGATGTTCAGTAAAGAACATATAGCCTACTTTCTCCTAAATGCATGGGTATTGTTATAACTCTTTGTCCTTTTCAAGAAGTATAATTGAATGTTGGTTGTAGTAGCTTGTTGAAATACAACGTGCTATAGGGATATTAAACATGAATATGAGGTGCCCTTTGCTAGTGCTACCTCTGTACCAAATTTCGTTCAATTCGGTTTCACCGTGTTTGAATTGATAGGGGGAATCGATTTGCACACATACTTGGCCACCATCTGCAAACTATTGGGCTGATGTTCTTGCAGTTTGGTCAGAATATGTTTCCCACATAAAGATATGGTGTTGCAAAATTTGGTAGAGACTAGATTATTAGGTTGGTCGTAATTAAATTTAGCTTTTAACATTTGGGTGGCCGCTATTACGTTTCCGTCAAGATAGCGGTGATATAAAACATGACACTGAGGTACCCTTTGCTAGTGCTACCTCTGTACCAAATTTCGTTCCATTCGGTTTCACCGTGTTCGAATTGATAAGTGGAACCGATTCTGACACAAAGATGGCCACCATCCGCAAACTATTAGGCGAATGACCTATTAGATTGGTCAAAGGATGCTCCCTCCATAAAGGTATGTAGTTGCAAAATTTGGTAGAGATCGGATGATTAGGTTAATCGTAATTTGATCTAAGCTTTGAACATTTGTGTGGCCGCCATTACGTTTCAGTCAAGATGGCGGCGATATAAAACATGACACTGAGGTGCCCTTTGCTAGTGCTACCTCTGTACCAAATTTCGTTCCATTCGGTTCCACCGTGTTCGAATTAATAGGGGGAATCAATTTTGACATAAAGATGGCCGCCATCCGCAAACTATTAGGCTAATAACCTATTAGATTGGTCAAAGGATGCTCCCTCCATAAAGGTATGCTGTTGCAAAGTTTGGTAGAGATCGGATGGTTATGTTCGTCGTAATTTAACTTAAGCTTTGAACATTTGTGTGGCCGCCATTACGTTTCTGTTAATATGGCGGCGATATAAAATATGACACTGAGATGCCCTTTGCTAGTGCTACCTCTGTACCAAATTTCGTTCCATTCGGTTTCACCGTGTTTGAATTAATAGGCGGAATTGATTTTCACACAAAGATGGCCGCCATCCGCAAACTATTAAGCTGATGACCTATTAGTTTGGTCAAAGGATGCTCCCCCCATAAAGGTATGTTGTTGCAAAATTTGGTAGAGATCGGATGATTAGGTTAGTCGTAATTTGATATAAGCTTTGAACATTTGTGTGGCCGCCATTACGTTTCCGTCAAGATGGCGGCGATATAAAACATGACACTGAGGTGTCCTTTGCTAGTGCTACCTTTGTACCAAATTTCGTTCAATTCGCATTCACAGTGTTCGAATTGATAGGGGGGGACAGACATTCAGAGTGCACACACTCACACACACACACATATATATACACACACACACACACACACACACACACACAGACAGACACACTTTTTTCGCCCTGTGTTGATCTCTTAAGTCTACTTTCATTTTTTGCAAAAATCGAAAGTAGGCTAAAAATGGATTCAAACACAACGAGTTAAAAGGCAAGACAACAAAAATATAACAGCAGAAAGTTTCCATTAAAAGGACTACGTTACAACAACCTGACCACCTTAAACCGCCTGGGAGTAGGCTACATGTGTCACAAACAATACCAGAATGTGCGCTAAGCCAAAGGTCATGGGCGATATTTCGACATAGCTGAATAGCTTTATGACTGTCATAAACATTAGGACCGTTTTATTGCAACCTTCTGATTGCAAGCAAGTACTGCACACCGCGCAGCCATTGCCAGTCACTGTCGAACATCGATATCTCGAATCGTTACGGGACGTCATGGATTAATAATCGATTAATCGAATACATTGAAATTAATCGATTAACCGAATAAATTAATCGGCTAACCGAAGAAGCGATTAGAATGCAAACACATTTGCCATTGAAAAAACAAATGTTTTAAAAATCCGTGTATATATATATCTCGCACCCCCGCTGGAAGACTGCCACAAGTCCAAAAACATGAATTTTGAAGTATGTGGTACTTATAAATACCTATGATCAAGACCATGCCCTGTAAAACTGCCACAACTCAGATCCTATAAATAGCAATTCTACGGCACTGAATAGAAAACTGCCATAACTGAAAATTATTATTATTTTTATTAAAACACATAATTATAATCCATGAAAGAACTTTGTATGTTATGGTATAACTTAGTACTAGACAATGTTAGAAGTTGGTAACACGTTACTTTCACTTTAATTATGTAAATATTTATATTTCCCAGCTCAACATCTTTAAATGCTTCTCCTGAAAGTGTGTCCTTTTTGACTTGTGGCACTCTTCCAGCAGGGGTGCGATATATATAGGACATGTTTCGACCATCAATGAGGTCATCTTCAACTAAAAATAAAAAGCAATGAAGAATTAAACCAAAATAGTATATATGTACTTAAATCTAAATAAGAAATGAAATGTTAAAATTGTAATAAAATGAAATAAAATACAAAAAATGGATATCCTTACAATTCAGAATTAAATAAAATAACATGTCCTATATATAAATATATATATATATATATATATATTGAGTATTGATTTGGCGTATAATTTTAAACATTTAATTGAAGAAGCGATTAAATGAATAGTAGACACGAGATGAGAGATCGCTTAATTAGAATTACCCTTATTTTAGGAATGTTGTATAGAAATCAATAGAAGTTAAGTGTTGGTTTAAATATATAAACTGTCCTTCCTTGTTTATGTTAACAATAAGTAAATCCTGCGCGGATGGGGATATCCGCGGATAATGTTTGGAGAAAACTTACGGATAGTTTTTAGAATACATTCTGAACTTTTTGAATATCATTACTAGGACCCGTATGTTTATGACATATTTTTCCGTTATGTTTTCTTCATGACAAATGAAGGCTGATGATTTAAGCTAATCACATTCAAATGATGTCATTAAGCATAAATAACACTCCGAACAGGAATGGGTTGCAATTCTGACTGTATAACATTCATTTTAAACATAGCACATGACCAGGGCCCGGATTTTGATGACATGCCATCTTTTAAATGGCTCACCACTGACATTGCTAACTCATATACAAATCCTGTTCATGGTCCCCCACATTACACAAATGCGTATTTATGAAGTTTTTTTTTCCGTAAATTTTCTAAGTATTTTGCTTTTAGGTCATTTTCTCGGTTTTCGCGTCATTATTATGTCATTTTATGGAATTTATTAGAATATGTTAAACGTTTTGAGTAATTTTCTCTCATTTTTAATGGTTTATGATGCAGTTTTTGCGTATAGTACTGGATATTAACGAAACTGAGAGTGAGGATGAATACGAAGACATACGAATCTTCACAACTTTGTTGAACCCTTATTCTTGGAATATTCACATTTCAGGAGACACACTAGACTGGAATCATAACCAGTATTTGTGTGCAATTAATTAATATTTGTCAAATAATAATTAAATTACACTCACCGGCAAAGAAAGCGAAACACTACGAATTTTAGACTAAACTGAATGTTGGTCCGTTCCAAACCTTGTATTAATCAAATACTATGACATTACAACAACATGGCAATGTATCATAAGTTAATTACCCTAATTATCACAATCATTGATAAGCATTAATGACCAAGACAATCACAACAGTGTACAAACACGAATTTGGGAATGTCGAAACCTGGAATTCATCGTACTGTCCTCCGACCTATAGCACTGAGTGATTTGATTACGAATGTTTTAGACAAACCTTAATGTTACGTAACACGAGAATTCACAGCAATAATAAACCTTAAGACAGCCGTTTGTGGTTATTGTTGTCCATGGCGGGAACCTGTAACATTGGTGTTGTGATTGTCACGATCAACAATGTTTATCAATTGCTGTGCTGGAACTTCTCAAATGAGCACATTTCCATACCCCTGCAAAGTCACAGCATTTAATTTATACCAGATATGAAACGGTCAAATGTTGAGTGTTGTCTGATATTCGTAGTGTTTCTCTTTTATGCCGGTGAGTGTATATTAGGTACCGGTACCTATTAAAATCATTTCAAGATACAATGATGTAGTCCGTTTGTGTACTGTAGGTGCAGATGACCTCGTAGTTCCGCCCCTTAAAACAACAATAACTAACTAGTCTGTTTTTGCATTTTTGTGTGATGAAATGATGTCAGTTCGATTCAAATTTTTGGGTATTTTTTAAGTTTTCGGGACATTTTATGGGATTTTTGCAGTCATTCTATAGATAATTTTTTTAACATTTTTAGAATATCAAAATCCGGGCCCTGCACATGACATACAAAGCCTAAAGGCTCTGGCACACAGAAAGCGGTCTGTCGCGGAGGGAAGCGATATCTGACGAAGGCGGTCCAGTTGCATATTTCCCAAAGTTGCACAACCCTGCCACACATAATATTACGCGGTCTACCGTCACCCGCTAGTCTTTGTCGCGACGACAAGCCATCCGGGTGTACTAATTTACAGATTGCCCGCCTGACCGCCGTGCCGTGGCGCCTTCGATTGTGATCTGATGAGTGACCAAACTGAAGTATTTATTGAAACTGTGCGTAAATACACATGTTTGTTCGACAGTTCACACGAACATTATAAAAATGTTTTAAAGAAGGCTGAAGCATGGAATCGTGCAATTCCTCAAAACATTCTCGCGACATTCGAAAATACTTGAAAAACCTATCATCATGTGACTCCAGTTCGATACATTAGCGGAGATATTCCCCTAATTGCTCTCTTCTTTTTGATGTCACGCACCCAACATTGTTCTTCTTTGTGTTTTTCAAGGCAAATAGGAGAATGAGTTGTTCTTCGTTAGAGCTCATACTCAATAATAATATCGAACAATACTTAATATGAAAACACACTACATATTCTCTAGAAGGAAGCGACCAGACTGGACCGCTCACACACACATGTATCGCGTCCTATGTGACGTCCCCATATCGCTTCCCGCCGCGACAAACCGCTTTCTGTGTGGCCAAGCCTAAAGGGAACGACTTTTTCCTCAAATGTCTAAATATGTTGCTTTAGTAATTTATGCTTTATCTAATTACAAAATATTATTGTAAGGCCAGTAGATTCCGATAACAGTTGTGCGAATGCGGAAAAAAGTCATGCGGATGCGTGACAGTTGCGGATAACAGTTGTGCGGATACGGATAACGTTTTGTTTATCCGCGCAGGGCTCTAGCAATGACCAGTGACAGCATCAATCAAATTGGGAAGGGTTTCGAAAAAAGAAAACGAAGAGTTTTCAGCAATGATTTTGAATTCTTGTTCGAAGTTTACAATTTAGGACAGAAATATTCTTGCTTTACTTTATATTAGCCTAGTTTTCACAAAGAGGGTATATAGTTTTTTTTGTTATATAGTATACAATGTACAGTTTAGTAGGCAGCACAGTATCCTTGATAGGGTGAAGGCCACGTGTGGGCCGTGGAATTCGTCAGTGTGTATTGCAATAAGCCAGCACTTCTAGCACCAGATATGAATGGCTGTGGTGAGTATAAAGTTTACTGTTTGTTTGTTTGTTATGATACAAGCGACAGCCATGCTGCCAACGTAACTAGTGACGTAATCTCTCGCAGCAGTTTGTAGGCACGCGGAAACATTCCCGGACGCACTGTGTTTTAATCAATTCAATGTGTGTGTTGCTGCTGAGAGAGCGTAGTGGAAATAGCGAAGAACAGGGATTAATCGGATCGGCCAATCGTTTATTCAATTAAAAGCTCAATCGAATAATCATTTGTAGCAATTAATCGATTCGTCTGCTTCGATTAACAGATTATTCGATAAGAGAAATTAATCGATTTAAAGTATTAGCTCCAATAGATACAGGAAAAATGTTGAAACTTATGATAAACTGGTCGCTAAGTACGGTTGGTTCCTCAGTTTAGGGGCTGCGACAACTCGATCATGTAGCCCCGTGTACTTTGGGAGTGTGTAGAATCTGTCTGATAACCGGTGTTAATTGTGATGACTGTATTAGTGTGTGTGTATCTGTAATTCAGGTAAGGACATTCAGTTTTCAAGTAGTTCCTAATTTTGCTACCAAACGCCACCGTCAACGACAACTAGTTCTGACCTGGTTACTAGATGCCACGGCAGTCTGCTTCTGGCAACGAACGTTGGAACATAAGACGTTAGTTAAATCTAACCTATAACTTAGTTTCGCATAACTGTAATTAGTGGAAGGTTCTCTTACATGCCATAAATCTACGACATGGGTCCACCAGCTTTACTTCCCCTTCGGGCATACTGAGGGATTTATAACGCTCTTAAAAATCTGGGTTTGAACCCGCGACCTTTGGCGTAGAAGCTCAGCATGCTACCGACTACGGCACCGAAGCGGCTCGAGAACATTTTGCTCATCCCTTGGCGTAAGGGTGAAATATATATAAATCTTTCAGATACAAATTTTAAGTATTTTTAGAGGAGGCCTATTAAGGGAGGTATGTTTTTTTTTTCTCTAAACAGTCCAATTAGCATCCCTTTGGTCAATGGTTGGTACTATCAAAAAACTTGACTGATGCAAGTTTTTGGTCCTTATCCGAAGAATAGTAGGCTACGATCTTTGAATGGATTCAATTTTTCACATATTACGAAAGTAAGAGTGACATTTCACTTATATGAAAAAGCCCCCCCCCCCCCCCCCCCCCCCGCCATTTCCACCATCTTGGTCCAATTTTGCCCATTAACGAAATCGACCGAGATTTAGATTGGTTGTATTTTATGCATTCATTTGAAAGGGATTGGTGCAAATGATCGATCACTGACTGACTCTCTGAAAAATTAAGAAAGTGTTGCTTTGGCAAAAGCATAAAAACAATCGTAAATATGGTTGTACCCTAATCTTAACTTACTGGCTAAGTTATAAACAATAATAAGATTGAAATTGGACTACCTCGTGGTGTAGCGGCTAGCAGTCTTGGCTGCCACCCCGGAGGTCCGAATTCGATTCCCGGCACTGCCAAGAAATTTTAATTCAGGTCTGAGCGCTGGAACGGGGTACAGTTAGTCTTGTGAGGCAAAACTGAGAATTCCACAGTACGGTACTTTTGAAAAATAAATTATCCATTTGTAAAAAAATAAAAAATAAAAAATAAACCGTTTACCTTTCTGCCTAATAAATTGACAAATACTCATACTCCATAGGACACAATAGAAAAATCATTAAGTATAACATTTTGTTTCAATTTGTGTGTTGTGTTGTATTTTGCCACTAATTGTAGGCTATATAAACTTAGAATTTTACAATTAACACTTATCTAAAATAATTATGCGTACACAAAGTTATATGCTCTAAGATATCGGTTGATATTTCTAGGTATATTGTGCTGACAATCCCCTGAGAATACTCACAATTTTCCAGGATAATCACCCCCCCAAAAAAATTGTACATACGCCCCTGGCTGAAGTACGCCAACACTGTATTGTGATCAGCTGATTGCCAGTCTGAAGGATGGCAACACAGTGTTGTGTGACGTGGCGCAGCGCGAAGATCGATTGTGGGGCGCGATGTCAACTCGTGCTTGGCCCGGATATTTGAACAATATCATTTTTATTCGTTCGTCCTTGACCATGGCACGCTATTCGGGCGATGTCTCTCGTTGGTGAAAAACCATTACACGGCGCAGCGTATTTATATCATGTAACACATGGGGAGGTACACTCCCAGACTAAGGAAACCAACCAATGTGATGATAATTGTTCCTTTAAGGGACATAACATCTAGGTTATCGGCCCCTAATGGTTTGGGTGATAGTGAAAGATGAGATGAGAATGTAAACTATAACTAATACTAACTACAAACTTACACACTAGAAGAAGATGTGGTAAACAAATAAAGGACAGGGAGAAAAGAAATGCCCGCAACCCTCGAAGAATGAGG
Organism: Meconema thalassinum; assembly: GCA_946902985.2. NCBI lineage: Eukaryota > Metazoa > Arthropoda > Insecta > Orthoptera > Tettigoniidae > Meconema > Meconema thalassinum. The sequence continues at coordinate 294,901,174 of OX336396.1, read as the reverse complement.
ATTGAGGGACTTGGAAGGAAGGAGAGCCATGAAAGGCAGATAGGAAAGGGAAAGAGGAGAGAGCCCGCCCCAAAGTCAGTGGAAAAAGGGAAAAAAAGGACCCAGCTCAGGAATCCCTCGGGAACGCCAACTCCCGAACTCACCAGCCGAGAGCCCTTGATGGTGTAGCAATATCCAGGGTGCACCAGAAGTGGTGTGGCTACACACACCCTGCCTCCTTAAGGGCCTTGTGCAGAAGGCAGGAGATAACATGAAAAGAAAAGGAAGGCTGACCCCTCACAGAAGCAGGATATCAGGAAAGATGAGACAAGGGCCAATTGAGGCGGGAAAAGGAAGAGAACAAGAGTTGACCAAGAGACGTCGACAGGAAAGAAGACGGAGAGGAGCCGGCACAAGTAAATGGAAGCAGTGCCGGACTCAGCTGAGGTCCCACGGTCGCCAACCAACCAGCAAGGAGTCTGAATGACCTCTTGGTTGTTCGGTGTGAGGAAAGAGAAAACTAGTTGTACGTTTTCCTCCATGGACAGAGAAATCAAGGCGTTGTAGAAGGAAGTGACATACTGTATACTACAGTATACGGAAGGGGGGCGGGCAAACGGATTGCAATGATGATTATTTAAAGTCATTACAAAAAAGAATAATTGTCTCGTCATTTTGGTGTTCTTGAAGTTGAATCTGACTTGAAAGTGAATTTGGGGCAATAAAGTTATCGAACTTGTTTGCAAATGACAAGGCAAGAACGAAGCCCCATGTTATTTAAATAATAATTGGTGTTTTGGCTAATGATTGTGTACGATCTCGTTTAAAATTTAATGGATATTCTTTGTACAATGAGGGCCCTCCCTATAGAACGGAGCTTTGCAGAGGCCGTGCCGCGAGATTTATAGCATGTACAGATTACAACAGCGGGTCGTGAAGCCGTGGACGCTGTCATAGCTTATTACATGCGCAACCTTAGTTGTGATAATTAAGACTTGTTAAGTACTGTACCCTGCGACGTATCCCGTGAACATGGTTAGGTATAGAACAAAACATAGAATTTTCCTACTGGAAATGTATCTTCTCAAGAAGAAGTTTGCAGTAAATGTGTTCGTAAGTTTCAGCGCTGTGCGATTTCTACTTGTGTGTTTGTGTGTGTGTGTGTGGGGGGGGGGGGGGGTCCAGTGCCGGATTAAGGTAAAATGAGGCCCAAGTCCCTCAGATTTTTGGGGCCCCTTTATGTTTTTCAAATATTTATTTTTAGCACCTGTACAATTTTTAAGTATATACGAGTTTTTTTATTAAAGTCTTAATTATATAACTTACATATAAGTTACATACATTTCAATTGAAATGATCATCGTTATTTGAAAACATTCCAGATGATTTGATGAACAATTTAACAAATCATACTATTTTTTTACTTCTGTAAAATGTAATCAATTTTTTTTCTTCTGTTTTTTCGGTTAATGAAATCTTTTACGTGTCATCAAAATCAATTTCCCGCAGAACATCTGACTCGATATACATTAAACTTAACATGTCTAATCGTTCTTGTGACATGGTACTTTTTTGTTTCAATTTTGAAAACGAGCGCTCCGCAGAACAATTCCGTTATCATGAAGGTCAGGAAAATGCGAAAAGCAATTTCAACGTTCGGAAAAACAGACTCAAGCTTGTCTCGAATAAGAATTTCGTAAAGTTCAGAATGAGTGACCTCAGTTTTTACAGGACATTGTAATTTAATATAATGCTGAAACTGTCCCAGTTCTGGATAACAATTTTCTAAATCTTCGGAATAAAATTTTGGGCCCCCCAGATAATTGGGGGCCCTAGGCCTTGGCCTAGTCGGGCCTAATGGGTAATTCAGCACTGGGGACCTCAAACAAAAGGTATACCATACAGAAACAATCCGAGTACTCGGGAGGCTCACGAGAATGAAATAACTGCACTAATACAGTGAGGATGAATCACAGTGAGTGTACCAACATTTCCAGCAACTACTCTGAAATTCATGTGAGTAATAATTAGGGCCCGGATGTTGATGGCGTAAAAAAGTTTTAATAATGCACTTAACATTTTCAAAAATGACTGTAATAAATCACCTAAAAATTCGAAAAATCCATCCATTATAAAATGGAGAAAATGATCTTATAATAATAAACTCGCCAATATTTCAAGAATTATATCTTAAGTCAATTGACTGGAAAGTCAATCAAAATAGACTTCTAGCACTTAACAAAAGGTTTATGTTCACTTTAGTCTGAGTTGCACTGCACTACGAATCTCATTCTGATGTTGTCAAATGTAAATGATCTGCGGTTATCAGCCAACAAGTTTTTATATCTCGAAAAGCTGCGTTCACCATCAACTGATGTGATCGGAGCATGCTTGAAGCGAGGAAGGTCGTTTGCTACTAAATCCTCCTCAAACCCATCCATGCAGTAGTTTTCACCAGAAAGAATGTCAGATTTTCAAGAATGTTTTATACCCGGTGGTTTTGGCCAGCACTTGTTTCAGTTTTTATGCAATACCCGCAGCAATTTCGCCTAGTTTCCACTCGGTTAATCAAGGAAATGGAATCAATATTTCAATATTTTAAATTATCTTGTATCAGCTTCTTAACTGTGAGAGACGTAACTCCCTCATGTAAAGCTGTAACATGGCTAAATTGGAATAAAATGACCTCAAAAGGCCGATTTCTATAAAATAAGACCAAAAGAATCTACCAAACTTCAAAAAATGCTCTCAAAATGGAAAAATTAGCACAAAAAAATGCAAAAAGATGCAAAATAAAAATGACATAATTGAAGATGGAATGGCCCGTCCGGAGTTTCTATGAACTTCAGCATTGTTTTAGACAGCTCAGTAAAACGATGACATGTCATCAACATCCGGGCTCTAGTAATAATTATGATTATTAAATAAGTTAAAACTCAGCAATTCTTCTAGGTTCATGCCGTGTCCTGTGTGGGGTTTCGCCCAGGCGCACTTGGTGTAGTACAACTGTATCTCACTCTAGCCTCGCCTCACGCGTCTCCACGTCCGGACCGACAGCTGGCCCGTTGCTATGCACAGCTCGTGCACTAGCATACATGATCCAGGCTGCCGTGTCGTGTCGGATACAGGATGGTGGGAAATTCCAGACACAAACTTCTAGGATGGCCTGTCTACCATCTCTTGACGAATGCAGTATATTTGACGATGTTGATGATGATGATGATGATGATAATTGTTGTTTTAAGGGACCTAACATCTAGGTTATCGGCTCCTAAAGGTCTGGGTGATAGCAAAAATGACAATTGAATGGAAATCATGACGAAAATGAAGTGAGACTGAAAACACTGACAAAATGGAACTCAGATTGAAACGACTCGCAAAATGTAGAGTGGAAATACTTACAAAAGGATTAGATTGAAAAATACGCACAAAATGTAGTTTAGGTTCAAAATACGTACAACATGCAATGAGATTGAAAATACTTACAAAATGCAATTGAGGTTCAAAATACTTACAATATGCAATTGAAATTGAAAATGCTTTCAAAAAGTATGGTAGATTCAAACTTACTCATTTGGATTGACAATACCTTCAAAATGCAATTTAGATTGAAAATACTTACAAAATTTAATTTAGATTCAACATACTCACGAAATGCAATTGAGAATCAAAATACTCACAAAATGCCCACCATTCAAAATGCAATTCAGATTAAAAATACGTACAAAACGCGGTTTAGGTTGAAAATACTGACAAAATGCAATTGAAATTCAAAATACTCACAATAGTGCCTCCACCTACATAGAAAGACTTACTAAAAAGGAATTTAGAAAGTCCATCCTTACAAAATACAATTGATGTTGAAAATACCCGCAAAATGCAAGTTAAGTTAGATCGAAAAGACTTAAAAAATGCAACTTAGATTGCAAATACCAATACAATGTAGTGTAAATTCAAAAAAAAATCGCCGAAGATAATTTAGATACACGGGGAGCCAATTAACAAAAACAGTGCGGGAATCTTAAAGAGAAAAGGAAATAGAATGCAAAGAAAACAAGAGGTCTGACCCCTCGAAGAAAGAGGGATCAGGAAAGATGAGACAAGGGCCAATTAAGGCGGGAAAGTGAAATACTCCCTAGGCCTCGGACACCCTAATACCATCGGGGTCGGGAAAGAACAAGAGTTGACCAAGGGAGGTAGACAGGAAGGAAGACGGAGAGGAGCCCGGCACAAAAGTGGAAGCAATGCCGGACTCAGCTGGGGACAATTGCATTTATCTGTTGGCACAGGCTAGAGTAAAATGTTGCCTTTCATCGATATCTCAGTATCATTCATGGCTGTGATTTTATGATAGCTACTGAAGTATGAGTGGTGCCGAGTAATGACATTCAGGGCACAGTCAGTGTCTGTGGATATTGTTCCTCCCCCTCCCCCTTGAAATCCTTTAAATTATTATTATCATCCACTACTACAGTAGATATTCCGGAAAGACAATGTGATGATTCTCGCTTGACGAGCGAAACGCGTCCCTCTACTTATAATCGATCACATAGAGGTGGAGCGGCTAGCGTTCTTGGCTGTCATCCCGGACATCCTCGTTTAATTCCCGGGTCTGCCAAGAAATGTTAATTTCGGTGTGACGGCTGGAACGAGGTACACTCGGCCTCGTGAGGCAAAAATTAGAGTGGGAGTGGTTTTACGTTGTTTCCCCACTTCTTCTGGCGGCAGATGACCTCGTAGTTCCACCCCTTAAAACCTCAACAACTAACGAACCACTTCTTCTCTAAGGCAAATGCTGGGATGGTTCGTAAATTAAGGCCATGACCGGCTCCTTCCCAATCCTATCAACAATTTACAAGTAGGAGAGAGAGAGACGCGCACGCGCACACGCACACACACATAAATTCTTGTTGTTTGAGTCTTCAGTCTTTCGACTGGTTTGATGCAGCAATCCACGCTTCCCTGTTTCATCTCTACATAGCTACCACACCCTACATCCGAGGCAATCTGTTTAACATATGCTAACCTTGGTCTACCCCTACTGTTCTCACCCTCGACCCTTCCTTCTACAGTATAACTAAGTTTGCCATTCCTGGGTACCATAGTAGGCCTATGTGTCCTACCAACCTATCTCTTATCTTCATTAGCAGTCGCCAAATACATCTCTCCTCTCCCACTCGTCTTAATACCTCTCCATTCGTAACCCTATCTACCCATTTGATCTTCTTCATTCTCCTGTAACACCACATTTCAAACGCTTCATCTCTCCTCTTTTCTGCTGCTCCAACATTCCAAGTTTCACTTTGAGTGCCACGCTCCAGACAAAGGCCTTCAAAATCGAATTCTTAATAACTTACCAAAATCTATATTCGATTTCAACAGATTCCTTTCCTGTAGAAATGCCTTCCTTGCTTGTGCTAACCTTTTTTTATATCCTCTTTGCGTCGTCCATCACTGGTTATTCTGCTTCCTAAGTAATAGAAGACTCCTACTTCCCTTAGCTATTCACCTGCCAATTCAACATCCATTTCTTTCGACTGCATTCCAATATTTTTGTTTTACATTTATTAATTTTCATCATGAATTCTTTCTTCAAGACAGAATCCATACCATTTAAAAACTCGTTTAAATTCTCTGGTGTGTCGGCCAATATGCCGACGTCGTCAGAAAATCTCAGAGTTGAAATTATTCCTCCTTGAATCTTTACTCCTACTTTTGAATTTTTCTCCAATTTCCTTCATTGCTTGTTCAATATATGGATTGAAAATTATGGGTGATAAGTTGCAGCCTTGCTTTACACCTTTCTGAATACCAGCTTCTCTCTCATGTCTTTCCGCTCAAAAACTGCTGTCTGGTTTCTGTATAGATTGCAGAATACCCTCCTATCACTGTGCTTTATTCCAATCGTTTTCAAATTCAACACACCAAAATGCACGGGGCTGTATGATCACAATGTTGCAGCCCCTAATAAGCAACAACTACAACAAATAACTTAATCACATGTAAGATTTTCAGGTTGTTTCATATTACCCAACATAAGGCAACACTACAAAGCTCTATTGTTGTCTTTGTCAACATGGGAACGACGAAATTGCCTTGCCAACGTAAGGAAATCAATCAACTGGAGCACATAACCATGATTGTGATCATGAAGAATGGTGCGCAACACAAAAGGTGTAATAAAAGTCATAACGCGTGTTGCTATACAGCAGAGTTTCTCAAAGTCGGGTCCACGAGTCCATCCCGAGGGGTCCGCAACTAGCCTAAAGATTTTTAAAAATGGCTCTAAATAAAAGACACACTTTGCTTATGATTAACATACCAAGTTAAGCACAAAAATCGTATGCCTTTTTTCACTACTGATTTGCGTAAGCAAGCATTTTCAACGCTTTGCAACATTCAACTTGTAAGAAAAAATTGCCTTAAGAATATTGAAGCAGCCCTCAGATTGAGAATTTCGACGATCCTCCCCCCAAAACCTTAAGATATAATTAAATCAAAGAAATGGCATCATTCCTCTCATTGATACATGTTGAACTTTCTTCATCATCGCTGACAATGTTTTGTGAAAGTTAGCCTACCATTATTTTTAAACCGTATTTGAAATAGTTTTACAATTCTATAAGCATTTTGGATATTAAACATATTTGCATAATTTTCCGAATTCTTTATCTCTAATTCTAATACGAATTGGTCTGCGAGAAATAGCAATTAGCATTATTATTACATACAAAACCTATGAAATTTATAATTTGTTAAAACATATTTGATTCTCGCAATCTGCAATTTATCTTGATTTTTTTAATGAGTGTTATTCAGGAAGAACACTCCCATAAGTAACAGAGTACATATCTAGGGCAACAAATCTCCTTCAAGGACAAGACAGACAAATAAATAAAAATAATTGTCTTGGCGTGGAAGAAATTCTAGCCCCTACGATACTTATACTTCTTGCCAAAAAGTTGAACAGATGATTAAAATTTGAGATTATAGAATCCTGCGTCTTACCAACATTAATACACGAGAAGACAGATCAAATCTCTACAAGTGGGCGGGTTTGGTGGCGTAGTTGGTAGCATGCTGAGCTTCTATGCCAAGGTCGCGGGTTTAAACCCGGCTGAAGTCGTCGGAATTATTAAGAGCGTTAAAAATCCCTTAGTATGCCTTCCTTCGGAGGAGAAGTAAAGCTGGCGGTCCCATGTCATAGATTTATAGCATGATAAAGAACCATTAACTAATTACACCTGTATGAAGCTAAATTATAGGTTATCTTTGATTAACGCTCTTAGGTTACAAAGTTCGTCGCCAGGAGCAGACTGCGGTGGCATCTAATAACAAAGTGCAGAACTAGTTGGTTGTTGACGGTGACGTTTGGTAGCAAAGGTTGGAACTACTTGAAAATCCAATGTTGGCAGTCCTTACTTGAATTAAAAACAGATAACACACACTAATACAGCCATCACAATTAACACAGGGTATCCGACAGATTATACACACACCCAAAGTACACGGGCCTACACGACCGCGTTGTCGCAGCTCCTTAACTGCGGAACCAACTAATCCTCTCTACAAGTGTGCCAAAGAATGATGGAACGTAAGATATTGGGAATAACAAAGAAATAAAGAAAGAAAGAAAGAATCTAAAGAACTGTCAGCAATACCGGATATTGTAGAAAAAGTCACCATGCAGAAATGGAATGTGGGGGGTTCCATTGCGAGACGACAGATGGACACACAAGCATGGGAAAGAGACTGAGGCGGAGATGGTACGACTTCTATTCTGCGTGTGCAGGCCCACAATGGACCACAGCAGCAAGAAGCAGGAGCAAATGGAGAAAATGGAAGACAGACTATCGAGTGAGTGAAGGTAGTTTGTTCCTCTTTTTAGGGGCTGCGACTACGCGGTCATGTAGCCCCGTGTACTTGGGTGTGTGTTGAATCTGTCTGATAACCGGTGTTAATTGTGATGGTTGTATTAGTGTATGCTATCTGTAATTCAGGTAAGGACAGCTGACGATCAATCTCAGGTAGTTCTTACTTTTGCTACCAAATGCTACTGTCAACAACATCTAGCTACGAACTTGGCTGCAAGATGCCACCGCAACCGGCACCTGGTGGCGAACGTCGGAACTTAATAGAGCGTTAATCAATTCTACCTACAAATTTAGCTTTACACAGTTGTAGTTAGTGGAAGGTTGTTTTACATGACATAAATCTATGACATGGGCCCGCCGGCTTTACTTCCCCACCAAAGGAAGGCACACTGAGGGTCTTTTAACGCTCTTAAAAAATCCGACGACTTCGGCCGGGTTCGAACCAGCGACCTTGGCATAGAAGCTCAGCATGCTACCAACTACGCCACCGAAGCCGCCCCCCTATTTAAATTAAACAAATTATTTTTCATATCTTTCCATATTTCTAACATTAGTATATATTTACATGTAAAATAAACTAATTATGTTTGCATATTTAGTAAATTTCATGCAATATTTGTATATATTTTATTCTTAGGAGTAAATATAGAATTGTAGTTTTCAGTGACAGAATGGAATCACAGGACAAGTTTACAGTTATGTACATAAATTGTTTGAACAAAGAAAGATTTCTAAAGTATGTAGCTGTAACGAAACCAAGCATCGCTTTAAGTCAGGTACCAGTGCTCATAAAAATAGACCAGGACCTTGAAGTGCGCAAGTTTACAAGAAATCCAAGTTTTGAGGAAATATGCAATGTAAAACTAGATATGTCTCCTGTTGATAAAAGTGAATTTTAAATATGCACCTATCACCTCAAGTACGGTAGAGCAAAGTTTCGACCAATACAAATCACTTATGCGAGACAACAGGAGAAGCTTCAAGTTTGAATATTTCAAACATCGTTTTGTGACATACTGTATTGGTAGCAGAAATACAAGCGAAATGAAGAAAAGCCGAGTTGCACTTCCAGGGAAACTCCAAACACAACCACTCTTCTCTGAAGTTTTCACTCAACACGACTCGACAGTTTGCTGCTGGCTGTTTGCTGCTGGCTGTATCTGGGGCAATAGGTTCGCCCAGTAGCTAGGCTGTAACTGGGGTGATAGACTCGCCCCTAGGCAGCTCGTAAACTGTCACCTCAGTATTTGAATGGAGATTCTTGGAAGAAATGAAAACGTATAAACACTTATAGTGGGCGATGTAGAACTATTCATGCTGAACAATTTTTACACTCACAGTATAACCTATAGATTATTTTAATGGTTTGCCCAGCGTAAGCTTAAAAAGCGCACGGACGCCATGTGTTTTCTTTTTTACTGGAATAGTTACTGGTCGTCTTCAATCGTAAATTATTTTCTACAGAAATCTTCCACGATATATCCTTTACAGAATGGCGAAAACCGCATCAAAATCTATCCAGAGGTTCACCCGTGACATCCAAAAACAAGAGTAGCGACACTCGAGTGCAGCAACATAAGAGAGAGAGAGAGCGTTGCAGCAGAAGAGAGATAAAACGATATCATCACCTTTCACTGTAACACTTTCACGAACCATTTCTTTGGCGTTGTGACGTCAATAATCAATGAATAACAAATTAAGGACACAACGATATCATCCACAAACTTGGTGGCTCCACACGGGGAGCGTTTGCAACTACATTGCGTACTTCAGCGATGGCACTGGTACTTTCAACAGCTGAGTACTGTTCCTCAGTTTGGGTCAACAGCTCTCATGTTAAAAGGGTGGACACAGTCCTGAATAAGACAATGCGTATTATTAGTGGCACAATAAAATCTACCCCCTCTTTTCTGTTTGCCTGTGCTTAGTCACATAGAACCGCCTAGAATTACAAGACTGAACAACTTGGTCAGGGAATACAACAAGATATTGGCCAATCCTGAACTCCCCATTCATGAAGATGCTAGCACCAGATATAGCCGTCTCAAGTCAAGATCTACACCTATTCAAACAGCACAGGAACTGGTTAGGAAGGTTTATGATCCAAAAGCTGATTGGCAAAACGAGTGGAACAGCACAGCTCCAATGTAATGGCAGGCATTGTTCAACATTCAAAATCTGCCAGCTGGATTTGATTTGCCCCGCAAGACAAGGTTAACTCTCAACAGAGTTCGCACTCACCACGGGAGATGCGGATCAATGATGTTTAAGTGGGGTATGCGATCTTCCCCAACCTGTGATTGTGGTGCAGTTGAACATACTATGAACCATATTGTCACTGAGTGTATTAGTAGGGCATTCACTGGATCAACACAGGACTTTGTAATACCCTCTACTGAAGCCATAAGATGGCTAGAAAATTTAGACATTAATATTTGAACACCCTTTCCCTTGCATGATTGGTTGGTTCTTAAGTTTAGGGGCTGCGACAACGCGGTCATGTAGCCCCACCTTGCGTGATTGTACAGTTGTAATGTGTTACCTATTGTAGGTATGTATATTGTTTATGTTGTTTGTTTTGTGTTATACCATACGCTAATAATAATAATAATAATAATAAATAAAAGGTAGGCCTACGTGAACTCGAAAAAATATGAATTATTTAATTTATGAATACAGTACTTTAAATACATTTTTTAGGCTCTAAAAGTAACAAAATGTAGTATTTAGTGGTTAAATTCATTTTATTGCCCATATTTTGCAAAATATATTTACATTTGTATAATATACATGTTTTGACACATTTTAGTGCATATAAATCCTAACCCTGAAAATAAGACGCATCGCAAACGATTAATTAGTTTGAGATTGCTCAACAGTCCGTGAGTGTCGGTTTGGTGTCTTGTGACAAGGGCGGAATTCGAAAGCCCGAGCTTTGGATTTTAATCCACCCCTTCTCATTTGTCCTCACGATTCACTTTCTTAGCAGAGTTGGGAGAATACTGTAGGGATAGTACCTCTGCCCCCAATATTGGACACACACACACCCACACCCAAGATGTCAGAAATACTGTGGGGGTTATTAACATAATCAGATGTGGGAACACGCTTTCTCTCTGTTACGTGTAAAATAAAGTACAGTTTTAGCCATCGCTCGTTATGAAAGGACTTCTCACATTGTAATGTGACGTCATACTAATGTAGTAATCTAATTCCCGACATTGCAGGCATGTCAGTTATGCATATCTCCATCGCATTAACACATCAATTCAAAGAGCAATACAGAGGGACTGTCAAATGTATATCTTATTAAAATCGCTAAAGTGTAGGTTTCACAAAACTCAAGCTCCTAAACCAGAGGGAGTTAGAAGGTGTGGTTTGTACCAAAATCTTCCAAACCATCTCAATAGTACACGACAAATCTTGCATTTCTTGAAAAGTCAACGGAAATACATTTATTTGTTATTATTTTAAATGTAGCGTATGGCTTTTAGTGCCGGGAGTGTCCGAGGACATGTCCGGCTCGCCAGAGGACACCCAGAGGGTGAGCTACAAGTTCCGTTCAATTTCAATTAGTTCCAACTTTCGCTACCAGATGTCAATGATACCTACTATCGGATTTTTTATTATGGATACTCGAGTTTAGGCCTTAATTACAACCAAACCAACAGACCTATTGAAAAGCGAGTGATACCAATATTTTCCTTGTTTAATTTTGCGTTAGACTATATAAGCAGATTATTTTAATATTTATTAATTATTTATTTATTTATTTGTGGTTGTATGAAAAATTGTCCGTGTTTTTGACGGCTTTTCTAGGAACCGCTCACTTAAAACTATATACATGGAAAACTACTTGGCTGAGGGTAATGCAATTTTTATATGTGATAGGCACAAGTATTGGTAGTGCAAACCTCAAGTTTCAATTTTTTTCAACTACCCAATAAAAAGTTCTTATACTTTTTCTGACGTAACGTTTTCTCAGCCCAGGATAAACGTACAGCAGGAAACTTTGTCTCATTTTGAAGCTCTCATTCGTGATTATCGGAAACTACGACCACTGTAAACGTACAGTGTGATGACGAATTTATGAAGAGTAATATTAATGGGAGGTTTTGTGCGTTGTAGCCCGTGCGATTATAAGCGGGCGAAGTGGTGAATTCGAGTGCAGAGTTGCCGGCTACCCTCGCTCCGGGCATTTGTGAATGGAATGCGAGTGACCTGGCTGGCAATGTCCTCATGCTATTTCAGTCTTCCTGTTTACTGAATATTGGCCACATCACTTCCAGATGCCTCCGAGACCACCATTGTCTTCGGGTGAACTTGCGCTAGTTCTCAGTGCTATTTGTTTCTTTCGAAATGAGGGGGAAAATTAGGGGACAAGGGGTTTCCTTTGTATCGGAAAGTGGCAGATTGTCTTGGATTATCAGAGTCATCAGTGAAGAGAATAGGAGCCACTTCAAGGGAGAATGATGAAAATATGTCATCCAGGTCCAGAAAGAAGCAGTGTGTGAGGCCCGGGCCAGGTCGTCCGAAAATCCAACTCGATTATTTTACTTTGGGCACAATAAGAAGAACTATACATGATTTTTACATGAATGAGGTATTTCCCACAATTAAAAACCTCCGCGAGAAACTGTCCGAAAATATGAACGATTTTCCTGATATGTCAATTTCTACGCTTTTGAAAGTAGTCAAAGGCTTGAGATCCCGATTCAAAAAAACTGAACTGAAAACCAGTGCTAATGGAATCCGTGACGGTTGCTGCATCCCGACATACATTCCTGAGAAGAATGAGAGAACTTCGAGCACAGGGCTACAAGATCTTCTTTACAGACGAGACCTGGTGCGGACAGAACCACACTATGAAATATGGGTGGCAAGAAAACGTGGTTGATGCTTTGGAAAAGAACTTCGACAATTATGATCAATACAGAGGGTACATTCAGGAAATTTATGGATGGCGTGGAGGTTTCAAGACACCGTCTGGAGCTGGGAAACGCATCATAATTTTACATATAGGAAGTGAAGAAGGATTTCTTGACGGTGCAGAACTTTGTTTTATCGGCAAGAAATGGAGCGGTGATTACCACAACGAAATTAACTCGACTCATTGCGAAGAATGGTTCACGAACGTCATGAGTTTATTGCCTCAAAGGTCGGCAGTTATTATAGATCAAGCCCCATATCATACGATGGTCGATCCTGCAACTAAAAACCCGAACATGTCGTGGCTGAAACCTGACATTATAACCTGGATAACATCAAAGAATATATCGCTACCACTTGGAGTTGTCAATTACAACAAGCTGACTAAATCAGAGCTAATTGTCCTTGCCAGGCCTTATTTTCAAACTCCAGTGAAGAAGCTGGAACAACTGACGAAACGACTTCGACCGGATGTAAAGCTTGTTTGGTTACCAGTGGCTCATTGCGAGCTCAATCCAATTGAACTTATTTGGGCTTACGTTAAAGGAAAAATAGCAAAAACAAATATGGCTAACATATTACAAAATGGTAGAAGTATGGAAGCAATGAATGATTTATGCCGAGAAGCCTTGCGTACCGTTACTCCCGAACTCTGGAAACAATGTATTAAACATGCTAAAAGAATTGAAGACCACAACTGGGAGAAAGATGGACTGTCTGAAAATGTCCCTCATTTCGAGCCAGTCATAATTAACATGAATGACAGCAGTTCTGATTCATCGGAACAGAGTGATTCTTCAGACGAAGAATACTCATTGAATTTAATATTGTATAGATATGTAAATAATGTAAATAATCCATGTAAAAATTGTGTAGGCCTAGTATGACATTTCCAAATCAGGAAGCAAACCATTTTTAAACCTGTCATTGAAGGTCCAAAGCCCTAATGTGAAAAAGGTGATGGAAAATGAAATTTGTACGAGGAAAGAAAATCAAAGGTTGAAAGTAAACTTAAAGCAGTGTTCGTTCGTTGCCAGCCGCGACACGCACTTAACGCGGCAACGCTGCCTAGGATTTCACAAGCCCGCTCGCTTTTACTCGCACGGGCTACAACGCACAAAACCTCCCATTAATATTACTCTTCATAAATTCGTCATCACACTGTACGTTTACAGTGGTCGTAGTTTCCGATAATCACGAATGAGAGCTTCAAAATGAGACCAAGTTTCGTGCTGTACGTTTATCCTGGGCTGAGAAAACGTTACGTCAGAAAAAGTATAAGAACTTTTTATTGGGTAGTTGAAAAAAATTGAAACTTGAGATTTGCACTACCAATACTTGTGCCTATCACATATAAAAATTGCATTACCCTCAGCCAAGTAGTTTTCCATGTATATAGTTTTAAGTGAGCGGTTCCTAGAAAAGACGTCAAAAACACGGACAATTTTTCATACAACCAAAAATAAATAAATAAATAATTAATAAATTTTAAAATAATCTGCTTATATAGTCTAACGCAGAATTAAACAAGGAAATTATTGGTATAACTCGCTTTTCAATAGGTCTGTTGGTTTGGTTGTAATTAAGGCCTAAACTCGAGTATCCATAATAAAAAATCCGATAGTAGTGGTGAACGTTGGAACTTTGATAGAGCGTTCCAACGAAATCTAACATAGAAATTAAGCTCCACACAAGTTTAGTCTGTGGAAGGATCTTTTACATGCCATAAAACTATGATATGGGACCGCCGACCTTACTTCCCCTCCGTAGGAAGGCATACTGAAGGATTTTTAACGCTCTTAAAAATCCGACGACTTCGGCCAGGTTTGAACCGGCTATCTTGGGAACAGCAGTTCAGCATGCTACCAACTACGCCACCGAAGATGCTAGTTATTTGTTTATAAAGTGCTTTTAAACAAATAAACAAGATGGTAGCCCCTGCCTGAAGTGTGTCGCACCCAGCCCACATAGCCGGTCGGGTAGTCCATACAAGGGGCGCATACAACCCACATTAAAAAAAAGTGCGTTTAAACAAATAAACAAGTAAAGCCAGGCGGGTTGGTTTTTAAGTTTAGGGGTTGCGACAACGCGGTCATGTAGCCCCGTGTACTTTGGGTGTGTGTAGAATCTGTCTGATAACCGGTGTTAATTGTAATGGCTGGATTAGTGTGTGTTACCTGTTGTTTTAAATTTAAGTACAGACTGCAACTTAGATGTTTCAAATAGTTCCTACTTTTGCCACCATGCGCCACCGTCAACTACTACTAGGCCTAGTTCAGAACTTAGCTACTAGACGCCACCGCAGTCGGCTCTTGGCAACGAACGTAGAAACCTAAGAGCGTTGTTTACATTCTTAACCTATCCAATTTAGCTTCACACAGGTGCAATTAGTGGAAGGTTCTTTAACATGCCATAAATCTATGACATAGGACCGCCGGCTTTACTTCCCCTCCAAAGGAAGGCATACTGAGGGATTTTTAACGCTCTTAAAAAATCGGACGGCTTCGGCCGGGTAGCCAGGCGGGTGGTTTATACACATGGGCGAATTCTCGCACGGGTCTGCTAATTGTTAATAATTGCATGTATTTTTCGGCCCTGTGCTGATGGCCTGGTTGTAATGACCGTCTCTATCGAAAGCTTACAAACCAACATGTTAAAAATTGAACAGGTATGTAGGGAGGAGTATGGTATGACAATCAGGTTATGTCGGCAGGATAGGGAAGAGAAGAGACACAAACAAGCAAATAGGTAGGAGCAACTAAATTGGATCAGGGGGATCATTTTAAATAGCCTAGGCTGTGTATTCTCTCAGGATGGTCAGTTACAGAGGTGTGCAATTTATTAGACTAGAATTCAATTTTCCAACATTCCTTATTTTGCTTTTCACGACTCATGCAATAACTATGTTTGCAAGGCGCTGAAATTATTTCAAATGTTTAACCAATAGTCTTAATGACAATTTCCATTAACAAACTCACAGTAAAATGATATTTTATAACTTCCACTAAAAGAGGAGACTTGCTAATTCAAAATGCCACACGTGTTGTTATGATGCGTTATTCTACTTTTCGCGTGAATTTAGAGCAGAAGGATTTGAAGTCTTTTTTTTTTTACTGATGGTCTGCTCTTGAACTATTGAAAAGCTCGTGAATCATGGATTAAAATCACCTGATTTAGAGGGCACATTCCAAGGTCATTGAAAAAATAGAAAATGGACTCAGTTCTGTTATCTATCAGAATACCCAATTCCAAAAACCTCAGATGCAATTCCTTATGGGAAGAGTTGTAAGTCCATAGGGAAGAAAACAATACTAAGAGGATAATCAAATCTGGCATCAGCTCGTCAGTAAAATGTGAAAGTTTTAAATTCTTTATTTGATTCGAGTCTAATAATATGCACACCTCTGTAGTATGGGCAAGGAAAAAGTGTGGAGGCGCAGAAAAGCCAATGCAGCGAATTGCCAGTTCCAATCTACAGTATTCTGCAAGAAAGAAGTTAGTGTAGCGACGAAACTCTCCCACATCGCTCAGTATTTAGACCTACCTTGCTGTATGGAAGTGAGAGCTGGCTAGATTCAGGATCTCTCATACATAAGCTATTGATAACTGATACGAGGGTAGCACGAATGATTGCCGGGATAAATACAGATGGGGCCAATGGCTGGAAGGTGCTCGTAACGAAGAGATAACGGCTAAGTTAGAAATGAACACGCTAGATGAAGCTGATCGTATGAGCCGACTCAGATGGTGGGGTCATGTGAAGAGAATGGGGGAGCAGAGATTACCTAAGACGTTGATGAGTTGTTGATGATGATGATGATAAATTGTTGTTTTAAGGGGCCTAGCATCTAGATTATCGGCCCCTAATGGTTTGGGTGATAGTGAAATATGAGATGAGAATGAAAACTAACTAATACTAACTACAGACTTACAAACTAGAAGATGAAATGGTAAACAAATAAAGGATAAGGCAAATAAAGGACAGGAAGAAAAGAAATCCCCCTCAACCCTCGAAGAATGAGGATTGGGGGACTTGGAAGGAAGGAGAGCCATGAAAGGCAGATAGGAAAGGGAAAGAGGAGAGGGCCCGCCCCAAAGTCCGTGGAAAAAAGGGGAAAGAGGGACCCAGCTCAGGAATCCCTCAAGATGGCCAACTCCAGAACTCACCAGCCGTGAGCCCCTGAGGGTGTAGCAATACCCAGGGTGCACCAGAAGTGTTGGGGATACATACAGCCTGCCTCCTTGAGGGCCTTGAGCAGAAGGCAGGAGAAAACATGAAAAGAAAAAGAAGGCTAACCCCTCGCAGAAGGAGGTTATCAGGAAAGATGAGACAAGGGCCAATTAAGGCGTGGAAGAAAGACTCCCTAGGCCTCGGATACCCTGAGTTGAGCTGTAGAGGGTAAAAGGAGCAGAGGTAGACCTAGAAGGTGAGGGTTAGATTCAGTGTTGAACGGTTTCTAGGTGAGAGGTGTAGAAGCAGAGGAGGTTGCAGTGCTAACTGCTAATAGGGGATCAAGTTTGCCACTTGTTCGCAAACAGAGGCTTGCAGACTAGACTGGGCGCTGAAAGGCAAACAGTCTGAAATGTAAATGTATGTATTCTTTTGGTGCAAGTCCATTAGTGGCTGGCGGACAAGGGAATAGCTCTTCTAAACAAGATGTACCGCACATCATTCCTGCGGCATCACAGCGATCATAATGTAGCATTTCCAGATCTCAGTAGGTGAAGCCTTGAAGCTTCAATGTTCAGCGAGTCTATTATTTTAATACGAACAATAACTCAACCAGTGGTTGTACATCTCTCCCTCATTAGTTCGCAGGAACTGATGGCTTCCACAGCTCGTTCCAGATCATCGATTCAAAAGATGCAGTTTGCTCTTTAATGATTCATGACGTCTGTTTATGAGCCAGCACGATTGAGGTTGTCTCTAGAGAGCAGCTTCCAAATCTTTGCCATATCCTAGGCGACCACGTCACGCCGCAGTGGCTAGCATTCTTAACTGTCACCCTTGACGTCCGGGTTCGATTCTTGGTTCTGCCAAGAAAAGTAATCATGGTCTGAGGGCTGGAACTCAGCCTCGCGAGGGAGGAGAGGTGGGTTGTGTAGGATTCCTACCTCAGCTATCCTGGAAGTTTTTTTGTTGTTTCTCCAATTATACTCCAGGCCACGGCCACCTCCTGCCCCATTCTCTTACCACCACATGTGGTGTCCTCTGTAAGGACGGTCTTCTGGAGTTGTTTCATATAGAATCATCACTTGCTTGGCGGCTTCGGTGGCGTAGTCGGTAGCATGCCGAGCTTCTATGCCCAAGATCGCAGGTTCAAATCCGGCCGAAGTCGTCTGATTTTTAAGAGCGTTAAAAATCCCTCAGTATGCCTTCCTTCGGAGGGGAAGTAAAGCCGGCGGTCCCATGTCATAGATTTATGGCATGTTAAAGAACCTTCCCCTAATTACACCTGTGTGAAGCTAAATTGTATAGGTTAAGAATGTAAACAACGCTCTTAGGTTGCTACGTTCGTTGCCAAGAGCCGACTGCTGTGACGTCTAGTAGCTAAGTTCTGAACTAGTAGTCGTTGACGGTGGCGTTTGGCGGCAAAAGTATGAACTACTTGGAAATTGACCGTCTGCAGTCCTTACTTGAATTAAAACAGATACACACACTAATACAGTCATCACAATTAACACCGGTTATCAGACAGATTCTACACACACCCAAAGTACACGGGGCTACATGACCGCGTTGTCGCAGCCCCTAAACTTAAGAACCACCCATCACTTGCTTGCAATTGTTTTTGATTTCTTGGACCTAAGCGTTTCATACTTTTGATGTACCGTCTCGCAGGTGAATATGTCCGTCGGGGATGTTTGAAACTGACGTGAGGGCTGGAATGGGATGTACTCAGCCTTGTGAGTAGCTGTCTGGCAGGCAGCGCTCCGGCCACTATCCGCCATGCTCTAGTGCTAAGCGGGCTGTACGCGACACAGTTCTGCCAGGGGCTATTTGGGTTGTGTGCGCCCCATGTGTATAAACTACCCGCCATGCTCTAGTGCTATGCGGGCTGTACACGACACAGTTCTGCCAGGGGCTATCGTCTTGTTTATTTGCTTAAAAGCACTTGATAAACAAATAAATATATTTCCGTTGACTTGTCAAGAAATGCAAGATTGTTCCTGTACTATTGAGACGGTTTGGAAGATTTTGGTAGAAACCACACCTTCTAACTCCCTCTGGTTTAGGAGCTTGAGTCTTGTGAAACATACACCTTAGCGTATTATATAATAAGATTATTACTAGTTCTTTTTGTTTTTTGTTGTTGTTTCCACCTCTATTCTTTTACATTTGCCGGAATCCATGGTCTGTACTGATAGACACATCGTTGCAGTTCATATTTGACAATGTATGACGAGACAGTTCATTTGAGATATGAATGTATTAATCGATTGCACTGCGAGCTGAAGTTAGACTCTTAGCAATGAATCCAATTTTAGCGAGCTTTAACATTTTATAACATGTAACTTAAAAGATGTATTAAGACGTTCCCGTTTCGGTGGAAATAAGGCGCTGGGTCTGGGAACCTTCAAGCAATATCAAATACAGCATTACGAAGCCTCTTTTTTTTATAGCCAATAGATCACTCAATTTCAATTACGCTACATCCATCTAAGGCATTCATGACATCGTGACTGCAATTTGCTATTCTCATCACATCGCCATCTTAATGATCAATGCGAAATTAAAGACAGGTTCTTCCTTGAAATATTGTGCCAAGTGAACGGTATGGAAACTCGCCTGAATGTGTAACTCCTCTTAGAATCATAGGCTATACGAGAAGCAGCACTAAGCGCCGGCACACACTTTTACTAAAATAGATTCTATTATTGGTACAGGCTTCTCCGTGATAACATGCATCTATCAAGAGTTTGCTCCTGTCGTCATAAAGAGCTCACGCATTTCTGTGAAAGTGAGACTTAAACTCTGTAGCCTTACTTATACGCATTGAGCGCAAATCAAACCTCTACATACTATAAAATAAAGTCACCGATTCTTGGATGTTCCGGGTAATCTCGAGAGAACTACTGGGTGGATTTAATGCGGTTTTCGCCATTCTGTAAAGGATTTCTTGAGGAATGTTTCTGTAGAAAATAATTTATTTATGACTAAAGAAAGCCAAGCAGTAACGATTGCAGTGAATGGAGCCGAAAAAATAACGTGCCGTCTGTGCGTTTTTTGAGATTAAGCTGGGAAAACTGTTAAAAATATCTATACTATGAGTAAGAATTGTTCAGCATGAAAAGTTCTACAAAAACGTCCGCGACAGCATATCTATATCTTCAATACATCGCCCAATATAAGTGATTTTAAGTTGTAATTTCTTCGAACAATCTCCATTCAATTACTAGCTAGTGAGCGAGCCTATCACCCAGCCTTCGTTCCTCAGAATACGCAGTCAAGTTTAGAATGGACGGAAGGGGGATTTGTGTTTCATGCACCCCGCCATTCTTAAATTACGTCTGACATGAATATTCCTTGCACATGCTATCTCCATAATAATATAATTAATAGTCCAGTCAGTGATTTTAACCCATCATGCCGAGACGTAAAACGGATATAGGTCGTAGTTCATTGAAATAGAAAAATACGCCTTTAATCTTACGCTGGGTAAAGCGTTAAAGATACCGGGCGAAGCCGGAGTAGGAGAAACTATATTAAGACTGCACGAGAGTCGAACCTGGCTTTACACTTGCACTTTGATAATATTGTAAAAGATTTTCGTACCTTGTTTCATATCCTGGGAAGAACTACCAACTGAAATTACTAATCATTCACTACTGCAATGTCAATTACATAAATATCAATTTAATTTGATTACCCACAATGTGCATGTAAAGTCTCACTTTCACAGAATTGCGTCAGATATTTATCTGCGTTTGCATGTCCTTACGTTGTATCTGTCGCACGGTTCATTACAAAATTTGCACACGGCTAGTTCATCTGGTTGAAGATAGATGTATCTCGTGCAGATCCAGTGGTGGAAACCATGGACCAGAAAGCGCGTCAAGATATTACTGTATGTCTCAGTTCATAGAATTCATGCATCCAATCCTGGGAAGTCATGGCGTCCGTCGTGTAAAATTCATCCCAAATGCAATTTCTATTTGCAGTCATGAGACGTAAGAGCTCCCCATATCCCGGCGTGTGTGGACCATAAAGAGCTACCGCGGGTCTCATGGCTAGAACTTCCGGGCCCCTCATTTTTATTCGTCCCGTTTCATTATCCCACCCCCACGCAAAAAGAAAAATAAAAAAAAACACGCACACGCGCGCACACACACCCCTGCAGATTCTGAGATGTCATCACAAGCTGATGTCTAATCCTTCCAACCAAGTGAGTGCCGCAGGGGTTACTTGATGTAGCTCCTCCATAGACCCAGTGAATGCTCGTAGAGGACCTTCTTTCACGATGCGGCTGATGGTTTGCACTTCAGCACCACAGTTGCAGGAAGGAGACTCCAACCACCCCCATTGGTGTAGTGCAGAAGCAGTTCTTCCAACGCCGCAGCGTATCCTGTTTAGTCTGGTCCAGATGGTGCGTGGGAGGTTGAACCCAGGAGGTTTTGCTGTTAGGTCATCGATGTTGACTAGACCATGTGGGTGTAATCTGGCCCATTCTTGCTTCCATGTTTCGTCAGGTCTAAAAGGTATGCCAGCTAGATTCCTGACCGTCTTCCAGGCAGGTTTCCGCGATTTCAGTCTCGCTACGTCGTTTACATCGGTATCCTGGTGGATGGGAAGTGAGTTGTTCATCATCACCTTAGTCCATAATCTGACAAGGGCATTTTGTCGTCTGATGTGAGGAGGTTGAATGTGGCTCAGTACGGGTAACCACTGTACAGGAGTAGGATGCAGGGTGCCAGATATGATTCTCATTGTGTGGCGTAGCTGGACGTCAACCAGACGAGTATGGGAACTATTCAGCCATACAGCGGAACAGTATTCAGCTGAAGAATATACTTGTGCTAAAGCAGTTGTTCGCAGCAAATTTGCATCTGCACCCCATGATGTTCCAGTTAGTCTTCCCAAAAGGTTGTTACGACTTTTCAGTTTAGCTGCCAGTTTCTGAAGGTGATTGCGATAGGTTAGAGATCTATCTAAAGTTACACCAAGGCTTTTGGAGGGTAGCATTACATCGCAATGTGTGATTTCTGAACCTGACTGTCGGTTGGTAGTTTGCATTCCTGTTACTGAGGTGAAACGTAGCTACTTCTGTTTTTAGAGGGCTAGGTGTCAATCGCCACTTTGTGAAATAATCGTCCATCTTCTCAAGATCCTGGGATAGGATTTCATCAGCTTCACTGAAGTCTGCTCACTTGATTTTGATAAACGTGGATTATATTCATTTTTGTTGCATGTGACCGTTTTTGCTCAACACAAGGACAAGCAAGACGCTTTTCAGAACCATACAATTAGATTTGTCAAATATTGATTTAGAAATATTCCGCCCTAAAGGAATTCTTTAATTTCAATGTCTTACATTAAATTAATAACTCTTGGAAACTTTGGTATTTTCGTGAAAGAGACGCTAAAAGTATCATGGTTATCATAAAATTCATTTTATGTTCTCTTATGATGTTTTGCAGATTATTCACTAGTTGCTGGTACATTGAATAATATAGCTTTGTCGGAAGAACTAGAAAATCTACTTTTCTACTTTGGGCTCATCTACCTCCCCGGGCGCCTCAGCAAGTCCGGGTCCCGGGGCTCCAGCCCCGTTTGCCCCTCCCTCTCTTCGGGCCTGGTGGTAGGAGCATCTGCAATCTGACTTCTTCCATAACTGGTAGTTCCCCTGCCATGATAAACACAAGCCGCGAGTGCCTGAACTTGGATAGTCATAAGGCTCTTTTCAGATACACTGCCTTGATCCTCTCCAGCCGTGCCAGGTGTCTGAGCCCGAGATGTGTAAAAAAAAAAGTGTTTTTATTTCTCGCTCATTCAACGACGGCAGCCATGTTCGTCAGATGCATGAGGTCTCTTCAACCGAGGCGCACGCATTACTGTTACCTACATGTGGTAGGCTATACAAAATACACCTTGTAATTATGTGAAAAAGCGTTAACTGGCTGGATTGGTTTGGATCAAGATCATTGATGAGTGAATACTGTGCGTGAAAAAAACCAGGGGTGTATATATTAGCTGACGCGGCCCGCAGTAATCATTCTCAACCCTTTCGAGACTGATAGCACCACCCACATACCACACCATACCAAAAGCCAGAGCACCAGTATATATAGTTTAATAATAATACTAATAATGCAACAAACATGCTCCTCGCTTCCATTTGCCTATCTCTTTCTCCCCCTCTGGAGTGCTGAAATAGCTTGGGATTCCCCACTCACCAGGCATGTTGCAACTGCTTGTATGCTTCATGCAGATAAAATACATTACGCGTTGGCAGTCGAGTAGAATCAGCATCTTTCGTGTTACCCATAAAACAAGATGTCCGATAATTCTATTACTGTAATTATAATAATATCGTATGGCCTCGGTGCCGGGTGCAAGCTTTGTAATTTGATACGCAGAGGGTATCTTGCATGTCGAATTTCGTTGTTCCTTGAATCACTATGAAAGTCAAGGAGGTTAGATATCTAAGCTACTTGAACACTATAGCGCTTTCTGATAGAGAAATGAGAAACTTTGCGTTGGCGGAAACTCCCGAGATTAATTTTGCCATTATGAACACGGCCTACTGAATGTAAATGGGT
Source organism: Meconema thalassinum (assembly GCA_946902985.2). Taxonomy (NCBI): domain Eukaryota; kingdom Metazoa; phylum Arthropoda; class Insecta; order Orthoptera; family Tettigoniidae; genus Meconema; species Meconema thalassinum. The sequence continues at coordinate 294,877,631 of OX336396.1, read as the reverse complement.
TCTTTGACATGCCAACATCGTATGACATGCGTGTCGTATTTTTGCCGCCTTTCAAAAAACAAATCACTTACTACGGCCAGGAGCGAACCTGCAATCTTGGGGTTAGTAGACAGACACGCTATCCACTCACCCACAGTGGCAATCTATTACTGTGATTAAAATTACTATAAATATAAAAACTATAAAATTTCTCACCGTCAAAACTTTTAATGAAAACACTATTATTCTGGTTCGTGCAACAGAATTTGTATTGAGAGTTGGTGCTGGCGAGCACTTTTTTTGTTCGTATGACGAAGAGCACCACGTTCCATTTAAAGAGCACCAGGCTGAAAACGCCTGGTCTAACTGTAAGCAACTGGATAAAGATTATTGAGGATTATGGTGTTTGAAGCCATTTTCAGTGTTGCCTTATGGAGGAGTAGGAAACATCTATTACCACTAATAGATAATTTCAGAAGTTGAGCAAATTTTATCATAGGTTCCGCGCTCGTGTAGTGTTACTAAAACTACAACTACAGTGAGATGAAAACCGAGGCGATATCTTATACATTTCTGTCGTTTCGGAGGCTCTGTAGAAATAGGCTGATGTTGTATGACCGATGTATTAGTGATTGCGTGAGATCGGCTGAGAATCTCACACCGAAGTGCGAGTACATGTCACATTGCTCGCTGTACTGAACCAGGAAGCAGGGGCTGGCTCAAGTATGTTGAGCTAGTAGCCAGCCAGTTCCCGAAATACATTCCAATGCAATTGGCAGCGGTACTACCGACAACTAATGGGTGAAGGGTGCCAGACGGCCTTGCGGGCATCGTGTCTGTCATGGTCATCAGTACACATGTCTCGTGTTGCAGAGTTCAAATCTCCACTGTACACACAAATGCAGATGTACTGGAAGAATCTTAAGAACTGTTATTCGATACCGTATGTAAGAAAATTATTGCTAAAAGATGTTCTCACCATAGACCGAAACATGCACAATGTGTTATAGATTTTAACTTTTGGTGATTGGCGCATTTTATTGTTTTTTGAGATTACGGGTATTACGATTGTTCAAAGCCCTTAAAAACTTGAACGTGGACTACAGAGATCGGAAAATCATTTACCAGTTGTACAAGAACCAGACAGCACTTATTGGAAAGGAACAAATGGCCGCGAAAATAGGAAAAGGAGTAAGACAAGGGTGCAGCCTTTCACCTCTGCTCTTCAATGTTTATGTAGAAGAAGCAATAAAAGAATTTTCAGCAACATGCACACATGGAATAAAAACAAACGGTGAATTGTACCAAACAATACGTTTCGCAGATGACATTGCCATCATAGCAGATGAGAAAAAACTAGAAACTGGCTGAAATTAAATGATCAGCTAAGGGTAAAATGTAAAATGAAGATTAACAAAACAAAAACCAAGATAATGAAATTTAGTCGAGATGGTAGTCAGAACAGTAATGTATGGTTGGAAGGAGAAAGATTGGCTCAAGTAAATATTTTCAAATGGGAAGCATTATTACTTCTGATGGGAGATGTGAAAAGGATATTCGCTCTCGAATAGTCCAGGGTAAAGAAGCTTTCAACAAGAAGAGAAGTCTCCTGACATCCAAAGTTTTTTTTTCGTGTAGCCTCCTGAGAGGCCGAGTGCAGGTCTTTCTAGTCGACGCCCGTGGGCGACCTGCGCGTCGGGATGAGAGATGGAAAGGATGAAGATGAATGAAACTGGGCAAGGATGTGGAAGGAAGCGGCCGTGGCCTGTCAGAAGGTACTGTCCCAGCATTTGCCTGGTGTTGGAAATGGGAAACCACGGAAAACCATTTCAAGGACAGCCAACGGTGGGGCTCGAACCCATGCGTCTACCGAGTCAGCAGAGAGCTTGGCCCCTTGACCTAACGCGGAGCTTTAGCCCGCGTAGCCACTACTGTCGGCACATCCAAAGTCATATCCCTACAAGTCAGAAAGCTACATTTGGAGCATTGCGACCTATGGTTGCGAAACCTGGACACTATTGAAGGCCGACAAGAAACGATTATGTGCATTTGAAATGTGGTGCTGGCGACGAATGCTACGGATACCTTGGACCCTAAGGCTAACTAATGAAGAGGTTCTAAGAATAGCAGAAGAAACCATCAATCTGACAGAACCAATCAAAAAAAAAAGAAGAAATAATTGGATAGGCCACCTACTCCGGCATTCACCATGGTGCATCACACTGCTTGAAGGGAAAATGGAAGGCAAGGCAGGAAGAGGACGACCAAGAGCAGAGTTCTTTGATTACATCGGAGGAAGATGTCCGTACCACCTGATCAAACAGCGGGCTCAGGATAGAAGACCTTTGGACGAAGACATTCATGCTACCCACCAACCGCCAGGTCGAGGGAAGAAAGAAGAAGATGACAATGCGGTAAATGTCATTGCAATCTTAAGTTATCATGAAGTGGGTACAGTCGAAGTCGCTTGTCTTGGTGAGGTCGGGTAGCCTACAGTTCGTACCTCCCGCTTACATCAAGTAACTTAATTGTTCTGAACACTTCAAGTTCGCAATTGTTTAGAGCAGACCTTTTCAACCTTTTTGAGAGTGTGAGCACCACCCTCGAGCCATTCCAAGTACACGAGCACCATTAAATAAGAAACTAGAGAAAGCGTTACATCGACCGACCAGCGCCATATGGCACGGATGCTGTCATACTAACTTATGTCGACCATGTTTTGTCGAACTTATGGTTGAAGCATGGTTCGTTCTCCAGTGAAACTGAACGCTTCCTCACTGCAATCCAAGACAGAGTGATAGCCACGAAGAGCTATAGAAAGCATATTCTGAAAAAGAACGTAGCCAATGAACGATGCCGTAGATGCACCTTGGTGCTGGAAACTATTGAACACATCATTGGTGGCTGTTCATCTCTAACTGGTGTGGAGTATACAAAGATGCATAATGATGTAGTCAAGATCGTACATCAAGAGCTTGCTGTTACACCTATCAGCCGTCCAACGTACTTGAAAATGAGGTGTACAAACTATAGGCTACTGGGACAGAGTTATCATGACGGACCAGACAATCTTGGCAAATCGACCAGATATCGTGTACCTTAACAAAACAAATCAGAAGGTTTATCTGATAGACATCGCGATACCACTAAGCCAAAACCTCAAGACCACTCAGGCACAAAAATCAACAAATATGCACCGTTGGCAGAAGAAATTAGATGTGGCAAATAAACTAGGTGATAATTTTATCACTGGTGATGTGAGCAACGGGAATAGATTTATAGTAACGGGTCTGGAGGAACATCTGATCGCAGTGTACATGTCACACAGTCCGATTATTTTATTCCAGTAATAATTATAAGGTACAATCCGTATATTGTATGTTCAGGAAATAAAGATAACTAGCGGACCCGTGTGAGCTCTCGCATGTGTTTCTGGCTTTACTGTTGTGCGGGCTTCTATAAATATGTTTATTTGTTTAAACGTACTTTTTAAACAAATTGTCTATATTTATGAACATCAGAGCGCAATTCATCACTGCTGCTGGTTGTGTGCGCCCCATGTGTACAGACTACCCGCTCGTCTTTAGTACTATGCGGGCTATACGTGACACAGTTCTCCCAGGGGCTATAGTCTTGCTTGTTTGTTTAAAAGCACTTTATAAACAGATACAATATTTCCGTTGACTTTTCAAGAACTGCAAGATTTTTCCTGTACTACTGAGACGATATGGAAGATTTTGGTACAAACCACACCTTCTAACTCCCTCTGGTTTAGGAGCTTGAGTTTTGTGAAACACACACCTTAGCCTTAGCGTATTATATAATAAGATATATATAGATGATAATAATAATAATAATGCAACAAGCATGCGCTTTTTTTCTATCTCGCTTTCTTTTACCCTCCCTCAGAAGTGCTGAAATAGCTAGGTATACACCGCTTACCAGGTATGCTACAACTCCTTGCATGACTCGTGCAGGTACGATACATTTACGTGTGCACGGTCGAGTAGAATGAGTATCTTTCGTGTTACTCATTAAATAGGGATGGCCAATTATTTAATTATGTTTCACATTACATGTCTGATAGCTAATGAAAACACTATTTTTCCGGTTCGTGCAACAGAATTTGAATTGCAGAATGGATCTCAGGGAAGCTTATGCTCGCCTTGCAGAAGAACTATTTGAAAAGCGGAACCACAATGTTGTACAGGCAATTGATGTCTCTTCCGTAACTGTTGAGAGAATAGCGCAGACTTTCCATTCATTACGCAAGTGAACAAGCGGAAATTAACCAGCGTCTCATCTCGTAGGCTATTATCCAACCTTAGTTTTGTTGATTTATTTGATTACTAGCAACCCGACCCGGCTTCGCCCGGGAACAGTTATGAATGCATTACGTGATAAGCTTTTTTTTTTTTTCAAAGTAAATGAACAACGACCAATATCCATTTTACGTCTCGGCATGATGGGTTAAAATCACTGACTGGACTATTAATTATATTATCATGGAGATGCATGTGCAACAAATTCTTATCAGACGTAATTTAAGAATGGCGAGGTGCATGAAACACAAATCCCCCTTAATCTTAACTTAATGAAGAAAACCCGAGTTGAACTTCCAGGGAAACTCCAAACACAACCACTCTTCTCTAAAGTTTTTAACTCAACACGACTCGACGGTTTGCTGCTGGCTGTATCTGGGGCAATAGGTTCGCCCGCTAGCTAGGCTGTAACAGGGATGATAGACTCGCCCCTAGTTCGTAAACTGTCGCCTCAGTAGTTCAATGGACATGGTTGGAAGAAATTAAAACGTAAAAACACTTATAGTGAGCGATGTATTGAAGATAGACATATGCTCTCAAGGACTTTTTTGTAGAACTTTTCATGCTGAACAATTCTTACACTCATTGTATTTAGATATTTTTAACGGTTTGCCCAGCGTAAGCTTACAAAGCGCTCGGACGACAGGTATTTTTTACGACTTTTCCTCTGAAATCGTTACTGCTCGGCTTCCTTTGATCATAAATAAATTATTTTCTACAGAAATCATCCTCGAGATATCCTTTACAGTGGTGAAAACCGCATCAAAATTCATCCAGTGGTTTTCGAGTTTACCCGTAACATCCAAGAATCGGGGACTGCGTTTTATACTAAGTAGAGATGGGCTTTGCAACATCATGTTCATGTATCCCCACGTATTTGGGTGTGTGTAGAATTTGTCTGATAACCTGTATTACTGCGATGTCTGAACTAGTGTGTATTTGTAATTGAGGCAGGATTTGGGTGGGAAGCGGCCGTGGCGTGATGGCGCAGCGATGAAGCTGTTTGCCTCTCACCAAGGTAGACCGGGTTCGATTCCCTGCCAATACATGTGAGATTTTCTAAGTGAAATGCCATGTCCAGTTATTCGGATTCCACGTAAAAAGGAGGTCCCGTGGCTCATGAACATGAGATTAACGGTCAAGTAAAACTACAAGCTTCCTTCTTCCTCAAGTTAGGCACCATCCCGGCATTTGCCTGGAGTAGAAGTTGGAAACCACTTCTAGGATGACTGAGGTAGGATTTCTTAGTATTGCCTTAAGAGGCTGAATGTACCCCGTTCCAGCCCTCAGACAAGATTTATATTTCTTGACCGAGCCGGGAATCAAACCCGGGCCTCCGAGGTGACAGCCAAGAATGCTAGCCACTACACAAAAAGGCGGACGTTAAAATATTCTATTAACATCAGCGCACTCTGTAGACGTAGGTTCAAGCCCCTACGCCGGCCGCGCTTGAAATGGATTCCCGTGGTTTTACCATTTTCAACTCAAGGCCAATGGTAGGACGGTTCCTTCTAATAGGCCACGGTCGCTTCCTTCCATCTCCTTGCCCAGTTTCATTCATCATCATACTCCTCTCATGAGCTTGGAACCAGGAGGGGCATCTGACTGTAAAACACCCGCTACATAGGAATTCTCATCCTGACAGTGGTGGCTACGCTCGCTAAAGCACAGCGTTAGGCCATGGGGTCAACTCTGTGCTGACTCGAGTCCTACCGTTGGTCGGTTCCCCATTTTCAACACCAGGCAACTGACGGGCCACGGCCGCTTCCTTCCACATCCTTGCCTAGAAAGACCTGCACTCGGCCTCTCAGGAGGCCACACGAAAACAAAAAGATAGCATCTCATCCTCGATCCCTAGGGTGATAATGATAATTGTTACCGGCCGCGGTGGCCGAGAGCGCTAACGTGCTACCTCGTGCCTCGCTGGCATCGGGAGTGCGTGGGTTCGAATCCCACCTCGTTCCTGAAAATGGTTTTCGTGGTTTCCCATTTTCACCACCAGGCAAATGCCGGGACGGTTCCTTTCAATAGGTCCACAGCCGATTTCCTTCCAATGTCCCTCCCCTGACCAGTCCTGAAAAGAAAAGTACATGGCCATTGGCTGCATTAATAAAATCATAATGACAATTGTTGTTTTAAGGTGCTTAACATCTAGGATATCGACCCATAATGGTTGGAGTGATCATGAAGAACTAGAACTGAGCTAAACCTATATAACTACGAACTAGAAAAAAATGAGAAAAAAGGAACACGGTCAATAAAAGACAGTACGAAAAGAAATGCCCTCGAAGAAAAAGGATTGATGGACTCGTAAAGAAGTAGAGCAATGAAAGCCAGATAGGAGAGCGAAAGAGGAGAGGGCCTACCATGAAGGCAATAGAGGAAGGGAAAAACGGGCCTAGCTCAGAAATCCTTCGGGATCACAAACTTTCAAAATAATTAGCCGTGAGCCCTTGGGGGTGTAACACTTGAGCAGAGGGAGGAGAGGTCTGACCCCTCAAAGAATGAAGGTATCAGCAACGATGAGACAGGGCCAATTAAGGTGGGACACCCTAGGCCTCGGATACAGCAATTAATACGTGATGGCGTGAACCTGAACATGCATGAACCCGAGAGCGGAGACGGCGCAGGAGTAGAAGGAAGGTAGTGGAGGGAGTCACTGGTGCTGTGCTCCTGGGAGACACTGGTTGGTTCTTAAGTTTAGGGGCTGCGACAACGCGGCCATGTAGCCCCGTGTACTTTGGGTGTGTGTAGAATCTGTCTGATAACCGGTGTTAATTGTGATGACTGTAATAGTGTGTTATCTGTTTTTTAATTTAAGTACTGCAACTTAGAATTTTTCAAATAGTTCCTACTTTTGCCGCCAAGCGCCACCGTCAACGACTACTAGGCCAAGTTCAGAACTTAGGTACTAGACGCCACCGCAGTCGGCTCTTGGCAACGAACGTAGAAACCTAAGAGCGTTGTTTACATTCTTAACCTATCCAATTTAGCTTCACACAGGTGCAATTAGTGGAAGGTTCTCTAACATGCCATAAATCTATGACATGGGACCGCCGGCTTTACTTCCCCTCCGAAGGAAGGCATACTGAGGGATTTTTAACGCTCTTAAAAAATCCAATGGCTTCGGTCGGGTTTGAACCCGCTAACTTGGGCATAGAAGCTCAGCATGCTACCGACTACGCCACCGAAGCCGCTTGGGAGACACTAACGTGCAATAAGAGCCGATGTGAACATTCGCGTAGCAACGAGAGATGTGGGCGTTCCTTTCCTCTTAATCACGCTGACGCACATGGACTTGCCCGCATTCAGAACTCGTTGCTTACGCATCTGCCATCAGATAGTTAGAGCCCTGCGATAAACAAAACGTTATCCACATCCGCACGACTGTTCTCCAAATCCGCTCCACATAACCGTTATCCGCATCCGCATTCCCACGTTTGTTATCCGAATCTACTGGTATTGCAAAAATATTTTTAATTAGGCAAAGCACAAATTACTAAAGCAACATATTTATACATTTGAGGAAAATGTCGTTCCCATTAGGCTATGTTTAAAATACTGTAAATGTTACACAGCCAGAATAGCAACCCTTTTCAGTTCGGAGTGTTAATTATGTTTAATGACATAATCGGAATGAGATTAGCTTAAATCATTATCTTACATTTTTCATGAAAAAAAAAAACATAACTGAAAAGTATGTCACACATCTGCGTTCTAATAATAATATTAAACGAGTTCGGATAGTATATATTAAAAACTATCCGCAAATTGTCCCCAAACATTATCCGCAGCTTATCCGCTATCCGCACGGCCATGAAAACTACAGTGCTGGAGCGGGGCCAGGCGCGCGCGCCTTCCGCCAGCCAACCGAGCTCGGTCCGCAAGGTTGCGCGAGGCGGTGGCGAGCTAACCAGGTTCATTAAAGTCATTAAGTCACTAAGCTTTCATCAACGAGGAAGTGTAGTGTCAGCGCACAGGTAAGAAGGTAACATAAACAACAGCTGCAAGATTTAATTAAAGAAGCACAGATTTTTTTTTATTTCTTTGCAATCTGGATAACCTCACATCACCAGTTAAAGGTTAAAACTTTCTTTTCACAGAAGATATTAAAAATGTTCTCCTTCAGCAGACATACAAGACAATAACTTTGGAAGTTAAATCGTTACATTATGTAGAAACTCCTGCACCCCCCTGCATGTTTACTGTAATCGAAGCACGGACCTAAGCCCGTTTAATGTTCAATTGTGGGGTAATTTAAAATACAAAGTGTACAGATCAATTACCCGTACTTTAGTGGAGCTGGAGAACAATATACGGCAGCAGATATCCCTCACAACAGAAGGGAATCACAACGAGTAAACGCTAATTTATTTACACGGTACAAAGCCTGTCGTCAGCTGAAAGAGAACACTCTCAGCATTTCCTGCGGATAGGTAAGTTCTTTAATCATGATTTTCTGGTGAATTTACCGTTAATTAATGTACTTTGTTACGGTTTCCATCTGCGCGCAATCCGCGGTAGAGCTCGGTTGGCTGGCGGAAGGCGCACGCGCCCGGCATTCGGCCGCAGGCCCCGCTCCAGCAAAAGAATCACCCTGTACATCCGCATGTCAAAAAAAAAAGCGGACATCCGCGCAGGGCTTTACGGATAGTCTAACAATTGTGCTGTACCGTCGGGGTCGGAAGTGAACAAGAGTTGACCGGAAGAGTAGTAGTACTCTCAAGCTGTCGAATTTAGTGTTATTAGAGTATTAGAGACTGGTGCCCATAAGGGCTCCCTTTTCTCTATTGTGATTTGATATCAGTCGACTGACAAAATCACAGAAAACATCTCCTGGAACGTCACTGGCATTATAAATGCCTACACCAAGGAGTATATATAGCCTACTTATGTTGTTAGAAAAAAAAAAAATACGAGTACTCGTAACTAGAGCCCTGTGCGGATAAACACAACGCCATCCGCCTCGCACTACTTTTATCTGCATCCGCACGTTTGTTATACGAATCCGCTCACATTACGGTAATATTTTTAATTCATTAGATAAAGCGTCAAGTAACTTACTAAAGCAACACATCTAGACATTTGCGGAGAAATTCGATCCCCTAGGTCATGTGTGAATCGCAAGCTATGTTGACTGAGTTTTGTCCCTCTGAGTAATGGCAAGTCAAACAGCGGGTGGCTAATTATAATATCCTCGAGGGCAAGCGTAGGTAACGGACTTTTTGGGGGGATAAGTCAACACTAATTTAGAGTATTTCCAGGACTGACTTCTCTCACTTCTCTATTATTCTTATACAATCCAAGCGAAAGCAAATAGGGAAATACCGAGAAACGTGAAAGACGCAATCTCTGCAAAAACTAAAATTATTTTTATAAAATGCAGTTCAACATTGTATTCTAAAAACGATCCGCAAATTTACTCTAAACATGATACGCAGATTATCCGCACAGCCATGCAAACTATCCGCATGGCGAAAGATTTTGCGAATATGCGCGGGTTTATCCGCGAAGGGCTTTACTCATAAACACACATTCAGTGGCGTAACTAGGGCTTGCTTCTGGAGGGGGGGGATGAGAGCTCGGACATAATGAGCGCTAATAATACAGTCTCAAAGTTTGATTTCATTACATTTCGTACGTTGTATTTGCACATACCAATGTGCAAATGTTCGAAAATTAACAATTTTGTTGACATTAAATAATTACGTTCCGTTTTCTTCCTGAAATCATCTGACCCTTGCAATTCTTCTAGATTGTATACATACAGTATTAATAAACTACAGTTTCCAATCCCAACGGAAGTTTAACTTTGCACTCGCGCTCGAATATTCACAGAATGGCAACTCACAAGTGGTGTATTTTTGGAAAGGGATGATGAATCAATCCGTAGATTGGTTTCATTCAAAATGAGCGGGTCCATTGTTGCTCACGTCCGAAAGTACCCCACTCGTGACCCCTGGGTGGTGCTAAGCGAGCAACAGCGAACAGGCGACCGGACATAATCTCTCTCCCGGTCAAGATACAATAATGAACATGGAATATAACCAAAGAACCGCCAGTAACAACGCCGTCAGAACTTTATCAATTTAAACAGCTGCTTCTGCTCGTCTTTTTAAAGCAGCAAGATGCCAAAACTTCAAGTTGGAGGTTATAGGCCTAATTATTGGAGTGCCCTTGTGTGAATTAATGATCTTTAAGTATAAATTTAAACAATATATGTTTGTTTTGTTGCTTTAAAATGTGTAAAACCAAATTAATAGCATAAATTGGAAAACTTGGTCAGTTGTTGAAATAGGGGAAATTCAAAAGAGCTGTTTGAAGGATATGTTATTGTGTATAGGTACTATTTATTCTGTGGAAAATTACATATTGTATCTGTAAAGCCATACGGTAAATAAATAAAATCAAGATGAAAAACTTCATCAAATTTCATTATTGGCTCTGGGGTGGGGATTGACCTCCCCCTCCCCGTAGTTACCCCACTGCACACACTGTATTCAGCGTTTTGATATAGGCCTATGACGCAAATAACTTGACAAATTATTCTGGAAAATTTAGAATTCGGCAGTTAAAAAAGAACTCCACAGTACAAATCGACGAAATATCGATCTCAGATTTGACATATTATCCACATTTGTATGCATTAAACTATGATTATTCTATTCGCAATACCGTGCTTAGGCGGCTTTGCAGTGTGTTTACACTAGGCCTACTTATTATTATTATTGTAATTTTATTTAGGGGTAATCAACCCCATACATATGGCTGTATACGAGTTGTCTGATAACCTGTATTTGCTGTGGCGTGAGTATTGTGTATTGAACAATAGGAAGGAAACGGCAGTGGCCGTAACTTAGGAACCATCCAGATATCAACTTGGAATACTCCCTGTTCCTTGTCGCTCGATCGAAACAAATGCAGCGGAGCTCGCCACCTGTCATTGGTGCGTTCCTCGTGGCAGGCGTACGACTTACGTGAATTGACCAAAACAGAGTTGGTTTTTTTTCGCAAATGATTATAATTTCAATGATTTGATTAAATCTCAGCTACACGCCACTCAATAGAGCCCCGGCTGGCCAAGAAGAAAACAGATCGTCGCGTCGCCTAAATGACTCCAGCCGAAACCTTACGATTATTTTTATTATTATTGTCATCACAGAAGGCCAATATTCTAGGTTAGATGAGGGGGAAAATCAAACCACGTTCCCTCATACAATTACATTTCTGAACAGAGCCGCAAATGAAACCTGGATCGCAGGGTTGACAGCCAAAAATAATGTATTACTTATTCTCCCGAGTAAACAATACACAACCTGCATTAGTACGTTCACACGCCGAAATAAAAACGATTAGGCTACATTATTGTGTGTTCCATGAACTGTTTTAGTGCGGATGTAATTATTATTTCTCGATGGATGGAAAAGAAACCCTCGGTGAGAGTGAATTCAACTCACAGCCGACAACCTTGTTGCATGACATGTCACTGGTTCCAGACGGAATGCGATCCGAATCTACGTTTTTGTATAGTTGTCAACCTCGAAAATAGAGTTCTGTTTACATGACTATATTAAATACCTAAGGCCATGTACTATAAACACCCTAAAAGTGGCATAGAAATCATTATAAACGTTCGTTTTGTTCCTTCCACTCCACTATATTGCAATCAAAATACCAGACTTGGCAAATGTAAATAACACACAATATGGATGTGTGGCTATAGTGAACCGAGTATCAAGCTGCCAGCTGACAGATCACCGAGAATGAGCTAATTCTGATGGGGTCTGCCAGGCTCCACTGTTGAGTGGAGTTAATGAAACTATTGAGCGCTACCCTACGCCCGTATACAAGCAGATAGCGCCATCACACCCACACACATGAACCGTTACAATAATCAAACATGATGTAAAGAACTTACCAGATAAAGGAAAGGTGCGCAGGGAACGTAGAACCCGCGGCTCATACTTGAGAAGTCTTGTGGGTCAGCCACATAATACGGAATGCGATTCCCATCACACTAATACTGAACGTCCGACACAATAGGTCACGTCACACACCATTTGAAGCGAGCATAATGCTGAACCACTGCTGTACGTTCAATATTAATACATTTCTGCTTGAAAGATAAGAAAGATCACGCACTCACAACACATACACTCATAGCACCTATTGGGCTGTGACTCACTGCAACTCAGTAACCCCAGTTGTGAACAGCGAGCATCGACTGCGGCGCTCCTAGCGGCAACTGCCTCCACTACGTCATTCGGAATGAGCTATGTAGAGAGCAGCACCATCTGTGCTTCAGAGCATCCACTTTAGTTTGTTCCTGCTCTTGCCGTGTGACGCGCCACCATCGCTTTTTTATGCGTAACCCGCTTCCGGTTTAGTCGTTAGGTAATGGATTAGTTATTGTTGATTTACGGGCGGAACCACGAGGTCATCTTCCCCAAGGTAATGGAAGCAATGTAAACTTTGAACTACAACTTTCCTTGCATGTAACTGAGCAAAAAATAAATAAATCTGCCTTTCATGGCTCTACTTCTTTCGGAGTCCCTCAGTCGTAATTCTCCGAGGATTGAGGGCACTCATTTCCCATTTTTATTTCCCTTATTCCTTTTTGTTTGTCCGTCCCTTCTTCTATATATAGTCGTAAGTTATTAGTTATTACCGGTATCATTTTCATGCAAAGCGTCAGAAGCTGATTAGCTGATAACCTACAGGTTAAGCTCCTTAAAACGACAGTAATCTTCATTATTAAAGATGTATCGATATCCAAGGGCAACCCACACCCTTTAGGGCCTCTTACAGAAGGCAGAAAAGAGACAAAAAGAGGTTTTGGTACAGATTCTACCCTTAATTTCCTAAATTTACAGTTCTCTCTGAAGCTCTCAGGAAGAAAAAATAAGACTACAAACTACAGAGTGATCAGAAGGTACACAGTTTCTTTATCTCTTGTCCTCTTCTCTGGAAATAGTCCTTAACCACTTCTCACGCAGAGTATTGTCTGACTTTATATTACAGTTAGTTATTGTTGTTTTAAGGGGCGGAGCTACGCGATCATCTGCCGCATTGTGCACCTTTATCTCGTGAACTGAAACTCCCCTGTACTCTAACTTACCCTTTTCTGACATAAAAAAAAAAAAAAAAAAAAAAAAAAAAAAAAAAAAAAAAAAGGCACGCAACAGTACACCATTATAAATTAATTTCGAACACACATTACGACCAATACGAAAGTGGTGTCAGTCACAGTAACTTGGTGCTGCTTCCTAGAGACTTTATTTAGAAACGAGGTTGTAGGCGTAAACTACTGTCGACCCTAATATTATGTGCACTCGAGTTTGAAGGTTGTTTGTGAAGTAACCAATAGACCTACATAAAATCCAATAACATCATCAGTAGTGGGATGATGGGGGAGCTGCTTCCCTTTTTATTGAGCCACCCTCGTAGCGGCCCCGAACCTGATATCTCGCTAACCAATGGTCGGATTTGAACATACAGGGTGTCCTAGCACTGCTAGTAATGCCCCCTACTTTCCTATAGGCTCTTTATTTGATTAAAAGACCAAAACTAAAAGGTCATTTGCGAGTAGTGGGGTAGTGTTGGTTTCCTGAAGTCGCGCTCGTGCTTGAATATGTATGCCTATGTTGGGAAAGGGTTAGGTGGTGGGGGAGGAGTAGGGTCGAGTGAGGGGTCGTTTAGATGGTATTTTTTCCGCTCTAGGTGATGGTGAGGTTATTTTTTAAAATGGATGGAATTGGGAAACGCCATTTGGGGTAAACGTGTGTTTTTTGACATTATGGCGATGAATGTTTTTTTTGTACGCATGCGCACTTGAGGAGTTTTGTAAGAGGGCGGGCTTTTTAAATGATGATTTATAAATGAGTGTTTTTTTAATTTGTATTGAAATAAACCCAAAAAAACTAATAGGTCATCGGCTTTTTACTATCTCGCTAACCAATAATCGGATTTAAACCTATGAGGTGTCGTAGGACTCGTGGTGAACTCTCTTTTTCTATGGACGGGGCATATTCACTCCAAAATAAAAACTACCCTTACCAGGGGGTTGAAATAGTAATATTTTTTTGTATGTGCGCGCACGGACGGCTTTTGTCAAAAGGACCTAACTATACGTTTGTTAATATTTTCTGAACCCCTCATGGGATTTTGCCAGAGGCAGTATACTAGCCCTGGGGATGACGCCCCCGTTTTTGAATGTATGATTCATTTTTGTCAAAAGGGCCTAACTACACTTTTGTTCATATCTCGCGAACCAATCATGCTAGGGACTTGTATGAGGGGTCCTAGCACTTGGGGTGACGTCCCCCGTTTGGGGGTGAAACTACCCCCCCCCAAAATTGAAAAATCCCTATCTTGGAAACGAAGAAGCCTAAAATTAGGTGTGATAGCTTAAAAAATAGGGGATGATATGGGCTTTTACCTCGATTGATCATTTCACCCCTAAAACAGTAAATTGTTATGTTATGGGGGAAAAAACGTGTTAAACACCTAAAAATGATAAATGAACCTAAGATCTTTTGTTTTTCATGAAAAATAGCAGGGGGGGTGAAACTACCCCCCAAAATTGAAAAATCCCTATCTTGGAAACGAAGAATCCTAAAATTAGGTGTGATAGCTTAAAAAATAGGGGATGATATGGGCTTTAACCTCGATTGATCATTTCACCCCTAAAACAGTAAATAGTCATGTTATGGGAAAAAAACGTGTTAAACACCTAAAAATGATAAATGAACCTAAGATCTTTTGTTTTTGATGAAAAATAGCAGGGGGGTGAAACTACCCCCCAAAATTGAAAAATCCATATCTCGGAAACGAAGAATCATAAAATTAGGTGTGATAGCTTAAAAAATAGGGAATGATTAGGGCTTTTACCTCGATTGATCATTTCACCCCTAAAACAGTAAATAGTCATGTTATGGGAAAAAACGTGTTAAACCCCTAAAAATGATAAATGAACCTAAGATCTTTTGTTTTTGATGAAAAATAGCAGGGGGGTGAAACTACCCCCCAAAATTGAAAAATCCCTATCTCGGAAACGAAGAATCCTAAAATTAGGTGTGATAGCTTAAAAAATAGGGGATGATATGGGCTTTAACCTCGATTGATCATTTCACCCCTAAAACAGTAAATAGTCATGTTATGGGGAAAAAACGTGTTAAACACCTAAAAATGATAAATGAACCTAAGATCTTTTGTTTTTGATGAAAAATAGCAGGGGGGTGAAACTACCCCCCAAAATTGAAAAATCCATATCTCGGAAACGAAGAATCCTAAAATTAGGTGTGATAGCTTAAAAAATAGGGAATGATATGGGCTTTTACCTCGATTGATCATTTCACCCCTAAAACAGTAAATAGTCATGTTATGGGAAAAAACGTGTTATACACCTAAAAGCATAAGCATCTTTGTGAAACCATGCTTTAATGGACATGTGTATGGAGGATGATTGTTATTATTATTATTATTATTAGGTAATTATGAATTAATCTGTGTATAGATAACTAACCTGTGGGGAGCGTGATGGCGCAGGTGCTTAGCTGCTCGTCTTTACCCGGACGGCTGGGGTTCAAATCCCGGTGACAGCGGGGGTTGGAATTTTCACTTGAAAAAATCACGTGGCGTCAGGAAGGGCATTCGGCCTTAAATCCCCGGCCAAAACCAAAATGAGCCTGGTTGGCTCCGGCGACTCAAACTAATAGGGAAAAGCCGAAGAAAGAAAGGTAACTCACCAGTAATAGTAAACATTGGTTGGAGGTGTTGAAGAAGTCAGGATGGCCAACCCTTGCCATGGTTCACGAATGCACCCCAAAAAGTTTTACCTGTCAAGACTCAGTCTACCCTGTTGCAGCCTTTAGAAAAAAAAATCGAACCGGGGCCTCTGTGGTCACAGTGGACTTTTATTCATGATGCTTTTTAAACAAACGTAGGCTTGCATACTACCGCTGGCTTGAATCTGCACAGAGACACTGGCTTTGGTGATAACAGCACAGCGATCTTGTCAGTAAGTTTCATATTACTCATTTGCTTGATAGCGGACGTGCTCTGCACATGACTAGATCGTTGTTAGGTTTGACAAAGGCTTAGTGAAGCTTATTGCAACCTTGAAATGAATGTCATGGTATAGTCGGGGTTGGAAGCCAAGACCTTAGGGTTGACAACCAAGTAGGTTAACCACTACACGGTGATATGGTCAAATAATAATGTAACAGAACATATAGAAACGTTTTCTATAGTTTAACGAATTGGCATACCATGAGAGGTGTAGGTAATGGAAATTGAATCCTTAGCTGATGATTATACTACTTTCCATGCGCACGTATAAGCTATCATGTTAGAAAAAGAATGGTATGGCTTGTTTTAAACGGAGAATAATAATAGTGTTTACTGTGAAACATAAATCTGAATTTAAAATAATTAATTTAAAATTATCTAATTTAAAATTAACTAATTTAAAATTAGTTTAGTACGCTGAAGTTAAAATGAATAATGATCGCGTTACAGACAGCCAGTTTCAAAGCCATAAGAACTAAGTGAACAAAGTATAAAATTCATGAGCCAGTGAGGAATTCAACATGCTGTCCTTTGGACAAGAGAGAGAAGCGTTCTACAGCGACCCTCAATGGTTTGGGTCATCGTAAAGATGAAAATTAAATCTAAGCTACTACACTCTTATATACTAGAATAAGAAAGGGAAAACAATTGGTCAAATAAAGGACAGAAGGAATAAAAAATGGCCCTCAACCCTCAAGCATAAGGATTGAGGGAGTTGGAAGGAAGGAGAGCCATGAAAGGCATATAAAAAGTATACTAGGAGTGGCTTTGCCCCAGAGGTGATGGATAAAGAGGAGGAAAACTGGACTCAGCTCAGAAATCCCTTGGGGTCGCCAACTTCCAAAACTGATCAGCCCTTGAGGGTGTAGCCATATGCAGAGTGCACCGCAAGTGGTGGGGCTTCTTGAGGGGGCTTGGGCAAAAGACAGGGAATAACATGAAAATAAAAAAAGCAAGGCTGCCTCCTCAGGATATCAGAAAAAATAAATAAACCAGGGCCAATGAAGTTGCAAAAGGAAGAGACTCCCTAGGGCTCGGATACCCTAATCATGTTGAGGTCGGTAGAGAACAAGAGTTGAGCAAGTGTGGTCGACAGGAAATAAGACAGAGAGGAGCCTAGCACAAGTTAGTGGAAGCAATGACGGTCTCAGCTGGGACTCCGTGATCGTCAACCTACATGACACTAGATATGACGCTCAGGGGTGGAATTAAAGACCTCTATTGTTTTATATCACTGGCTTTTAAGAACGCTAACACATGGCATGCCTTATAATGCAATACTGGTCCTAGGGTATGCAAAAAGGTATTAGAAACTCAGCTAATAATAGTGTGCTTGCCCATGATTATTTTCCCAAGGACTGATAACCATGATTTCCAAGCCCCTAAGTAAGACAAAAAACAAATGATTTTCATTTTCCAATGAGTTGGGGTGAGGTGAGGCGAGTTTTCTATACACCAAACTGATGTGGTTTCCCACTTTTACTCCAGGCAAATGCACATTTGATGTTAAGATTAGTGAAATGGTTTGCAACTGCCCAATGCTAGGACCTGATTAGTGGCTTTTAAAAATGAAATGGAATGGAGTACACTTACCCCAAAACCAGCAAGAGGAGTGTTCGATCCCCCACAACAACCATCCTTAAAGTCAATATAAATGACTATGCACTTCAGGTCAAGACGGTCTCCTCTCTCCAATCCTACCCCTTGGTGGTGAAAGGCACACTCTAATACAACCTTCATAGTGACAGGTTATCTGTTAAATACCTAACTATCCCCAGATTTACCTTAAATTTTCCTAAAATCCACTACATTTTCCGAAAATTGACCAAATGACACAACATTCCAGCAAAATTCAACAAATGACTACCAGATTTATTGAAATTCCATTGATTTACCTAAGCATGGTTTAAACTACCTCAAATTCATATAAAATTAGACGAATATAGATGAAAATTCACTAAAATTTACCGAATTTAGCCAAGTGGTGTACAAACCATGAAATTTATCCAATTTTTTTTATTAAAATTGACTACATGTACTCGAAAATTTCATAATATTCCCTTTACATGTATGCTTTTTGTTGTTGTTGTTGTTGTTGTTGTTTCGTTTACCATACTCTCTGCAGACAAATACCTCAACATGAATTTCTCTTAGACTAGGAGCTCTACATTCGATATGATAGCTGAGTTTCATTTCCCATAAACTTGTCACTGAGGCAGGTGTCAGGAAAAGGCATTCAGCTGTAAAAACCACACTCTCACATAGACTTTCATAACCTCTTACGTTGAGGTTCCTAACGCTAACGACATTGAATGATTGAACGGTTTCCTTTTCACTATTCCTGTCTATACTTTCCTCTTTAAGGTTGCGAGATGTTTGCAAGATTCCTAAAATGCAATTAAATGTAATAAATACCTTAAGATGGTTTCATTTGTTTAATGATAATGGTGTTGATGATTGTTATATATACGTGAAGACTAATTTTTTTAGGTCTTGACTGGCATTGCAATAAGAATTGACTAACCACACATGAGTTACCTATGAGGGAAACATTTTAGCCCACTATGTTGGTTATTGACCAGTGAGTACAGTTGTAGAAAGCTGTTTATTATTATTTTTTTGAAATCATATACAACAGAGGCTTAAACCTATAGACAAACCGTGTGACCATGTTTGTTAAACATGACATTATACCAGAGACAATTAGGAAACTTGTGTAGAGCTTACCAAAAATAATGTTGTGTAACAGTAAATGCTAGTCAACAAACAGTTATGCCATACTAAAAAAAATCATCATACAATACCTGAGAGAACTCTTCTAAAAGTATTAATGCGTAACATGTTTCCACTCGCTTGCTATATATATTTTTCGGCGTGGGAATGATTCTCAAGAAATGAAATGCAAATGGAACTGAAATGCAACACAAACGAATAATGAGCGCGCGCGGTGATTGAGATTGATAACATGACGTACTGTCGGTTATGTAGCTATGTGGAATGTTTATCACATATGGTTTACTTCAAGGTTTGGAGATCCCATTAAAGGTATTCCTACAATAAATGATTTTTAAGTTGTCGTTCTATGGCGTGAAAATATTTAATATATGATATTTGCTAAAAGGATTTACCACTGCAATTATTTTACAAGTAGTTATTTTAATGACCAACAGAGTTCACTGTTAAGAAGGTAGATCCCTATGTGGAATGTAGGATAACATGTTATACATGATACGTGACAACTGTAAGGCTTGTGATTTTTAAGATGCCTTTATCCCTATATTAATCACCCAGTTTGCAATACTGATAACTGCAATGTTTCTGAAAAAAAGAAAAAATTGAAACAAAACAAAAATCAGCATTGAAAAACCAAAAAGTGGTTGAGCATATATATAGTGGGGAAAAGAAAAGTTTTGTAAACACTAATGTCCAACAAGACTAATTAAATCAGTAACTGTCAGGGTGGCCGAGTGGTTAAGGCGTTTGACTTAAGATCAAATTTCCAAATATATAAGGAAGCAAGGGTTCGAATCCCTTCCCTGACATAACTATTGCTTGAACATGCAAGAAAACAAGAAATATACACAAACTATGTTTATCAATTTAATCATTTTTTTTTACAAGAGATAGACACACACAATACAGCTCTTTTGGTTTATCATTTCTTTTAAACATAACACTTGTTGAAAATTATTTTTTGGGGGATGGGGGTGTTGCTACGTTGACCCATCACACAATAATAGCAGCTTTACGAAGTTCATTTTCTATATTTAATAGCTCTTTCTCATAACCAATATGACCAAGCTGTTTACAGGCATGCAAGAGCTGTAGACGTTCGACTAATATATTAGGATCGTTCCATTTGCTATTTTTTATGAATGGTTTCAGAATCTCGGGAAGCAGTTCATCATTATCACTATTAATATGATTATCATTCTCATTATTATAATCATTTTCATAATGATGATCATTATCATCGTTATCATTTCCATGATAATTTCCACCTGTGTCCACAGTCTGTTGAATGGTTTGAGTTGTCTTTGATAGTGTTGAAAGCTTCTTTTTAGATGTGCGAGAATGCTTTAACATTGTTATGTTATTAATACCACTATTACCTTTCCTCACTAACTTTTTGATGGGGTATATTGTCTCTGATAGGGTTGAGGGCTTTTGAGATGTGGGTGCATGTCTGAACATGGGTTTCACAGGAGGTGTTAAAGGTTTCTCATTAAACAACTCGCTAACAGCATGAGTGCGTTGTAGTGTATTACACTTGAGGTTAATATTATCTTGAGTAGTACTATCTTTCTCTTGGACTTGGTTTCTTGCTTTGGTTTGGGTTTTCCTTACATTTAGACTAGCGTGATTATTAAGTTTACATTCATGATTGTTTGAAGAAAGTACGTCCAATTCTTTTGTTTTAAGCATTCCTCGACACTGTTTCGATCGTTGCTTTGAACAGCGCCAAATAACAGTTCCATTTTTATTGCTTCGTTTCACAATATATGAATATCCTTTATAGTATGCATAAGGCTTACCATACCTAGTCACTGATACTTCCATATCAACTGTCAAGCACAAACTAATCTCTAGTAAAGACAACTTGGTAATAACAACAATAGTTTAATGTGGGAGCATATATACATGCAAAAAGTGGGAGCAAAGGTGGGGGGTAAAAAGTGGGAGCAAAAGTGAGAGCAAATGTGGGAGAAAAACATAACTGTGAGCAAAAAGTGGGAGCAAATATGGGATCAAATGTGGGAGCAAAGCAAATATATAAAAAAAAAGTGGGAGCAAATATGCTAACAAATATGTCAACAAATATACCAGCAAAAGTAAATACACAAGTCAATATAGATTCAAGTGCAAAGAAAATATGTAAGCAAATATGAGAGCAAAAATATTGTTTTTCTAAAACAACTAGACATAACAAACTTAGTCATAACCTAACCTCACCTAACCTCACCTAACCTCACCTAACCTCACCTAACCTCACCTAACCTCACCTAACCTCACCTAACCTCACCTCACCTAACCTCACCTCACCTAACTTCACCTAACCTAACCTAACCTAACTTAACTTCACCTAATCTAACTTGACTGAACTTTACCTAACCTAACCCATCATAACTTCATCTAACCTAACCCATCATAACTTCACCTAACCTAACTTTACCTAATCTAACTTCACCTAACCTAACTTTCAACTCACAGATCAAAATTAAATTCTAGGCATAGTTGAGTTGGAACCCAAGACTTCAGGGATAACATACAAGTATACTAGCCACTACACCGCAAAATGGGCAAATTATCATGCAACACAACATAAAGTAAAAGTTTCCTGTAGTGTAACTCATTGGCTGTCAACCATAGTTTGGGAATTCAAACCCAAGACCTCAGGACTTTTGTTTTGAACATTATCAGAAATATTATTCCATTTACATTTTGCTGCTGCTGCTTATAGTTATAAGAGTTGGCATTAATATGGAAAGCAAAAAAAAATGCGGGAGCAAAAAGTGGGTGGAAAACGTGTAAGCAGAAGTGGGAGCAAACAAGTGTGAGCAAATATGGGAGCAGAAAGTGGGAGCAAATGTGAAAGCAAAAGTGGGAGCAAAAAGAGCGAGCAAAAGTGAGTGTACAAAGTAGGAGCAAAATGTGTGAGTAAAAAGTGGGGGCAAATGTGGTGTTTTACTAAAACAATCTCCCCTAACCTAACCTAAACTAACTTCACCCAACCTAATTTCACCTAACCTAACTTTACTTAACCTAACCTTCCAACTCTCAGATCAAAAATTAAATTCTGGCCATAGTCGAGTTGGAACCCAAAACCTCTGGGATAACACCCAAGTATACTAGCCACTACATCGCGAAATGGGCAAATTATCATGCAACACAACACAAAAATAAAAGGTTTTCTGTAGTGTAACTCATTGGCTGACATTCATAGTTGAGAATTCAAACCCAAGACCTCAGGACTTTTGTTTTGAACATTATCAGAAATATTATTCCATTTACATTTTGCTGTTGCTTATAGTTATAAGAGTTGGCATTAATATGGGAGCAAAAGTGAAAGCAAAAAGTGGGTGCAAGCATGGCTGGTTGTAGAGACTTTCATATCAACAAATACACATAAACTAAATTTTAGTAAAGTGACTTGGCTAATAATAATAATAATATTAACAGTTTAAATTTTTTTTCAAGGGGATTGATATTTTTTCAGGATGTAATTTCCAAAGTACTGTCAAGAATAATAATTACATGAACAGATTCCAAGAACTCTAGAGTGCTTTTAAGGTTAATGATTGGCTAGGAGTGAGATAGAGCTAGCTAACCTAAGTTAACCTCAGCTCAGTAAACCTAACCTTGTCACATGACATGTTCTACAAGTATAGACTTGCTTTGAGACTGGCTATGACGTCACAGATGAATGGCGGTGGGAGGCTGGCAAAAAGGAAAATGTTTTTGGGTAATAAAAACGTCATGTCCAGCCTCCCACCGCCATTCATCTGTGACGTCATAGCCAGTCTCAAAGCAAGTCTATACTTGTAGAACATGTCATGTGACAAGGTTAGGTTTACTGAGCTGAGGTTAACTTAGGTTAGCTAGCTCTATCTCACTCCTAGCCAATCATTAACCTTAAAAGCACTCTAGAGTTCTTGGAATCTGTTCATGTAATTATTATTCTTGACAGTACTTTGGAAATTACATCCTGGAAAAATATCAATCCCCTTGAAAAAAAATTTAAACTGTTAATATTATTATTATTATTAGCCAAGTCACTTTACTAAAATTTAGTTTATGTGTATTTGTTGATATGAAAGTCTCTACAACCAGCCATGCTTGCACCCACTTTTTGCTTTCACTTTTGCTCCCATATTAATGCCAACTCTTATAACTATAAGCAACAGCAAAATGTAATGGAATAATATTTCTGATAATGTTCAAAACAAAAGTCCTGAGGTCTTGGGTTTGAATTCTCAACTATGAATGTCAGCCAATGAGTTACACTACAGAAAACCTTTTATTTTTGTGTTGTGTTGCATGATAATTTGCCCATTTCGCGATGTAGTGGCTAGTATACTTGGGTGTTATCCCAGAGGTTTTGGGTTCCAACTCGACTATGGCCAGAATTTAATTTTTGATCTGAGAGTTGGAAGGTTAGGTTAAGTAAAGTTAGGTTAGGTGAAATTAGGTTGGGTGAAGTTAGTTTAGGTTAGGTTAGGGGAGATTGTTTTAGTAAAACACCACATTTGCCCCCACTTTTTACTCACACATTTTGCTCCTACTTTGTACACTCACTTTTGCTCGCTCTTTTTGCTCCCACTTTTGCTTTCACATTTGCTCCCACTTTCTGCTCCCATATTTGCTCACACTTGTTTGCTCCCACTTCTGCTTACACGTTTTCCACCCACTTTTTGCTCCCGCATTTTTTTTTGCTTTCCATATTAATGCCAACTCTTATAACTATAAGCAGCAGCAGCAAAATGTAAATGGAATAATATTTCTGATAATGTTCAAAACAAAAGTCCTGAGGTCTTGGGTTTGAATTCCCAAACTATGGTTGACAGCCAATGAGTTACACTACAGGAAACTTTTACTTTATGTTGTGTTGCATGATAATTTGCCCATTTTGCGGTGTAGTGGCTAGTATACTTGTATGTTATCCCTGAAGTCTTGGGTTCCAACTCAACTATGCCTAGAATTTAATTTTGATCTGTGAGTTGAAAGTTAGGTTAGGTGAAGTTAGATTAGGTAAAGTTAGGTTAGGTGAAGTTATGATGGGTTAGGTTAGATGAAGTTATGATGGGTTAGGTTAGGTAAAGTTCAGTCAAGTTAGATTAGGTGAAGTTAAGTTAGGTTAGGTTAGGTTAGGTGAAGTTAGGTGAGGTGAGGTTAGGTGAGGTGAGGTTAGGTGAGGTTAGGTGAGGTTAGGTGAGGTTAGGTGAGGTTAGGTGAGGTTAGGTGAGGTTAGGTTAGGTTAGGTTAGGTTATGACTAAGTTTGTTATGTCTAGTTGTTTTAGAAAAACAATATTTTTGCTCTCATATTTGCTTACATATTTTCTTTGCACTTGAATCTATATTGACTTGTGTATTTACTTTTGCTGGTATATTTGTTGACATATTTGTTAGCATATTTGCTCCCACTTTTTTTTATATATATTTGCTTTGCTCCCACATTTGATCCCATATTTGCTCCCACTTTTTGCTCACAGTTATGTTTTTCTCCCACATTTGCTCTCACTTTTGCTCCTACTTTTTACCCCCCACCTTTGCTCCCACTTTTTGCATGTATATATGCTCCCACATTAAACTATTGTTGTTATTACCAAGTTGTCTTTACTAGAGATTAGTTTGTGCTTGACAGTTGATATGGAAGTATCAGTGACTAGGTATGGTAAGCCTTATGCATACTATAAAGGATATTCATATATTGTGAAACGAAGCAATAAAAATGGAACTGTTATTTGGCGCTGTTCAAAGCAACGATCGAAACAGTGTCGAGGAATGCTTAAAACAAAAGAATTGGACGTACTTTCTTCAAACAATCATGAATGTAAACTTAATAATCACGCTAGTCTAAATGTAAGGAAAACCCAAACCAAAGCAAGAAACCAAGTCCAAGAGAAAGATAGTACTACTCAAGATAATATTAACCTCAAGTGTAATACACTACAACGCACTCATGCTGTTAGCGAGTTGTTTAATGAGAAACCTTTAACACCTCCTGTGAAACCCATGTTCAGACATGCACCCACATCTCAAAAGCCCTCAACCCTATCAGAGACAATATACCCCATCAAAAAGTTAGTGAGGAAAGGTAATAGTGGTATTAATAACATAACAATGTTAAAGCATTCTCGCACATCTAAAAAGAAGCTTTCAACACTATCAAAGACAACTCAAACCATTCAACAGACTGTGGACACAGGTGGAAATTATCATGGAAATGATAACGATGATAATGATCATCATTATGAAAATGATTATAATAATGAGAATGATAATCATATTAATAGTGATAATGATGAACTGCTTCCCGAGATTCTGAAACCATTCATAAAAAATAGCAAATGGAACGATCCTAATATATTAGTCGAACGTCTACAGCTCTTGCATGCCTGTAAACAGCTTGGTCATATTGGTTATGAGAAAGAGCTATTAAATATAGAAAATGAACTTCGTAAAGCTGCTATTATTGTGTGATGGGTCAACGTAGCAACACCCCCATCCCCCAAAAAATAATTTTCAACAAGTGTTATGTTTAAAAGAAATGATAAACCAAAAGAGCTGTATTGTGTGTGTCTATCTCTTGTAAAAAAAATGATTAAATTGATAAACATAGTTTGTGTATATTTCTTGTTTTCTTGCATGTTCAAGCAATAGTTATGTCAGGGAAGGGATTCGAACCCTTGCTTCCTTATATATTTGGAAATTTGATCTTAAGTCAAACGCCTTAACCACTCGGCCACCCTGACAGTTACTGATTTAATTAGTCTTGTTGGACATTAGTGTTTACAAAACTTTTCTTTTCCCCACTATATATATGCTCAACCACTTTTTGGTTTTTCAATGCTGATTTTTGTTTTGTTTCAATTTTTTTTTTCAGAAACATTGCAGTTATCAGTATTGCAAACTGGGTGATTAATATAGGGATAAAGGCATCTTAAAAATCACAAGCCTTACAGTTGTCACGTATCATGTATAACATGTTATCCTACATTCCACATAGGGATCTACCTTCTTAACAGTGAACTCTGTTGGTCATTAAAATAACTACTTGTAAAATAATTTCAGTGGTAAATCCTTTTAGCAAATATCATATATTAAATATTTTCACGCCATAGAACGACAACTTAAAAATCATTTATTGTAGGAATACCTTTAATGGGATCTCCAAACCTTGAAGTAAACCATATGTGATAAACATTCCACATAGCTACATAACCGACAGTACGTCATGTTATCAATCTCAATCACCGCGCGCGCTCATTATTCGTTTGTGTTGCATTTCAGTTCCATTTGCATTTCATTTCTTGAGAATCATTCCCACGCCGAAAAATATATATAGCAAGCGAGTGGAAACATGTTACGCATTAATACTTTTAGAAGAGTTCTCTCAGGTATTGTATGATGATTTTTTTTAGTATGGCATAACTGTTTGTTGACTAGCATTTACTGTTACACAACATTATTTTTGGTAAGCTCTACACAAGTTTCCTAATTGTCTCTGGTATAATGTCATGTTTAACAAACATGGTCACACGGTTTGTCTATAGGTTTAAGCCTCTGTTGTATATGATTTCAAAAAAATAATAATAAACAGCTTTCTACAACTGTACTCACTGGTCAATAACCAACATAGTGGGCTAAAATGTTTCCCTCATAGGTAACTCATGTGTGGTTAGTCAATTCTTATTGCAATGCCAGTCAAGACCTAAAAAAATTAGTCTTCACGTATATATAACAATCATCAACACCATTATCATTAAACAAATGAAACCATCTTAAGGTATTTATTACATTTAATTGCATTTTAGGAATCTTGCAAACATCTCGCAACCTTAAAGAGGAAAGTATAGACAGGAATAGTGAAAAGGAAACCGTTCAATCATTCAATGTCGTTAGCGTTAGGAACCTCAACGTAAGAGGTTATGAAAGTCTATGTGAGAGTGTGGTTTTTACAGCTGAATGCCTTTTCCTGACACCTGCCTCAGTGACAAGTTTATGGGAAATGAAACTCAGCTATCATATCGAATGTAGAGCTCCTAGTCTAAGAGAAATTCATGTTGAGGTATTTGTCTGCAGAGAGTATGGTAAACGAAACAACAACAACAACAACAACAACAAAAAGCATACATGTAAAGGGAATATTATGAAATTTTCGAGTACATGTAGTCAATTTTAATAAAAAAAATTGGATAAATTTCATGGTTTGTACACCACTTGGCTAAATTCGGTAAATTTTAGTGAATTTTCATCTATATTCGTCTAATTTTATATGAATTTGAGGTAGTTTAAACCATGCTTAGGTAAATCAATGGAATTTCAATAAATCTGGTAGTCATTTGTTGAATTTTGCTGGAATGTTGTGTCATTTGGTCAATTTTCGGAAAATGTAGTGGATTTTAGGAAAATTTAAGGTAAATCTGGGGATAGTTAGGTATTTAACAGATAACCTGTCACTATGAAGGTTGTATTAGAGTGTGCCTTTCACCACCAAGGGGTAGGATTGGAGAGAGGAGACCGTCTTGACCTGAAGTGCATAGTCATTTATATTGACTTTAAGGATGGTTGTTGTGGGGGATCGAACACTCCTCTTGCTGGTTTTGGGGTAAGTGTACTCCATTCCATTTCATTTTTAAAAGCCACTAATCAGGTCCTAGCATTGGGCAGTTGCAAACCATTTCACTAATCTTAACATCAAATGTGCATTTGCCTGGAGTAAAAGTGGGAAACCACATCAGTTTGGTGTATAGAAAACTCGCCTCACCTCACCCCAACTCATTGGAAAATGAAAATCATTTGTATTTTGTCTTACTTAGGGGCTTGGAAATCATGGTTATCAGTCCTTGGGAAAATAATCATGGGCAAGCACACTATTATTAGCTGAGTTTCTAATACCTTTTTGCATACCCTAGGACCAGTATTGCATTATAAGGCATGCCATGTGTTAGCGTTCTTAAAAGCCAGTGATATAAAACAATAGAGGTCTTTAATTCCACCCCTGAGCGTCATATCTAGTGTCATGTAGGTTGACGATCACGGAGTCCCAGCTGAGACCGTCATTGCTTCCACTAACTTGTGCTAGGCTCCTCTCTGTCTTATTTCCTGTCGACCACACTTGCTCAACTCTTGTTCTCTACCGACCTCAACATGATTAGGGTATCCGAGCCCTAGGGAGTCTCTTCCTTTTGCAACTTCATTGGCCCTGGTTTATTTATTTTTTCTGATATCCTGAGGAGGCAGCCTTGCTTTTTTTATTTTCATGTTATTCCCTGTCTTTTGCCCAAGCCCCCTCAAGAAGCCCCACCACTTGCGGTGCACTCTGCATATGGCTACACCCTCAAGGGCTGATCAGTTTTGGAAGTTGGCGACCCCAAGGGATTTCTGAGCTGAGTCCAGTTTTCCTCCTCTTTATCCATCACCTCTGGGGCAAAGCCACTCCTAGTATACTTTTTATATGCCTTTCATGGCTCTCCTTCCTTCCAACTCCCTCAATCCTTATGCTTGAGGGTTGAGGGCCATTTTTTATTCCTTCTGTCCTTTATTTGACCAATTGTTTTCCCTTTCTTATTCTAGTATATAAGAGTGTAGTAGCTTAGATTTAATTTTCATCTTTACGATGACCCAAACCATTGAGGGTCGCTGTAGAACGCTTCTCTCTCTTGTCCAAAGGACAGCATGTTGAATTCCTCACTGGCTCATGAATTTTATACTTTGTTCACTTAGTTCTTATGGCTTTGAAACTGGCTGTCTGTAACGCGATCATTATTCATTTTAACTTCAGCGTACTAAACTAATTTTAAATTAGTTAATTTTAAATTAGATAATTTTAAATTAATTATTTTAAATTCAGATTTATGTTTCACAGTAAACACTATTATTATTCTCCGTTTAAAACAAGCCATACCATTCTTTTTCTAACATGATAGCTTATACGTGCGCATGGAAAGTAGTATAATCATCAGCTAAGGATTCAATTTCCATTACCTACACCTCTCATGGTATGCCAATTCGTTAAACTATAGAAAACGTTTCTATATGTTCTGTTACATTATTATTTGGCCATATCACCGTGTAGTGGTTAACCTACTTGGTTGTCAACCCTAAGGTCTTGGCTTCCAACCCCGACTATACCATGACATTCATTTCAAGGTTGCAATAAGCTTCACTAAGCCTTTGTCAAACCTAACAACGATCTAGTCATGTGCAGAGCACGTCCGCTATCAAGCAAATGAGTAATATGAAACTTACTGACAAGATCGCTGTGCTGTTATCACCAAAGCCAGTGTCTCTGTGCAGATTCAAGCCAGCGGTAGTATGCAAGCCTACGTTTGTTTAAAAAGCATCATGAATAAAAGTCCACTGTGACCACAGAGGCCCCGGTTCGATTTTTTTTCTAAAGGCTGCAACAGGGTAGACTGAGTCTTGACAGGTAAAACTTTTTGGGGTGCATTCGTGAACCATGGCAAGGGTTGGCCATCCTGACTTCTTCAACACCTCCAACCAATGTTTACTATTACTGGTGAGTTACCTTTCTTTCTTCGGCTTTTCCCTATTAGTTTGAGTCGCCGGAGCCAACCAGGCTCATTTTGGTTTTGGCCGGGGATTTAAGGCCGAATGCCCTTCCTGACGCCACGTGATTTTTTCAAGTGAAAATTCCAACCCCCGCTGTCACCGGGATTTGAACCCCAGCCGTCCGGGTAAAGACGAGCAGCTAAGCACCTGCGCCATCACGCTCCCCACAGGTTAGTTATCTATACACAGATTAATTCATAATTACCTAATAATAATAATAATAATAACAATCATCCTCCATACACATGTCCATTAAAGCATGGTTTCACAAAGATGCTTATGCTTTTAGGTGTATAACACGTTTTTTCCCATAACATGACTATTTACTGTTTTAGGGGTGAAATGATCAATCGAGGTAAAAGCCCATATCATCCCCTATTTTTTAAGCTATCACACCTAATTTTAGGATTCTTCGTTTCCGAGATATGGATTTTTCAATTTTGGGGGGTAGTTTCACCCCCCTGCTATTTTTCATCAAAAACAAAAGATCTTAGGTTCATTTATCATTTTTAGGTGTTTAACACGTTTTTTCCCCCATAACATGACTATTTACTGTTTTAGGGGTGAAATGATCCATCGAGGTAAAAGCCCATATCATCCCCTATTTTTTTAAGCTATCACACCTAATTTTAGGATTCTTCGTTTCCGAGATAGGGATTTTTCAATTTTGGGGGGGTAGTTTCACCCCCCTGCTATTTTTCATCAAAAACAAAAGATCTTAGGTTCATTTATCATTTTTAGGTGTTTAACACGTTTTTTTTCCCCCATAACATGACTATTTACTGTTTTAGGGGTGAAATGATCCATCGAGGTAAAATCCCATATCATCCCCTATTTTTTAAGCTATCACACATAATTTTAGGCTTCTTCGTTTCCGAGATAGGGATTTTTCAATTTTGGGGGGTAGTTTCACCCCCCTGCTATTTTTCATCAAAAACAAAAGATCTTAGGTTCATTTATCATTTTTAGGTGTTTAACACGTTTTCCCCCCATAACATGACTATTTACTGTTTTAGGGGTGAAATGATCAATCGAGGTTAAAGCCCATATCATCCCCTATTTTTTAAGCTATCACACCTAATTTTAGGATTCTTCGTTTCCAAGATAGGGATTTTTCAATTTTGGGGGGTAGTTTCACCCCCCCTGCTATTTTTCATGAAAAACAAAAGATCTTAGGTTCATTTATCATTTTTAGGTGTTTAACACGTTTTTTCCCCCATAACATAACAATTTACTGTTTTAGGGGTGAAATGATCAATCGAGGTAAAAGCCCATATCATCCCCTATTTTTTAAGCTATCACACCTAATTTTAGGCTTCTTCGTTTCCAAGATAGGGATTTTTCAATTTTGGGGGGGGGGGGTAGTTTCACCTCCAAACGGGGGACGTCACCCCAAGTGCTAGGACCCCTCATACAAGTCCCTAGCATGATTGGTTCGCGAGATATGAACAAAAGTGTAGTTAGGCCCTTTTGACAAAAATTAATCATACATTCAAAAACGGGGGCGTCATCCCCAGGGCTAGTATACTGCCTCTGGCAAAATCCCATGAGGGGTTCAGAAAATATTAACAAACGTATAGTTAGGTCCTTTTGACAAAAGCCGTCCGTGCGCGCACATACAAAAAAATATTACTATTTCAACCCCCTGGTAAGGGTAGTTTTTATTTTGGAGTGAATATGCCCCGTCCATAGAAAAAGAGAGTTCACCACGAGTCCTACGACACCTCATAGGTTTAAATCCGATTATTGGTTAGCGAGATAGTAAAAAGCCGATGACCTATTAGTTTTTTTGGGTTTATTTCAATACATATTAAAAAAACACTCATTTATAAATCATCATTTAAAAAGCCCGCCCTCTTACAAAACTCCTCAAGTGCGCATGCGTACAAAAAAAACATTCATCGCCATAATGTCAAAAAACACACGTTTACCCCAAATGGCGTTTCCCAATTCCATCCATTTTAAAAAATAACCTCACCATCACCTAGAGCGGAAAAAATACCATCTAAACGACCCCTCACTCAACCCTACTCCTCCCCCACCACCTAACCCTTTCCCAACATAGGCATACATATTCAAGCACGAGCGCGACTTCAGGAAACCAACACTACCCCACTACTCGCAAATGACCTTTTAGTTTTGGTCTTTTAATCAAATAAAGAGCCTATAGGAAAGTAGGGGGCATTACTAGCAGTGCTAGGACACCCTGTATGTTCAAATCCGACCATTGGTTAGCGAGATATCAGGTTCGGGGCCGCTACGAGGGTGGCTCAATAAAAAGGGAAGCAGCTCCCCCATCATCCCACTACTATCATCATTTTCGTCGTTCTATTTTACTTCAGTTCATTTAGGCTTGGAATTTTTAATTTATATTTTAATATTTTTTATCGCAATTGGAACACAAAGAGTGCTCGTTTTTAAGCGTGTTTCAACCATGTGTCATATTTAAGAATTTTTATCTCACAAACCTGTCATGAGATCGAATCCAAATTTGAACACAATATACATTGGAATGTTGTATAACTGGTTTATTAATTTCAAAATTTTGCGTGTCCAAGAAAGAAAGTTGTTATCATTTTTGTAAGGTACGGTAACCTTTTCTCGGCTCGGGGTCGTTGGAAAATGTAGTTCTTGGTCGCGTTGCAATCCTTATACATCAAAAAGTTAAGCTGTATGACTATGAAATACGTCAATTAATTCAATTATTTTATATCGGTTTGTATTTGTACAGGGAAATAATACATGGTTCACCAGCGAGCCGCTCCGGGGAAAGCTGTACAGCGTTGCCAAGATGGAGCCCATCACGCGTCATGGCGCTCCTCGCTTGGAAGTGATGGGCTCCATCTCACCAACGCTGTCAGCATTCCCCGGAGCGGCTCGCTGGTGAATCATGTCTTATTTCTCCGTACAAAACAACCCGATATAAAATAAGTGAATTTATTTACGTATTTCACAGTCATACAGCATACCATTTTGATGAATAAGGATTACAACGTGACCAGGAACTACATTTTCCAACCACCCCGAGCCGAGAGAAAGTTACCTTACAAAAATTACAACAACTTTGTATCTTGGACACACAACATTTTGAAATTAATAAACCAGTTATACAACATTCCAATGTATATTGTGTTAAAAAATTGGATTCGATCTGATGACGGGTTTGTGAGATAATTCTTAAATGTGACGCATGGTTGAAACACGCTTAAAAACGTGCACTTTTTGTGTTCCAACTGCGATCAACAATATTAAAATATAAATTAAAAATTCCAAACCTACATGAACTAACGTAAAATAGAACGACGAAAATGATGATGTTACTGAATTTTATGTAAGTCTATTGGTTACTTCACAAACAACCTTCAAACTCGAGTGCACATAATATTTTGGTCGACAGTAATGCTGTATTCAGCGAATGGGCAGGCAGTTCCAAGTAACCCGTTGGGATGCTACCCAGCTGGCAGTGGTAAACACGTAGCATATTGTATTTAGTTTTTTGGCATCTTGTCTAAAATTATTCATTAACTGTTTTCTAAAGAAAAACAATCCATACCTCGATTAGAAGATTTCGGTCTCCATAATTCGCGCAAAATGAGGCTCGTTTGTGTAATTCAGGTCATAACCCCCCAACGGTACCCCTTCAGCGATTAAGTTAAGGCCGGCCATACACGTTGCGGCGTACCGGAGAGCTTATTTCCCCGTACAAAACAAACCGATATAAAATTAGTGAATTTATTTACGTATTTCACAGTCATAGAGCATACCATTTTGATGAATAAGGATTACAACGTGACCACAGTTAAATCGGAAGGTAGGCATATACCTGTGCAGGCTATATAGAGCACATACACACACGCTACGGTAAACCGGAAGATTTTAGCTCAGTCGAGAGATGGCGAGCAAACAAGAAGACGAAGCGATCGCTTTAGTCCAGTGGTTCTTAACCGGTGGTCCGTGCGCAGGTCAACTGTACAGGCAAACCACACTGGTACGCCGCAACGTGTATGGCCGGCCTTACGTAGACTAGGGTGAAGAAGTAAATGAACATTTTTATTTTTATTTTGTCGCTAGTTGTTTGGTCTAGTAACTTGAATTTTCCATGTTTACTGTATACTACTGAAAACTAGACCCGGTTAGATTTTGTGATTGAACCATGTGTGCTATCAAATATCGCGTTCTTGCAATTCCTCAAATAGGTATTTAATTATAAAATGATTATTGGTTCAATATTTATTAATATATAGCCTATTATAATTATTATGGCTGGCTGCGTAGCTCAGCGGTAAAATTCTCGCCTGCTGGTCGCAAGGTTGCAGGATCGAATCCTGGAGCTGCCAGTTGGCATTTGAGGGAGCGCAAATGCAAGGAAGACGTGTCAGTAATTTACTCTTCGGGGGAAAATTCCCGAACCCCGGCGTCTCTAAAAGCCGCAGTTGTTAAAAGGGACGTAAAACCAATAACATTAGGCTATTATTACTATCGTACAATCTCTTTTAAGAGAGCGTGGGAACATGACAGCCCAATCTTGCGGCGATGTTCTTCCCAAATCCTCTTCATTCGTGCACTATGTTTTTTCTTCCGTTCGTCCGTCTACTTTTTTCCTGGCATCTTTGGTAGCATTTCTTTATCAAATTTATGTTTCATTATGGTTTTTCTAAATTTAACCCGAACATTCATGTCGTGTATCGTGACAAAACTAATATTATTATTATTATTATGATTAGATAAATATTAAAGATGAAAAGTTTAGTTATTGGTAAATGTTACCGGTATACAACTCGTAGCCTTCTTCCACGGTCAATTTTGACTATATATTAAGCGGGTCAAGTTAATTAATGAAGAGCCTCACAAACTAAATTGAATAAGCTTGAGGTTCCACAAAACAGGGCTCTAAGATCAATTGTATGGATTCCATCGTTTATACCCTCGCTGTAGAATGTACACTGAAACTAATATATTGCCGTTGAAACTGCTTGTATCTTTCAACTCTACTTTAATTATTTATAAAATATTGCATAGTCTCATGACCACAAACACTACATTCTCTTTCGTTAATGAAATTCACATGCACTGCACAAGACAAAAAAAAAAAAAAGTTACATGTAGTCAGCAACAGAACGACTAAATTTGGAGTTAATGCACTGCAGCACTCGCTCATCTCAGTGTACAACCTGGTACCACTTGATCTAGCAAGAATCTCTCAAATTGGGCCATTTCGTGTAAAGTTGAAAAAGTACCATTTGCTGACTGAATGTATAATAATGTAAGTATAATAATTTACTCTAAATGTATAACAACTTACTCTTGTGATACCACATTCTTCCAAATAATCTTTATCTTTTATGTTTATCAACACTAATTGACTCATAACTTCAAAGCATGCTCATTAGCTTATAGTCTCATTTCTCCAATTATATTATACCGCTTTTTCCTTGGCCATGTATTGTGTCAAAAGAGTCGCTTTGAATACACTTCAATTGCTTATTTGTATACTGTACTCTAAATGTATTATAATTTAGCATATGTATAGTTAGTCCGTCATCTATGTAATGAACTATGTACTGTTCCCCACGACAGAGCTCTGCTCTCGGGAATCTTTTTCTAGACAAATAAATAAATAAAATAAATAGTAAAAATCCTTGGCAATTGTAAGTGCGTAACCTCTTTTGTTTATTTATCTCATAAAGTTTAGGAAGTGCTTAATTTTTAAAGTACGAATATGCCTTCTGTTTAATTTTTCATTCGTTCATTCTAAAAAACGAATTAAATCAGGGGGTGGGATTTACACTCTGCAAGCCTCACACCTCTTTATCTTGCTTTTTAACACCAAGATCCATTGACTCAGCTTAGCTCAATGGGGTTCCCCGGAGACCAACTGTTTTCTGTTCACTCGAGAAGGCGCCATAGAGTCTTGTTGATTATTTCATGGGCTGTGTGCGACTCTCTTACATTACACCATCACAGTTGCATATGTAACGTAGATTTTATTGTTATTTTATATTTCTGAGTTCCTGTCACTCGTGAGCTTGTACCCGGCACCCGAGGACATACGATATTATTATTATATGGAGGCGACCTATTGGCAAACGGACGTTTGCTGACTAGACAGGTAGGTGGCTTCGGTGGCGTAGTTGGTAGGATACTGAGCTTCTATGCCTAAGATCACGGGTTCAAACTCGGCCGAAGTCGTCGGATACCTCAGTATGCCTTTCTTCGGAGGGGAAGTAAAGCCGGCGGTCCCATGTCATAGATTAATGGCATGTAAAAGAAGCTTTCACTAATTATACTAGTGTGAAACAAAATTATAGGTTAGATTTGACTAACGCTCTTAGGTTCCAACGTTCGTCGCCAGGAGCCGACTGCGGTGGCGTCTAGTACACAAGTTCAGAACTAGTTGTCGTTGACGGTGGCGTTTGTTAGCAAAAGTAGGAACTACTTGAAAATTGAATGCCTGCAGTTCTTACTTGAATTAAAAACAGATAACACACACTAATACAGCCATCACAATTAACACTGATTATCAGACAGATTCTACACACACCCAAAGTACACGGGGCTACATGACCGCGTTGTCGCAGCCCCTAAACTGAGGAACCAACCAGCCAAGACTAGACAGGACACTGGAAGGTAAAACAGTCTCAAATTAAAATGTATGTGTAAGATTAATACAGATATGCTCAATTGCTCATATTATTAGAATGAATGAATGATAAGTATGTGCTTTTCGTCTCTAAGTCTACACGTGGCTTGTGCTCGTTCAAATTATTTGACAATACACCCGTATCGTAGCACTTTTATCACTTAACAATTCCCACATTTACAGGCCGGACGTTTGTTTTAGACGAGTGATAAATCTTAATGGAAGCCTGGAGGCGAGTTGCTACAGTACCTGTGTTGTTGTCACCTGCCCCATGCGGGCCGATGATTGACAAAGCTATCTCACACTATTGCTGAAGTATTATAGACCAGTATGGTCCTATATACTTGGTGTGCTGCCAGAATATGATTGACATTTGGGCGGAAATTGCACGTCAGTCATCACCCCTTGATCAATCCATGTTCGCATAGTTGATGTCATAACACTCTGAGTTGCAATATCACAGCCCACATGCGTCAGTGTCTGGTTAGCTTTGTCACTGGCTTGTACAGTGTGATCACTTGTGATTCTAACTGTCTGGCAACCTTGTAACCTGACCACATGGCGAGGCGAGAACTGTCAATCCCATTCTGGCAACTCCCAGAGTATAGTAACTGTTGGAAGTCGTCCACCCATCTTTTCTCGGCCTGCCGCGGCTTCTCTTGCTTGTGTATAGGTTCCACGTGCTTGTTCTCTGCGCCCATCTGCTCAGGTTAATAAGTCTCGCGACGTGCCCTGCCCATTTCTACTTACAAGGGAAGTCTCTGAACCGGGGAATCGCGGATCTTGCTGGAACTAGCAGATGTGTTGCGTGAGCCCAACTAGGCAGATCCGTGAAGAAAAATATTTCGGAAATTAACTCCTACCCACCATAGACGGCGGTAAGTACAACAATTTTGAACTGTGCGCGCTGGTCAAGCGGGAGTGTGCCTCACTCCTGATTGGTGGCTCAAAAGATCACGTTCCAAACGACTGCCCTCCCGTACTCGCGCTCATAAGCTGCGCTGCGGCACGGGACATTAATGTTGCATCTTAACCATATATTGCACGTCGTGCTTTGTTATTAATCATTCAATGTAAGGTATCACCGATACATATAATTACAACACAGCACAGAGTAAGCTGGACCGATTGTCACACAAGTGAGTAAGAGACCAAGCTATTTCACAAAGTTCTGACAACAGTGATGTTCGTGGTAGTAATGTTGGAAACACAAACTGCTTTTACACCATCCTCGCCGTATAAGACACGGGCGAGTGCAAGTACTACATGGTATTGCACTGATATCGAAACAATATGGCACAAGGTGTTCAAACCGTTCGGGATTGTCGGACAGATACTGACTTCGGTACCATGTGTATTGTCATATTGAAGTAAAACAAGAGGACGACAATTGGTGGTCAGAGACTGCATTTTCAAGATTGTATTTCTCTGGGCCAAATTGATGTCAAAATGCAATAACCGAACGGTGTTCGAAAATCTACGGACAAAGCTTTTCCAGACCCTAATCCGTATACATCCAATGGTTGACAATAGGCTGTGGCCCCAGGAGGGATGATCATCAGTCGTATGCGCTCTTCACTTTCTAACAATTTATGCCCAGAAAAGGAATCCAGAAGGAGTGCTACAATGCCAGACGGTACATGCTGTTTGAAAACATTATGGAACCAATTCTTCAATTGTTCGGATCCCATTTTGCCAGAATTTGTGGGAACAACGTTAATATTGTCATGTGCAAACATAGTTTCTTTCACCCTTTTACCAAACACACCTTTTGGTTCTTTCAAAGTTATGAAAGAGGTCCAAGCAGCTCGCTCGCTGCTGTTACTGTTAGCATTATTGTATAACTGTGCGTTGTGGCCCCCACTGATTGCACTTTGGAGCAAACCGTTTTCGACCCTTTTATAGCCAGTGTCCTACCCGAACACATCTCCAAATTGAACCCACTTTGATCATTATTACAGTACATACGTTTCCAGAGCCGAGAGAATCTAGAACCGATGTAACCTCTTCTACGAATATTTCTGCTGCTGACTTAATATCCATTTCTCGATGGACATTCTTTGATATCACCACAGTTGCTATTTTTCGCGAAGTGATATTATAGCGATCCTTAAAGTGCTGAACCCAGGAATGGCTGGCTTTAAACCCCGTACATTTTACGTCCTGCGCAGCTAGCATAGCCCATTGCTGAATTGTCACGTCATATATTACGTCATTATTCTGAAGGCAATGTCAAATTGGGCGTTTAAGGCACATGTTATTCTTCTCAATTTGTCGCGGTGGGTGCCGCCCCTTTTCACTTGCTCTGCCCACAAATATAAATCTTTCTTACTTCTTAAACGGTAGAACATACATTTTACCGACGAAAAGGAAAGCGAACGCCTCTTACCGCTTTTGCAATACTCAACAGCATTTTGTTTGTATTTCATACCTAACACACTTGTTACAAGAGACAAACGCCAGAAAGCCAGATTGGCACAAAACCATCCAAACTGTCCAACAGGTCCTGTTCATGAATGCTGAGAGGCCTTTCCATACATTTTCTATATTTTTCCTCCAGACAACATATAACTTTTCCAATGTTAATATTCATAATTCAATGCATGGGACACTCTCCGTATACGGATATAAGCGTATGCCGGGTCTTTCGCCTCTCATTCGGTGACTACGTCGTAGGCCGGGAAGCACAGTACGGTTGGGAAGCCACCTCTGACGCAGCCAATGAAGCTCACGCCACTGGCGCGCCAACTTAAACGTGTAAAACTTAATTATTCATCTAGTAGAAGGGGAAGTTAATTTCCGAAAGATTTTTCTTCACGGTTCTGCCTAGATGGGCTCACGTAACGTATCTGCAAAGTTCCAGCAGGATCCGCGATTCCCCGGTTCAGAGACTTCCCTTGTTAATTCTGGCGGCCTGCTGCGCGACTCTCAGCGAAGACGTGATTTATTGGAGTATCTTGTTTGAAACACTATCACTCAGTGATATGCCTATGGTTTTCCTCTCCATTCTCCTCTGTCACACTCAGTGGTGGCCGGTAATAAGGTTGCAGTGTAGTACAACGACCAGATTAATACAAGAAAAACAATTAATACCGTAATAATATTTTTAGTAATAAAAGCTGTATGTTTCCTTTTATATGTATAGGAATTCATAATTCTGTTCTTTAATAATTCAGGGAATCTCATAGTAAGTTACTGTGAATTGTCTGAGATAGCAAAGCGCGCCAACTGTCTAGCAGCGTTCGTCCGTTTGGTCGTTGCCAGCCCCAAGCACCGACCAGATCTCAACAGTGAAGGGTATGGCAGAGTAAGTCCTATCCCAACAGTTAACTCGGCTGGTCGTTGCCCGCTGATTGCAACAAGGGAGCGAACGGAGACATCCATGATGCTCCGTCAACTGCCAATACTATGTCTTGCAATGTAATTTGCGCGTTATTTCTCGCCCTCGTATACAACTTACGTTGTTTTGTTCTCGAGAAGGTTTTCATGTAGACTACGGTAACTTAATAATCCATTTAATCCGATGGCAATGTGATGTTCTCTGAACTGCGGCATTCGTGATGAATGAAGCACATCCGTTTTACCGCGCAATTGAATACAGATTTCTCTGATATCAGTCTTTTACCCTACTCCCCCCCCCCCCCCCCCCCCTATTGAAAATAGTGCAACACCCTCAACAATTATCCGCCAGCCGCCACTGGTCACACTTCTAATTCTCTCTTTTGCTTGGCCGTTAAGTACCAAGTCTGACAAGCGTCGGTCAATACTGGAATGATGCATGATGCATGTGTTGAGAGCCTCTAATCTGAGTTTCCTGTTTAATGATTTATCGAGCAGGATGAACGTCAATCCCCAGAAGGCCTTCCAAGCTTGAGTAATTCGTCTTTTGATTTCTTTGTCCATTCTTTGGCCTAGGTAAATGTATTCATCAGTGTATTGCAGTGTGATTCCGTCTATTGAGATTGGATTTTGGGGCCTGTTGGACATTAGCTTTGTTTTGCTGTAGTTCATTGTGTGCCTACTGTTTTACTGGCTGTGTTTAAATCTAGCAGCATTAGTTGTAGGTCTCTGTGCGAAAAAGAAATATCACATACTTCAATTAATAATATCAAATTTATCAAAACACAGGTTATAATCTTAATTAGAGCGGCTTCGGTGACGTAGTTGGTAGCAAGCTGAACTTCTATGTCCAAGATCGCGGGTTCAAACCCGGCCGAAGTCGTCAGTTTCTTTAAGAGCGTTAAAAATCCCCAGTATGCCTTCCTTCTGAGGGGAAGAAAAGCGGCGCACAGTGGGCCAGAATCTTGAAAACGTGGCCGAAAAGGAAAAAAAGAAAGTTTCTAGATGGGAATTTTGGACTATCAGGTTGGCTACAGTAATGTTGGGTCTACTGAATACCGGTTGTGCGGACGAGCAGAACTTCATTTTGTCCGTTATATTTCAGGTCAATCGCGGCAATTCATTGTTAGCGGTGCGTGCAGCCGGTCAGGCTACAAAATAGTATTTTCTTTAAAGATAAATATTTGTGTTCTGTGTAAGTGAAGTGAATATATTCAATATGGAAAATGTTCCAGGAGGTATATACTAATTTAAAAAACATGTATATCATTATTAAATCATTAATTATACATGTTTTCTTTTAACTTAATACCGGAAAATGCACGAGACATTTGTAAAATGTGTTTAAAAACTAGAGATAACTTACGAATTCCACGACATTCCGCTTTCTTTTGCTCTGTGTCCGCAAGTATATATTATTACCTTTGTAAATTAACCTTCAATTCCACCTACTAGTACCAACTCTGGCTTTGAGCCACGTATTACGCGATACTCGCAAAATGTCATTATTGAGCCGTGTTGAAAAATGACAATAAAATTAATTATTTATGAGCTTCATGTGTACGATTTAAATTATAATCGATGCCCAGAAGCATTGTAAAGAATATAATAAGTAGAAAAAGGACGGAAACCCCGCTCGACGTTTCTTTGAAAATACTCCAACATCAGCGCTGATAACTGGAGTTTCCGAAGAACTAATCCACCGTTTTCACATTATTTTGCAGACGATTTCGAGCGAACTTCAAATCGACGTTGAAAAGTTTTGAGCTTACGCCATAGCAACTGCCAGACACTACGTCAAAGAATACCCCTGGTACAACATGCCAACAGCAGTCCATAGATTGTTGATCCACGGACCAGAAATTATTTCTTCGGTCATTTTACCCATCGGTCAACTGTCTGATATTGCTCAAGAATCAATCAGTAACTTGATCAAGCAATATCGCCTGAGTTTTTCTCGAACTTTATCCAGAGTTAAGACTATGGAAGACGTGCTTAGGAGATCGTTGGCAACCACAGACCCCTACATTTCTTATCTACGCAGATCAGCACCAAAGAAACTGAAGAGTTTGTCGCCAGAAGCCGTTGACCTCTTAGTTTCTGTTGCGGAAGATTATGAAAATTCTGATGCAGATGATGAGGAAACAGTCTTTGAAGATGATGCTGATGATAACGATTCAGTCAAAGAAACAGAAGAAGAAAGAGAAGATGATGAAATATGAAAAGGAGGAAGAAAACGACAACGTCTAATTATACTCTGGTTACAAACAATTTACTAAATGAATAATTGTAATTGAATTAAAATTATTTTTTGTAATATTTTACACCATCTTCTACCCTCTATTTGGTCCTTTTTCGAGCTTTTCATTTTTTGAGCGTATAGCCTATTTTTTAACCAATAACTACAGCAACACATAGATATTGACTTTTATATAAATAAAGAGACTTTTATCAATTTTTGTGCACCATCTTGGATCCACCATTTTTTAAAAAAATTTGAACTCATAATCTTCATCAACAACCACGGTAATTTAAAAAAAATGACTTTTATCAATATTTCCCCACCCTCTTGGATCCGCCATTTTGATTTTTTGATATATTCGTAATCAGCAACTTCGATAACCCTTACATACTAACTTTCGTACAAATTGAACAACTCTTTATATTTTGGCCACGTTTTCAGGATTCTGGCCACTGTGCGGCGGTCCCATGTCATAGATGTATGGCATTATAAACAACCTTCCACTAATTACATCTATGTGAAGCTAAATTATAAGTTAGATTTGACTAACGCTCTTAGGTTCCAACGTTCGTCGCCAGGATCCGACTGTGGTGGCATCTAGTAACCAAGTTCAGAACTAGTTGGTCGTTGACGGTGGCGTTTGGTAGCAAAAGTTGGAACTATTTGAAAATAGAATGTCTGTAGTCCTTACTTGAATTAAAAACAGATAACACACACTAATACAGCCATCAAAATTATTAACACCGGTTATTAGACAGATTCTACACACACCCAAAGTACAAAGTACACGAGGCTACATGACC
This sequence comes from Meconema thalassinum, assembly GCA_946902985.2. Classification (NCBI taxonomy): domain Eukaryota; kingdom Metazoa; phylum Arthropoda; class Insecta; order Orthoptera; family Tettigoniidae; genus Meconema; species Meconema thalassinum. The sequence continues at coordinate 294,834,940 of OX336396.1, read as the reverse complement.
GCGTTGTCGCAGCCCCTATACTGAGGAACCAACCAACCAATCTTAATTAGAGCTGCAAATAGTTAGCAAGTTGGGAAATGTTATTTTAATGCTAATAATTTGGCCACGTCTGCAATAATAATAATAATAATAATAATAATAATAATAATAATAATAATAATAATATTTTTAAATGTGTTATCTTATTTAGAAAATAATGTACATTCTTTCGTTTCTAAATGATGACCTTCCTTTGGATGTAAAAACTAAAATATGTGGCCTACTGCCATTGTTGCATTGGATTTTGGCGTGACATTGTTTTGTGAAATAAAGATAAAATGCAGAGGATCCTTTGTGACTTTAAAGGTTGTTGAGTCAGGTGTAAGTTTTCCTGTTTTAAAATGATGCTAACTGTCTCTTGTCCATAGCAAGGGGGATTTGACCAGTAACTCATAATAAAGCAGTTGCAGTTTTTTAAACCCTGATTGATACTGGTTAATTAGACCGAACTCTTTGAGATACGAACAGACCTGATCAAGTACGAAGGCTGTTTTTTTTTCAACCTCCGAAAGGTCATAAATGAAAGACAAGTGTACATATCCAAATGAATTTATTACCAAAAGTTAGGTACAAATGTGGTTACTTTTCAACATAATCACCATGAAGGTTGAGGCATTTGCTTTACCTGTGGATAAGCTTTTCCATCCCCTCTGCACAGTATGCTGCCGCCAGTGAGTTCAGATAGGCCGAAACGTTGGTTTGAAGATATTCATCCCCCTCGAACCTCTGCCCTCCCAGCCACTTTTTCAGTCCCGGGAAGAGGTGGAAGGACCAGACAACATCCCCAACTTTTGGATCAAACGTTTCACTTGTACTCATGAGCATTTTGTCCGCTGCTACACAGATTTCATCCAAAATCCACAGCTTATCCCCTCTTACTTGAAGCGAGGTAAAACATACCTTCTGCCAAAAGGTGATAGAACCAATGATCCTTCCAAATATCGACCTATCACCTGTCTGTGCACCCTATATTAATAAGCCTCCGTGGCTTAGGTGGCAGCAAGCCGGCCTCTCACCGCTGGGTCCGTGGTTCAAATCCCGGTCACTCCATGTGAGATCTGTGCTGGACAAAACGGAGGCAGACAGGTTTTTCTCCGGGTACTCCGGTTTTCCCTGTCAAAATTTCATTCCAGCAACACTCTCCACTATCATTTCATTTCATCTGTCATTCATTTAATCATTGCCCCAGAGGAGTGCGTCAGGCCTCGGCAGCCGGCACAGTTCATATCCTCGCCGCTAGATGGGGGCTTCAATCATTCCATTCCTGACCCGGTCGGAGACTGGAAGCAGGCTGTGGATTTTCAGTACTTGTAAAACAAATAACTAAAGTTAAATTATGAAAAAAGTGAGAGGATATGGGACGTTCTTTCCACTTTCACTAAAAATAAAAACCTCTGTATCTCGGTGACATTCCGCTTTATTTGAAATTAATTTCAAATGATGTGTAATTACGATAGCTGGCGACCAGAATGCGCCAGAAACTCATTTCCGAAAATAATGGACTTACCCCGTTCCTTCCGTGGGGTCTTCATTTGAATGAATGTATTTCAATGCAGGCTGTATCATTTCACCCCTGTAAAGCAGCACTGGGTGACAATCCTGACATGTCACATGGAAACCCGGTGTTATCGCGTCCATACGAAAACAAGCATGCGCGCGCATTGAAGCCAATGTGCACAGCTCTGTGCCTGTCACGCGAAAGTGGGCCGTTGCGTCTGTGAGGTTCACTCCACTCTTTTACGTTTTGAAACCTTGTTATGCATATTTTACCATCAGGCAATACGGATAAACTGTTACCATCTAACATACAAACATTTCATATTTTAAAAGTAGACTAATAGTTACAGTACTGTCAGTGTATTTTCATGTGACATGTCACTAACCCACAATGAATGAGGATCTACTTTCCTCTCATCTTGCACGCAACACACAGGCCTACTGTTTAATGATGTTAGTTATTTATTGAAGTTTTATGGGGCGGAACTACGAGGTCATTTGCACCTCTTAACACAGATTAAACATATTTGGAATGAAATTAATAATTTAAAGGTGGACATCTACATATGAAAAAAATCGAAAATTAATAAAACAACAAATCAAATAATACTAATAACTATAATAATAAACAAAAAATACGGAATAAACAAAGAAATCAGAATTCAAAATAGAACAAGTCGTTGAGTCAATGTACAATGGAAAATTTAGATTGCTGGCCCTAACCCACTCTCACTTATAAAGCGGATAACGCGATCAGCAGCCACCGCGACATTGGCTAATATAAGTTTGAATGTCATCTGCAAACCAAGGTTTCTTCGTAAGTCAGCAAGATCCACACACTCGGTTAAAATGTGGGCCACGGTGAAAACGGTTCCACAGGTACAAAGTGGGGGGTCTTCCCTTCTCATTAGGTACGAGTGGGTGGATCTTGTATGACCTATCCTTAGCCTACACAAAATGACGGACTCCCACCGTGACCGGAAAGAGCTCCGCCACACGCGAGCAGTTCTCTTGATCGCTCTCAGTTTACTGTGCATTGCGTCAGCTAGCCACAGATTCTCCCAAAATGCCAGTACTTATCGGCGTAACTGAGAGCGAAAATCTCTAGCGGGTACCTCCATTGATCGAGGTGATAGTGATACCGCCTCTTTCGCAGCAATTTGCCGCAATTCCCAGAAAGGTGATTCTAGTGTCAGTGCGGTACAACCCGGCTAGTAGGTCATGGATTCGCTGCACTAGGGGGTGTCGGTACACACGATAAAGTGGATTCGTGCATTCTGTAGTGCAAACTGCAGAGCTTCATGTATGTTTTTATGAAGTGCAGACCTCGATTTACGCTGAAGCGGTATCTGTGGTAAGAAGAATGGGTGGTAGACTTAAATGTGGTCCACCAGCGACTCTCAGAAGTCCAATCCCTCGGATGACGGCATGAAGGGGTGAAGTGCACTAGGGACCTTCCGTGCTCCAGGACCTCAACGGTAGCTGTGAAGGCCCTACAACAGGAACCCTGAAAAGTGACGGCTAACGGGACTCTGGTGAAGTCCTCAACGGCAGTTCTGGCAGAGAAGAAGACCTTCGGTACGGCGGAGATGACGGTAGGAGCTTCTATGTCCAAGTTCGCGGGTTCGAACCCGGCTGAAGTCGTCGGATTTTTTAAAAAGCGTTAAAAATCCCTCAGTATGCCTTCCTTCGGAGGGGAAGTAAAGCCGGCGGTCCCATGTCATAGATTTATGGCATGAAAAAGAACCATCCACTAACTACACTTGTGGAACCTAAAATTTGTAGGTTAGTTTGATAAAGATATATTAGTTCCAACGTTCACCGCCAGGTGCTGGCTGCGATGGTATTTAGTAGCCAAATCCGCAGCTAGGTGTCGTGGACGGTAGCATTTAGTAGCAAAAGTAGGAACTACTTGAAAAATTGATCGCCTGCAGTCCTTCTACCTGAATCACAGATAACACAAACTAATACACAATTAACACCGGTTATCAGACATATTCTACACACACCCAAAGTGCACGGGGCTGCATGACCGCGTTGTCGCAGCCCCTAAACTAAGGAACCAACCTCGACAAGGTATTCGCAAATTAGATTTAAGATTTGAAGAGAAATATCAAAGAAAAACGTCCAAGGAGTATGGAATAGCAAGAGCGAGTCTACGAAGGATGCAGAGACAGCTGAAATTGAGACCATAAGGCCTACTTTATTTTAAGGCCTAAGTGAAGACGATCCGGACAGGGGCATGCAATTCTGCGAGTTGTACATAATCCGACAAGAAGTCGATCCCAACTTTTACAAAAGCGTTCTTGAGAGCGACGAAGCGACCTTTGAGGAGAACATACACAACTGTGTCCCATGTGGCGATGGAGATTGGAGCCAGTTTAACTCTCCTGGCGTAAGTGTATGGGCAGGGATTTTCAGCGGTCGGCTAATGGGCCATATTTTTTAACGACACTGCCAATTCTGTAAATTACCTCTGATGCCTCGATAAATGTAGTTAGAACTGGAAAATAGTCCACTTCATGAACAACTGTAGCCGGTTAACCCTTTATTGGACATACTTTTTCTAATTTATATTTCAATTGTTTTTATTTAAATTTCCATTTCAGCTCTAATTTTGATATTATTTGTGCCAATCTCTCCTGTGGGAGAGATGTGAGCCTATCCTAGTATCGAACCTTTGGTCCCTGAACTTAAAGACTCTGGGAAACAATCATTTGGGTCGGCGAGTGAAATATGTAATTGCCTAACTAATTCACGCTCGCTAAATGCGAGCCCACCCTAGAAGACCACCATGTCTGTTTCTACTCCCACGTCCTGTCAAGCCGGCCCCCTTGAAGATGTTTACCTCTGAAGATGTTCGCCTTTGAAGATATTTACCCAATGCCCACCCAACATCCAATTAAAATTCCGATCGGCTGGTGGCCAGAACTGGAGTGTTTCCAGATGTGACTTAAAGCGTCTCGCGTGGGTTACCGCCCTTTTCCATGCACTGACATTTCGCCTTTTCCGAAATAAGCCAATCGTCTCGCATATCAGTGTTTGGCGTCATTTTGAACAAAGACAACCCTTGTTCAAACAGCGCGGGAACGTTCCGCGTTTTAGTTTGAACTCGGCCTAGGAACTGCGGGCTCAGTAGGTACCAACATCGCGGCAAGAAGAGTGACGAAAAGGACACGCACATTTAAGATTCTCTGCCGTGTTTCGTGTTGCGAGCCTGGAGCAATTTTACAGCTAGTGTGAAGTGTGAGAGTGTCTTGGCGTGTGACGCTACGTATTCTGAATACCGACTTCGAGGCTTGCAGACGTGTGTATCAAGTGCGTCGGTGGCCGGGTGCGGAGATGTCACCTCTCCCACCCGGCCAGTTAACAAACCAACCTACAAATGGTTGAAGTAGGCCTAACCGTGTGCGATAAGAAGAACTACTGAGATGTAACATTTAAAATTATTATTTTTGGGGGTTCGGATAGGCCTATACATCTGTTGGTTGCGTGCGTGATATTTTTCTGGCGTACAAGGGCTTCTATTTCAGTTTTGTTAATGTTTCTGTTTCGTGGCGTGTATGAACACGCAAGCAATATGGTCCTGCCGCTACGCGTGGATCCGGTGTCGAATTAATTCGTGTACTTATCCGGGAGACCAGTCTTGTAAGATTTGTGTTTTTGCAAAGCATTTTGTGGGGATTAGGGAAGCATTTTTGGCTTTTATTCGTGTCTAATCCGGACAGCTTGACTGTTTTTAATGTAGTGTATTTTTGAGGGCAGTATGGCCTAGTTCGATTTTGCTTTGCGTTTTTCTTTTTCTTTCATGCAACTTATTTGTCTATGGACCGTGCGTCTTTGGTTTTATGCCAACATGGTGTCCTTGTGTTTAGACGTAAGATCGCATCACGTGCGCAGCCGTGGTGAGTCACCTTAGTTTGTGTTATGTTATGTTTATTTATGTTTATTATTATTGCTGTTTCATATTCTAGTTCTCCTCCCAACAAAATTTCAAATGGTTCTTTCACGTAAGTAATGGGAGTGGGGGTTATTGCCTCGCGGGACCGTTCTGCCCCGGAGTAATCAGTCAGTACTCGGGCTCAGTCATATTAAGACGTAATTTACCATTCGTCCGGTTCAATGCTTAGGTCTACGGGTTGTTTCTTTAGTTGGTTCATTTAATTGTTTTCTATTATCGTGGGGTTATGTTTCAGACGGAGTGATACTCCGCTTCGTGTTTTTTGGGGTTCAATTTCGTGTTGTCATTATTTCACCCCTTTGTTCGGAAGGGGGCGTTCATTTGGATTCTCATTAAAGGATTCATCCACCTCTGATTATACTATTCGTAGTTCTGTATTAGTTTGGGAGGTCACCTAACCTCATTCGGTTGGATATTTGTTTTAAGTGGCGTTCTATTAAAGGGGCCGTCCCTCTTTGTGGGTTTTATTCACGTAACTCTGTATTTTTCTCCTGTGATCATTTCACTCGAGGCGAAACTTGTAAGTATTGTGTGTAGTCTATAAGTGTGTGTTTGAAATGGAGTTTTCATTTATGTACCATGTTTGTCTAGTGATTTAGGGTCCATTTTATTGCTTGACGCCTTGTTTAATCTATGCAATGATGGGGCGTAATTTACTTTGATTTATTATTGTTTGTATTGCTTTGAAATTATATGGTTATTCCCTTAAATTCAACTTCTTTCTCTTAGCGCACGAAACCTTAGGTGACCTATTCCTCATTGCGGCCTCTGCGTACGAGGTCACCGTCCATCCCCGAGCTTGTCTGGCCTAAGGCCGTGTAGCGGCATGACATTATTTATTATAATTATAATTTGGATTTTAGTTATTATTCAATATTATTAATTTTATGAAAGTAAATTTTCTTTATTTATTATTTTATAATTTGTTAAATTTTATAATCTTAATTTAATTTTTAGTGTGTGTTATTTTAATTTGTATATTTACGTTTTATTTTATTGTATAATTTTAATATATTTGTTTATATTTAACAGTTTTTCTTATCCATCACCATAGTTGGTTGGTTGGTTCCTCAGTTTAGGGGCTGCGACAACGCGGTCATGTAGCCCCGTGTACTTTGGGTGTGTGTAGAATCTGTCCGATAACCGGTGTTAATTGTGATGGCTGTTTAGTGTGTGTATCTGTTTTTTTAATTTAAGTACAGACTGCAACTTAGAATTTTTCAAATACTTCCTACTTTTGCCACCAAACGCCACCGTCAACGACTACTAGGCCTAGTTCAGAACTTAGCTACTAGACGCCACCGCAGTCGGCTCTTGGCAACGAACGTAGAAACCTAAGAGCGTTGTTTGCAATCTTAACCTATCCAATTTAGCTTCACACAGGTGTAATGAGTGGAAGGTTCTTTAACATGCCATAAATCTATGACATGGGACCGCCGGCTTTACTTCCCCTCCGAAGGAAGGCATACTGAGGGATCTTCAACGCTCTTAAAAAATCCGACGGCTTCGGCCGGGTTTGAACCCGCTATCTTGGGCATAGAAGCTCAGCATGCTACCGACTACGCCACCGAAGCCGCCGCCTTTCAGAAATATTACATCTACAGTACAAGACATTTTGTTGTAATTCGGCTGAAAGTCTCAACTATTAGCACCTTTGATAATAGTCTACAAACTCTTTTTATAGTGGGTTCGTAATATATAGATCACTATCCTATATAGGCTCAAGGAAAAAATCATATGGCAACAGGATGGAGCACCCACGCATTATGCAGTTATTGTGAGAGACTTTCTAACTGTAAATTATGATTAATGGATTGGCAGACGGGGTAATATTCAATGGCCTCCACGTTCCCATAATATAGCACTCATGAACTTATCAGTCTGGTAAAAATAATGAGGTTTATTCCGGAAATATTCGCGACGTTGAGCATTTGAAGGCACGTATCCAATCAGAATGTGAAAAGCTACAGTCCTGGAAGATTTGCGACAACATTTGTAAATCAGTGTTGAAAAGATGCACTGTTTGCTTAGGACAGCATGGAAACCACTTTGAGCATCTTTTGTAGGTTCATTGAACTCTGCATGCACTTCTGTGTTGACAATAAATTTGTATTTCCATTTGTTTAGTATTAACTTATTGGACAAAACGCATTTTGACAAATGACTTTCGGTCAATCTGGTACATCTATAGACATTGGAAAGAAGAAGAAGAAGAAGAAGAAGAAGAAGAAGAAGAAAGCTGTTGCAGAACAAAAGCTATGCAATAACAGAAATAAGTGGAGAATACTTTTAAGCTGGTTTTTGAATACCCTGTAATTTTCGTAATGTTCTGGATAGTCTTGTCAAACGATCCGCTTTAGCCCACCGATTGTGTCCATGTACAAGTTGCTAAAAGCTTCTAGTATGGAACAGATATCCAATTCAAAAGATTTAGAAACTAGCTGCATTTTGTCGATGTAAGGATCAGGCCGCACGAAAGTAATTTTTTGCCTGGCCTGATTCTGTTTTGATCGCTTACAACAGTTTCTGCCTCTAGACACATGACCTTCAACATGTGCTTCCTAAAGCCTATAATTTTGAATTCGTCAATAAGTTATTATCCTGTTGGAAGCATTTTTCAGTGCTTTAGTGTTTGTCAGGCGGTCAACACGATGAGATTAATAAATTCACTTGGATGGCCAGTTTCAATTGTCAAGCGATCATCATCAGATCCTTTACACTTAGACTATTACATCTATGTCTACAAGTATGGGTTATGATATTTATAATATATACACTTATTTCGTTGCAGCGGTTATTAAACTAGCACAGCTAGTCTAGATATGAGAAACTAGAAATCACCCCCCGTTGGAAAGGAGAAACAACAGAACGTCGCAGCCAAGCTAGATAAGGAAGCAATATGTTGGTGGATCAGGATGTACTTTGTACCATATCTTCAATAAACCAAGGCCGACATTAACGGCAGTATTAAAGAATCCGAGATATTCTCATTAGGCCGGGTAGCGCTTATAGGGCATTTCAGTTTACATGTGGTAGGTTGGTTCCTTAGTTTAGGGACTGCGACAACGCGGTCATGCAGCCCCGTGTACTTTGGGTGTGTGTAGAATTTGTCTGATTTATAATAATAATAACCCCTGGCACTACAGCCCGTGAGGGCGTAGGCCTACCAAGCGACCGCTACCCAGCCATTTGGCCTGCAGATATTGGGGTGACGAGTGGTCAGCGCGTCGGGTCCCCTCGGCCGTTAATCATGGTTTCCGTGAACGGGGCGCTGCCTCACTGTCAGGCAGCTACTCAATTGTTCTCACGACGCTGAGTGCACCCCATTCCAGCCCTCACGTTAGTTTCTAAAATTCCTGGCGGAGCCGGGAATCGTACCTGGGGCCTCCGGGTGAGAGGCAGGCGTGCTACCCCAAAACCACGGGGCCGGCAGAATTTGTCTGATAACCGGTGTTAATTGTGATGGTTGTATTAGTGTGTGTTATCTGTGATTCAGGTAGAAGGACTGCAGACGATTAATTTTTTCAAGTAGTTCCTACTTTTGTTACCAACTGCTACCGTCCACGACACCTAGCTGTGGACGTGGCTACTAAATGCCATCGCAGTCACCACCTCGCGGCGAACGTTAGTTAGCTAGTTAGTTATTGTTGTTTTAAGGGGCGAAACTACGAGGTTATCTGCCCCCTCTTAACCCAGATTAAAGAATACAAATTTGGAATTGAATTTAAAATTTTGAGGTGGACACCTAAATTAAAAATATATATATAAAACCAAAACAAAACAAAAACAAAAAAAAATTACGGAAAAACAAAACCTTATAATTCAAAACGAACAAGTGAACGTTGGAACTAATATAGCGGTATCAATCTAACCTACAAATTTTAGCTTCCACTTTAAAGGTTAAATCTATGTCTACAAGTATGGGTTATGAATACCGTATGATATTTACAACAGGCTATATACATATTTAGTCGCATGAGTACTAATTAAACTAGCAAAACTAGTCACGATAAGTATTTTTTGCTGAGATACTGACAGTGGTGATTGACCTTCAAGTTTGCTTGCTTAGTGTGATTGTTATGAAATGGTCAGGTTATTGTGAATTGTGCACTTTGCTGTTTGATCGAAATGTGGACCGTTTCAGCGCAGCTGCCACCTCCCACTGCCAGCACTGAACAGGGAGGTATTTCCTGTCTTGTTACCGGTACGTTAGCCGTTGGAGACTACAGAAGAATGGCCCACCCCAAGGAAGTGTTCTCGCTCCATTTCTGTTGAACGTATATACAAATGACCAGCCGATAGCTCCCAACTCCAGGAGTTTCTTGTACGCTGACGATCTCGCTCTTGCTACACAGTGTAAGGATTTTGAATCAGTGGAGAACAACCTCACGAGTGCCCTTAAGAATCTGTCCAAATATTAGATCGTAAATTAACTGAAACCAAATCCCTCCAAGACACAAGTATGTGCCTTTCACTTGAGAAACAGGGAAGCCTTTCGTAAACTGAAGGTAATATGGTCAGGAGTTGAACTGGAACACTGTTACACCCCAAAATTTCTAGGAGTGACACTGGACAGAGCTCTTATCTACAAGAAACACTGTTTGAACACCAAGTCAAAAGTTCACACCAGGAATAATCTTCTGAGGAAACTGGCCGGATCACAATGGGGTAGCCAACCTGACACTATTCGAACATCTGCAATGGCATTTTGTTATTCCGCTGCAGAGTACGCCTGCCCGGTTTGGTATAACTCAACTCATGCTAAACAGGTAGACGTAGCTCTCAGTGAAACGTGTAGAACTATAACTGGATGCTTAAGATCAACACCAACAGAATGCCTCTACCAGCTTGCAGGAATAGCACCACCCTCTATTCGACGAGAAGTAGCTGCAAACAAGGAAAGGAAGAAAGTTGTCCAGGAAGCAACCCATCCTCTACATGGGCAGGGACTACATGCTCTGAGGCTGAAGTCTAGGAAGAGTTTCCTAAAAACATCCAAAGAATTGAAGACTACATGTGAAAAAGCCAGGCTAGAATTATGGAAAGCTAAGAAATCTCCTCTCCTGGGCCAGAAAAGGATAGCCGAAACTTTACCTCCTGGTCATGATCAAGATTGGGTAACATGGAAATCCTTCAATAGATTAAGATCAGGAGTGGGAAGATCTAAGATCAATCTTGCAAAGTGGGGCTACATTAAGGAAGATGACGTACAGTGTGACTGTGGAGATCAGACTGTGAAACATATGCTTCAGTGTAGACTGTGCCCGACCTCCTGCACAGAAGATGAACGTTATGAAGCATCACAGAATGCACTGGAAGTGGCCAAGTTTTGGTCAAATATTATATAATGTTTGTAGTCATAGTATTTGTATCTGTGTTTATTTGATGTTTTCTGACTCGAGAATAATAAAACCGGTACGTTATCTCTTAACCTCCTTGGCGTTTCCGCCGCATTCCAGCCTGTGTTTGTCGAGCAATGTAACATATGTGTGTTGCCAAGTCTAGAACATCCTAATATGGACCTCTTCAACTATAAATGGCCAGTTTTCATTCTGGCGGCTTCGGTGGCGTAGTTGGTAGCATGCTGAGCTTCTATGCCCAAGATCGCGGGTTCAAACCCGGCCGAAGTCATTGGATTTTTAAGAGCGTTAAAAGTCCCTCGGTATGCCTTCCTTCAGAGGGGAAGTAAAGCTGGCGCGGCGGTCCCATGTCATAGATTTATGGCATGAAAAAGAACCTTCCACTAACCACAATTGTGTGAAGCAACATTCGTAGGTTCGATTTGATTAACGCTCTACGTTCCAGCATTCGTCGCCATGTACCGATTGCGGTGTCATATAGTAGCCAAGTTCACAGCTAGGTGTCGTTGACGGTTACATTTGGTAGCAAAGGTAGGTACTTGAAATTGATCGTCTGCAGTCCTTACCAGAATTACAGATAACACACACTAATGCAGTCATCACAATTAACACTGGTTATCAGACAGATTCTACACACACCCAAAGTACACGGGGCTACATGACCGCGTTGTCGCAGCCCCGAAACTGAGGAACCAACCAACCAACCTTTAAAGTGCTAGGCGCTGAGATTTTTAATTCGCATTTTGGTTGGTTGGTTGGTTCCTTAGTTTCGGGGCTGCGACAACGCGGTCATGTAGCCCCGTGTACTATGGGTGTGCGTAGAATGTCTGATAACCGGTGTTAATTGTGATGAATGTATTAGTGAGTGTATCTGTTTTTAATTCAAGTAAGGACTGCAGACTTTTGAATTTTTCAGATAGTTCCTACTTTTGCCGCCAAACGCCACCGTCAACGACTACTAGTTCAGAACTTAGCTACCAGACGCCACCGTAGTTGGCTCTTGGCAACGAACGTAGGAACCTTGGAGCGTTGTTTACATTCTTAACCTATACAATTTAGCTTCACACAGGTGTAATTAGTGGAAGGTTCTTTAACATGCCATAAATCTATGACATGGGACCACCGGCTTTACTTCCCCTCCGAAGGAAGGCATACTGAGGGATTTTTAACGCTCTTAAAAAATCCGACGACTTCGGCCGGATTTGAACCCGCGATCTAATTCGCATTTAAAAAATGTAGGCCTATGAGTCATAATACAATTATTTCCTAAAATTAGTAGGCAAGTAATAGTAATACTGGTACTGGTACAGAAATTGATAACCTTTGATACGAAATCACAACGCGGCGTGAAGAATTTGCTTGTTATTCCGCGCTGATTGGTTACATCTCAGATGGACCAGCAATAGAGAACAGACGTGTACACATTCTCTGTTAGTTACTTCCGGAAGTAAAATTCCAAACTCAAGTAGTATTACGTAATGCCCAATAGATGGCAGCACATGCCAGAGATTGAGTCGGCACTCGAAAGCGAATTGGGAATATATATATAAAAAAGTTCTTTTGCAACGTTTATAGACGGACGATGCACTCAATGGATCTGATGATGATTGCTTGACAATAGAAACTGGTCAGTGTATTTATTAATCTCAAGTAAATTTTATTCAGGACACATTGCAATTGGGTACAATCGTATTAACCGATTGAAAACATTAAGTTTCGATCAATAAATTATCTTAATCAATGGAATTGTTCACTTTTTCCAACTCGTGCACTGACTTCATTTAGCCGCTCGCCTTCCTGGTTGTTCGTCAGCTGACGTTCGTATAAAATATAAATGCTCTAAATACAGCTCTTTAACAGCAACCGGAATAACTTGTCCACTGCGTGGAAATAATCCAAAACCCAATTGTTAAGATCTACGTGCAGAAAGTCATTTTGGACCGTTTTTGGTGTAAATACCCTCCCGTATCCCTTTTCCCCCTAATAAACCCCTATCTTCTGTGAGTTCTCCATCTGAGTGGTGGTACACAAGAGTAGGTGTGCTCCCAGCAGCCAGTGGTTCTTCAATCTGTGAAATAGGTTGTTCTGCACCAGATTGTGCAACGTCAATCACAACTTCAAGTTATGGATGTACTGTATTTTCGATCCTCAGTAATCGGAGATATTTCACCCAAAGTGATATCTTCTTCTGGTGTTGCTTTAGCTGAACGGGGACTTCTTAGGATTTTGATAACAATTTGTAATCCCACATGGACTCACACTTGTCCGATGAAATTACCAATTTTAACCCTACTAAAGGCGAATTGCTGCCTCTCCTCCGAATATGTACTAAATTTCTACTTCGCTTCAAATATAGGAACAATTACTGGTGTTACAGTTCCTGTATCCTTGCCATTTTACCTCGATGTACCCATCACGTGCGAGGTCTTTAACTGACCCTACACTTATTCTTAAGGCAGTCGTTTATTGTAGTTTCTTTACAATAATCCTTAAAAGGGTTAACTAGCGGATTCTCAATGACTTTTTCTGCGTTTTTTTCCTTTAGAGTTATTTTGAATACTCCATTCTCCGTTCTTGCATCTTCTTGAGGTCACTCTTACTCTTTACAATATCCTTCTTTAAGTAGTTACCGAGGAATTAATTAAAGTGCTTTTCTTTAGCTATGGTAATTCTGGGATTTCCTCCTCTTCTGCGATGATAGCCAAGCGTTTTTCTGTCGTGTCGGGAAGGGATGTTATAGATGCTGACTCAAGCAGGTCTCCCAGAGCAATATCAGTTTGGATTTCGATGCTGTTTCTACTTAACACTTCAGGAATGTCCTGATTCTTCCTTACCTTCTTCCTTCCCTTCTCCATGGGATTATACAAGGGGTTCTGTTCGGTTATAGATAAAAAGTCTGTAAGAACATCCCCCAATGGACGTTCAATTGCTTCCCTCCCTCTATTTTGTACTGTCTGAACTGCACCAGCACTTGCTATCGTTAAAACTGTTCCTGTTGACACAGCCAGATCTGCCTCTTCTCCAAGAGAAACAGCAATGCCTCTCAAACCCAAAATCTGTTCACTTTTGTGCATCTCATTTTCAACATATTTCATATGTTTTGAAATTTCTCTGAACCATGGATCTCGTTCGTTCGATAATGAAAGTCTTTTCAGAACTTCTTCTAAAGTTAAGCTCTCAATACGTTTGTCTGATTCACAAGTTTCTACATTCGACACTCCTTGTGCAGTAGTTACCGACCCAGCTGTTAGGTCGTCCACCAAAATTACAGTTTCAACGTTTTCAGCAACTTGCTGCCCCTTCATTGTTGGCATGGATAGATGTGTAGTAAATGGTTTATCTACTGGTTTTACATCCATTTTTATAGTTGGCTCTTCTCGGTGTGTTGTCAATGGTTTACCAACTGGCTTTGTATCCATTATTATTGTTCGCACTCCTTGATGTCTGGTCAATGGTTTGCCAACTGGCTTTGTATCCATTTTTATTGTTCGCACTCCTTGATGTCTGGTCAATGGTTTGCCAACTGGCTTTGCATCCATTTTTATAGTTGGCTCTTCTTGTTGTGTTGGAAATGTTTTTTCAAGTGGCTTCACGATTTTTTTTTACAGTTGGTACATCTCGGTGAATAGTAAATGGTTTACCACCTGGTTTCACGTCCATTTTTATATTTCGCACTTTTTGTTGTTTAGGAAATGGTTTAACAATTGGCTTTACGTTCCCTCTTACGGGTGGAACTTCTTGGTGTGCAGTAAATGATTTATCAACTGACTTTGCATCCCTCTTTATTGTTGTCACTTCTTGGTGTGTAGTAAGTGGTTTATCAACTGGCTTTGCATCCATTTTTATTGACACTTCTTGGTGTGTAGTAAGTGGTTTATCAACTGGCTTTGTATCCATTTTTATTGCTGGCACTACTTGGTATGTAGTAAATGGTTTATCAAATGGCTTTGTATCTATTTTTATTGACAGTTCTTGGTGTGTAGAACTGTTGTGTGGTTTATCAATTTCCTCCAGCCAATTTTCTCCTGCCTCATCACATTTTTCACTCAATGCAGTATAATATGAGATATTGTGGGAGACCATGCCAATTGCATTCTCTATCCTTTCATCAATTTGTATTGTTGGCACTTCTTGGCATGTAGCTGATGGTTCACCAATTGGATTCACATCTATTTCAATAACGAATACGTCTTGATGTTGTGTAAATGCTTCAGTCAGTTCCTCACGTGTTGATCTCTAGCAGCACACACCAATGACAGCTGTTTATCTGTACTTTCTTCTGCTTTGCAGGGTTGTTTATCAGCCTGATCCACTTTGGCGTTTTTTTCTGATTTCAGTAGTTTCCTAATTTCACTCCATTTTAGTGGTCCACTTTCTTGTATATTATCTGAATCTGATGATAGCGTTGAGTCTGTAGTGATCACGTCACTCCCATCCGTCTGCCTATAATCTTTCGTGTGGACGTATCCAAAGTTAAGATGTGACGGTGACCACAAAGTACTAATTTTCCTAGGTTCCAGACTAAGTGAGAGATTCGAAGGCTGCCGAACTTCAGACAGGGAATTGCACAAATCAGTATTAGTCACCTGTACAGTTTGATCTTCAGACCAGGAGATCAATGCCACATCTCGTATGCCGTTTCTGGGAGTCTGTTTCTCCTCGTTTGTGGGGTGACCACCTTGGTCAACCAGTTCTGAAACATAAGCTACTGGCGATGGCAGAAAGCTCCGGAATAGTAATTCCCTTGATGCTTGTTTTGTATCGGGATAAGAGATTTGACCAATCTTCATAGTTATGAAGTAAGGAGCCAAATTCTCGGTCTTACGGAATATTTTGCCCAAGTCTTGGAAGACCATGTCAATTGTATAGCGGCGAACTGCTTCTATTAAAGTACAGTTATGGTCTATGGATGTTACTGTTCGGAGTATGGTTGTGTCAGAGGCTGATGTTTCCCTAGTGGTGTTCTGTACTTCTGGGACACCAGGTTTAATTTCTTGAATAGTTGGTTGAAATTCAGGAAGAAATGCTGTCTCATCTTCATCGAAATCTTGTTGATCGAATACTCGATACTGTTCAAAATTAAGTTCCGTCTGGGAAGCCATATGCCGTGTTGATTTCTCAGTCAGCACTATTTCTTCAGTTATAGAGACGGTTGTACTCGCAGAATCAGAAATAGTTCTCAATTTGTTTTTTGTGCCAGTTGCATATTTCGAATTTAACATCTTCAAGCCATGGAATGGCGTATGAGGTCGACGTTTCGTTCCTTCTCGTGAATCAAAGAACTTTTCGCGGGTAAGCAATTCTGACTGATTTTTAGCAGCAACGCTGGAGTGTTGTAGATTCTCTTGATCTTGTTGAGCAGCATGATTTACTTGAGTACCCTTCGCGGATGTGAATTTAGCATTGTCTTTTTCTTTGGCGTCAACATTATCAACTGCGATGGTATTATATACATCTGTTTCTCCTTGTTCATAGCCCAGATGACCTTGCGTTTCGGCGGTGGGTGTGTCATGGGATGAACAGCGGTGAAGGTCCAGTAACGTGTCGTATGTATGTATGTCTGTCGCGTCCATGTATTGCTCCAAGTCCATACACTCATCGCTGTCTGTCATAAATTCTCCACCAGATACATCTTCATTTTCTGTATCGATCGATTTCTCGACGTAATTTCCTCCTGCCTCAACACATTTTGCACTCAATGCAGTATAATATGAGTTGTTGTGGGAGGCCATGCCAATTGTATCACGGTGAACTGCCTCTTTTAAAGTGCAGTTATGGTCTATGGAAGTAACTGTTCGGAGTATGGTTGTGTCGGAGAATGATGTTTCCCTAGTGGTCTTCTGATCTTCTGGGGCCGCATGAATAGTTGGTTGAAATTTAGGAAAGAATGCTGTCTCATCTACATCGAAAACTTGTTGATCGAATACTCGATACTGTTCAAAATTAAGTTCCGTCTGGGAAGCCATATGCCGTGTTGATTTCTCAGTCAGCTCGATTTCTTCAGTTATAGAGACGGTTGTACTTGCAGAATCAGAAATATTTCTCATTTTGTTTATTGTGCCAGTTGCATATTTCGGAGTTAACATCTTAAAGTCATGGAATGGCGTATGAGGTCGACGTTTCGTTCCTTCTCGTGAATCCAAGATCTTTTCGTGGGTAAGCAATTCTGACTTACTTTTAGTAGTAACGCTGGAGTGTTGTAGACACTCTTGATCTTGTTGAGCGGCTTGAATTGCTTGCGAACCCTTCGTGGATGATAATTTAGAATTGTCTTTTTCATTGGCGTCAACTTTATCAACAGCAATGGTACTATACATATCAGGTTCTTCTTGTTCATAGCCCAGATGACCTTGAGTTTCGGCGGTTGGTGTGTCATGTGATGAACAGCGGTGAAGCTCCAGTAACGAGTAGTGTGTATGTATGTCTGTCGCGTCCATGTCTCGCTCCAAGTCCATACACTCATCGCTGTCTGTCATAAATCCTCCACCAGATACATCTTCATTTTCTGTATCGATCGATTTCTCGACATAATTTCCTCCTGCCTCATCAGATAATGCGCTCAATGCGGTACAATATGAGCTGTCATGTTGAAGGTCGAGCAGCTCTGAACTTTGATAGCGCAGTCTGCCACTGTTGGTAATGGTGACACTGTAGCCACTGGGCAGGAAAGAGAAGGCTAATGACATGATTTTTGACTCCTCGTTGCTCATGTCTCTGGTAGCAGGCTATAAGGATACTATTTCCTACGTCTTCTTATGAGCGGAATGAAAACTAGCGATTTCTCGTTCGTGGAGCCAAGTACTGCGATTTCTTCATCGGGTGAGTAACGTTATGTTTCACATACACGGTCTTCAATGTCTTCCATTAACCAGTAAGTAGCTTGTCTGCAGCAATGTGATCCGTTGTTGGATGTCATCTGCATACATATGAAGAACTACGATAATATTATGTCCACTGTGGTTCATCAGCCCCTTCTCATCCATACCATTCGAATACAATGGGACGTATAGTTAATTAGAGCAGATGGAAGAATCCCAACCAATGATATGGACAGCGCTGACGAGTGGTGGTCTGTCACACAAGTGATTGTCGTGATCTTTTCAAGAAAGGGGTTCCGTTATTATGAAAATTAGGATCCTTTTTAAATTTAAATAAATGAATTAATTAAAATGCTTCACCAATCAATACAAATTGCCGTATATTCAAAATAGCACATTGTTTCGATCCAACAATGACTTTAAATTTGGAGAGTGGAAGTATAAATTCCATCAGTTTCAACTTCACAACCATCCATAATAGCTCCATTGACAATTTTGGGAACTGCATCTCCAGAGTATTTTTAGCACATTTCTTTTATGAAAAAATAAAAAAAAAATAAAAATAAAAAAGAGGCTTCTGAGATTACCTTTTGTCCGTATGTGTGTATGTGTTTGTGTGTCCCCCACCTAATAACATTTAAACGGCCAAAGTGATTTCAATGAAACTTGGTAAGGACATACTACCACCAGCTTGTCCGACCTCGATCTTGCCTTTTACATTATTATACATTTCACCAATCCAACGTGGCGGCCGCGATAAACATCTCACTGGTATTCCATATCTCCACAACAGTTAGCGTTGCCACCCTGAAATTTTGTACGGTGATAAAGGGCACTATTATAAGTACACCTATGTGACGTTCAAAAATCTGTTATGTACGAAACCAACATGGCGGTGACGCGAAATTTAAATATTTAAATGGACTTTTCTCGCGATTTAACAGTCCGTGCGCAGTGAAACATGGTACGGTAAATGATTTTACTAATTTTAATGTAATGGCAGATCATTTATTCAATTGTTTTCATAACCTCAAGATCAGGGCTGTGCGAAATTTCAAAATTAAATTTTACTTCTTGTGTCATTTTCATGCGATCGAAGTGATCGTTTTAATACTCAACCTACGCAATAATCTTCATAAAATCGTACATAACTCTATGACCTACATATACGTAAACAATCCAAATTGGCGGCCATATGGAATATTTCGACAGATCCTAATATCTACAAATCTATTACAGCAAACTGAAATTTTGTATGTTGATAAAGGCTATTAACATAAGTTCACTTATGGGACTTTCAATAACCTGATGAGCTCGAACCAACTTGGTGGCGACGCAAATTTAAATTAAAAATGAATTTTCTCGCGACTTTTCATTCGAGCGCTGTGTAACTTGTCGTGGTATATCTTCATACAAGCCTTAATATATTGACGTCTAATTTAATGGAATTTTATGAGAATTTAAAAATGGCGGCTGTGCAAATTCTTTAAAATCTCGTTTTTATTTTTCGTGTCCTAAACAACCAATATCAATGTAGCTTGGTATAATGAACTATAATTAAAATATTCATTTGCTGGCATATACCGGTAATTTTATAGCCTGTATGTGAAGTAATTCACCATAGCGTCAATGTGTACCGTATTTCACCGGTTCACAATATATCCGAAACTAAGCGATCAAACTGTTTTTGTATGGTGATGAGGACTATTAGCCCATTTAAGTACAAGTTCTGAGAAACACAACCACAATATGGCCACCAAGTGATTTGAAAATATTTCAAATGATTTCTCTAGCGATCTAATCACCCGACAGCATTGATGCTCAGAACAGCGAATCTTTTTTCATAAGTTAGTATAAAGACACCTGATATTCAAGATGACATCTGTTCGAAATTTTAAACCGTTCATTTTTTATTTTATTTTAGTTCGCAATAAAGATTGGCAAATTACCACGGAGTCCTCACTCGGGAAGGGTGGAAAGGATCCCGTAGCACCATGTGGTATCGTAGGCTTATTCGAGGTCAAAGAAAACCGTGACTAGGTGGTGCTTTAGGAAAAATGCCTCCTGTATGGCGCTCACAAGTCGCACCAGATGGTCGGTGGTGGACCTATGAGCGCGAAACCCACACTGGTACTCAGACAGGAGCCCTCTCTCCTCCAAGAACCACACCAGTCGACGATTTACCATCTTCTCCGGCAGCTTACATAGGCCATTTGTCAGGCAAATGTGCCTATAGCTGCTGACAAGCTTGGGATCCTTTCCAGCCTTGGGAATCGGTATCACGATCCCCTCTCGCCATTGAGAAGGAAACCCCCCTTCAATCCATATACGATTGAAAAGGATCAATAGTTGTTTTATACTGGATTCACACAGATGTTTTAACATTTGATTATTCATGTTATCTGGTACAGGAGCCGTGCAAGCGCACTGTGCAGTTCCCATTCAGAGAATGGTACATTGTAAGACTCCGAAGCAGCAGTGGCAAAGGACAAGGGGCGAGCCTCTGCCTCCCGCTTCAGAGTCAGAAATGTAGGATCGTAACTCCCAGAGCAGGATACATTGGAGAAGTGCGAGCCAATGTTGTTGGCAATGGCAAGATGATCCGTGATGATGTATCCGTTGATGGAGACTCCGGGTATCGACAATGATGTCTGGAGTCCGGAGATCCGACGAAGCATAGTCCACACTTGAGATGAAGGAGTATGTGCCGTCATAGACGACACATACTTTTCCCACGTCGTTTTCTTACTCTCCCGAATGAGATATCGGGCTCTAGAACGCATCCTTTTGAAGGTGATAGCATTTGAAAGCACGTCGACAATCTTTAATGGCTGCTGCAATCTCGGTTGTCCATTAAGGGACAAGCTTCCGGCGGCAGTTGCCAGATGAGGAAGGAATTCTTTCCTCTGCAGCAGCCAAAATACCATTCGTTATGTGAATGGTATGATCATCGACACTCTCAAAGGTATCTTCGGCAAACACCACACGTGCCCTGAAAGTTGGCCAATCAGCCCGATGGAGAAGCCATCGACTTGGTAACGATAATCGGGAAATGGTCACTATTACAAAGGTCGTCGTGTACACCCCACTGTAGCAGGGGAACCAACGTACGACTTCACAAGGTGATATCGACACTCGAAAAAGTGCCGTGTGCAATAGATAAGTGCGTAGGTTCTTCCGTGTTCAACAAACACAGGTCCTGCCGCCTGATCAGTCTCTCAAAATCTCTCCCTCTACCGCTAGTGGTAGCGGAGCCCCAGATGGTGTTGTGGGATTTAACATCTCCCAGAAGGAGAAAAGGAGGGGGAAGCTGAAAGATCCACCAGCTGTTTATAATCCAGTTGAGAATCAGCCGGGATGTTCACGTTACATACTGTTGACATTACTGGCAACGAAGTACGAACTGCAACTGCTTCTAGCTGAGTACGCAGCGGCACCTCTTTACTAAAGAGGTTAGAGTGGACGAGAGTGCAGACGCCACCGGCGGCCACAGCTCTGTCCACCCAGTCTTTATAGAAGAGTTCGAAGTGACGCATTGTTGTCTCATGTCCAGGACGAAACCTGGATTCCTGAAGACGGACAATGGTTGCCGAAAACGAGATGACCAGAATAGCTATTACAGTTCCATTGTAATAGTACCATAGTGTGGAGTTAAGTAGAAGTGGTCTTCTACTTACACTTGACCATTTGCCACCCTTCCCCATCTCTAGTTGGAGTTGATGGGGAAGGAGAGCACACCTCAATCTCCTCATCTCCGTCCGAAGACGAAGGAAATGGAGCTGGCACTCCCCTGGTTGGCGCGCGGTCCTGGTCGGACTTCACGAGTCTCGCTCTTGGGGAAAAGCGAGAGCGGTGCCGAGGGACCTTCTCCCGGTCCGAAGACTGGGTGGCTGTCTCCGACACTTCCCGAATAGGTTTCTTTCTTGATCGGCGCTGACGTCTATTTGGGGAACTAGGTGGTCCCTCTCCCACAGACGCCAGTTCCTTACAAAACATGGCCGCTCCTGCTGGCACCGCTCCACTGGTGGTGGTGGGAGCGGGATGGCCAGCAGATACCTGAGCAGCCCTGTCTTTAGGAGAGGAAGAGAAACGGCGCTGAACCGTTCCTAACTCCTCCCCCGATTTTTTTTGTAGGGGAGTTCCTCCATACGGAAGGGTTGGCTTCAGCTGGCTTCGCTCCCTTGATGGTCATGGGAGCGGAAAGGCCAGCAGGGACAGTAGCCACCCCGTCAGCAGGAGGGCGAGAGAGATGGCGACGAACCTCCTCTCTCTTCTCCACTACAATTATTGTCATATCGGGTGGGCTGGTAGAAGGTCCAGCCCCAGTCGGCAAAGTCTTCTTTTCCCCCTTAGCAGGAGAAGACTTTTTTGCCGACAGTTTCGGAGACGAAGAGGGCTTCTTCTCCGAAGGCACCGGATTGGATGGTTTAGTCGGTGTCTTTTTTACAATGGCTTCGGGCAGACAGTGCTCGATCGTACAGCGAGGGGAGATTTTAACATCACACTAAAAGAGGACATCGAGGGTACTGCACTGGGAACTTTTACGGCAGGAGTGATTAAGGGCGTCGCTGTAGCTGAAAACGATTCCCGAAATTCGGGGGCATTCATATCACGGTACCTATTGCGAGCGTCGTGATATGAAAGCCTATCAAGCGTCCTGATCTCCTGGATCTTGACTTCCTTGGTGAATTCAGGGCACTCTTTTGACCGTGGAGAGGGTCGAACATCAATTCCGCCCGATTTTCCTCAATTCCACCCGGTCCTTCAAGGGACCCAAAAATAAGTTCCTCAACTCCGCTCAGGCTTTGACAAGGGGTCGGCAAAGGGGTTATCCCCAATGACGTAAACAAATGTCATAACCCTCCTGCTCGCATACCAAGGGCCGGGTCAACGTCAAACACCTTCTGCAGCTAGCAGTTTTAGCCTGTCGATGAGAGTAAAATAAATTCACGGGACTGAAAATAAACAAAATCTTCGTCTAAAATCTTAGTTGGGATAGAAATCTTTTGAAATATTTTGGACATTGTGGTGTTTGAAGCCATATTTTCAGTGTTGCCTTAGTAAACAAGAGTTTAGTGCTTTTCAGTCGGTCAACACGAATGTACCCAAAACATTTTGGGTACATTCGTGTTGACCGACTGAAAAGCACTAAACTCTTGTTAAATATTTTGGATTAAATAAATTAAACTTGGCTAAAATCTATAGTGCAGCATATCGTTTTATTTTCTAATAATGTCCTTTTTTCAGGTTATTTATTGGAGTTTCTTCAAACACTTTTATAAAAAAGAATACAAATAATCCAATAAAAACGTTCGAGCAATTTCCTAAAACTTGTGATTTAAATAAGATTTCATGCTTCAAAATTTAAAAGATTTTAATTTTTATATAGTAATAGTATTGATCTAAATTAAAATAAAAGAAGGTTTTATATTTAAGATACAAATTACTTTAAAAATGCCGTATATTTTAGACTTTAAAGGAGTTATATAATTTATTTAGTGAAAACATAACCATATCATGGCAGTAACTAACAAAACGAACATTTTTGCAAACTTTGATGAAAATCGGACTAAAAATGCGACCTGTAGAGAGTCTACACACACACACACACACACACACATATATATATATATATATATATCATACGTTTTGTAGAAAAATAGTAAGTCGGGAGAGAGGGTCGCATTTGAAAATAGGTCTACTTTTTGGTCCCGAAATTCGCGTGTACGCAGCCGAAAGGAAAATCACAACCAAACAAACATAACCTCAAAGGAAAATACAAGTCAACTTCAAATAATTTGATAAACAGAAGCTCTCTTGGTAAAGGAGGCGAAAACTATGATTTTATGTATTATTTAAATTCGTTTATTATCTTTCATTGCCTCCGGAAGTAACATATTATAATTAAGTTGTGTAATCAAAGAGTTTTTACCTCCGGAAGTAATTTCTAATGAAGTTAAGAGGTTTAAATGTGCCCTGAATTCCAAAAGCCGCCAAACAACAATAAACTGAGCTCACAAAAATTTTAACAAGAACGTACAGGTACTATTTTTAAATCCAAAATCTATGTAATTAAATGTGTGATAAACTTAATACCTGCAATAAATATGTTTGCTACTTACTAACTGGCATATTTTTATCACATTACCTCAATACATTTATATTCAATCAATTTTTTTTTTAATGTCTTAGATGTAAATTTCAGTGACCTGTTTAGTATTCAGCCCACCAACCAGCGACTTAGTGAATTTTCGGATTACCTTTTGGAGACCTACATTGAAGAGGCTCCAGGTACGATGTTCCCCCCACATCTGTGGGCGTCACCGTCTGCAGAGTTGTGGAGAACAACTAATGCCTGCGAGGCTTTTCACTCAAAATTCAAAGCACAAAGTACAACACCTCATCCAAATATATTTGTTTTTTTAAGTGCCTATATCAGACACAGACAGACACGTACATTCTACTTAACAGCAGCGGGCGGGTGTCGAGCAAAGACAAGAATAGTCGTGTGAGAAAAGAATTCATTGAAAACAAGCTCATGCAGTACGCCAACCAAACAATGAGTAGATTGGATCTTGTTAAGTGTGTTTCTCACACAATAGTTAGCGAATGAAAAGAGTTACATCTAATGTTTTTTGTATAGTTTGAAATGAAGTAAAGATTTTTGTGATTTTAAGATGCTGATTTTTCTTAATTAAATTTCCTGTCCATATATATTTTTTTAAATTAATATCTAGCTCTTTGTATTATGTTTATATCTGATTTAACGATTGAGCGGACTTGGTGGTGATTTAAAATTAATCATAATATTCTTTTACATAAGTCTGTCAAGTTTTCTATTTTTTTTTTTTCTACTCATGCGCTGCATAAGGTGTTTGACACGGCGAGAAGGAGGGTTATGACATTTGTTTACGTCATTGGGGAAAAGCCTGGGCGGAGTTGAGGAACTCATTTCTGGGTCCCTTGGAGGACCGGGTGGAATTGAGGTAACCCTGGCTACCTGACTGGAATTCCCGGGTGGAATTGATGCCCGCCCGTGGAGAGTGACTTCCTTGGCAGTTGGGACATATAGGGGGAGGCGTACACCTCTCACCCTCATGTGTCCCCTTGCCACACTCTCTACAAACGGCCTTTGCAGTACACCTGGCGGAAACATGCCCGAATTTCTGGCATTGGTAGCAGCGCATAGGTGGAGGGATGTAAGGTCGAACGTCACAATGGTAGGACGTGACCTTCACCTGCTTAGGAACCACATCACCCTCAAAATTGAGAATGAAAGCGCCGGTATCGACGCTATCCTCTCCAATTTTCCGGGTGATGCGCCTAAGTTTGGTGACGCCTCTCTTCCCCAGATCCAGCATTAGTTCCTTGTCCGTGTTCTAAACGAGGTCGCGGTGGAATATTACTCCTCGGACCTCATTTAGTGTTTCGTGCTTGGTGACCTTAACAGGAATTTCGCCGAATTGCGTGCATTCCAACAACGCTTCGATTTGCTGCCGGCTAACGGTATGCAGCAGGAGCTGCCCGTTCCGGAGCTTGGGAATTCCATTAAGGTCTCCATATTTCCCCTCTATTTCTTCCGAGAAAATTATCGATTTCGCGAGCTTAAAATCTCCCCCGTCCGCCCACACCTTGGGATTCGTTCGACACTCCAGACACGGCTTTTTAAGGGGGCCACCCTGTGATGAGTTTTTGGGCCACTTACGCGTCATCCCAGAATCATCCTCCCCGAATACTACCTACTCCGAACGAGGGCCATCACTGTGGGCGCCACCCAGCCAAGGCAATACCTACTTGGCAATAGTAAGTATTTCCCGGGGTTCTAGTGCCTTGAACAGGCACATACCCCTCGGCATGCACAGTGATATGTTCGGCGCAAGTAATTGGCCGTGCAGTGACCTCCATCGTGAGGCGGATACTACTGCAAGGGTAGATGGTGCACCCACCTGACGGGATAGGGAATACCGTCTACTGTAGGCTTTCTGGCCAGATGACCAAGTTGGTGGCCCTTCCCCAGGCAGCATGCACGTTTATTTCTAAGGGTCAAACAAAAAATGGGACCGGAAGTCGAAAAAGACGTTAATAAGCCCCCCCCCCCCCTCTTAGTCGCCTTTTACGACAGGCAGGGGATACCGTGGATGAATTCTGCCCTCCCCATCCACAGGGATTCTTCCAAATCAAAGTCAGTCATGTCAGTCGGTCTTGTCGGCCCTATTAGTCGCCTTCTACGACTGTCAGAGCTTACCGTGGGTGTATTCTAACCCGCAACCCACACAGGGATTTTACTGTATAACATTACGCGTGTCACCAGAGTGTCAGATCATGTCCGTCAAGACTGAACCGGAACAAATCTCTTGTTGTGCACCCCACGCTAAATACAGAGACAGCAGGGGCGTATATAGAAAAAAAATTCGGGGGTTGGAGGGCTGACTATCCTGGAAAATTGTGAGTATTCTCAGGGGATTGTCACCGCAAAATACCCAGAAATATCAACCAATACCTTAGAGCATATAACTTTGTGTAATTATTTTAGATAAGATTCAAAGTTTGTGTAGCCTACAATTATTACTGGCAATACTGTACCCAACTGTCATCAAGTGGAACATGTGTTCGTATCCCAGCTAACTCACGGTCTTTCGAGGTATGGGGCGTTCCTGCCCACCATACGACCACATGCTCAGGATTTGAGTCTACCAGGTAACTACTCTACATGAAATACACAACATATTCCTAAAATAAAATATTTACTGGTATAAAATCATGGCTATACAACAAATACAAATAAAGAATAAATTATATTTTCTTCCCACAAATAAAAATAGGGTTATTTTGTGAGTTTCGTCTTCATTATTGCAATACTGCACTCAAATCTATTTCTAGCATCCTATCATTGATACTTTCAGACTTCTATGGGTCTCCATAGTGTTCATCATGTGACACAATTTTATATAACTGGATTATCACAACATAAAAATCACATATCACATCTAAATGACATTAAATACTGAAACAATAAAACATTACTCCGTTTCTTATGGCATTTACTTTGATTAGCATAAATTCATTATTTTATGTCTTAATTAACAAATACTTGTTGTGTCGTGTGAATCATCTTCCTTCTTTCCATCAATATGAAACGCTTTAAAAAGTGGTACATCTCCCTTCCAAAATAAACATGGATAGAGTTGTTTATAGTTTCACCATACAACGATTCTCTGTCTTGTCGGGATTATTATCGTTACAAATGTGTCATGTTCTTAGAAATCACATACCCGTCTGCATAAACTAGCGTGAACTGGCTAAAATGCATTCTAAATGGATGCCTAACACTTTATTTGGTTCAGTGTTCCTCTTCAGAGAATACCTGGGCCAAATATTATCCGATTTCTTTGATTCAACAATGTATGTGTGTTGCAACACATCTTTTAATTCACTTGGCATCATCATTACACTCATATCATAATTGCATATTGAAATATCGAGATTCTTCAGTGTCCCACTATGACCATAATTTAAAGGACTGGCGGACCGATGTCCCTCTTCCTAGCAGGCAATGAAATTAGTTCCGGCAAGCTACACAAGATGGCTGCTCGACTCAGTGGGCCAACCCACTTCCCCCATCTGCTGGCAAGGTCAGGTTTGTTTACAATCGCAGTACAGCAGAGATACGCTAGGTGTGGTTCCTAAGTAATTGAGTCATTTAATTATATAACACCTATCTTTAAAGTGTATCGGGCACAACTGGCTCCTTATTAACATTCATGGCTGGGGATGGACCCTGTGATAGTCTTGTCGTTCTATGGTGAATACTAGTGGCTTTTGGACGCGCATCATAATGAGAACACAGGATTCTCACCAGCAGCTGTCACAATTAACATAATCAGGAAATCTGCGTTTCCTAAACGACGAATATGATCCTTACCTCTCGGGGTAGATCACTTATACACATGCTCACGGAGTCTCGACGGACCTCACTCGTGGCCATAATTCATGCAAGCGATGGATACAGACAGGCTCTGTCCAATTCGCTGCGAATAATAAAGTATGCTCAACCGCGATACCAACTCGTAGATTAGCCAACTTCTCACCTAACGCGCAAGCTATATTAGTTTGGTCCCCGCAATATATTTATTTACGTAAATCACTGGATTCTACGTTCCTCTGCACGCTTACATGCGGCTCAAACAATACTTCACATAGATGACTCAATTATTAAGGCACCCGCGTTCTCTCTGTAATAAAACTTAAGCCAAAGCTTCAAATAGCTCCTAATAACAAGGTATAAATGTACTGGCTTACATTACTTTAATGGTCCTCAAATATAATCCTAAGGATTGACCATATCAAATATTCATTCAACATTTCACTGACACTGGAAAACTCTCGTATCTCGCTATATTCCACGTTACATTCTTACTGTTTATCAAAATACAGTATCTTTATATTAGACATGACACACTTTGAACGTTATTTTAGGCCAAAAATGCCTATTACTTTACTGTTGCCGACCCCAGATTATTATTATTATTATTATTATTCATTTAACGTTACCGTTACATCCATCACTATTTTCGGCCTGAATGGCCCTAAACAAATCACCTTCCAAGCCATATTCTATTCAAAACGAGTGGTGAAAACTCGTTCAATAAATGACTGTTACATCTTAGTCTCAAAGTGATGAATCGTTATATGGTGAACTATTTGGTTATAATAACATTGTAAATTGGTACTCACTTTTTAATTTTCGCTGGATAGTACCAGCACCTCAGCTTCAGGCCTACCATGACGCTTGATTTAAGCCATCATGTTATATTTTTCACAACACTTAATTTCCCACATTTCCCACATGATAAACATACTCTTATCAGTGGCCTCTTTCACTTTTACACAATGCATATTAATCACTATACACATGAACACTTTTAAATCACTATTACACAATTTATGTACACTTATTCACTACTTCACAGGTTGATTCTTAATTGGACTCCTCCTACGCCTGATCTCAGAGATGCGATGCAATTACGCCAACCGCTGGTCTCCGTGAAAATCTAACAGCGTTTACGGACGTTCGATCCTCGTCACCTGCAATATCGTTCAGCTCACTGTCAAGATTAAGTGGCGATGCTTCCCAAGCTCCCATAATTGTAGTGATCCTGATGATAATGTCATATACAACTCTGACAATACCTCCTGGTATGTGTAATGTTCAAAAACATTATAAGTTACCTTTTCGCTGTAGCGAATTTATATTTGCGTCAGATAATAGACAAATATCTGTATTAATTTTACTTCGACGCACTTCATGATTATTTATGAAGCTGTATGACTTTCTTCTATTGTTTTTCAACGGCTGAGCGTCGATACTTTAACATTTCGCGCGCTTACTGGCAGCGTATTAGTTACGTGTATACTGGAGAACAGACTGAAGACAACGGGCTTGGCCTGCACTGCTCCCTCCTTATAAAGGTTTCTCGTAAAAACTAGTCCACCGGACATGTGGCTGCGACTCCTTCCTTGAAATAATACCTTTTCAGCCGAAATGACATATACACCTTGTTTATTTAAGTGTGGAGGTTTCATAAACGTTCGCGTGCCGGCGATCGCTTCGGCCAATTAATTACAATTAATTGCCTTAGTTCAGCGCGTCAGGACACCACCATGGTGATTCCCCCTTGGCTGGTCACCAAGCGTAGGCTCGGTGGTAACGCGCTCATTTAGAGATATAGGCTTTAATTTAGGTGTAAAATCATTCCTAAATTATCCCTCTTAAAATATATTCACCTGGGTGTACATTTCACTCCATTTCAATGCTCCACTTGGCGGTAATTAATTAATTTCCGTGGGCAGTCATCCCTACCCTAGGTTTCATCGTTGTCAAGCGGTGAATACCCGAGTCATTAATTTTGAGCTGTCTCCTCGCTCCAGACGAAAGTAGGTCCCTTGGCGTCTACGATCTCCACCCATTTTCCAACTGCAATTAGTAAAACGTCAAACTGGCCTCCTTTCGTTCTTGTATGCTTTGAAAACGTATATTTGCTTGCATTTGCTTACAGTTCTTCACCTTAAATTGCTATGATATTCACATATTGGTCATGAAATCATGCTACATTATCATATGTCATTATTTAACACATTGCTCTTCGGGTTCCCTAAAACTGTTACCCCTCAGAGATCAATGGTTCAATTCTAGTTTGCATCATGTGCCTGGTCTTCTCAGATAGGACCTGAGTTCGATGCCAATCTGCCGTGACCAATTGGGCACAATACAAACAAAGTTGTAAAATACAACACAACACACAAATAACATTTTATACTTAATGAACTTACTATTATGATCTATGGAGTGTGAATGGCAAATATCTAAATATTTGTCAATTTACCAAGCAGAAAGGTAAATAGTTTTTTTTACATGTATTTCTCAGAAAACATACTGTGGAATTCACAGCTTTACCTCACAAGGCTGAGTGCACCCCGTTCGAGCCCTCAGACTAGAATTAAAATTTCTTGGCAGAGCCGAGAATCGAATTCGGATCTCCGGGGCAGCAGCGAAGAATGCTACCCACTACACCACGAGTTAGTATAATTACAATTTTAATATTGTTTATAACTTAGCTGATAAGTTAAGATTAGGGTACAACCAAATTTACAATTATTTTATGCTCTTACCAAAGCAGCACTTTCTTAATTTTTATTGGCTTTTTTTCGAAGGGGGGGGGGCTGGAGCCCCCTCAGCACCCCCCTTATATACGCCCCTATAAGACAGTAGCAACACTTGGCCTAAATGGACACGATGGATCCCAGATAAAAGGGGATGATTAATGATTGATTGTTGATTTAAGATTTTAAGGGGACAGTCTGGATATAAAAAACATATTTCGGTCACTTTTGGTGGATTTTTAAAGTTTCTTGAACGGAAAGTACTTACTGTATTGGTTACGAAGTTATTCTGTTCAATTTGAAATATTCATGATCCTAAAGTTTATTGGTCTGCACACAGTAAACTGTGCCAGCCGAAGTATTTGCTTAGGTTACGTGCCAACTGATGTTTCCATGTTTGCATTCGTTCAAATATGCATGTTTCTTGCAATGCCGTAACAAAGCGATGGGCCCAGATATCTCCTCTCCCTCCGAAATATTCCATTATAGCCAATTGAGCTGTAGGACTTAAGTGTTTTTATGGACTCATGTGTAACCTACTACTCTACTGACTAATATTTGAACTTGGTTCTCTGGTTTCTTCAATAGAGAATCTTGTACGGCAATAGAAACTTATTTCTCTTTGGCCTTCCGTTGCTTGGATAAGGTTTATTTGGGTTTCCCCATATTGTTTATTTCCTTGGAGAAAATCTATCGATTGTTACACCACTCTTTTTCAGCAATAAATTGCAGAAGAATAAGAAGAAAATAAGGAGAAGAGTCATTCTTCCAGAGTCGCAAATATTCGTGCAGAAGATGCTAAGAGAATAAGGATGGAAAGAATATGCTTCTGAAAGCGTTTAGGTAATGGATCAGGGGGACAACTTAATCAAAACTTTTGTTTTCATTTTCCAAAAATTTCCAATTTTACGTATTAATGTCATTTTTCTTCTGTAATATTGTGCCAAATGAAACAAGGTTTGTATGGTATGTAAATCACAAGAATTTGAGGGGCAGATGACCTACGTGCCTGTTCTACCCCTTAAAACTCCAATAATTAACTAATTAAATTACAGGAAACCTGTGAATGGACGTTGCTATTGCAGGAGTTTTTCATGTAGTAGGGATTTTATATCCAAAATTTTAGGACATACAAATTATGTCAATTTTGAAAGAATACCGTATTTATGGAAATAAATTCTATACAGAAGAATTGATGCACAGCGTCTTTTGAAAAATTCTTAAGAATTGCAATTAATCTTCACAAAAGAAAATTGATCTGAAATAAGAACAAGATGTTCAGTAAAGAACATATATCCTACCTTCTCTTAAATGCACGGGTATACTTAAAACTCTTTGTCCTTTTCAAGGAGTGTAATTGAATGTTGGTTGTAGTAGCTTGTTGAAATATAACGTGCTATATAATACGTTCGTTGAATCCTCACCTGAATCATAAATTCACGCACTAATACAGCCATCACAATAACACAGGTTATCAGACAAAATTCAACACTTACTCAATTACACGGGGCTAAATGACCATGATGTCTAAGCCTCTCAAACGAAACAACAACAACAGCTTCCTATCCAAATCCTTCCTCGTATAAAAGTACACATTCTAGTGCAAACATCACAGTGACACATGTTATCAAACAACTTCTACACACACCCATGTACACGGGGCTATACGGCCACGATGTCGCAAAGCCCCTAAAGTATCAACATCAACAGACTCTACCGCGGATCAAGGACAGCTTCCTACTCAAATCCTACCTCGTTTACAAGTACACACACTACTACAGACACCCAAGTACACAGGACTACATGACCATGATGCCGCAAAGCCCCTAAAGAATCAACAACAACAACAACAACAACAACAACAACAACAACAACAACAGTCTGTACCGCGGATCAAGGACAAACATCATCAACCTCCAAGCAACCCATATTTTCACTAATCTTGTCCACGCCCGAAAATAAGGCTGAATTAAAAAACATTCTATTAAAGATTTATGGTAGGGAAAGGGCGGGCAAAGTGAAATTTCGATTTTAAATAAATATTCTTTGGCGGACCTTTCATCTGTGGACAGGTATTGGTACTGTTACGCAGTTGGCACTCCTGGGTAATACTGTGACCGCATGGCCTCAAGCTGTTGAGGCGCTCGTGAGCTTGAAGTGTTTTCTACAGAATAATTGTAAGTATATTCCTAGTTTTCGCAAGCCCTATAAGTGTATTGTTAA
This sequence comes from Meconema thalassinum, assembly GCA_946902985.2. Lineage (NCBI taxonomy): Eukaryota > Metazoa > Arthropoda > Insecta > Orthoptera > Tettigoniidae > Meconema > Meconema thalassinum. The sequence goes on along the minus strand of OX336396.1, from coordinate 294,802,382 downwards.
TAATTTACTTTGATTCCTGTTTGGATTATGATAAAACGATATCTTGAGAACACATTGTCTGACAAACAATCCATTCTTGTTTCGTGGGAAATATTGGCGCCTTGCCACTTCCTATCGCGTCTGAGCGGGCAAAGTGAAATTCACTATAGCGGGCAATGTGAAATAATATTCCACTTTGCCCGCAATATTTTAAGAATGTTTTATGTTGATTTTTACTTAATTTCAGGTATGAAATGGTTCACAAATATAAAAGGAAGGCCAACCAACAGGCATGGAATGAAAACGAGATGGACGCGGCACTGAGGGCCGTTAGAGAAGGGACAGGAATAAATGCAGCAGCAATACAATACAACGTTCCAGTTGCAACACTGTTTCGAAGACTACAGAAGCCTGTGGAAGAAGGAGCAGTTGGGGCGGGTTCGACCATTGTTTAGAGCTGATCAGGAAAATATTCTGGTTGAGTATCTATTGCAAATGGAATCACGACTTTTCGGTCTGACAAGATCAGATCTCAGGTGTCTTGCCTTTCAATATGCTGAACGAAACCAAATCCCTCATTCGTTCAATAAAATAGAGCAAAAAGCAGAAAAGGACTGGATGAATGCGTTTCTCTTGCAGAATTAGCTTTACGGCTTCCTGAAAAAACTTCAGCAGCGCGGGTCTCAGGATTCAATGACGTGAATGTGAATAAATTCATTGATCTCCTTGAAAAGTTGCATGAAACTCATCACTACAGTCCGGATAGAGTGTACAACTGTGATGAGACTGGTATAACTACCGTTCCTAAAAGTTCGTCTAAAATAATATCTAGGAAGGGAAGAAGCAGGTGGGCGTATTGTCATCAGCAGAGAGAGGCACTCTTGTTACAGCTGAAATTTGCCTCGAAGGTAGTTATTGTACTGCATTTAGCAATTTCATCTGTCTATAAAACAAGAATTAAAAAGCATTTAGCTGTTTAAAACCAATTAAAATGCGGTGAAAACCATTAGAGTTTGGTACTTAGCTTATTGTTTGTAGAGTAGATGATCCATGGCGACCGTTAGCTTAAATCCACAACATGGCGTAGATATTGAAAAAATTTCTCAAGTAGACAGGAGACAAGCCTGAGGTAGGCTCCAACTGTAAGTGTTGACGACTGACACAGAAGTGAGAATGAGAGCAGTTGTTCACGGCACGGCAACAAGAAGTCGAGTGGACGAGCGAAGTGACGCGCCGATGGAGGAGAGCAACAATGCACACGTCAGAGGTACGCGGGCGAGGAGAAGGGGAAGCGAGCGGGTAAGGGGAGGAAACAGCAGAGTTTACACAAACATAGCAAACATTATAAAGGCAAAATTCTTCTTGGAGCGGTGTCTTCACGTAGTTGTTGGTTGCCGAAGAACACGACGCCTGGCAGATTGATGACGAAGTCTTCATGACTTGAGGCGATTGAAGTTTAGAGGGCAGCTGCAAGACGCTGACAAGCTTGTTCCGAAGAATATGAGCTTCTGTAACAGACTTACACCGCAAATGAACAAATATACGGGGCAAACAGGATGTAATAGTTCGATGTTGGTGTTTGCGGGAAGGAAATCGAAATAAATGACCTAATGTGAAATAATATAGAGCAGCCAAAGTAAACTCTGCCTTACCGTGTATTTCGAGAAATACACCACATGCTACACATATTAACAACCTAGAAGTTATACTGATGGCAAAAGAAAATTATGTGGACATTTTGGTGTTGCCTCCACACAGCACAGCCGCTTGATATTGCTTTCATGTTCCCTCTCTCAGCATACTACGAACAGGCTGTAAGGGTATGGCTGAGGGAGCACCCTGGTAAAGTGGTCAGTATTCACAAGGTTGAAGTTCTTTTTGGAGATGCATACTCAAAGGCTGCCACTCTTCAGAACGCAATTTCTGGCTTCAAGAAGAGTGGCATATACCCTTTTGATAGGGTTTTCCCAAAGGATTACTTCCTAGCTGCTGAAACAACAAATCGTTTCCCAAGAAAGAAGGGCCAAGATGCGGGCCATTGCTGTCCCTGAACTTTGCTACTTTGTCGACATATAGACATTTAAGATTCCATGACATGTTTGTAAGTTTCACCAAGTAAATTAAGGAAAATTAGTGTTCAATTAATAATTATTACATCATTTCACTTTTCCCACTTATGGTCGGACAAAGTGAAATATTACCTCCATGCAAAAATAATAATAATAATAATAATAATAATAAAAAAATGAGGACTTAGGTTAGATGTGATTAGTTGCAACAGCGGAGCTGGCTTCGATGCAGACTATTCTAGACTATCAGTCCGAGGGCCTTGAGTGCTATGTCCTAAGGGGTTTCGACCAACTGCAAATGTGTTAGGGTGATTGGGTGATTACAATGAAATCAAATTGGCCAGAATGTGACCTGAGTGCATGAAATACAGAATGTAGAAAGGATAGTAAAGATAAGTGGTTCTGGACAAGTCAGAGATTAGAAGTGAAATCGAAAGTAGAGAGTTCTTAAAAGAAGAAAAGGTAGCATGTTTGATATGAAGTGGAAAATCATTCTATAATAATGGGGGGGGGGGGGGGCGCTTATGACGGCTCCCTCTGGCTAGGTAATCACCCAATCTGTTGATGAGTGGGTTTGTACTGAGTGTAGCTGTTCTATATAGTCTAACTGCCCGTCCATGAATTCCCTGACTGATAGTCGGTAGATTATAGTCAGAATATTGAGCATTGCGCACGTACTAGGGGGCGCCCAATATCGTGCGCAGCGCTCTGTTCTGGACGACCTCAAGTTTGTTGCTAGTAGAGGGGGCGGCATAGCCCCACGCAGGGCTGGCATATTCCATGACAGGACGCACAATTGTGCTGTATGTGAGGAGTCTGCTCCTGTCATCTAGTGCACTCTGGGACTTAAGTAGGGGCCAGAGTTTCGCTTGAATCGCTTTCGCTAGGTTTGCGCTCTGTGTGACCTCCTGTGCGAAAGTAAGGGCTCGATCAAGCGTGATTCCCAGATACGTTTTAGCTGCCATCTGATTACATCGCTAAAGTAATTTAGGTCCTGGACTTCTGTGTACTTGCGGCTTTTGGTAAACAGAGTGGCTGCACATTTAATGACATTAATTTTAATTCTCCAATCCCTTAGCCAGGGCTCTAAGGTGTCTAAAGCGACTTGGAGGAGAAACGTGGATGTTGAAGAGGGCGTGAGCTATGACACTACCTTGCGGTACACCGGCTATGATCCTCCTAAGTGAGGATTGGGCGTCAACCACTTTGACAAAGAATTGCCTTTTCCTAAGGTGGGAATTGGTGACCTTTAGTAAGTGATCTGGAAATCCCTTGTGCTTCATTTTGTACAGCAAACCACTGTGCCAAACTGTATCAAAAGCACGACTGATGTCTAAGAAGCAGACACATGTCATACGACGTTCGTTAAAGGCGCGCGTGATTATCTCTATAAGTCTAAGAAGTCGTTGCATCGTGGAATGGCCTTTGCGGAATCCGAACTGCTCTTCATTAATAATTTCGGTGATGTAAGAGTTAAGCCTGGAAAGTGCGGTCATTTCGAAGAGTTTTTTGATGACCGAAAGTAAACTGATTGGTCTGTAGTTTTGGGGAAAAGTGCCATCAGTGTTGGGCTTGTGTATCATTATAACTTTAGCTACTTTCCAGCCTGAAGGAAAGTACCCGAATCGGCAGATAGCGTTATAGATTTTAGTTAGGCAGGTTAAGGCATTCTTGCTTAAATTTTTGAGATAAGAAGCTGATACGTCATCAGGGCCGGAAGCCTTGCGAGTTTTCAGCTTCTTAATGAGATTGAGCAGTACGGTCGGCGAGACAAATCTAAAGCCCTGGGGAAGCTCTCCCTGAAACCCACCACGAAGATCGCGACGGACTAGGTCGACAAAGTCATCGTAACATGGTCCCTGGTTGGGTTCGCAGTCTCTCTCAAAAGTATCCGCCAGGGAGTTAGCTTTATCAGTGATGGTGAAAACCATTCAACGTACCCCGTGTAATGGTGGCAGGCCAGTTCTTTTCTTGAGGAGTTTTTTGGCTATACCGTACAGGGAGCTGGAATTCTCAGTCATACTTTGGAGTTTGCTTTGCCATTCCTTGTTATGGAGGGTAACCATAGCTGATGGATATGACGTTTAAGCCATTCTTGCTTGGCACGAAGATCAAGAGAGGTTTGCCACCACAACCTGACCATGTTCTCCCGCTTGATGAGAGCTTGAAGAGCAGTGGGAATGGAAAAGGGCTTGTGTAGTCTATGTTTGGGACCGATAGCTGCGGTACAGGCTGCGTGTATGAGTGAGTTGGTGAACTTCTCTACGAGAAAGTCAATGTCTTCCTCGCAGCGAATGCTAGGATTACCAGCAACGGTGGTTTTCAGGATATGTTGGAAGTATTCCCAATCTATCTTGCGGGCATGAAGAGGGATTTTGGCTTGGTAGCTAGTGTGTAATTTGATGAGGATGGGGACACGATCAGAGTTAAAAGCGTTAAGGTCGTCGACTTCGATTGCGATATCGAGGTCCTTGATAATGGCAATGTGCAAGGTATCCGGACGTTTATTCGGATCAAACGGAAAATATGTAAATCCAGGCGGGTGGTGGGTTAAACAACCGTGATCATCGCAGAATTTTTCAAATGCCTGCCCTTGGCCTCCGTGAGTCAGCTATTCCACAAACCGATTTTTGCAGTTAAATACACCTGCCAAAATTACGGGGATGTCGTCAGGTAACAGTGCCTCCAGATCGGACGGATTAAACGGAACGCTTGGTGGCAAGTAGCAGGAGACAAGACGGTACGGGCCGCTAGCTAATTCGATCTGTACGATAGTGGCCTCAATAAACCTCATGTCGTTAGGAGTGGGGATGCGTTGGTGCACCAGGTCGGACATTACGATTATGGCAGTGCCTCCACTCGGACGTCCTATTCGGTCGTTGCGGTATATAATGATACCCAGCGATGTAGAACTTGTTGACCGAAGGTAACATGTGCCCTGTAGATGTCGCCCTATGATGGTAACATGTGCCCAGTAGATGTCGCCCTATGATGGTAACATGTGCCCTGTAGATGTCGCCCTATGATGGTAACATGTGCCCAGTAGGTGTCGCCCTATGGTGGTAACATGTGCCCAGTAGGTGTCGCCCTATGATGGTAACATGTGCCCAGTAGATGTCGCCCTATGGTGGTAACATGTGCCCTGTAGATGTCGCCCTATGATGGTAACATGTGCCCTGTAGATGTCGCCCTATGATGGTAACATGTGCCCAGTAGATGTCGCCTTATGGTGGTAACATGTGCCCAGTAGGTGTCGCCCTATGATTGTAACATGTGCCCCGTAGGTGTCGCCCTATGGTGGTAACATGTGCCCTGTAAATGTCGCCCTATGATGGTAACATGTGCCCAGTAGGTGTCGCCCTATGGTGGTAACATGTGACCAGTAGGTGTCGCAATATGATGGTAACATGTGCCCAGTAGGTGTCTCCCTATGATGGTAACATGTGACCAGTAGATGTCACCCTATGATGGTAACATGTGCCCAGTAGATGTCGCCCTATGATGGTAACATGTGCCCTGTAGATGTCGCCCTATGGTGGTAACATGTGCCCAGTAGGTGTCGCCCTATGATGGTAACATGTGCCCAGTAGATGTCGCCCTATGGTGGTAACATGTGCCCAGTAGGTGTCGCCCTACGGTGGTAACATGTGCCCAGTAGGTGTCGCCCTATGGTGGTAACATGTGCCCTGTAGGTGTCGCCCTATGGTGGTAACATGTGCCCTGTAGATGCCGCCCTATGATGGTAACATGTGCCAAGTAGATGTCGCCCTATGATGGTAACATGTGACTAGTAGGTGTCGCCCTATGATGGTAACATGTGCCCAGTAGATGTCGCCCTATGGTGGTAACATGTGCCTTGTAGGTGTCGCCCTATGGTGGTAACATGTGCCCTGTAGATGTCGCCCTATGATGGTAACATGTGCCCAGTAGGTGTCGCCCTATGGTGGTAACATGTGCCCAGTAGGTGTCGCCTTATGATGGTAACATGTGCCCAGTAGGTGTCGCCCTATGGTGGTAACATGTGCCCTGTAGATGTCGCCCTATGGTGGTAACATGTGCCCAGTAGGTGTCGCCCTATGGTGGTAACATGTGCCCAGTAGGTGTCGCCCTATGATGGTAACATGTGCCCAGTAGCTGTCGCCCTATGATGGTAACATGTGCCCAGTAGGTGTCTCCCTATGGTGGTAACATGTGCCCTGTAGATGTCGCCCTATGATGGTGACACGTGCCCAGTAGGTGTCGCCCTATGGTGGTAACATGTGCCCTGTAGATGTCGCCCTATGATGGTAGCATGTGCCCAGTAGGTGTCGCCCTATGGTGGTATCATGTGCCCAGTAGGTGTCGCCCTATGATGGTAACATGTGCCCAGTAGGTGTCACCCTATGGTGGTAACATGTACCCTGTAGATGTCGCCCTATGGTGGTAACATGTGCCCAGTAGGTGTCACCCTATGGTGGTAACATGTGCCCTGTAGATGTCGCCCTGTGGTGGTAGCATGTGCCCAGTAGGTGTCGCCATATGGTGGTAACATGTGCCCAGTAGGTGTCGCCCTATGGTGGTAACATGTGACCAGTAGATGTCGCCTTATGGTGGTAACATGTGCCCAGTAGGTGTCGCCCTATGGTGGTAACATGTGACCAGTAGATGTCTCCCTATGATGGTAACATGTGCCCTGTAGATGTCGCCCTATAGTGGTAACATGTGACCATGATGATGATAATGATGATAATTGTTGTTTTAAGGGGCCTAACATCGAGGTTATCGGCCCCTAATGAAATGAAATGGCGTGAAATGAAAGGATGTAGATAAAAAACAATTCACTGCCATGGATGAAACGAAAATGGTGTTTATAAAACAGACAGTGAGCCCCAAAAATTATGCCTTATTTGAATAAAAAGAATAAAAGGTGGGTGGTAAAAAGGATAAAACAAATAAGGCATAGTGAACAATAAAATAGATGAACACAATAAAAAATATAAAACAGATTTAACCTGAATTAAAAGTCGTAACTACACATTAAAACTTAAAAAAGTAACCACTCTCCCTCATGAACCGGATGACGAGGTCAGCTGACGGCCCGTCATCACGGAGAATAAGGGAGAGGATATTAGGCAGATTAAGAGTCCTGCGCAGATCGGCCAGATCCACACACTCCAAGAGAAGGTGTGCCACGGTTAGGTGGGCGCCGCAAGGACACACAGGGGGATCTTCTCTCTTCAGCAAGTGGGAGTGCGTAGCAATCCCATGGCCGATCCGGAGTCGACAGAGTACCACAGCTTCCTTCCGGAGAGATCGGAAGGAAGATTTCCACACCTTCGTTGTCTCCTTGATGCCTCTCAGTTTGTTGGGTGGAGGCGTGGCACGCCGAGCTTCCTCCCAAAGCGACAGGATCGAATGCCGCAACTGAGAGCGCACATCACTAGCAGGCACCTTATACGGTAGCGAGGGCAGTGCGACTGCCTCTCTCGCCGCCTGATCAGCAAGCTCGTTTCCCGCAATACCCATGTGGCTAGGAAGCCACACAAAAGACACCCCGGCCCCAGCGTTACGCGAACTGACGAGCAGGTCGTGCACACACTGGACCAACGGGTGCTTCGGGAAACACACATCGATCGCTCGCAGCGCACTCAGAGAGTCAGTACACACAAGAAAGTTCTGGTGATCGTCCGATAACGTGTACCGCAGAGCCTCTAAGATGGCATAGAGCTCCGCTGTGTACACGCCACAGGCATCGGGAAGTGAAAAGAGAAACCAACGATCCTCAACCACAAATGCACAGCCTTCTTTCTCGTTTACCCTCGAACCGTCCGTGAATAGAAGCCCTGATCCCAGATACCGGCTCACCACGGACTGGAACAGCCTCCGATGGACGGAGGAGTCAGTGTCCGACTTGGGGCCGGTGTGCAGTTCCAGGATGATATCAGGGCGAGAGACCATCCACGGAGGGGCCTTGCTAGGTACTCGGACGATACAGGAGACAGAAGGAAATCGGAACTGACGGTATAAGTCATCCAAGCGAATCCCCGCCGGCCGAGTGGCTCGGGCGAGTGCATCATACAGCCGGCAATTCGGATTGGAAAACAAACATGGATAGCTTGGATGAAGGGGCATCTGTCGAATAGTTGCAGCATAGGCCAGCAGTACTTGTTGGCGCCTCAGGTGTAAAGGAGGTACTCCAGCCTCGGCGAGCAAGCTGACGACTGGGCTCGTCGTAAAGGGACCCGTCGCCAGCCTCACACCGCCGTGGTGGACACTGTCCAGTTTAACAAGCACTGACTTACGGGCCGAACCATATGCTACACTGCCATAATCTAATCTAGATAAAATCAGTGCCTTATAAAAGCGTAGGAGCACCGCGCGGTCCGCCCGCCATGATGTGCCGCTAAGATACCGCAACATGTTGAGTTTCTTAGCACAGGCAGTTTTCAAACACCGCACGTGTGGCTCCCACGTCAATTTCTGATCGAAAAGGAGCCCAAGGAACCGGTACGCAGCAACAACAGGCAAAGCTACATTGCCCAGATAAAGCTCAGGATCAGGATGGAGAGTGCGCTTTCGGCAGAAATGGACAACCGAGGACTTAGCGGTTGAGAATCGAAAGCCATGCTCTAGTGTCCAGCGTTCCACTCTCCGAATAGCTTGTTGTAGCTGTCGTTCAGCGGCCGCCATATTTTGCGCACTATAATGTAGAGCGAAGTCGTCTACATATAGCGACGGTACCACTGCTGGACCAGCAGCAGCGACTATACCGTTTATGGCAATCGCAAATAATGTTACGCTAAGCACCGATCCCTGTGGGACTCCGTTTTCCTGTATATGATATTGCGAATATGTCCCCCCTATTCGGACACGGAACAGGCGAAGGGACAGAAAATTCGCAATAAAAACCGGCAAGTTACCTCAGAATTTACATTGATGCAGGGTAGAGAGGATGCCGTAACGCCAAGTGGTGTCATAGGCCTTCTCGAGGTCAAAGAAAACAGCGACTAGGTGCTGTCTCCGGAGAAAAGCGTCCTGTATGGCGGTCTCCAGGCGTACCAGATGGTCGTTGGTGCACCTAGACGCCCTGAAACCACACTGGTATTCAGACAGGAGTCCCCGTTTCTCCGGGACCCACACCAGGCGCCGATTGACCATCCACTCAAAGAGCTTGCACAGACCGTTAGTGAGACAAATAGGTCTGTAACTCCCTGTCAAATTGGGATCCATATCGGGCTTCAGGATAGGTATAACGATACCTTCCTGCCATTGCGCTGGAAACACACCTTCCAACCAGATTCGGTTAAACACCCTGAGCAAATAACGATTGCTCTCATCGTTAAGGTGCTTAAGCATCTGGTTGCGAATATTATCTGGGCCGGGAGACGTGTCCCTGCAGAGCGCCAGCGCTCCACGGAGTTCCCACTCCGTAAAGGGCACGTTGTACTCCTCCGAAGAGCGGGAAGCAATACTAAGCTGGAAACGATCCGCTTCGCGCTTCAGGGCCACGAAGGCAGGGTCATATTTACCGCAACCGGATATATCCGCAAAATACGAGGCGAGATTGTTTGCAACGCGATAATGATCTGTAACCAATTCATTATCAATGGAAATTCCCGGTACAGTAGAAGATGTCTGATTTCCCGAAATGCGTCGTAGTTTAGTCCACACTTGAGAGGAGGGGGCATTTGCCGTAATAGAAGACACATACCGTTCCCATGATTGTTTCTTACTCTGGCGAATAAGAATCCGTGCCTTGGCACGAAATTTCTTAAACGCCACCAAATTGGCCATGGTTGGACGCCGACGGTAGTGTTTATGAGCTCGACGACGGTCTCTTATTGCCGCTGCAATATCCTCTGCCCACCAAGGGACGAGTTTGCGACGAGGAGTCCCAGAAAAGTATGGAATGGACTCTTCGGCGGCAGCAAGAAGCACATCGGTGATGTGCTGTACCTCGTCATCGACGCTCCGGCAACCAAGATCAACGAACACAGCTCGTTCTTGAAACGAGGGCCAATTTGCCCGCTTAAGAACCCAACGACTGGGGAACACCACGGGCGTCTGGTTGAGAAGGGTAAGAACGATCGGGAAATGGTCACTGTCACAGAGGTCGTCGTGTACATACCAACCAAATAGGGGGACCAGCGCACGGCTACACACAATCAAGTCAATGTGTGAGTACGTGCCGTGTGCTAAGCTAAAATGTGTAGCTTCCCCTGTATTTAATACAGATAAATCCAACCCTTGAATTAAGCCCTCCACGTCCCTTCTTCTGGGGCAGGAAGATGGTGATCCCCATTGGGGGTGATGAGAGTTGAAATCACCCACGAGTAGGAAAGGGACTGGAAGTTGATCAACATGATCAAAGACGTCATTAATATCAAGGTGCTGGTTCGGTGGAAGGTACACGTTACAAACAGTTGTCATGGCAGGCAAGGACACGCGAACTGCAATAGCTTCCAGAGGAGTGGCGAGTGGAAACTCCTCACTATAGCAGTCAGAGCGAACGAAGGTACAAACGGCCCCGGAAGCCCGGGCGGCGTCTTGTCGCTCTTTAGAGTATAGTCGGAAACCTCTCAGAACAGTCTCGTGATCAGGTCTGAGGTTTGTTTCCTGTAGGCAGACTATACTCGCTGCGTATTGGGCAATAAGCTGACGGAGCTCTGTCAAATGCCTGTCATAACTGTTACAATTCCACTGTAACAGTGCCATTGTGTGAACTTATAAACTAGGGAATAAGTTGGAGCAGCAAGCTACAACTTAGCCTCTGGAGGATCATCAGCCACTACATCGACTATAATCTCCATGTCCTCAGGCGAGGTCATGGAGTGAATCGACTCGGTGGAAGATTTCCTAGACGCAGTTCGGCGGCGGGGGGATCTCCGTGGGGAGCGCGCAGATCTGGGGACCGAAACGTCCCCAGGCGCAGAAGCATCCGCAGGTGGTGGGGCGGATGGCTTCCCCTTTTTTGGAGAAAGGGAATGCGTAGTGCGGGGTCCCCCCTTCTTACCCGCCTCTTTAAGATATATAGACGGGTCAGGAGCCGAATTCCTGACCCTGGTCGACGATGCCGCCTCCGACGGCTTCGGCGCGGCTTTCGCCGACATTTTGGGTCACGAGGAAGTCTTCAACTTCCTCCCGAGAAAACAAAATACTCTTTACCAGCTTGAAATCACCCCCATCTGTTCTGGTAGCTACCAGAAACTTGGGGGTGTTAGCACCCAGATTTTCACGCACAGATTGTCCCCAGGGGGTTGATCCCCGTAGGGAATCAAATGTTAAAGGCTTGGGTGTAGGACCACCCTGTTTGGGGATTTTTCATTTTGAACCCATGGCCAGATCATCCTCCCCGAATGCCACCGACATCCGATCACGGGCCGTCACAGTAGGCGCTAGCCAGCCAGCCAGCCAGGGCAAGGCCCGCCTAGCTTTTTTGGAGAAAGGGAATGCGTAGTGCGGGGTCCCCCCTTCTTACCCGCTTCTTTAAGATATATAGACGGGTCAGGAGCCGAATTCCTGACCCTGGTCGACGATGCCGCCTCCGCCGGCTTCGGCGCGGCTTTCGCCGACATTTTGGGTCGGGAGGAAGTCTTCAACTTCCTCCCGAGTGGGGATTAAGTCTTCAACTTCCTCCCCTGCTGTGCGGGCGGAGCAGCCTTCGCTCGCACAGCCTTCGTGCTGGCCGAAGGTGGAGTTGAAGTCACCTTCGGGCTTTCCGTTATAATCATAGATGCTGGTTTCGGAACAGGAAATTCAGTTGCAGGTTTCACAGCTGGTACTAAAGATGAGGTAGCCGGGACCAAATTTGGTATTATGGCTCTATAATCAATCGTTGGAGAAGGCGAAATCGTGGTATGGTACTTCTTGCGGGCCTCCTGGAAGGTGAGACCAACGCCACCTAGAGAGAAAGCCTTGCGATATGAAGTTGACAGGGTAGTGACGTCACAGAGGCCCGGCCGTGGACATTGAGAGTTGAGACATAACATTCTAGTTTGCAGGTTATGGTGTGTTTTCCGCGTGTTGTGTGTCGTGTTTACAGTCCCAGTTACTGATTTGCTCAGATTCCCTACCCAGTTATACTTAATGGTTATCAGTGCAGTGTAAAGTTATGCCTAATAAGTGCAGCGTTCCAAATTGTAAAGGCAATTACGCCAATGGACCGAAAGTAAACGTTTTCTCTTTTCCTAATGATGAAGGTGAAAAGTCGAAATGGATACGAGCCATTCACCGCAAGGATTTTATTCCTACTGCCCCCGTAATTGAATTATGTAGAGACCACGGTGGCTATATTTGAAATTATAAGGAGAGTTATGGCTGTCATAGTTATGACGTGGGTAGTCATGACGTAAGCACGGATGACGTAAATGTTATGCCAGCAGGCTACTTGAGCTGAGATTCTCAGTGACGTCAGCATTTAGTCGAGAATGTTCCAAGATTTACGACGCAGTCGCAGGAAACGAGGAATTCTGCTGAGGAAGAAACTATGCTATTGGAGGAGAGGCATGAACCAATGAACGATAGTTTAAAGGAAGACGGAGATTGCTGAAACTATGGTATTTTTATTACTTTTGGAATGCAGAATTGTGGAAATCCATTTGCAGTAAAGGCATTGATTTGGAATTTTGGTGAAATTTATTTTCAGTTTTTGAATTTTGAAAATCCGTCATGTATTAACGAAGTTGGAACTTTTAGCGATGACGCAGTATCTCGCTTTGGAAGGGATGGAAACGCCCCTCGTGAAGTTAATAAAAGGGCTTGCGCAGAAGAGAGGAGCCTCTTTCGTTCTCCGATTATTCTGAGATCTCATTCTCAGATCATCGAAGTCTATTTGTGAAAGTTCTTTTCTTATACATTCATTATAGTGAGACGTCGAAGTGAACAGCAGTGAAAAGAATCGTCTTTATAACGCGTGGCGAGGCCACTATATTAACGAGATCCAAGTCAAACTAGGTGAAGTTGAAACGGACCTTAGAAAGCTTCTACAAGTTTAGCTTCGAACAGTTAGCGGTCACCGATAAGCTAATTGTATTGTGCAGTGCTACATGCAGTCATAGAGAAAAGCTGAACAATTTCGACCGATTAATTTGAAAGATATTAGCAGTTTTATACGACTGACAAAAGTGATTATCTCGCCACAAGAGAAGCACTTTTGTATAGCCAGAATCAACGCAACGGCTGACGCTGCGAGTGGAATAGAAAGACTTCAGATTGCTTGGTTACACAACGCTACAGTATAATGGAGCAATTTAATACGGCAGTTTGTTCTTCTAACACTACAACCGAAGAGCAGATGGAGGGCTAAAGGGCTTATTGCAATTGGGACATACTTCAACGGAGTAAGATAGCGACATGGAACTTCGCTAATTGCTATTCCACACAAGCGAACATGCGGTGAATACCATCTACACCCATGTTTCGTAATTAACGGCTGAATACCATCGAACAGCCATAGAAACAATTTCATACTCTGAATATGAATAATTTCTTCGGAAATTTCTACAAAACTTCATGGCGATTGTCTACTGGAACTTCAGGGAATTTTTCAAGAGAGGTCAGGGTGGACCCGACTCACAAAGAAGATTATTGCCGGAAAGATGTCTATTCGTCTTCGAGGAGCAGAGCGATTCACGGAGAAGGAAGCAGTTCGATTCTCCGAGGGTGCTATTTCCTATTTCGAGGATGGAGCTCAGCTTTAACGTGGTGAAATGGATCCATCAGCAGTCTTCTTTGGGGAATTTTCCTCTGGAACGTCAGTCGGCAGATAAGGTAGTCGTGAACGTTTATTGTATTTGAGTTTATTAATGATGTTTGAGCAACCATTTTTCCCATATTTTTATCCTCATGTTTTGCCCTATTTTCTTGTTGAGATTCTTATTCTCAGTACACCTTGATGAGTTATGCCTTTTTCGACGATTTATTAAGACATTGTTATGTCATGGGCATAGTTAATGATTTTGAATCAGTTGAGACTAATATTTAGAATTTTTCAGTAATTAATATTTTTGTAGTCACGATTTGACTGTAAGTTAATGATTTTTAATGGCAGATTTAAATTCAGACAGCGTGTCACTTTATTAAAGTAATTCTACCCCAGTTTAATTACTTTGACCAATTTTCTGTCATCATCAAGAAGGAAGAACATTTAAATGATTTTAGAGCGTTAAAATCTATTACGTTGTCGACGATCTTGGAAATACTAGTCGTTATTTGTATTGATTGCAACACAGACATTTATCGTCAGTTATGAATGAACATTGCATCATTGACACTTTTGTGAAAGAGTAACTTTAATAATGAATTATTGAATGCATTAAAGTCAAGAACTTTTGTTAGGAGTTTTTCTCAATTAGAGATTTATAGAACGATGTTTGCATTCCCCAGTCTAATTGGATTCTATTCGACTACTTTGCATTTTAGTCGCACTTTATTTGATGATAGTATTTTTATACTACAATTTCTTTTAAGATGTTAATCTTAAATTTTGATAGACCAGACAGGCGTATATAAGCGTATTCACTATTAAATTTGTTTGTGATTGGCAAGTTTTGACTTCATTTCGGTTCATGAATGAAATCCACGAAGGTTAAATAAAAAACAGTTTTGAAACAATTAATGATTATAAAAATTTTTAAGTGGAACTATGAATGTATAATCGCTAGTGCAGCGCGTGTTGAAAGTCGCTGAGATATAATGCCCTTGAATATGAAGGAAGTTCCCACAGGAATAAATGTTAAAGAATTATTTGTGGAAGTTTTGTAAGTTATGTGGAAGTTTAATGCCATATAGATTAATATATGATGATTTTGGGCATATTTTTAATGCAGTTTGTGCATTAACTTGTTAGCGAAGGATTTTCCGCTGGAGTAAGATTGTCATAGTTCGTTGAAAATAAATCAAGTGAATTACTGTTATAATTAACACGAGTTTTGAAAGAATTTGAGATAAGATTTTGAATGAAGGTTGCCGTCACAAATCATTATTAAAACCTTTATTAAACCAGATTGTGACATTAACATGTATAACTAACCTTCATTGGTCGATTATATTAAACACGATTATGAAAATTACCAACCGAATGAACCTGTGGTTAATGTATTTATTAAATTAATAATTTAAACAATTTAAATGTTAATATTGTAAATAATTGCTGTAAATATTTTTAAAAATAATATGGAACGAGAGTGATGTTAAAGGCGTGCTTATAATATTTTTATTGTCTTTGACAAATATTATAAACAATTTCTAATTGTTATAAATAATTTATGTGATTTTGTTATAAACATTTAAGAGCTAATTAAACATTTGAATTGAAGTTAACAAGTTTAAGAAATTAACATAATGATCCAATAGGATGTGAGCAAAGTACTTGAAAGATTTGCGTAAATATTAATGTGAGTTGTCTTGTAGACAGATAAAAGTTTGAGAGAGCAAGCTGTATTCTTACGTAACATAGCATGTGAGAAGGGAGTGCATTTGACCAGTATGCAACAGGTTCGAGGGTAGCTCGCAGCTGGGCCAACATCTGGTTATCAGAGTGAGGTCGTACACACTCTGGCCTTGCGACTATAAATACCATTGCCATGTTTATTAAAAGGAAACCAAATGCTCTATATATGTCACACCCTGTCGTCCTTTTCCAATCCAATAGTGTTATGAATATTACGTTATTTGGAGCTCTTGGGAGCTAGTGTGTTCTATATCATGTTGTATGATAATTTTTGCAAGTCCTGCTGGAGGACGTAGTCAGATTGACTTGGGCTACTGATAGCCACGTTTATTTTGTTGTGTTATCAAAATCATTCCCTTTATTAGAAATAAAGCTTTTGTACAGTTCAAAGTTCTCGTCTTCGCTTTGGTTCATTTTTAAATGTCATGGTGGAGGTTATTGTGTGAACAGACTTTAGTGATCCTGTTGTCAACTCAAACCCCGAGATAATTAAGAGGTAAGTAACGGTAAGTATGAACCCCCGTCTATTTTGGTGTGTTCCACAATGATTTCCTGTGAACTTCTGTGCTCTTATCTCGATAGTATCTGTCAGTGCCATTTTCATTGATGTAACTGTGCCGGTGCGATTGATAATTGGCAATCCGATTGAGGGGGCGGATATCTGACAGCCTACTATCCAGGTAAACGGGGACAGAAAGATTGGCGACCCAAGAACGTGGGGCTGAGTCAACAGAAAGATTGGCGCACCTAAAACGTTGGGGCTCGATTCAACAAAACTGGATCACCAGGTTGAACGCCAGAAAGAGTGGCAAACCTAAAACGTGAGGTTCGATTAGACTCAAATAAAGAGGTTGATTCTTTGTTAGATGTCTAGGCCAATTGTAGTATTTAAGAGTGTAATTATATAGGAATTAAATGTTGTATTGTATTAGGAAAATTACACTCGGAAAAGATCAGATCTTATACAACTTGGGAAAGGTTAAATAGGCTGGAAACTTAGAAAAATCGCCTATAATCTGGAATCTTATTTTATTTGACCGGCTTATGACATTTTAGTCATATTAAAGATAAAATGAATTATTTGGATTGTAAATGTAAATTATTTGTGTTAGGATATTTTAAAATGAGCCAAAGAAATTTGAACATGTGCTTGAGTTTGTTTCAACATGAAGTATCTTCGAAAGTTAATTATAAGGTAGTTATAAGTTAGACTTAAGACAGAAAATTGATCAAAAATTATATATGGTGAAAAGTGTTGCTCAAATGTTGTTATTTTGCTCTTTTGATGTATGTCCCTACAGCAATCCATTTTTGAATAATATTGTAATGGCAGATGAAAGTTTGAAGATGATGTTAGAAGAGTTGAAAGCTAGCATGAATGAAAGTGCGAGGGAGATGTCTGCTAATTTGAAAGCAAGCATGACTAGTAGTATGAAGCAGATGCTGAATGAAAGCATGAAGGAGAATGTTAGTAATTTGTCTGCTAATTTAAATGCAAGAATGGAGGAGAATGCTAGTAATTTGAATGCAAGGATGGAGGAGAATGCTAGTAATTTGAAAGCTAGCATGGGTGAAAGTTTGAAGGGTATTCAAACTAGTGCTGCTAATTTGGAGGATAATATGTCGCGTTTACAGATTAATACCCTAGGAATTGAGAATACTGTAAGTGACATCCGCACAAATGTGTCTGATGTTAAAAATGATGTGTCTAAGGTACAGAGAGACCTTACAATGTTAAATCTAGATGTAGCTAATGTCCGAGGGGATATTTCTTGTGCTAGAGCCGAAGTTGTTGTTGTCAAAAATGATGTAGCGACTGTCCAAGACAAGGTCGAGGAAGTCCAAAAAGAAATTCAAAAAGCTAGAACTGATGTATCCAATGTTCAGGTAGACATTAATAACATTCGTGCGGATATAACTGAGGTGCAAAGTGACATAACTAAGATTCAGGTAGAGGTCAACACAGTTTTCGTAGATATTACTAAAGTCCAAACTGATGTAAATAAAGTCAGGGAAGAAATCGAAAACTCAAAAACTCTTTGTACGCGTAATATAACTGCATTAGCGACTAGACTAGTTGATGAATCAGTTAGAACAACAACGTCTTTAGCAGAGTTGAAGTATGATGTAGAGGTCATGAGAACCCAGGTATTAGACCACAATAGAGTATTAAAAGAGGATATCGAAGTAGACATAGCCGAAATGTTAACAGCAAACGTAGCGGTATGGAAAGACGAGTGGAATAAGTCAAGTGGGGAACATGTAACCCAAATTCAGGAAAGGATTGAAAGAAAACTTGCCAGTACGCAGATAGAAATTAACAATGAAGTAGTACAGATTAGGAAAGATTTAAGCGTCAGGATAAATTCGCTATCCGAAAAACAAGTTGACGATAGAACACAACTAGATCAGGATATGCAAACTTTAAAATCTACATTAGAGGATCAAATTCATAAAGTTGTCTCTGACGTAAATGAAACGACGAGTAAACTGAAAAATTTGAAGTTAGGAGAGGCTAGTTTAATGCAGGACTACAAAGAAGAGATAATCAAGAAAGTCTTAACAGAAATCACCGACAAGGATACAGAAGGCTTAGCTTGCGAATTGAATAGGAATTATGCTAGAAGACATAACCTAGAGCCAGAAGAAAGAGACGTGACTCCTGAAGAACGTGTATCCAGATTCAGAGAGGAGGATGACGAGAGGAATATGGAACCTGAGTGGAACTATCGAGATAGTGGGAAAAACTATCCGGATTCATATCCGAGGAACGTGACGGTCATTAGGAATTTCGAAGACAAACCACAAAAATTCAGTAACACTGATAGTTTGACACCTATAGAGTATGTAAGGAATCTCAAAGATTATTTCATCGAAGCTCACATTCCCAGAGAGAGAGAGATGAAGATAGTAGAGAGATATCTGATTGGAGGACCCCTTGAATGGTTTCGCGCATTTAGATACACATTCAGTAACTTTGACGAGTTTGCAGAGGCATTAATCAAACGATTTTGGTCCATAGAAGCGCAGAATTCGTTAAGAGCGGAGGTGTATTCAAGAAAATACTCAGGTACTCTTCCAACGAGGTACGCTGATTTCTTTACGAGTCAGTTGTCCCGCTTGAGATTTTTGCAACCCCCATTGTCCACGGAGCAACTAATAGATGCGATTTCTCGTATGCTGCCAGTTGAGGTGAGGAGACTTATAATTTCGTCCAACATCAGGGATTTATCCAGCATGGATGAATTACTGAGAAGGTTAGACTACACAAGTCCAATGCCTAACGTAGTCCAGAAAGGTCAAAGGCAGGAGTTTAAAGAAATCAATACGGTATACATGGACCAAGTCCAACAAACTGACAAGCCAGAGGAGGAGAAAAATGACAATGTAGGTCCTCACAGGAATAATCAGTTTAGAAATTACAGATCACAAGGTTACCGACCGTATCAACAGAGAAGAGGTTGGAACTACAACCGAGGAAACTACAATGGAAGAGGCAGATATTACAACAATAATGGGTATAACCGTAACTATAATAGGAATAACCAAAACCAAAATAGAAACCAGAATACTCAAGGTCAGGTTATGACACCTGATCAGTATCAGCAAAGAGAGAAGGAAAGCCAGCAATACTTAAAAGAATTAAGGGATAAAGAAGCTGACAATCAAAAGAAAAGGCAGGATGTTGTAATCGATCCTGGACCTTCTACGAGCCAGCAGAACTTAGAAAATAGAAATACTGGTCAGAAGAGGAATTAGAGAGGAAAGAATACATTAACCACACACAACCCAGAGTAGAAGAAATATATGATTAAGGAACATAGAGGAAATATCATACTAGAGTAAGCCAGTAATAATTCAATTTCGTGTTCAAGAGAGTTGAGATACTTGTAACATTGTGTTTAAAAACAATTTGCAACTGTTTTTAAAACGTGGTGAGAGGAGAATGCCCCCGTAATTGAATTATGTAGAGACCACGGTGGCTATATTTGAAATTATAAGGAGAGTTATGGCTGTCATAGTTATGACGTGGGTAGTCATGACGTAAGCACGGATGACGTAAATGTTATGCCAGCAGGCTACTTGAGCTGAGATTCTCAGTGACGTCAGCATTTAGTCGAGAATGTTCCAAGATTTACGACGCAGTCGCAGGAAACGAGGAATTCTGCTGAGGAAGAAACTATGCTATTGGAGGAGAGGCATGAACCAATGAACGATAGTTTAAAGGAAGACGGAGATTGCTGAAACTATGGTATTTTTATTACTTTTGGAATGCAGAATTGTGGAAATCCATTTGCAGTAAAGGCATTGATTTGGAATTTTGGTGAAATTTATTTTCAGTTTTTGAATTTTGAAAATCCGTCATGTATTAACGAAGTTGGAACTTTTAGCGATGACGCAGTATCTCGCTTTGGAAGGGATGGAAACGCCCCTCGTGAAGTTAATAAAAGGGCTTGCGCAGAAGAGAGGAGCCTCTTTCGTTCACCGATTATTCTGAGATCTCATTCTCAGATCATCGAAGTCTATTTGTGAAAGTTCTTTTCTTATACATTCATTATAGTGAGACGTCGAAGTGAACAGCAGTGAAAAGAATCGTCTTTATAACGCGTGGCGAGGCCACTATATTAACGAGATCCAAGTCAAACTAGGTGAAGTTGAAACGGACCTTAGAAAGCTTCTACAAGTTTAGCTTCGAACAGTTAGCGGTCACCGATAAGCTAATTGTATTGTGCAGTGCTACATGCAGTCATAGAGAAAAGCTGAACAATTTCGACCGATTAATTTGAAAGATATTAGCAGTTTTATACGACTGACAAAAGTGATTATCTCGCCACAAGAGAAGCACTTTTGTATAGCCAGAATCAACGCAACGGCTGACGCTGCGAGTGGAATAGAAAGACTTCAGATTGCTTGGTTACACAACGCTACAGTATAATGGAGCAATTTAATACGGCAGTTTGTTCTTCTAACACTACAACCGAAGAGCAGATGGAGGGCTAAAGGGCTTATTGCAATTGGGACATACTTCAACGGAGTAAGATAGCGACATGGAACTTCGCTAATTGCTATTCCACACAAGCGAACATGCGGTGAATACCATCTACACCCATGTTTCGTAATTAACGGCTGAATACCATCGAACAGCCATAGAAACAATTTCATACTCTGAATATGAATAATTTCTTCGGAAATTTCTACAAAACTTCATGGCGATTGTCTACTGGAACTTCAGGGAATTTTTCAAGAGAGGTCAGGGTGGACCCGACTCACAAAGAAGATTATTGCCGGAAAGATGTCTATTCGTCTTCGAGGAGCAGAGCGATTCACGGAGAAGGAAGCAGTTCGATTCTCCGAGGGTGCTATTTCCTATTTCGAGGATGGAGCTCAGCTTTAACGTGGTGAAATGGATCCATCAGCAGTCTTCTTTGGGGAATTTTCCTCTGGAACGTCAATCGGCAGATAAGGTAGTCGTGAACGTTTATTGTATTTGAGTTTATTAATGATGTTTGAGCAACCATTTTCCCCATATTTTTATCCTCATGTTTTGCCCTATTTTCTTGTTGAGATTCTTATTCTCAGTACACCTTGATGAGTTATGCCTTTTTCGACGATTTATTAAGACATTGTTATGTCATGGGCATAGTTAATGATTTTGAATCAGTTGAGACTGATATTTAGAATTTTTCAGTAATTAATATTTTTGTAGTCACGATTTGACTGTAAGTTAATGATTTTTAATGGCAGATTTAAATTCAGACAGCGTGTCACTTTATTAAAGTAATTCTACCCCAGTTTAATTACTTTGACCAATTTTCTGTCATCATCAAGAAGGAAGAACATTTAAATGATTTTAGAGCGTTAAAATCTATTACGTTGTCGACGATCTTGGAAATACTAGTCGTTATTTGTATTGATTGCAACACAGACATTTATCGTCAGTTATGAATGAACATTGCATCATTGACACTTTTGTGAAAGAGTAACTTTAATAATGAATTATTGAATGCATTAAAGTCAAGAACTTTTGTTAGGAGTTTTTCTCAATTAGAGATTTATAGAACGATGTTTGCATTCCCCAGTCTAATTGGATTCTATTCGACTACTTTGCATTTTAGTCGCACTTTATTTGATGATAGTATTTTTATACTACAATTTCTTTTAAGATGTTAATCTTAAATTTTGATAGACCAGACAGGCGTATATAAGCGTATTCACTATTAAATTTGTTTGTGATTGGCAAGTTTTGACTTCATTTCGGTTCATGAATGAAATCCACGAAGGTTAAATAAAAAACAGTTTTGAAACAATTAATGATTATAAAATTTTTTAAGTGGAACTATGAATGTATAATCGCTAGTGCAGCGCGTGTTGAAAGTCGCTGAGATATAATGCCCTTGAATATGAAGGAAGTTCCCACAGGAATAAATGTTAAAGAATTATTTGTGGAAGTTTTGTAAGTTATGTGGAAGTTTAATGCCATATAGATTAATATATGATGATTTTGGGCATATTTTTAATGCAGTTTGTGCATTAACTTGTTAGCGAAGGATTTTCCGCTGGAGTAAGATTGTCATAGTTCGTTGAAAATAAATCAAGTGAATTACTGTTATAATTAACACGAGTTTTGAAAGAATTTGAGATAAGATTTTGAATGAAGGTTGCCGTCACAAATCATTATTAAAACCTTTATTAAACCAGATTGTGACATTAACATGTATAACTAACCTTCATTGGTCGATTATATTAAACACGATTATGAAAATTACCAACCGAATGAACCTGTGGTTAATGTATTTATTAAATTAATAATTTAAACAATTTAAATGTTAATATTGTAAATAATTGCTGTAAATATTTTTAAAAATAATATGGAACGAGAGTGATGTTAAAGGCGTGCTTATAATATTTTTATTGTCTTTGACAAATATTATAAACAATTTCTAATTGTTATAAATAATTTATGTGATTTTGTTATAAACATTTAAGAGCTAATTAAACATTTGAATTGAAGTTAACAAGTTTAAGAAATTAACATAATGATCCAATAGGATGTGAGCAAAGTACTTGAAAGATTTGCGTAAATATTAATGTGAGTTGTCTTGTAGACAGATAAAAGTTTGAGAGAGCAAGCTGTATTCTTACGTAACATAGCATGTGAGAAGGGAGTGCATTTGACCAGTATGCAACAGGTTCGAGGGTAGCTCGCAGCTGGGCCAACATCTGGTTATCAGAGTGAGGTCGTACACACTCTGGCCTTGCGACTATAAATACCATTGCCATGTTTATTAAAAGGAAACCAAATGCTCTATATATGTCACACCCTGTCGTCCTTTTCCAATCCAATAGTGTTATGAATATTACGTTATTTGGAGCTCTTGGGAGCTAGTGTGTTCTATATCATGTTGTATGATAATTTTTGCAAGTCCTGCTGGAGGACGTAGTCAGATTGACTTGGGCTACTGATAGCCACGTTTATTTTGTTGTGTTATCAAAATCATTCCCTTTATTAGAAATAAAGCTTTTGTACAGTTCAAAGTTCTCGTCTTCGCTTTGGTTCATTTTTAAATGTCATGGTGGAGGTTATTGTGTGAACAGACTTTAGTGATCCTGTTGTCAACTCAAACCCCGAGATAATTAAGAGGTAAGTAACGGTAAGTATGAACCCCCGTCTATTTTGGTGTGTTCCACAATGATTTCCTGTGAACTTCTGTGCTCTTATCTCGATAGTATCTGTCAGTGCCATTTTCATTGATGTAACTGTGCCGGTGCGATTGATAATTGGCAATCCGATTGAGGGGGCGGATATCTGACAGCCTACTATCCAGGTAAACGGGGACACTACGAAATATTCCATGGTACGTGTTAAATCAATACTTATGCTCCAATTCTCACAAGTTTAGTATAATGGGAGGAAGGAACTTTGTAATCAAGTCTCTTTTCTTGTAGGTCTGTGGCATCCATTTCAAGCCACATGAAATTCAATGGACCACTAGTATGTATGATGAAAAGAATGGAAAGCTAGTTACTGCTCCGTTGTATAAACCGAGACTGATTAAAGGTTAGTAAGCAAATAGTCCTACCCCTAAATTATAGCATTGGCTAGCTCTTCTGTTCACGAAAATTCATTTAGATGTAGAAGTCAGAATTTTCTAACCTAAATTATGTGCTACAGGCTAATGTTGTAGGTTAGGTTTATTTGTTTTATGGGGCTATCAATTTCAAGTGGGAGGTATAAGTGGGTGTTAATATGGATAGTATTCATATTTATATTGCAAGCTATCTGCATGAGGTTAGAGACCGATAACCTGTAGCAGGCACTGATTAATCTAGGTTTTTTCTATTGCAGTAATCTAATTCATTAGGCTACATTTCTTATTGGGGGTGGGGGAAGAGGTGTGTGTGAATCAGGTTGGAGATTGAATAAATTTAGAATAAATAGAGTAATTAATGTAATGCAAGGTGATAAAATGATTGTATCGTAAGTTAATGTTCGAATTAAATTCCTAGGAGCAGTCCCGTCTCAGTTCCCCAACTGCCCAGAGTATTTAACTGACACTGCAACTGTCTGCCGAGAAGATCCAGATGATAGGAGGCATAGGATTGATAATGAAAGTTTATCGAAGGCTCTCGCTGAAAGTATGCAGACATTGGCGGAGAATCTGGAAGCAGTTTCATTTAGAAACTTTCAGGAACTGAAGGTGAAGTTAAACAGTGTGAGTCTTCATCCTGAGTGGAATTGTATTAGAGAGGAATCTTGTATATATTTTATTTTAATGAAGGAAAATCCTAGTCCACACTTGCGTTGCTGCATTAAGATAACAGAAGGTTTGAGTGCCTCCTTGTATGTATCGAATACAGAAGTGAAACATTGTAAAAACATGTCTTTACCAAGACAGTTAGGTACAGTGCTAGAAATTGAAGAACTTATAAGGAATGCCCATTCAGTGTATGCTGATCCTGATGCATATGAACATCAAAGTGTTGAGGATACTGTATCTGTTATGGACAGTTTATTTAAGAACTTGGAGAGTAAGTTCCCTGAGAAGAAGGATACATTAGACTTCTTAAAAGAGCAAGTTCACTTGCTAACAAAGCGTAAAGTGAAAAACTATTCCTGGGAATTGCTTGTATTCTCATCGCTGGTTCATTCTATTTCTCCTCACTGCTATAGATTTATAAGAGGTTCAGGAAATGTCACTCTTCCTGCACCCCGTACCTTGAAATTAGTGTGTTCCAAGCTTTTGACGAATCCTATACAGGAGCAAAGTGATAATTTTCTTTTGTATATGAGAAAGAAATTTTCACTCTTATCAGAAGAAGATCAACTAGTCCTCCTTTCGATGGATGAGGTTCACATTAAACCCCAGTTAGACTACAAAAAGGGAAGGGTTGTAGGTAGTGCTGTAAATAGCGATGAGTGTGCAACAAGTGCTTATGTGTTTATGGTCCACAGCTTGCTTTCTTCATACAAGGATGTTGCTCACATCATGCCCGTTGTGAACATTCGAGGTGAAGCATTATTCAATATGATGAAGAAAGTCATTCTTGGACTGGAAGAAGTCGGATTTGAAGTTCTAGCACTGATTTCAGACAACAGTGCTATTAATAGGAAAGCTGTATCTCTCCTGAGCGATCCACCCGAATTAAATTACATTTATAGTCACCCCAAAGATGCACACAGAAAGCTTTTCTTTGCAATTGACACTGTGCACATTCTCAAATGTATTAGAAATAACTGGCTGAATGCAAAGCACCAAGAGTTGCATTTTCCAGATTTGACAGAGCATGACAGACTACAGATTGCATCATTTGGTTCACTGAAGGAGTTGCATGTGTTAGAGAAGAACAATCTCCTGAAATATGGATTTACCTTGACTCTGAAATCCCTGTACCCTACCAATTTGGAACGACAGAATGTTCCACTAGCTCTGCAAATTTTTAATAAACCTCTAGCTGTGGCAATAAGGGAGATTGGGCCGAAGAAGAACTTGCCCTCCTGGGACAGTACTGCACAGTTTATTGAGTTGATTTGCAGATGGTGGGACATCATGAACGTTAAGACCCTATGGAAAGGAAAACGCCTTAGGAATCCTCTTCAGGAACCAATAACGACCAACTCTTCTCATATCGAATGCCTCCAGGAAATCTTGTCATGGCTAGATAGGTGGAAAACAATTGCCTCGCCTGGAAAGCTGAGCAAGGAAACACATGCGGCAATCACCCTTTCTACCAAGTGCATGATTGAAATGGCACAATTTTGTCTCTCTGAGAAAGGCCATAGCTTCTTCCTACCAGGCAAAATACAGACAGATAACCTAGAAGCTCGATTTGGAAAATATCGACAACTGGCAGGGAGCCAGTACAATATTTCCCTGAGGCAAGTGTTTGAGGTGGAGAATAAATTGCGCCTTCAGAGCATCCTGGACCTCAATGCTGCAGTGAGTGAGTATTTTGAAGAAGACAAGACATGTGACATAAGTGCTTTTGATGCTTGTGTTGCTGATGATAGTGATATAGAAGTCCTACAAGATGAGTATTGGCCTCTCTTACACTATATCAGTGGTTATTGCTCATATGGTTTTTTAAAGCGATATGATTGCAATTATTGCAAAGTCTTTCTTTGCGATGAGGCAGGCCAGAGTGATCACGCCAGCCTAATAAATGCCAATAACCGAGGAGGACTATGCTATCCCCATGCAGATGTAGTCAACTGTGCTGCATTTACTTTTGATGTTATGAGTAAGCTACTCAATAGCTACAAGACAGAATTTTTGCATCACTGCAACCAGCAGAGTGTTTTGGTGAATGTAACACAAAGATGTCTGCCCACTGTACTGTTTATGGGGCACAGCTGCCCAAAGCACGCCAGGGCATTAATTGAAAAGACTGTACTGGGCACTGCCAGTAATATCTTGATTAATAATTTTGTACACAATGTTAACGACAGGTTTTCACCCAAAACTTTGGCTCAGCATAAGAGGAGGAAGCTTGTCCAATAACTGTTCATGGCCGTTCAGTAGAAATTAGGAATTTTACAATATTCTTTCATTGTATGTACAGTGTCGTTATCATTGTGCGCCCCGGTAAACACGGCAAGCTCAGCCGGCGTTGACTGGCGCTGATCGCGGGCACGCGTACAATGTTCAGTCGGTGGTTGGTGCACACTTGAACACTTTTACCAACCATGTTCAATAATATGTACAGTGCTCATAGTCGATGCTGAAAATGTCCTCCCTCTCTTGTAACACACACCTGACATCTCCTGATGAAAGAATGGACAACAATCTCAGCAATTCTGATAGGTTTGTGCCGTGTCTTGTGTGGGGTTTCGCCTAGGACACCAAGCTGGCTCATCAGCTGGCTCTTGGTGTCCCCGTTCTGTAAGAACACAACGTTGTCTGTTAAAATGTTTATTATTTACCGTGCCTGTTTTCTTGAATCGTTTGGCGAGCCTCCTATATTGTACTGGCATTACGCACAGGTCTTCTTGGAAACTTGATTCGACATTTTAATCTTGTTTAAGAACAAGACTTTCTGCTTTTCATATACGAATTATGGATATACACACGTTCGCGTTGTGTCAATTGGTGTCTAGGCATGACCAACAATCACAGTAATCACAGTACTCACTAAACGTGCAACACTAACTTCTAAGCTTTGCAGATACACATTCATATAAATGACAAAACACGTGTGATCTAACGATATGAGTCAGCGGAGCAGGGTATTGCAAGGTCCACTCGCTCCGCACCTGACCAGCCAAATGACGCCATAGTTTGCCGCGATTTCCAGGGCGCATCATGATAATAACCTTCTGGTTCAATTAATATTGTGTTACTTGATCCACATCTTTACATGGCTAATTACTAATCTGTAAGTATAGCAGTGGCGGCTGGTGGATAATTGTTATGGGTGTTGTCCTTTTTCATTAAGGGGGGGGGGGGGATAAAAGACTGCTTGATATCAAAGAAAACTGTATTCAATTGTGCGGTAAAACGGATGTACCTCATTCATCACGAATACCGCAGTTCAGAGAACATCACATTGCCACTGGATCACCGGATTAAATAGTTAGGCTACATGAAAACCTGCAAGACATGGTATCGGCAGTTGACGGAGCATCTCAGATGTCTCCGTCCGCTCCTCGACTCCCTTGTTGCAATCAGGAAGCAACGATCAGCCGAGTTAACTATTGGGATAGGACCTACTCGGTCTAGCATCTCTGCCATACCCTTCACTATTGAGATCTAGTCAGAGCTCGGGCCTGGTAACGAGCACTCCTAAACGGTTGGCGCGCTTTGCTTTCTCAGACAGTTCACAGTAACTTACTATAAGATTTCCTGAATTATTAAAGAACAGAATTATGAATTCCTATGCATATAAAAGTAAACGTACAGCTTTTATTACTAAAAATATTATTACGGTATTAATTGTTTTTATTGAATTAATCTGGTCGTTGTGTATCACTGCAACCTTATTACCGGCCGCCACTGAAGTATAGGGTGAACAATGAATTGGCATTTTCAATAGGTGACCATTTCTTGAAATTATTGAGGCATGTAGTGTTAGCATACCAAACGTTGAACTGATTGCAAGAAGTTGTCCTATAGTGGAGATGTCAGTTTAAAATGCAACTAATAACCTCTGTGTACAGTCACATTAAACGTCCAGTCCAGAAAGTGGTAAATAGCTCTACAACCAGCAGAGTGTTTTGGAGAATGTTGGTTGTAAAGCGAAGGTTAGAATGGAGAGGGTAAGTGTACGCTTTAAATGGGATATTTCATGCAATTTTAACATACAATTTCTAAGAGGGCTTTTGTTTCAATTTCACAGATAAAATGGAACACAATCTGAAGAATGTTTCACTGGAACAAATTTTTATTTGTTCAGATTTTTAACAATGGACTGAATGAAGTCTTGCAAGTTTCTTTACATCTAGTTTCATTGGATGAACGTTAATGTAGGCCTATTTTAAAAGTTTTAATCTAATGTAACTATGTGCTAGAGAGTATTTTTAGGAACTGTTCGCATAAGGACTGTTGAAGGTGCAAATGCCTAAAAATGTATCCACCCTGTAAATAATATAATATTAATTCTAAATGAAAGTAGAATGCAGCTTATACACTTGCATCAACATTGAAATTAGGAAACCTGGTCAATACTGCACCTCATATAAGTTATGTGCTAAAGTACATAAATATGTGTTTATATTTATCGATCTTTTTATAAATGGTTGCTATGTTCTGACAGAGCTTGCATCTCGTTGAACTGTCAACAAGGCATACTCTAGCAGCACACACTGTTGATTAAAAAAAACATTCATCGGGACGTGTTATGCTGTAACCATTGTCAAAAACCATTGATCTGGATGCGTTAGGCAGTAACTATTGTCAAAAACCATTGGATTAGACAAAACGAAGGTTAGAATGGTCGGGTGTAGGTGCGACCTTGGCCGCGCGCAGCTAGTGGGACACGGTTGACACAAAACGCTCGGTGCGTTAGTTAGTTAGTTATTGTTGTTTTAAGGGGCGGAACTACGAGGTCATCTGCCCCTCTTAACACAGATTAAAGAATACAAATTTTGAATTGAATTTAAAATTTTGAGGTGGACATCTAAATTTAAAAAGACCAAAAATTAATAAAACAAAAACAAACAATTAAATATAAAAAAAAAATTATAAACATAAACAAAAATTACGGAAAAAACAAAACATTATCATTTAAAAACGAACAAGTCGTTGAGTCAAAGTTCACTGGAAAATTTAGATTGCTGGCCCTAACCCACTCTCACTTATAAAGCGGATAACGCGATTAGCAGCCACCGCGTCATCGGCTAATATAAGTTTGAGTGTCGTCTGCAAACCAAGGTTTCTTCGTAAGTCAGCAAGATCCACACACTCGGTGAAAATGTGGGCCACGGTGAAAACGGCTCCACAGGTACAAAGTGGGGGGTCTTCCCTTCTCATTAGGTACGAGTGGGTGGATCTTGTATGACCTATCCTTAGCCTACACAAAATGACGGACTCTCTCCGGGCCCGGAAGGAGCTCCGCCAAACGCGAGTAGCTCCCTTGATCGCTCTCAGTTTACTGGGCAGTGGGTCAGCTAGCCACTGACTCTCCCAAAAAGCCAGAACTTGTAGGCGTAACTGAGAGCGAATATCTCTAGCGGGTACCTCCATTGGTCGAGGTGGTAGTGATACCGCCTCTTTTGCAGCTTGATCCGCTAACTCATTTCCCGCAATTCCCATGTGGCTTGGAAGCCACAGAAAGGTGATTCGAGTGTCAGCGTGGCACAGCCCGGCTAGTAGGTCGTGGATTCGCTGCACTAGGGGGTGTTGCGGGAAACATGTAGCAATTGACTGCAACGAACTCAAAGAGTCGGTACACACGAGAAAGTGGATTCGAGCATCCTGTAGTGCAAACTGCAGAGCTTCATAGATGGCAACGAGCTCCGCAGTAAACACACTACAGGCCTCAGGCAAAGAGATCTTGGTATTTGCACCATCAATAACGTAAGCACAACCCACCTTCTCGTCCACCTTCGAACCATCCGTGTATAGAATGCCAGCGTCCGGAAATTGGTGAACTATGCTGTGGAACTGCCTCCGGTAAACGGAGGCATCCGTGTTCACCTTAGGACCTCGGTGCAGATCTAACCGAATTTCCGGACGCGGGACTTGCCACGGAGGCACCTCGCTAGATGTCCGGATCATACAGGGACCTACAGCCACTCCTATTTCGGTACACGAGCTATCAAGTCTAATACCAACCGGCCGAGTGGCACGAGGCCGGTTGGCGTACCCCTGGTGGTTTCGGGTACCGAAGAGAGCTTGATAGGTCGGGTGTTGCGGCATTTGACGCACATTGGCAGCATATGCTAACAGCATATGTTCGCGTCTATAATTTAAAGGTGGAACACCCGATTCGGCGAGTAGGCTGGGTATCGGGCTGGTCCGGAAGGCACCGGTAGCCAGCCTAACGCCACTATGGTGGATACTGTCCAGCATTTTCAAGGTTGCCGGCCTTGCTGAACCGTATGCCGCAGAACCATAGTCTAGCCGGGACAGGACGAGGGCTTGGTAGAACCGTAGCAGCACCGCACGGTCAGCCCCCCACGTAGTGCCACTAAGAAACCTGAGCATGTTCAGTTTCCTGAGACATGTCATTTTCAATTGCCGTATATGGTGCTGCCACGTTAACTTGCTGTCAAAATGGAGCCCCAGGAAGCGATAAGTGTCAACCACCGGCAACGCAGCATCCCTGAGATGTAGTTCAGGGTGTAAATGTAGCCTCCGTAGCCGACAAAAATGGACGACGGAGGTTTTCGCTGCTGAAAAACGAAAACCCCGGTCGTGAGCCCACCTGTCGACCCGGTTGATGGCTAGCTGCAATTGCCGTTCCACGACTGCCATACTTCCAGAGCTGTAATGCAGAGCTAAATCGTCTACATACAGCGATGGAACTACCGCGGACCCGGCGGCGGCAACAATGCCATTAATGGCAATCGCGAACAAGGTGACACTCAGCACTGAACCCTGAGGAACTCCATTTTCTTGGGTATAGTACTGCGATAATGTCCTACCGACCCTTACACGGAAGAGTCGGACGGACATGAAATTCGCAATGAAAGTCGGTAAGTTACCACGGAGTCCCCACTTGTGAAGGGTGGAAAGGATCCCGTAGCGCCATGTGGTGTCGTAGGCTTTCTCGAGGTCAAAGAAAACCGTGACTAGGTGCTGCTTCCGGAAAAAAGCCTCCTGTATGGCGCTCTCAAGTCGCACCAGATGGTCAGTGGTGGACCTATGAGAGCGAAATCCACATTGGTACTCAGACAGGAGACCTTTATCCTCCAAGAACCACACCAGTCGACGGTTCACCATCTTTTCGAGCAGCTTACATAGGCCATTTGTCAAACAAATAGGCCTATAGCTGCTTACAAACTTGGGATCCTTTCCAGCCTTAGGAATCGGTATCACGATCCCCTCTCGCCATTGAGATGGAAACTCCCCTTCAATCCATATACGATTGAAGAGGATCAACAGTTCTTTCATACTGGATTCGCACAGATGTTTTAACATTTGATTATGTATGTTATCCGGTCCAGGAGCCGTATCCCTGCACAGTGCAAGCGCACTTCCCAGTTCCCATTCAGAGAATGGTACATTATAGGACTCCGAAGCAGCAGTGGCAAAGGACAAGGGGTGAGTCTCTGCCTCCCGCTTCAGAGTCAGAAATGTAGGATCGTAACTCCCGGAGCAGGATACATCGGAGAAGTGCGAGCCAATGCTGTTGGCAATGGCGAGATGGTCCGTGATGATGACCCCATTGATGGACACTCCGGGTATCGATAGTGATGTCGGGAGTCCGGAGATCCGACGAAGCTTAGTCCACACTTGAGATGAAGGAGTATGCGCCGTCATGGACGACACATACTTTTCCCACGTCGTTTTCTTACTCTCCCGAATCAGATATCGGGCTCTAGCACGCATCCTTCTGAAGGTGATAAGGTTGGCCATAGTGTTTTGCCTCCGATAGCATTTGAAAGCACGTCGACGATCTTTAATGGCTGCTGAAATCTCGGCTGTCCACCAAGGGACAAGCTTCCGGCGTGAGTTGCCGGATGAGGAAGGTATTGTTTCCTCAGCAGCAGTCAAAATACCATTCATTATGTGAATGGTATGATCGTCGACACTCTCAAAGGTATCTTCGGCAAACACCGCACGTGCCGTGAAAGTTGGCCAATCAGCCCGACGGAGAAGCCATCGACTTGGTAACTCGATGGCTCTCTGGTTCGGAAGAGTAACGATAATTGGAAAATGGTCACTATTACAAAGGTCATCGTGTACACCCCACTGTAGCAGGGGAACCAGCGCACGACTGCACAGGGTAATATCGATACTTGAATAAGTACCGTGTGCAATAGAGAAGTGCGTAGGCTCCCCTGTGTTCAACAGACACAGGTCCAGCCGCCTGATCAGCCTCTCAAAATCTCTCCCTTTACCGCTAGTGGTAGCGGAGCCCCAGATGGTGTTGTGGGCATTAACATCTCCCAGAAGGAGAAAAGGAGGGGGGAGCTGAGAGACTAGATCCACCAGCTGGTCGTAATCCGGCTGAGAATCAGGTGGGATGTACACGTTACATACTGTTGCCATTACTGGCAACGAAGTACGAACTGCAACTGCCTCTAGCTGAGTACGCAACGGCACCTCTTCACTAAAGAGGCTAGAGTGGACGAGAGTGCAGACGCCACCAGCGGCCACAGCTCCGTCCATCCGGTCTTTAGAGAAGAGTTTGAAGTGACGCATTGTTGTCTCATGTCCAGGACGAAACCTGGATTCCTGAAGACAGACAATGGTTGCCGAAAACGAAGATATTAATTGTCGTAACTCAGCGAGATGAACAGAATAGCTATTACAGTTCCATTGTAATAGTGCCATGGTGTGGACTTAAGTAGAAGTGGGTCTTCTACTTATGCTTGACCGTTTGCCACCCTTCCCCATCTCTAGTTGGAGATGATGGGGCAGGAGAGCACACCTCAATCTCCACATCTCCGTCCGAAGACGAAGAAAATGGAGCGGGCGCTCTCTTGAGTTGCGCACGGTCGTCGTCGGACCTCACGGGTCTCGCCCTTGGGGAAGAGCGAGAGCGATGTCGAGGGACTTTCTCCCGGTCCGAAGACTGGGTGTCTGTCCCCGACACGCCCCGAAGAGACTTCTTCTTGGATCGGCGCCGACGTGTGTTTGGGGAAGTAGATGGTCCCTTCCCCACAGACGCCGGGTCCTTATAAAACAAGGTCGCTCCTGCTGGCACCGCTCCACTGGTAGTGGTGGGAGCGGGATGGCTAGCAGATACGTGAGCAGCCCTGCCTTTAGGAGAGGAAGAGAAACGGCGCTGAACCGCTCCCCTCTCCTCCGCCGATCTATTTTCTTTTCTATAGGGGAGTTCCTCCATACGGACGGGCTTGGCTTCAGCAGGCTTCGCTCCCTTGGTGGTAGTGGGAGCGGAAAGGCCAGCAGAGACAGTAGCCACCCCGTCAGCAGGAGGGCGAGAGAGACGGCGACGAACCGTCCCCCTCTTCTCCACTATCTTTGTCTTATCAGATGGGCTGGATGACGATCCAGCCCCGGTCGCAGAAGTCTTCTTTGCCTCGTTGGCAGGGGAAGACTTCTTCTCCGACCGTTTCGGAGAGGAAGATGACTTCTTCTCCGATTGCGCCGGTTTAGATGGTATATCCGGCGCCTTTTTCACAATGGCCGAAGAAGGTTGTTTAACCTTCTTCGGGCTGACAGGTCTCGCTTGGACAGCGAGGGGAGACTTTACGATCTCAGAGTAGTTCGTCGTCGAGGGTACAGCACGGGGAACGAAAGTGGCAGGGGTGATAGGTGGCGTCACCTTAGCCGCGAAAGATACCGGAAATTCGGGTGCAGTCATATCACGGTATCTCTTTCTAGCGTCGTGATATGAAAGCCGATCCAATGTTCTGATTTCTTGGATCTTTGCTTCCTTGCAGAACTCAGGGCACTGCTTCGACCGCGGAGAGTGACTTCCTTGGCAGTTAGGACACGTCGGGGGAGGCGTACACCCCACACCGTCATGTGTCCCCTTGCCACACTCTCTACACACCGCCTTGGCAGTGCACCTGGCAGAAACATGACCGAATTTCTGGCAATTGTAGCAGCGCATAGGTGGAGGGATGTACGGTCTAACGTCGCAATGGTACGACGTGACCTTCACCTGCCTAGGCACTACATCACCCTCAAAATGAAGAATGAAAGCGCCAGTATCGACGCTATCATTTCCAATTTTCCGGGTGATGCGCCTAATCCTGGTGACGCCTCGCTTCCCCAGATCCCGCATCAATTCCGCGTCGCTGTTTAAAATGAGGTCGCGATGGAATATAACTCCACGGACCTCATTTAGCGTATCGTGCTTCTCAACCTTAACGGGAATTTCGCCGAAATGCGTGCATTCCAGCAACGCTTCGGTTTGCTGCCGGTCAACGGTATGCAGCAGGAGCTGCCCGTTCCGGAGCTTGGAAATCCCGTTAAGGTCGCGATATTTCCCCTCGATTTCCTCTGAAAATAGGATCGATTTTACCTGTTTAAAATCTCCCCCGTCTGTCCTGGTAGCTACCAGGTAGCGAGGAGACCTGTCAACAGGGAACTTCTTATTAAATGCCTCATCCCAAGGCGTATACACCTTGGGATTCGGTCTACACTCCAGAGACGGCTTTTTAAGGGTGCCACCCTGTACAGGTGTCCGTGATCGTTTACTACGCATCCCGGACGAAATCCTCCCCGAATACTGCCCACTCCGAACGGGGGCTATCACTGTGGGCGCCACCCAGCCAAGGCAATACCTACCTGGCATAGCAGATATTGCCCGGGGTCCCAGTGCCTCGAACAGGCACTTCCCCCTCGGCATGCACAGGATTTATTCAGCTCCAGTATTCGGCCATGCAGGGACCTTCGTTGTAAGGCGGATACTACTGTAGGGTACATGGCGCACCCACCTGACGGGATGGGGCATACCGTCTAGGCTTTCTGGCCAGATGGCCAAGCTGGTGGCCCTTCCCCTTACAGCATGCATGTTTGTTTCTATTGGTCAAACCAGAGCTGGGACCAGAAACCCAAAATCGACCTTTATAAGGCCCCCTCTAAGTCGCCTTTTACGACAGGCAGGGGATACCGTGGATGAATTCTGCCCTCCCCATCCACAGGGGATCTGAACAAATCAAAAACTGGCAAGTTATTCGGCCATGTCGACCCTATTAGTCGCCTCCTACGACAGGCAGGGCATACCGTGGGTGTATTCTATCCCGCACCCACACGGGGGTCGGTGCGTTAGGCTGTAAACATTTTCAAAACCACAGTTGTGCGGGGAAAAGTTGATCATAGAATCGCTGATTGAAATTACAGTTCGTTATGAGGCAATTTCCACAATCCATGGTGAATAAACGATTCAATTCGGTGCACGATGTAATGAACTAAGTGTGCGCACTAAAGATGCGCACTAGCGGCTGAACTGTCATCGTACTGTTTTGATGACGATTGATTTGAACAATAGCGCTGACAGCTGTAATTTTGGCTATATAAGTCGTGATCCTATTTGGGATGGCTGGGTGGGTCACAGACAGCGGAGGAGGAAATAACTATTAAAACATCGCTCCTTGATTTATTTCTCATCGTTTCAAAAGGTATTTTGGCTAATTCATGTATTGTAGAGAATTTTATCGCACGTTCTATCTTCATTCATAGCTACCGTTGATTTCAATTTGAATTGTCACTACTGAACCTCATATATGTGCTAAAGTTCGTAAATATGTGTTTTTATTTATTGCTATTTTAAAAACGGCTGCCATGTTTCTACAGCGCTTGCATCTCGTTCAACTGTCATCACGGCTCACTCTAGCTGCACGCTCCGGTGCGCACACATTGTTCCCAACATGTGAGATACAAAATCACTGTTGATCAAAGAAATCATCGGGATGCATTAAGCTGTAACCATTGTCAAAACTCATTGATCTGGGTGCGTTATGCTGTAACCATTGTCAAAAAACATTGGATTGGACAAAACGAAGGTTAGAATGGTCGTGTGCAGGTGCGACTTTGGCTGCGCGCAGCTGGCGGGGCACGGTTGACACAAAACGATTGATCTGGACACGTTAGGATGTAACCATTGTCAAAAACCATTGGATACCACAAAACGAAGGTTAGAATGGTCGGTGTAGGAGCGACTTTGGCCGAGTGCAGCCAGCGGGGCACGGTTGACAAAACCATTGATCTGGACGCGTCAAAAACCATTGGATTTGACAAAGGGTGTTGGTGCAGCATAGTACCGTAAGGGCGAGGTTGGCAATACCGGTTTGATGATGATTGATGTGGACAATGGTGGCCACAGCTGGAATTCTGCCTACATAAGTCGTGATCCTATTTGGGATGGCTGGGTGAGTCACAGACAGCGGAGGAGGAAACATCTATTAAAACATCATTCCCTGATTTATTTCTCATCGTTTGTTGAGGTATTTTGGCTAATTCATGTACTACCGGTATAGAGAATGTTATTGCTCGTTCTACTTTCATTCAGTGCTATCAATATAATAGGGAATACAACAATTTTGTATTGAAAAGTGGAAAGGATCTTTTGAAAAGGCTATATTTATTTAACTAGTGAAGGATAGATATGGTCATCTCTTATTTTTTTTTTTTACAAAACAGCACAGTTTGTGTAACATAGAAAATATGAGAACAACATGTTTTTGCAGATGACTCACTGTATTCTGTTGAGAACAAAGTGCTGAGATCACTAGTAATTAGCATGTTTTATGTATTGTCGGATAAGCTTATGCCATGCCTGATATTGTAAACATTGCCATATGAAAACTGTTACTGTAGGATTACTCTATATCAAGTGTTTGTTTGTAAATTATTACATTATCATGCCCTTTTATGAATCAACAACAAGTTTCCTCTTTGGTAAATGTTCTCATGTGTCATGACTGCTGCTTTGTTCCATTTCAGTAGGTAACCTTTTCTGTCATAGGCATTCCATTGCTAGCCTGTTTTCTTATCACGGATGAAAACTTTCTGTG
The DNA here is from genome assembly GCA_946902985.2 of Meconema thalassinum. Lineage (NCBI taxonomy): Eukaryota > Metazoa > Arthropoda > Insecta > Orthoptera > Tettigoniidae > Meconema > Meconema thalassinum. The sequence goes on along the minus strand of OX336396.1, from coordinate 294,765,313 downwards.
GCTACTTGTTTTTTTTGTGAGTGGGTTAGGACATCACTGTCATCAGCCATGTGTACTTGGATATGGATATTTATTTAACTAGTGAAGGATACGTATGGTCATCTTTTAGTTATTATTATTTTTTATGAAACAGCACAGTTTGTGTAACATAGAAAATATGAGAACAACATGTTTTTGCAGATGACTCACTGTATTCTGTTGAGAACAAAGTGCTAAGATCACTGGTAATTAGCATGTTTTATGTATTGTCGGGTAAGCTTATGCCATGCCTGATATTGTAAATATTGCCATATGAAAACTGTTACTGTAGGATTACTCTATATCAAGTGTTTGTTTCTAAATTATTACCACATCATCATGCCCCTATATGAATCATCAACAACAAAAAGTTTCCTCTTTTGTAAATGTTCTCATGTCTCATGACTGCTGCTCTGTTCCATTTCAGTAGGTAACCTTTTCTTTCATAGGCATGCCATTACTACCTGTTTTCATATCATGCATGAAAACTTTCTGTGGCTAGTTGTTGTTGTTGTTGTTTTGTAAGTGGGTTATGACATCACTGTCATCAGCCATGTGTACTTGGATATGGGTAGAATTTGTATGTATGTATTGTGATGCTAGAATTGGGAAGGTTAGGTACGGTATTGTAGTTTTAAGGGGAGGAACTACGAGGTCATCTGCCCTTGGAAAGGAGGTGACCATGGTCTTCTGCTAGGAACAATCCCAGCATTTACCTGGAGGAGAAAGGAGAAATCGAACCCACTTCTTCTCAGTTCAGTTTTAACTCATGAGGCTGAGTGAATTTCATTCCACAATCAAATCAGAATTGTATTTTTAGGGGCAGATGACCTCGTAATTGCGCCCCTTAAAACAACAATAATTTCTCGGCAGAGATGGGAATCAAACCTAGACCTTTGGACAGATATGATTGACTATACTGTAGATATTAATTTCTGCTTTAACTGTTACAGATTAATTGGTTATTTGTTGTGTCTTTTCTTCTCGTTGTGTAGTTGACATCTCACCTTAAAATGGGGTGAATACTTGTCAAGTTTTTTAATGAATTCTTCTATATATCGCATTTATTGAGACATCAGTGTTTTCGGTCAAGTTCACACTCGCAAGGTTCGAAATGCATACTTATCGATTATGATCGAAAACGTCGATTTATTAGCTAGAGTAATGTATCGATCGCATCAACTTCTGACCATATGTTTAATTTATGGTTTCTTTATTTATTTATTTATTCGCGTCTGTAGAACGTAATTTGATACATAAACACTCAGTTGCGTTTCCTCACAGGTTGTTCATAGCAGCAGCGCTGGGTAGCGCGCTCGCTGACGGCCGGAAGGCTATGACGTCATAAATCGTATCGCAAGGCTTTCTCTCTAGGTGGCATTGGGTGAGACCATCCAGGGTTTTGATCTCCTGGATTTTCTTCTCACTCAGGAAGACAGGGCAGTTCCTGTGCCGAGGAGAATGAAATCCAGGGCAATTAGTGCACTGATAAGGTATTGTGCACCCTTCCGCTTCGTGTGGTACCTTACCGCATGTTCCGCAGATTTCGGGGCTCGAGCATCGGGATAACACGTGCCCGAACTTCTGGCACTTATAACACCTCATTGGTGGAGGGATATAAGGCCGTACGTCACAACGGTAACTTGTAACCTTGACTTTCTCCGGGAGCACCGAAAGATCAATGGAAATAATGAAAGCACCAGTATCCACGATTTGTCCATTGACCTTGCGCGTTATGCGCCGGACATCAGTCACGTGACGGTGCTGCATATCCTCCTTGAGCTCCTCGTCAGTGTTCAGAATCAGGTCCCGGTGGAAAATAACTCCTCGGACCAGATTCAGGGACGTGTGCTTTTCCACTTTGACGGGAATTTCGCCAAAGTGGTCACATTGCAAAAGTTGTTCAACTTGCTCACCAGTCCTAGTCTTGAGCAACAAGCTACCGTTCCTCATCTTTAGTATTTCCTCAAGCTCACCATAGACACCTTCTATGTGGCGAGAAAACAAAATACTCTTTACCAGCTTGAAATCACCACCATCTGTTCTGGTAGCTACCAGAAACTTGGGGGTGTTAGCACCCAGATTTTCACGCACAGATTGTCCCCAGGGGGTTGATCCCCGTAGGGAATCAAATGTTAAAGACTTGGGTGTAGGACCACCCTGTTTGGGGAATTTTCTTTTTGAACCCATGGCCAGATCATCCTCCCCGAATGCCACCGACATCCGATCACGGGCCGTCACAGTAGGCGCTAGCCAGCCAGCCAGGGCAAGGCCCGCCTAGCTTGGAAGGCATTGCCCGGGAGTCCGATGTTTTACAATGCCGTATCGGTATGTACCCCTTGGCATTTACTGGATTTTACAGCTCAGACATTCGGCTGTGCGGGGACCTGCGTAGTCAAGCGGATACTACTGCACGGGTACATGGCACACCCACCTGTCGGCGCGGCCAAGACCGGAACAGGCTTTCGAGCGTAGTCGCAAGCGTAAGTGGCCCATCCCCTAACAGCACGCACATATAGAAATTTTGGTTGCCAGACCCTGAAAGCAGTAACGGAAAGAAGTGCGATATAACCTTATGAGAGTTATACCGCACGGGTGTATGTCTTTTAGAGCTGACTGTCAAACCCTCGAAAGGGGACCGTTCCGAGAAGCCCTTTTAATCGCCTTTTACGACTGGCAGGGATTACCGTGGATGTATTCGCTTCCTCCCACCCACTGGGGGTCCAATTCACAAAACAACGCGGAGTCCTTAAAGTATAGCCAAGGTCGCCCCTTTTAGTCGCCTCTTACGACAGGCAGGGGATACCGTGGGTGTATTCTAACCCCCCACCCACAGGGGGGAACATGTGACCAGTAGGTGTCGCCCTATGGTGGTAACATGTGCCCTGTAGATGTCGCCCTATGGTGGTAACATGTGCCCTGTAGATGTCGCCCTATGATGGTAACATGTGCCCAGTAGATGTCGCCCTATGGTGGTAACATGTGACCAGTGGATGTCGCCCTATGGTGGTAACATGTGCCCTGTAGATGTCGCCCTATGGTGGTAACATGTGCCCTGTAGATGTCGCCCTATGGTGGTAACATGTGCCCTGTAGATGTCGCCCTATGATGGTAACATGTGCCCAGTAGATGTCGCCATATGGTGGTAACATGTGCCCAGTAGGTGTCGCCCTATGATGGTAACATGTGCCCTGTAGATGTCGCCCTATGATGGCAACATGTGCCCAGTAGGTGTCGCCCTATGATGGTAACATGTGACCAGTGGATGTCACTCTATGATGGTAACATGTGACCAGTGGATGTCACCCTATGATGGTAACATGTGACCAGTGGATGTCGCCCTATGGTGGTAACATGTGCCCTGTAGATGTCGCCCTATGATGGTAACATGTGCCCTGTAGATGTCGCCCTATGATGGCAACATGTGCCCAGTAGGTGTCGCCCTATGATGGTAACATGTGACCAGTGGATGTCACCCTATGATGGTAACATGTGCCCAGTAGGTGTCGCCCTATGGTGGTAACATGTGCCCTGTAGATGTCGCCCTATGATGGTAACATGTGCCCAGTAGATGTCGCCATATGGTGGTAACATGTGCCCAGTAGGTGTCGCCCTATGATGGTAACATGTGCCCTGTAGATGTCGCCCTATGATGGCAACATGTGCCCAGTAGGTGTCGCCCTATGATGGTAACATGTGACCAGTGGATGTCACCCTATGATGGTAACATGTGACCAGTGGATGTCACCCTATGATGGTAACATGTGACCAGTGGATGTCGCCCTATGATGGTAACATGTGACCAGTGGATGTCACCCTATGATGGTAACATGTGACCAGTGGATGTCACCCTATGATGGTAACATGTGACCAGTGGATGTCACCCTATGATGGTAACATGTGACCAGTGGATGTCACCCTATGATGGTAACATGTGACCAGTGGATGTCACCCTATGATGGTAACATGTGACTAGTGGATGTCACCCTATGATGGTAACATGTGACCAGTGGATGTCACCCTATGATGGTAACATGTGCCCTGTAGATGTCGCCCTATGATGGCAACATGTGACCAGTGGATGTCACCCTATGATGGTAACATGTGACCAGTGGATGTCACCCTATGATGGTAACATGTGACCAGTGGATGTCACCCTATGATGGTAACATGTGACCAGTGGATGTCACCCTATGATGGTAACATGTGACTAGTGGATGTCACCCTATGATGGTAACATGTGACCAGTGGATGTCACCCTATGATGGTAACATGTGACCAGTGGATGTCACCCTATGATGGTAACATGTGACCAGTGGATGTCACCCTATGATGGTAACATGTGACTAGTGGATGTCACCCTATGATGGTAACATGTGACCAGTGGATGTCACCCTATGATGGTAACATGTGCCCTGTAGATGTCGCCCTATGATGGCAACATGTGACCAGTGGATGTCACCCTATGATGGTAACATGTGACCAGTGGATGTCACCCTATGATGGTAACATGTGACCAGTGGATGTCACCCTATGATGGTAACATGTGACTAGTGGATGTCACCCTATGATGGTAACATGTGACCAGTGGATGTCACCCTATGATGGTAACATGTGACCAGTGGATGTCACCCTATGATGGTAACATGTGACCAGTGGATGTCACCCTATGATGGTAACATGTGACCAGTGGATGTCACCCTATGATGGTAACATGTGACCAGTGGATGTCACCCTATGATGGTAACATGTGACCAGTGGATGTCACCCTATGATGGTAACATGTGACCAGTGGATGTCACCCTATGATGGTAACATGTGACCAGTGGATGTCACCCTATGATGGTAACATGTGACCAGTGGATGTCACCCTATGATGGTAACATGTGACCAGTGGATGTCACCCTATGATGGTAACATGTGACCAGTGGATGTCACCCTATGATGGTAACATGTGACCAGTGGATGTCACCCTATGATGGTAACATGTGACCAGTGGATGTCACCCTATGATGGTAACATGTGACCAGTGGATGTCACCCTATGATGGTAACATGTGACCAGTGGATGTCACCCTATGATGGTAACATGTGACCAGTGGATGTCACCCTATGATGGTAACATGTGACCAGTGGATGTCACCCTATGATGGTAACATGTGACCAGTGGATGTCACCCTATGATGGTAACATGTGATCATGGCGAGGCCGGGGCGGGTTACTTGTATAATATATTTATATTATGTGTTTTACTGTGTTAATTCCCTCCCTGTGTTCACTCAGAATTTTTTGTTGCACGAGTTAGCTGCCCTGCTAAGACCAGCACGTCAAGCAGCGGCAAGAATGAGGGTAGATGGCTACTGTTAAGACTCTCCGTACACATGGACATGGACATGCCGGCTAGTCATTACCTTGCAGGGTGGTCCAACCTTTAGGTACCCGAGGGCCAATCAAACTTTGGTATAGGAATGTGAGGGCCAGAGACATTCCAGAAAGAAGACGTGTTACATATTTTACTCAAAAATGTATTAAAATGTATATTAAAAGACGTTTAATATTACTAGTTTAATATACCACTTCATTTTACAGTCGAGAAATCAATGTGGTGATTGGTACTGCTTTCCTGATACAAGTGTATCAATGTCCACTGTAAGTTCAGTAAGGCAAAGTCTCAGGCTCGATTCCAGTGAAGCACTTTCAGTTCGATTTCTCGTATCCGACAACTTTTCCGAGGCAAAATGTGAGTTTTGTAGACAATGTTTGAAGGTAGAAAAAGCACTTCGCACGCATACGTACTGCCAAGCTGCGATAACGCTTGAAGAGAGAATTTAAGCAGTTTAGGAAAACGTTCTTTAGAAATCAGTTTCCAGAAATTTTCAGGGACATCACACTCTTTAGTCTGGTAGAATGGGTCTGCTTGAAGATCACAAATTTCCATTTGAGGGCCGCAGGGCACCTCACTCACTTTTTGGTTTTATGGAGTCAAAATCCTGGAATCTGTTCTGGAACTCTTTCTTGATATCTATTATTATTTCATGAAACATAGTCTACTAAAATTTAAGTCACTTGTTTCTTCTTTCGACTGCTGACAAGATGGGAAGTGTGCCATATTATTTGCCTTCAATGCAATTTGCATTACATCAAGTTTTTTGCGGAAGCCCTCAATTTGTCCATAAAGCTGGGAATATTTTGTTTTCTGCCTTGTAGTTCCAGGTTTAAATCATTTAGATGGGATTTTAAATGTAAGGAAAGCAAGATTACCGCATTTAAAAACTCGATTTCTTCCAGTTTTTCTTGATACTCATGCCCAATGTTTTCATTTTTGAGAAAAGCAAGAATTTCATTCCTCAACCCAAAAAACTGTTGCAAGCAATTTCCAGCACTTAGCCAACGCTCTACACAGTAGAATGAAATGTCACCATACTCAGCTTCCAAATTGTCCAGGAATACAATAAATGATCTGTGTCTACAGGCTTTATTGCCTCCTCTTATTAAATTTACAGTATTTACAACAGTTTTCATTGGCTCACTGAGCCTTATAATATTTTCACAGAACATTTAGATGGGATTTTAAATGTCAGGAAAGCAAGATTACCGCATTTAAAAACTGGATTTCTTCCAGTTTTTCTTGATAATGCAGTGGAAAAACAAAAAAAATCAATCCTTTTTCTTTACACAGTCCTAATAATCCAATGTCAGGACCAACCATTGCTTTAGCTCCATCTGTGGCAATGCCAGAGCACTTCACAAAACCTCCATATTTAGAAACGACATCATCCAGTGTGTTGAATATGTCAATGCCTTTTTGCTGGTTTCTGATGATCTTAATTCCAACAGTTCTTCATGAATTTCAAATTCGTCGTTTATTGTTCTGACAAAGATAAGGAGCTGGCCGATGTCAGCTATATCTGTGCTCTCATCTAGAGCTAGAGAGTAAAATTCACATTTTTCCAAAATGCTCTTGAGAGATCCTGAAACTTCACCAGCCATATCATTAATTCTTCTGCTAACTGTCTGATGAGACAAGGAAACTGTTTCAAAAATTTTAGCCATGCTATTATCTCCAAAAGAAGATGCCATTTTTACACCACATATCTCTTAATGAGCTCACCATCCCTAAAAGACGTTTTACTTTTAGCTACGGTAGCTCTAAAGATACCTCATAAGATGCCTTTAAAACGGCAGTGTTTGATGGTTGCTGAAATATATTCTTCAGTCTTGTTAGTTACAGCTTCAAATCATTAAACATACAACTTCTGGCACTTCCCTGGTATTGATCTTATTTTGATTTATGCAAGCTGGTATAGTGTCTATTCAAGTTATACTCCTACGAAACACCTAAGACTTGAGAACAGATAACACACTGTGGTTTTCCATTATGATCAACAAGAAAGTAACTTTCTTGCCACTTTGATATTGTCGTTCCTCATCTTCAACTCGCCGTTTATTAAGTCCCGCCATATTAGGTACTGCTCTCGCAACAACGATGACAACAAACTCTCGTCGTACTATATCTCTCGAACAACCTCTCTCGTCAAAAACAACCTCTTCGAACAGCCCTGCGCTCCTTTTTATAGGGAAATACGCCGCAGCACACGAACGATCGCGAACTTATCGGCAGCCAATCACTGGCAGCCAACCAGTTGTCACAAGGAGGCGCCCGCTTCTCGTGCCGTACGTATTCGTGGAAAGACAATTATGATTAATGGCGTATCTTTCGGGATCATTCCTTTCCCACCTGGCTCCTTCGTAACATTACTGAATGAAAGTGAAAATTAAAGTAAGCACACACACTTACTTAATTCCTGCCGCTCCTTCCGGAGCATAGGGCCTTGGCGAAATTTCTCCACGCAGTACGGTTCCTGGCCATTCTCTTCACTTGACTCCAGTTCTTGTCCACCTCTGCAATTTCATTTTCGATCGTCATCTTCCAGGTCTTCTTAGGTCGACCTCGCTTCCTGGCGCCTTGAGGATTCCAGTCTAGCGCCGCCCCCTCAATAGCTCCGTCCGGCTTCCTTAGTGTGTGACCAATCCAGCGCCATTTCCTCTCCTTGATCTGGATGCTAATCGGTTGTTGATTGGTGATGGTCCAAAGATATTCATTTGAGATTATGTCCGGCCACCTCACATTCATGATGCGACGCAGACATCTGTTAATGAACACCTGTAGCTGGTTGTTGATCGGTTTTGTGACTTTCCACGTTTCACAGCCGTAGAGAAGAATCGACTTTACGTTGCTATTGAAAAGGCGGAGCTTGGTCTTCCTGGAAAGGTTTCTATTTCTCCAGATGGGGTAGAGCTGGACAAATGCACCATTTGCCTTCCTGATACAGCTTCGAACATCTTCCTCTGCTCCCCCATCATTTGTGACTATACTTCCAAGGTAGAGGAAGGACTCATCTCGCTCAATGTCCTTTCCGTTGATTGTCAAACTAGTCGTGATGTCAGAAATGATCCTCATCTCTTCGGTCTTGTTGGTGTTGATCATCAGTCCTGCACGTTCTGCTTCTCTCTGCAACCTCCCCAGCTTATCTTCTATGTCTCGGTACCGTTGTGCCATAAGACAAATGTCGTCTGCGAAATCCAGATCTTCAAGCCTGTCATTTATACACCATTGAATACCCCTCTTACGTCCTCCCATTACCTTCTTCATCACACTATCCAGGACCAACAGGAACAGAGTGGGGGAAAGGACACACCCCTGTCTCACTCCGGAACTGACCTTTATCTTTTCTGTTAATTTGCCTTCGTGAAGAACCTGGCACTCATACCCTTCGTACATCTCTTCCATGATTCTGATGATCTTTGTTGGAATTTTATATTCCTCGAGGGTCTTCCACATGATTCTTTGATTTACGGAGTCGAAGGCTTTCTCGAAGTCAACAAATGTGAGGTAAAGGGTATTCCGCCACTCCACACTCTGCTCCAGGATGATTCGGAGGGTGTTGATGAGATCCACACAGCTGCGATGTTGTCGAAATCCAGCCTGTTCCTTCCGAAGCCTTTTTTCTACGCAGTCTTTTATACGATTCAGGATGACTATCGCCAGCACTTTGCTTGGAATGGACAGCAAGGTGATACCCCTCCAGTTACAGTTTGTGGTGTCCCCTTTCTTCGGCAACTTGACTATCAACCCCTTCTTCCAGTCGGTTGGTATTTTCTCATCCTTCCAGATCTTCTCCAACAGCGGGTGCATCAGATCGATCGCAATATCCAGGTCTGCTTTCAGTACTTCCGCTGGGATATTATCCAGACCTGGTGCCTTCCCGCATTTCATCTGCTTCAACGCTGTCCGTATTTCGCCCCGAGTTGGGGAGTCGAGGCTGATGCTTGGGTCACTTTCTGCTTCATCTTCATCTTCTCCTCGCTGCTTACTTTCTGGTCCTCTATCTCTATTAAGAACCTCCGCAAAGTGTTCTCTCCATCTTGTCAGCTGCTGTTCACACGTCGTGAGGATCTCGCCCGTCTTTCTCTTCACAGGCCTAGTTTTATTAAAACCTTTCTTCGAAAGCATCTTTGTGATGCCATAGAGCTCCTTATCGTGCCCCCTTCTTGCCGCTTCTTCTGCTTTCTCCGCCTGCTCATCAATCCACCTCCTATGATCCTTCCGTACACTCCTCTTTACCTCCCTGTTTGCTGTTGAATACTTTGCTTGTGTGAGAGCCTTCTGCTGCCTAGTCTTGCAGGTGTTGAGCTTGGTCTTAATCTCCTTCCTATAATTTATCTTGTCCCAGGTCTGATCGGATATCCATTCTTTCCGCAGGTAGTTCTTGTACCCGAGCTGCATCTCACTGGTTTCCACGAAGATATTCTTTACCTCGCTCCACACAGTCTCCACGTCCTTCTCTGTCTCGGAGTCCAAAACCTGGAATTTATTTCTGAGCTCCAGTTTAAATTGGTCCAATCTCTGCTGGTTCTTAAGCTTGCCCACATCAAACTTGTTGTGCCGAGTGTTAAACTTTCGGCGGACTGCGACGATCTTCATGCGGAAGTTGGCAACCACAAGATGATGGTCACTACCAACGTCCGCTCCTCTCTTGTTCCTAACATCTTCCAAGCTTCTTCTGAACCTCCTGCTCACCGCGATGTGATCAATTTGATTTTCTGTGACTTGATCAGGAGACACCCAGGTGACCTTATGGCACCGCCTATGAGGAAATACCGTGCCACCCATCACCAAATCCTGACTGGAGCAATATTCCGTAAATTTCTCCCCATTGTCATTCATCTCACCAAGGCCATGTTTACCCATGATCTGCTCCAACCCCTCATTGTTTGAGCCCACCTTCGCGTTGAAGTCTCCCATAACAATGAGAATGTCCTTCTTACTTGTTTGTCTTGTGACGTCTCGCAGCATTTGGTAGAATTCTTCCTTCTTCTCTGGCTCCGATTGTTCTGTAGGTGCATAGCATTGGATGATGATCACATTCCTGATCTTTGTCTTGAACCTAGCACACATGAGCCTACTAGAAATTGGTTTCTACTCCATAAGGCTTCTCTTTGCATTTCTGTTGAGCAGCAACCCCACTCCATCCCTGCGTTCTTCATCATCGCCCCCACAATAGAGAAATGTAATTCCATCTGTTGTCTGTATTTCACCAAATCCTGGCCACCTCACTTCACTCAATCCTAGGATATCCAGCCCATAGTTCTTCATCTCCCGTGTCACTTGTTTCAGTCTGGTTTTCTCCATCAAGGTCCTCACATTCCAGAAACCGATTTTCGTAGTCCTCTTCATGCCAAAAGTCGTCATCAGGTTATCCGTCCGGTTTTGTAATTTCGCTTCAGTTTCCGTAATCAGTTTATTTAAGAGGAGCGAGTGATTAACCCACTGCCTCCGAGTGCCTTGGAGGGGCTGCCACCTTAAGCCTGAGGCACCAGGCTGATTTTCTGTCAGGGTTTCTTCCCTTAGCCTTTGAAGAACCAACTCCAAACTACAAGGCAGCAGTTGTTTTACCAGAGCCCCGTTAGCCGTAATTTCTTCAGGGTTCCTGTAGGGCCTTCACAGCTACCGTAGCGGTTTTGAGACACACAAAGTCCCCTCTGTACTTCACCCCTACAGGCAATCCCCTACTTAATTACGTTGCCCATCTACCACGACGAGGACGAGGGGTTGGATTTGTGGGAGACACGGATTATAACTGTCGAAGAGTGAAGGGCAGTAAGAGGGCAAGGACCAACAAAAATGAACAGGCGGGCCGCATGTGGCCCGAGGGCTGCGGGTTGGACCGCACTGCCTTACAGCGTAATAGGTATGCTTCGGTGGCATCATAGACATGTCTTATTCAGTTTTGAAATAGTTATTGTGATTGTATATAGTTGTGAATATATCTACAGTTCGTTCCACGCATTGATTTATTATGTGAGTTTCGGTACCGTTATGTGACTCCTTACCTCGTGAACCTGCACCACCACTGGCCTATTGACTTGCATGCTACCAGAGAAATTGCGTCCCCAACATTTTGGACCTCCAGGTCCGGATGCGACGATTGTTTTTAAATACATGAAGTGTGAATTATATTGTACAAGTGTGGTGAACTTGCTATAAATTGGAATTTACAAATACAAACAACTGGCGCGTCATTCTCCACTCTACGCCGATGATCTTCGACTGCTGCCGAACGGACACGATGCAGTCTTCACATCATAACAGCTAAGCAGTGTTTCTGAACCCGTAGAAGTCTGCGGACCACTCAGCCTGAAACTGAATCATGTACGGACCACCCAATACACCAAATCAGTTGTAACCCTTCATCAATAAAACTTATTTTAAGGATATTTCAATTCAAAACCTGATAGTTATCACCGCGATTACATTCGGACGATTCTCGTTTAACGCACATCGTTTTCGAAATCCCATTTATTGGTCACTCGCGGACCACCGGTTAAGAACCACTGAGCTCAAGGTACCTAGACTGGCTTATTTACTTATCATTGCTCGCTCCTATTGCTCATTTTTATATTATCCTACCTTTATTCCTAGGTTGGCAGCATGGATGAGGAAAATAGAAAACCATTAATCATTACACGTGCTGTAGCTAAAGCCAGCCTCACACGCATCGGAAAAATTGTGAATGAACTTCAGGAGGTAGAAAATCAAGCCATAATAGTGAGATTATAAGAATTGCCTGTCATACGTGATAAGTTCGAAGGAGCTCAAACACAGTTGGAAGTGTTTGAGGACTTTCAAATGCACGCTGAATATAGGGATGTATTTGAAACAATGTATTTTGATCTGGAAACAAAAATGACCAAATTGACTGTCGCTAACAATGGCTCTGTCAGCGCTAGGTCAGGTGGCAACAATCTAAATTCCACTTCCCACCATAGTTCAGGCTCCAAATTAATTAAATTATCTACAATTCAAATCCCTTCATTTAATGGTGAAGTAACTCACTACAGGCTTCATTACGACACATTCATGAGCCTTATTGTCAACAATGCAGATCTAGACAACATACAACGATTTCATTATTTACTGAGTTCATTGTCAGGCGAGGCACATGCTCTCATAGCCAACCTCCCAGTCACCAGCTCTAATTATGAAATAGTCCTTGATACAATTTCTAAACGATATGACAATCCTCGTTTAATTGCTTCTGCTCCTATCAGGCAATTGTTAACATTACCGTCTATGAGCAAGGCTTCAGCAAGGGATCTGCGGGCACTTCTCAACCAAGCATTGAGCAATTTGAATGTTATAAGGGCGTTACAATTGGACGTACCATTAAAAGAATTACTTGTGTCACAATTAATACTGGAAAAGGTCGACATATCAATACGCAGGGAATATGAATCAATACTTAACTCCAATACATTTCCAACATTGCATGAATTGTGTGAATTTCTCAAAACTAAGTGCAATTCAATTGAGATCATAAATTGGATACCTATCAGTAGAAAGGTGCTAAGTGCCATTTTTTGAAAAAAGCCGTTTTTTTGCTCGAATGGTGCTATGTGCGATGTAGCATTACATATCAAAAGGGCTAACTCCTCAGTGGTTTCGAAGGACCTTCCAAGAGCATCACAGGATGGCACTAGTGATAAGTCCGGTAGCTCTTTCAGAAGAAAGGTGCAATGTGCCAATCATTTGTTCTCATTTCCCTCCAATATGGGCATCGTTGACAGAATTGTTCAAGGAACTTAGAATACTCAATTATTAGCAGTTCGTACTGGTGGGAACCTGTGTACGGATAGCACAGTTGGTTTCCTGTTGGAAACGCGATTTTGCCGTGCATTAGTCTCGCAAAATCTCATAAACTACTGCTCCGATTTCATGAAAATTTTACAATTTGTTCTCATTATGGTAGACAGTGTTTAGAAAGTGGTTTGAGCATAAATCGAATTGGCAATATTTTAAAATTAATTTACATTAAAAAGCCATGCCAATATTGAATCTAATAACTTGACTGACGGATGGTGACACAGTGCATCCACTTCAAAATTTTCAATGAGCAAAGATAACATCCCGTACCATACCCTTTGATCAATACTGTAACGTGTTTTTCGAGGGGTTTTCATGCCACTGGCATAAGTCAGTAGGAAGCCATTCTATATTTATTTACGCGGCAAATTGTTCAGCCAAGATAATTTTTAATGTTAATTTATTATTATTATTATTAATTTATTATAATTATTATTAAGGTATTTTTCGGAGCATTTTATAAAATTATAAGCATACAGATAGGTTTTCTTTGTCTTAGAAAACACTATCAAGCATATTATTACGAACGACAATATCATAGAAAATTATGTGATTACGGAATTTTACGGAGTTTCGTCAGTTAGGGTATATTGAGAGACATGACTCACTGGGAATTCAGATACAGGCTTATGCTTGTCAAGTAGTATGGCGCAAGGCTGGGTCGCATCGTCAAGAAAAGGCGGATGTATGGAACGGCAATCGACTTCACCCTCCCGCCGAGTGTAATGAGCCAGAAGAGGGGAGTAGCGCGTGAGGGGTCAGCCAATCAGTGGTGAGCGAGCGGGAAGAAGTCGGCTGAAGAGTGGGGATGCGGCGGGTGCATATATGGTTGGCACGCCGTGGAAACGAGGACTATCGTTATAAAATTTAACCAGTATGGTTGCACGAGTGAGTGGCTCCGATGTTCAGTGGAGGTAGCGATTATCGTTATAAAATTTAACCAGTATGGTTGCACGAGTGAGTGGCTCCGATGTTCAGTGGAGTTAGCGACTATCTTTGTGAAACTTAACCGTTGTGGTTGTACGTGTTGGTTCCGATGTTCGGACCATAAATCTTCATATCTACAAATATATCATCAACAACGAAGAAGATGACGACGTCCAGGAGGCTATGGGAAGCTCACTTCAACATCCAGTACGAGGGAAATGCTACGGCAATTTCCAGTGGTAAGCGTGAATGACTCATAACTACGCAATCTCTCGTCTTTCTTTGTTTCATATTCAGTGATTCAGTAAATTCATAGCTTGGGAATAAGAGTAAAATCAGTAATTTATCCGACTCCGTTTTCACGTAATTTTCTAGCGGTAATATTTAAATCGCAACGCTCCAATTTAAATTCAAACTTATTATTATTATTATTAATAATTTTGCTATACTTGTTTTTTATACAATAAATTCATTTCTTTTAACCATGCAATCTTTGTTTCCAGTAGGTAGCATTAGATATAGACCAATTCCTTCTCCTGATACAATTGTTTGTTGGGTTAATGATCCAATCATACCACGATCTGAGAGTAAAGATTCTTGAAGGTGTTCTACCAGAGCTAGGTGTTGTTAAATACAAATTTAGATTTCAACATAGCGTTGAGGTCTTGGCGCCCATTAAAACAACATATCTTAGTAGAAAACATTACATTTGTCACGCAAAAGTGAGGGCAATAGAATACATTACATTTGTCGCTAACAACTTAGGGCTGAAAACCTAATAACATTTGTGGAAGGAGAAGGGTATATATTTCTGTGCCTGTATTTTGGGGGTTTTTCATTTATCGGTGTGTATCAGCATGGGTAGTGCTGAGGAAGTGATGAAGTTGCGTAGTGGTCACCAGTTGGATAGTTAAGATACGAGCAGTATGGCTAGTCTTGGAAATGAAAGCAGTACAGGGATGTCGGAGGTAAGTCCCGATACTGAGGGGGGTAATCAAAACAGTCAAGCAGGGTTAGAGAGTTTGCTTCTCCAATTTATGCAACAAAACAAAATTAGTACTGATGCTTTAAACTCTAGACTTGAACAAAATAGTAGGGAAAATAAAGAGAGTACTGAAGCTTTAAACGCTAAACTTGAACAAAATAGTAGGGAAAATAAAGAGAGTAATAGGGAGCTGAGTGATAGTTTAAATGCTAAATTGGAACAGAGCAGTAAGGAAGTGAGCAATAAATTAAATGAGAAATTTGAAGAGAACAATCTAAAATTAGATAAGAAATTTGAGCAGATTAGAGGAGAAATCAGAGGGGGTGATGGAAGAGAAGGCTAAAGAAATTGTAGCAGATGTAGACAGAAAGTTAGGAAAAGTACAAGAGGAGTTGGAAATTAGAATCAGTACACAGGCTGAAAATTTAATAGAACTAGTGCAACTTGAAACACAGCAGGTCAAAAAACAATTGGGGGGAGAAATTGATAAGATTCAGGTAGCAACAAAAGAGGTTAAAGAACAGCTGGGGGGAAGAATTGATAAAGTACATGCAGAAATAATCACTGAAGTTAATACTTTAAGGGAGAGGAATAAGGAAAGCATTAATGAGATTAGTGAGAAACAAGCTCAGTTAAGTGGTAAAGTTGAAGCATCGGAAGGGAGCATTAGGTTAACTGTAACTAATGTCGAAAGAAAAGCTGAGGAGAAAATTGCTGAATTAGAACAGAAGTTGAAAGCTAGAATTAGGCAGGAAAATAGCTAGAGTAGGCCAGTTTATGTGAATAGCACACACAGGGAAATAGAACTAGGCAAATTTAGTAATCGGCAGCGTTGTCCAATGGAGTTCATGAATACTATAGAAAATAAATTCGGGGAGAGGTTGGAAGATGGTAGTGTTGAGTGGTGCCAGGTAGTTGAAATTTTAGAGCAAGCGTTTGTAGGGGAGACAAGAAACTGGTTTGCTGTCTACAGAGACAATTTTGAGAATATTACAGATTTCAAAGTTAAATTTTGTGAGAAATTTTGGAATGAGGTCATTCAGTCTCAGCATCGTGAGGGAATTGTGCGTGGGAAATATAACCCGAAAGGCAACTACTCTATGACCGAGTACTTTTTAGGACAGGTATTAACGTGCAAATATCTGGATGGTTTGAAGGAGGAGAGTGATGTAGTCAGGCTATTACTACGACATTTTTCATACAGAATCAAAGAAGCTGCCTGTATCCAAAATGTTAAATCTATCTCACAAGTGGAGAATTTATTGAGTACATTCGATGCTCTGGGAAGAGGCGGTTACGAGGAGAATTTCGGTAGGAACCAGGGTAACAATAATAACAGGCCTAATGAGAATAGGAACCAGGAAGTTCAAGGGAACAGTGGCGAAGGGGCCAGCGTTCAAAATAGGGGGAACCAAAATAGTAATAATAATAATCAGCATAACCAGTACAGAGGAAATGGGTATGGTACGAACTACCAAGGTAGAAATAATGATTTCAGGGGAAATCAAGGCCGAAATAACGATTATAGGGGTAACCAAGGGCGGTATAATAATAATAATAATTCTAACCAGAACAGGGGTCAAGGAGGGAATCAGCCCAATGGTAATAACGGACAGAGAGATATCGTTAATACAACCCAGAACAACCAGACCAGTGCAGTAGTCAGTAGTACTACACCAAGCGGTAGCAATGCTTTAAACGCGAACCAGGCTGCGAAGTACGGTCAGAATCTCAGTCTGTAACATGCCCTGTCCATACACTTATACAGGAACCCTATGACCTAAATGTAAGAAATGAATTATTACGTGAACTAAATGATGAAGGCATTATTCAGGAAGTGGCTAGTAAGAGCCCCATAGTTAAATTTAACGTGTCCGAGGCGTACACAGATGTTTTAATTGATAGTGGTTGTATGAAGAGTTGCATAAGTAGTGCATTTTATAATAAAATAAAAGGAACTGGAGTAAATTTTGAGGTGATGCCAATTAAAAGCACTTTTGTTATCACAGCTGTTGGAAAGAGGTCTAAAGTAATTTCTAAGCAAGTTTTAGTAGACATTAAAATTAATAATCATATAGAAAAGCAGATTTGTCTTGTAATTCCAAATTTAGTATTCAGTGTTATCTTGGGTTCAGAGTGGCTAAGTAGAGTGTCTGGTAACTTATGTTATGATGTAGGGAGTTTGAAATTTAAATGGGGAGATTCTGAAGTAGAAGTAGCGTTCAATGACCATATTCAGAGAAGTAGTGTTGTAGGTGTAATTTGTACTTTAAATGAGATATCGCCAGCCGTAGAGCGGGGTTCTCCATGTTTTGTGGGCAGTGTGATTACGAACAGTAGTCTAAAGGACTCGTTACGTGATGCTGCATTTCAGGGAAATATAGAGGATGAACAGTGTGTTTGGCTCTATGATGTGTTATTGTGTAATAGGAGAGTTTTTGAGGATCGCATTGGTATGGCCAATTGATATACACATTCATTGAACGTTATTGATAGGTCAGTATTCACAGGACATAGATAGCCTGTACCTTTCGCTTATCAGAGTGCAGTTGAGGCACAAATTAATCAGATGCTTGAAGATGGGATTATTGAGCACTCTAACAGTCCATATGTTAATTCTTTGATCACGGTACCCAAGACCGACGGCGCGGTTCGTATTTGTTTAGACGCTCGTTTGGTTAACAGTAGAATTAGTTCAGATCAGCTAAAATCTATGTCAATAGAGGAATTAATGCAAACATTTGAGGGGAAGAAGTATTTCACTTGTGTAGATTTGAGTTCCAGTTTTTGGCAAGTGCCACTTATGTACGAAGATAGACCATTTACAGCTTTTAGTCATAAATATAATCTTTATCAATTTTGTAGAACACCTTATGGGTTAAAGAGTAGTTCAGCAGCTTTAATTAGGGCTTTAAACATCGCATTAGGGGATGACACAGGAGAGTTTGTAACCATTTACATTGATGATATGGTAATTAGTTCACGCAGTTTTGAGGAGCATCTACGTCATTTAAATATAGTTTTTCAGAAGTTAGATCAGGCAGGGTTCACTTTGAAGCTGTCTAAGTCGTCATTCTGTCAGTCAGAAGTGACATTCTTAGGTCATAGAGTGTCGAGTAGAGGTGTGACACCAGAAGAAAGTAGGGTTAATAAGATACTTAACGCAGAGGTGCCACAGAATGTTAAACAGTTAAAAACATACCTGGGAATTTGCAACTTTTTCAGGAGATTTGTTCTTAAATACTCAGGGTTGGTAGAACCATTCAGGGAATTGCTTAAAAGTGGGACTCGGTGGAGATGGGAATCCAAGCATGATCAGGCTTTCAGAGCGCTAAAGGAAGGTTTTGAGAAAGCTGTAGTGCTGAAATATCCTTTAAAAAATAAGGAATATGTGGTTATGACAGATGCTTCACATATAGGCATTGCTGGAGTGTTATCTCAGAAAGATGATGAGGGTAATCTGTGCATTGTATCTTTAGCCTCGCGAGGACTGACAGCAGCAGAGAAAAGATACACGATTACTGAGTTAGAGCTTTTAGGTATTGTTTTCAGTTTAGGGAAATTTAGAATGTATTTAGTAGGGGGGAAATTTGAGATCCATACAGATCACCATGCATTACTGTATATGAGGACTTGTAAACTCAGTTCTAACAGAGTTAGTAGGTGGATTCTTGCTCTGCAGGAATACGAATTCACAGTAAAATATATTAAAGGTAAAGATAACATTCTTGCAGACATGCTATCAAGGGACACTAATTTATGTAGGGATTATCCTGAGGTTAAAGCAGTGGACGGTATTTTAATATGTGCATCTGTGGACAGTAGCAACAGGGCATTGTTACAGACACTGAGAAATATGCTAGTGGAGCAACGTGATGACGTTAAGTTAGGGGAGCCACTGGCTAGGTTGGAAGTAAGTGAAGAAGAATATGTGAAAGTAGGACGGTTCACGTACAAGATGCAGGATGGGCTTCTTGCACGGACATGTAGGAATAATCGGTGGGCAATATGTGTTCCTGCCACTTTGCGGGAGGAGCTAATTTGGTTCATTCATAGGGAATTAGGACACTTTGGCGCTGCCAAGGTCTTCTATGAAATTGGTCGTGACTTCATTTGGAGTAAAATGGGAAGGGATGTTAGGAGGATTTTAGCTAAGTGTGGAACCTGTCAAAGGAGTAAATATCCAGTTAAATATTTAGTGGGGGAGAGATCTGCAGTTCTCACAAGTAGTCCCGGCGAACTACTGTGTGTGGATTTATTTGGCCCGATCGTTAAAGGACAGTACGGCTACGAGTACATTTTTATAGTTATTGACGCTTTTAGTAAGTATGTCAAGCTATATCCGCTAAGGAAAGCCACGGGACTAGCGTGTAGCCGTCTATTCATTAATAAGTATGTACCTGAGTTTGGCCTTCCTCTCAGGATACTATCTGACAGTGGACCACAGTTTACTGCAAGGAAATGGAGAACCAGTATGCAGGAAGCTGGTATAACACACGTTCATTCCTCTGTAAGGTACCCTCAGGGTAATTCTGCAGAGCGTCCATTAAGGGAAGTGGCTCGTCTTTTTCGGACTCTAGTGCATGACAAGCATACGGCCTGGGTTGGACATCTTCCCAAGGTCGAGACTTGGCTGAATTCTGTCCAGCACGAGAGCACGAAATTGACGCCATATGAAGTTCACTTCGGAAAGAGACCACAAAATGAACTAGCGAGGGTGTTGGGATTAAATGAGGGTAAGCAACCGGGGATGGATTACATTGTCCAGTTGGCGAAACAGAATTTATCTAAGTCAGCACAAAAGAGAATTCGCCAACAAAAAGAAACTAAATTTGACCTATTCGAGCCGGGAGACAGAGTCTTACTTAGAGTGCCGAAACAGTCAAATAAGCTAGAGAAAGTCATGTCCAAGTTCTTTTATCTCTACGAGGGCCCATTTATAGTTTCCAAACGTATTGGCAAAACAGCATATGTGCTGGAGGATAGTAAGGGAAACAGATTATACGGGACGTATAATATACATAGTCTACGAAAATATGTGTCATAAAGTGAGTGTGTTTAGCTGGCGAGCCAGCCTATCAAATGAGTAAGTGTGGTATTTGGTGCGTGGAAGATCTGGTCTTCAAGGCAGGCGTATCAGAAGTCACACAGGGGGGTAGTATGTAAGTAAAGGTGAGTTTTTAAGGTACAGGGAAATATGACGGGATTGTCGGATGCTCTTGAGCACTAAAATGTCTCGATACACCAAGGCCAGAATTTGGTAGCGCTGGTGAATTCCCATTTGTCTCCTAGAGATGGGTGAGCGCTTGAACAGGGTATTTTTGCTTAAGGCGTCCACGAGGCAAAAGATGGGCCATCAGAAGGCGAGACAGTCCTTCATGAAACTCATACATTACAGCACAAGTGATTTCTGTTTACGGCCTCGCCATGTAAGATTTGTAAGTGTGTAATTTAAGGTAATTTGTACAAAGGTATTATTTGTGTGAGGAGAACTGGTCTGTGTTGAGAACTAGTATTAAGTAGAATATGGTCTACGGGAACTTAAGAAGACAGGGCGATTACGGCACAGAAATGTTTGGTGTTCTATGTAATGCGCACTTAATGTTTTATTTTTTCAGAAGTCAATATTAATTTAATCTACTTTAAAGAGAGATTAAGTATTATGGTCACGAGGCGCTGCCACAATAGTGTGATCGTGTGCTCAGTGATAAGTGAGATAAAATTTCACCATAAGGAAGGGACCTCCAGTGAAATTAGGAAGTTCTATGGTGATATAAATATATCAGAACACCTTCAATGCGTGTGATATGACATCATAAATACATAGTACTCACACATTATTTATGTCTATTTTCCAACATAGAGAAATTTGAGAGGCGGAAATATCCGTGGAACATTATTCTATATGAAAAACATTGGACTGGTTGCAAAGTGCAATCCATTATGACGACAAACTTTGACGCAAAGTGCGTAAAGAAAAATTATGAGTGTATATATATATATATGTAATTTAGGGTGATTTCATTTATGTAATATGTATTTTGGATGGGATTTTATTAACGTGTCTGGGATAATCGGATAATGGACCGTCGTCACGGTAAATCATCCGATGATCCGAGGCGAATATGTAACGTGTTTTTCGAGGGGTTTTCATGCCACTGGCATAAGTCAGTAGGAAGCCATTCTATATTTATTTACGCGGCAAATTGTTCAGCCAAGAGAATTTTTCATGTTAATTTATTATTATTATTAATTTATTATAATTATTATTAAGGTATTTTTCGGAGCATTTTATAAAATTATAAGCATACAGATAGGTTTTCTATGTCCTAGAAAACACTATCAAGCATATTATTACGAACGACAATATCATAGAAAATTATGTGATTACGGAATTTTACGGAGTTTCGTCAGTTAGGGTATATTGAGAGACATGACTCACTGGGAATTCAGATACAGGCTTATGCTTGTCAAGTAGTATGACGCAAGGCTGGGTCGCATCGTCAAGAAAAGGCGGATGTATGGAACGGCAATCGACTTCACCCTCCCGCCGAGTGTAATGAGCCAGAAGAGGGGAGTAGCGCGTGAGGAGTCAGCCAATCAGTGGTGAGCGAGCGGGAAGAAGTCGGCTGAAGAGTGGGGATGCGGCGGGTGCAAAATGGTTGGCACGCCGTGGAAACGAGGACTATCGTTATAAAATTTAACCAGTATGGTTGCACGAGTGAGTGGCTCCGATGTTCAGTGGAGGTAGCGATTATCGTTATAAAATTTAACCAGTATGGTTGCACGAGTGAGTGGCTCCGATGTTCAGTGGAGTTAGCGACTATCTTTGTGAAACTTAACCGTTGTGGTTGTACGTGTTGGTTCCGATGTTCGGACCATAAATCTTCATATCTACAAATATATCATCAACAACGAAGAAGATGACGACGTCCAGGAGGCTATGGGAAGCTCACTTCAACATCCAGTACGAGGGAAATGCTACGGCAATTTCCAGTGGTAAGCGCGAATGACTCATAACTACGCAATCTCTCATCTTTCTTTGTTTCATATTCAGTGATTCAGTAAATTCATAGCTTGGGAATAAGAGTAAAATCAGTAATTTATCCGACTCCGTTTTCACGTAATTTTCTAGCGGTAATATTTAAATCGCAACGCTCCAATTTAAATTCAAACTTATTATTATTATTATTATTAATTTTGCTATACTTGTTTTTTATACAATAAATTCATTTCTTTTAACCATGCAATCTTTGTTTTCAGTAGGTAGCATTAGATATAGACCAATTCCTTCTCCTGATACAATTGTTTGTTGGGTTAATGATCCAATCATACCACGATCTGAGAGTAAAGATTCTTGAAGGTGTTCTACCAGAGCTAGGTGTTGTTAAATACAAATTTAGATTTCAACATAGCGTTGAGGTCTTGGCGCCCATTAAAACAACATATCTTAGTAGAAAACATTACATTTGTCACGCAAAAGTGAGGGCAATAGAAACCATTACAATACGTGCAATAAAATAATACGTAACGTAACAGAATCTTACTGTATAATCTAATTACAGCATATTAAAGTATGTTATAATAATATTACATTTCACGTTAATGTGTTTCGACCAACATATCTAATGTGAGAATGTACTACTAACGGAAAGGATGTCAATATTGTCACGTTCTCAAGGTAGGTTCGATAGATTTGAGTTAATATGAAAACAATTCCGTGTCGTTTTACAGTTTACATTACATTACTAAAATTCCATGTCGTTTTAGTGCCCATTACAATGCCAAGGAGAGGAAGAGCTGACAGAGGTCGTCGAAGCCAGTTAAATGCGTGGCGAGCTACTTCACGTGCAAACCGCACTGATGACCAAAGAGCGACGGATAATGAAAATAGTCGTATGGGCATGTCTGACTTATGTTCGAGAGCGACTGAAAATGAACGAACAGCGAATAGATTCAGAATGCAATGAGGTCGTGAATATCAAACACAACGCCAACGAGCACGACACAATGGACATGACTGATTGCGCCGACGCGATGCTCCTATGAACCTGGAAGATCAGTTGACCGAATCAAAAGAGGTGCTCATTCGACTTGTTTTTCCGAACGTAGCGCAAACTTCAATAACCATAATTGGCTGAGCGAACGAGCCATATTGGCAGCGAAAAATAAAGAGCCCAACGAGACCATACAAAATTTCATTCCGGGACAGTTGTTTTCCTTCAAATCGGTTGACACAGTTATCAACCAAGATGAGGTAGTCAGCCATCTCACAGAATTTTTGAATTCGCTGGAATTGCCTGGATTACCACCTCACAATTTGCAATTGAAAGTAGGCTCAGTCATCATCATGTTGCGTAACATCAATCAACTTCGACTATGCAATGGAACACGACTGGCTGTGGAAAAGCATATGAACAACGTCATCGATGGAGAAGTTGTTATGATTCCACGCTTCCCAATGATTCCTCCGAACGTGCTAATCGATTTTAAACGGTTGCAATTTCCCATGCTTCGGGCCTTCGCAATGACCATCAACAAATCACAAGGTGAGTCGTTGGAAGTTTGTGGAATTAACTTGGAATTTTAGTGTTTCCTGCATGGACAACCGTACGTGTTTGCGTGTCGGAAAGCCGTCATCTTTGTTTAATTAGCACGTAGCACATTCGTAAAGACTAGTGGACTTTGCACCTTTCACAACTTTTAACATTTCACTCAAACAGAATTCCACAATTTTCATAGTATGAACCTATATCTGCCACTGGATAACAAGGAATACTATATCTGTATGTTATTCAAATTAGAAGAATAAATACTCACAAATAAACTGACTAAACACTTTTTATTCTAATACTCAATGTTCATAAAAATGGCACTTAGCACCTTCCTACTGATAGGTATCCAATTCTAACCTACCTAAGCCTAGTTTAACAAACATTAAATCTCCTGTTCCCCACAAGCACAAATATGGCGCACAAGTCCAGCAATCATATGTTGCAACAAATTTACAGTGTGTGTATTGTAGTCAGACGCATGCACTTCATAAGGGTAGGAGTTTCGCACAAGTTCCAGTTCATGTGCGAAGGGAATTTGTAAAGAGCAAGAATTCGTGTTATAATTGCCTCAAGTCAGATCACAAGGTTAATGACTGTAAATCGGGCAGCTGCCTCATTTGCAACAAGTGGCACCATACGCTATTACATATGGATGCACCACAATAATCACATCAAGGCAAGGTGGTCACTCTTATAATCCTCTTAGGAATGGTAGCTCAGAACAGCAAGAGCAACCCGAAGGAAGATCAGGAACAATAAGTTACTGCACATTCAAGATAGAGCCAACCAGGCACATTCTCTTGTCTACAGCTTGTAACAAGGTTAGGGATAGTACAGGAAGATGGCAGATATGTCGGGCGCTGCTTGACCCTGGTTCTCAGTCCTGTTTTATTCCTGAATCCTGTGCTCAGCGATTGAATCTTCCTAGGCAAAACAGGAGAGTTCCAATTCAAGGAATAGGAGGCACAACTTCAGAGACGAGGCACAGTATCTGTCTTGAAATATCCTCTCACACCAACAATTTCACTAAATCAGTCGATTGCTTGGTATTACTAAGGTCACTGACGACCTACCAGGGCACCTTATTGATCGTACTGAATGGAACCTACCTAAGAATCTTCCTCTAGCAGATCCGTCATTTCATCAACCTAGTAATATCGACATTTTGTTAGGGGCTGAAATTTGTGCATACATTTACCGACCTGGTAAGGTAACCAGGGACTCCAATCACCCTGTCCTGCATGAAACCGAATTTGGATGGATTCTTCCGGGGAGGTATGAAACAGGGACTCACCCTTCCACTATGCCAAGGCGGCCGGTAGCATCATTCTTTGTGAAGACCGACGTTGATATTCAGAATCAACTTCAGAAGTTTTGGGAAATAGAAGAAGTAGGCCGGGCTCCGCTAACTAAACAAGAACAACAATGTGAGGTACACTTTGTACAGCACACGACAAGAGATCATTCTGGAAGAGTTGTGGTTCGCTTACCATTCCATGAAGATCCGGACAAATTAGTCGATTCATTCACGATGGAATCTAAGCGATTTCAGCTACTTGAACGAAGACTGAGTAGGCATCCTGATCTGAAGCAAGAACTTATGGACGCGTACGAAGTATCAGGACATATGGAGCCAGCCTGCATGGCTACGACTTCTACATACTACATGCCTCATCATGCCATTCTTAAAGAATCCAGTTCGACAACAAGGACAAGAGTTGGTTTTGATTGCTCTGCTAGTTCCAGCAATGGTGTATATTAACAGCTTACTTAGGGTTGGGCCTACTATACAGCAAGATCTCTGCTCCATAATTCTCAGATTTCGAGCTCATCCCATTGTATTCACTGCTGACATAGCCAAGATGTACAGACAGGTACAAGTAAACACCCAGGACCATACCTACCAGCGGATTTCATGGAGAAGAAATCAGAAAGAACCCATCCAAGAATATCAATTAACAACTGTGACCTACGGGATGGCAAGTGCTCCCTTCTTGGCTACGTGATGTCTACAACAGCTTGCTTCAGAAAGCACCCAGGTCTACCCCAAGGCTGCAGAAGTTATTGCGAATGACTTTTACGTAGATGATTGCATGTCTGGATGTCAAGATTGCATGTCTGGATGTCAAAACATCGAGTATGTACTTGAAACGCAACGTCAGTTGATAGAACTACTCCAAAGGGCAGGATTTCCACTACGAAAATGGTGCAGTAATCATCCTGGTGTACTTGAGAGTATTCCCGCGGGGCTCAGAGAGACCCAACTTCCTCTACGTCACGACAATGATGACAACGTTAAGACCTTGGGGCTATTATGGCATCCTGCTGCAGATAACTTCCAGATAGTTAACAACATCCACTTGGTATCACCTGCACATGAATTCACGAAGAGAACTGTGTTGTCAGTCATTTCTGCCATTTTTGATCCGTTTGGTTTCATCAGCCCTATAGTCATCATTTGTAAAATGTTTCTACAGCAGCTCTGGCAGCAACAGATGGCTTGGAATGAACCACTGTCTCCTGGGTTATCACAGATTTGGCAATCATTGTACAGTCAGCTTCCTCTCATAGACAACATCCGCATTGCCAGGAGAATTCTTGTTGATAAAAGGAAAGGAAGATTGTAGTTTTACGTGACCGTGAATCTTGTGATTATGAGCCACGGGACCTCCTTTTTACGTGGAATCCGAACCACAGGACATGGCATTTCACTTTGAAAATCTCACATGCATTGACCGGGAATCGAACCCGGACCGCCTTGGTGATAATCCTGTAATCAATATCCAGTTACATGGCTTCTGTGACGCTTCAGAGAAAGCATATGGAACTTGCATATACGTGCGATCCACAAAGCAGAATGGAATTACCACAATGAAGCTCTTATGTTCTAAATCAAGAGTAGCACCTTTGAAAAGACTGTCACTTCCTCGATTGGAACTCCGCAGAGCTTTTTTGCTGGCACAATTGCTTAAGAAGGTAACCCGAGCTTTGAGATTGGACATTTGCCGAACATATCTCTGGACTGATTCTACCGTAGTATTAGCATGGTTAAATGCACCCTCTGCAAGATGGAAGACCTTCGTGGGGAATAGGGTGGCTGAAATACAAGAGAACACTACAAGTGCTGAGTGGAGACACGTACCATCACCCGATAACCCAGAGGACATGATTTCTAGAGGAGCCTATCCCAATGATCTCATAGGAAATCAGCTATGGTGGGAAGGACCAACTTGGCTACGAGAAGGCGCCACATCATGGCCTACTATAACTGATGCCGTTACACAGCAATACACTCCGGAAGAGAAATGTAAGACGAGCTGCCATATCGCAAAAAGAATGAAAGATGACATCACTACAAGGTGTTCGGGACTGACAAGATTGCAGCGTGTAACTGATACTGTTATCGCTTTACAACAAACTGCAGACGAGCACACGAAGAGAGAATAACTAGTGACCTCTCCCTGCAAGAATTACAACAAGCGTTGCACCAATGCATCAAATTGTCTCAACTTAGTGCATACGGAAGGGAGATACAACAATTGGAACAAGGGCAGCCTCTTAAAGACAAGAGCAAATTACTTTCTTTGAGTCCCATCTTAGATGGCATGTGTCTTCTGTGGGTAGGAGGTAGATTGGGACACTCTGATCTTACCTACGATGGAAAACACCAGTTGATACTTCCTCCAGGTCATCACCTAACAAGATTAATCGTGGAGCACGAGCATCGTCGCATGTTACATGCTGGTTGCCAATTTTTACTTTCATCGTTAAGGCAACGATGTTGGATAGGCAATGGTAAATCAACTGTCAGAAACATTTTACATCGCTGCCTAGTATGTCATAAGTTGAAGGCTCAACCTGCACATCAATTAATGGGACAACTTTCACTTCCCCGAGTTGAGGCTGTCAGGCCATTTTTTAACTGTGGCGTGGACTTCACTAGACCGTTTTATGTCAAATCCGGCTCCCGTAGATCAAAACTGGAGGAGAAGTGCTATATTGCCATATTTGTTTGTTTAGCTACTAGGGCAGTGCATTTAGAAGTGGTGAGCTGTTTATCTACCCAGTCAGTTTTGGCCGCTTTGAAACGATCTGTGTCACGCCGAGTACGATGTAAGAAGATCTACAGCGACAATGGGTCCAATTTTGTGGGTGCTCAACGAGAACTTCGGGAACTGCAAGTTCTTCTGAAGTCTGAACGGCTGAATACTGAGATGAGGAACTTCACAAATACCGAGGGCATCGAATGGATCTTCATCCCTCCTCGTGCACCCCATTTTGGTGGATTATGGGAGGCTGGTGTAAAGTCATTCAAGCACCGCCTACGACGAACTATGGGGACTATGTGCCTCACGTATGAAGAGCTGACCACCCTAACCTGCCAAATCGAAGCATGTCTCAACTCCAAGCCTCTGATTCCTCTCTCGTTTGGCCCTGCTGATCCCCAAATTCTTACTCCTGGCCACTATTTCATCGGAACTTCCATTACTTCCAGCCAGATCTAGGTACCTCTAAGCTTAGTTATCTAGGTGGGAAATCTTGCAGCAGCGACTCCAGCTGTTCTGGCGCAGATGGTCGATCACACGACTACCTCCATCATCTGCAACAGCGAAACAAATGTAGCAGCTCCTGCCCAAATGTGCAACCAGGTGCACTGGTCATTGTGAGGATAGCCTGCTGCCCTTATCCTGGAAGGTGGCAGTCGTCGAAGACGTTCATCCTGGTGCTGATGGCCTGGTTCGTGCCGTAACCATCCGCACTCCACATGGCGTTTTGAAGAGACCAATCGCCAAGTTGAGCCCTCTCCCAGTGGATGGGGCTGTGTAATTAATGTTCATAGTGTATTTGCGTTCTTGATTTGACTTGTCTGTTTTTGTATTATTGAAGAAAGTGAACTTTCTTGGCGGCCGGTATGTTGTGAATGGACTTCTTGTTTATATATATATATATATATATATATATATATGTGTTTTAATGTGTTAATTCCCTCCCTGGGTGCACTCAGAGTTTTCTGTTGCATTGAGTTGGCGGCCCTGCTAAGAACGTCACGACAAGTAGCGGCAAGAATGAGGGTAGATGGCTATTCATAAGACTCTCAGTACACATGGACATGGACATGCCGGCTAGTCATTACCTTACAGCGTAATAGGCACGCTTCCGTGGCATCATAGACATGCCTTATTCAGTGTTGAATAGTTATTGTCTCTGTATATAGTTGTGAATATATCTACATTTCGTTCCATGCATTGATTTATTAAGTGTGTTTCGGTACCGGTATGCGATTCCTTGCCTCGTGAACCTTCACCACCACTGGCCTATTGACTTACATGCTACCAGAGAAATTGCGTCCCCAACAACATGTGACCAGTAGATGTCGTCCTATACTGCAATATTATGAATGGTCTGTAATACACATGTAACTACTGTACACTGACGCCCTCTACTTGAAATATGTTGTCGAACTCGTTACGTTACGTAACGACATTTCTATATTCGACGCCACCCATCAAATAAAACATAAAGTAAGACTTGTATGACTCCCTTGACTGCTTTCTTTTTCTTATTAGAAGCCGGTGATTTATCTGCAATATGACTCATGTTAGCTGGTTCACCGGGCACAAGAATCCCAGCAGTATTTATCCTCTTCATCTTCTGAGTAGCTATGGGGAAATTAAATTCTTTTATATGCTTTTATTCAAAAGGAAATCATCCTTTGAATGATAATAAAATATGTCGGTATATGATCATCTCGTATATCATCATATGCTATCATTAAAAGGAAATGTTTCGAGGAACGTAAGATTGAGTTCAGCAAGAAAACTAAACAATACTGGTCCAATAGAAAGGCTGAAGATTTCAGCACGAAAGCAGCCGTCAAACAATTCACCAAGAACACCAGAAGTAGCAGACAACAGCTGAAGCACAAGCATAGGTGGTCCATACGACCAAATAATAATAATAATAAAATGCTGCAACTTATCACCCATACTTTTCAATCTTTACATCGAACAAGCAATGAAGGAAATTGGAGAAAAATTTAAAGTGGGAGTGAAGTTTCAAGGAGAAATAATTTCAACTCTGAGATTTGCTGATGGCATCGTCATCTTGGACGACACGCCTGAGGATTTAAATGAGTTTTTGAATGGTATGGACTCCGTCTTACGGAAAGAATACATGATGAAAATTAATAAATGTAAAACAAAAATACTGGAATGCAGCCGAAATAAATCAGAAACCTCTATGGACATCAAATTGGCAGGTGAAAAGCTGAAGGAAGTAGGAGACTTCTGTTACTTAGGAAGCAAAATAACCAGTGATGGACGAAGCAAGCAGGATATAAAAAGTAGGTTGGCTCAGGCAAGGAAAGCATTTCTACAAAAAAAGGAATCTGTTGACATCGAATATAGATTTAGGTATTAGGAAGTCATTTTTGAAAGCCTTTGTTTGGAGCGTGGCGCTCTATGGAAATGAAACTTGGACTATTGATACAGCAGAAAAGAGGAGAATTGAAGCATTTGAAATGTGGTGTTACAGGAGAATGATGAAGATCAGATGGGTAGATAGGGTTACAAACGAAGAGGTATTAAGACGAGTGGGAGAGGAGAGATGTTTCTGGCGACTGCTAATGAAGAGAAGAGATAGGTTAGTAGGACACATACTAAGACACCCAGGAATAGCAAGCTTAGTTATGGAAGGAAGGGTCGAGGACAAGAACTGTAGGGGTAGACCAAGGTTAGAATATGTTAAACAGATTGCCTCAGACGTAGGGTGTGGTAGCTATGTAGAGATGAAACGATTAGCTCAGGACAGGGAGGTATGGAGGGCTGCATCAAACCACTCAAAAGACTGAAGGCTCAAACAACAACAACAACAACAACAACAACAACAACAACAACAACAAAAGGAAGAACAGAAATGTCCCTAGAACAGGGTAAGATCAAGAAAGCAGAGAAAATTGAAGTATTTAGGCGAATGGATAGGACCCAACTTGTCAGAAAAAGTAGCGTTCTCGGCTAGATGTAATAAGCTGGAATTGGCCCATAGACTGGCTCAGAACATCTATAACAAGAGGTGCCTATCACCACAGTCATCCGACCGGAAGCCCTGTATGCTATGGAGTGTCTGTCAATGAATAAAAGAGGCTTCAAGGATAAATTAGAGGTTAGAGAGCAAATAATTCTCAGAAAGATCTTAGGAGCAGTACTAGAAGATGGATAATACCGGAGAGAACACAACTCAGAGCTCTACGGACAAATATTCTGACTGTGCCAGGAAAAGAGGGGTAACTCTTTATGATCCTGTAGCAAGATTGGTTCCAAATAGACTGACCAATCGCCTGTTCACCTTCTGGCGAAACAAGAAGGTCCATACCACTTATTGTTTTAAGGGGCGGAACTACGAGGTCATCTGCCCCTCTTAACACTGATTAAATTATGCAAATTTGGAATGGAATTGAAAATTTAGAGGTGGATACCTAAATTTGAAAAGACCGAAAATTAATAAAGCAAAAAATTTAAATAAAACTAATAATTATATAAATAAACAAAAATTACGGAAAAACAAATTTCATCATTCAAAAACGAACAAGTCATTGAGTCAATGTACACTGAAATATTTAGATTGCTGGCCCTAACCCATTCTCATAAATCGGATGACGAGATCAGCAGCCACTGCGTCATCGGCTAATATAAGTTTGAGTGTCGTTTGCAAACCAAGGTTTCTTCGTACCAGTTGGCTGACTGAAGCTGAGACTAACTGGGACTAACAGACCTACAAGACAGACAAACAGTGAGTCTGTGGTGTTCAGGACTAATCTCAAAAGAATGGTACTCCCTGGTCGGAGGAAAGAAAATAAATACACCGGAAAAAGATGCGTCAGTACTGGGCAAAACTCAAAACCGAACAGTTGAACAAGCGTGGTTCCCAGTAGGCCCATCCGAAAGAGGAAGAGCAGATGCTCGGTTACTAACTTTCTAGACTGAACTAAAATAACTGGAAAACTGCTAGCCGTTGACAGGTACAACAATAACTCATGGGATTGTGACTTTATTCACATGCAGAGAGCATCATCATCATGGCTAAGCAGTTTTTGGTGGCTTTGTGCAAGCGCACTTCACAGCAGCAGGCTCCTCTTCCTCGTCCTGCGGTCCACACCACACGGCTCGAGGGTCCACCAGCTCTTCGTTCACCTTCGTCGGCTCGTGAAAATCAAGACTTTTTACGGAGTCATATTGTTTTAAAAATATTGGCATCTTTGTATTTAACATGTCAGATGTTGGCGGCAATTGTCGATGGTAATTTTCAGGTTGTTTGCGCTCTTGGATTGAACGTGAAAGTAACATATACATCTCAGCAATAGGACTCATCTTAGCTTGTGGTTCTGGTTCAGCGGGTTGGCAGACACAAGGATCCCACCTGTTTTCCGCCTCTTGTTCATCATCATCATCATCATCATCATCTGAGTAGCTTGGATTGTACTGCGGACATGGGCATTCCGTTGGTAAAGGAGTTGAACTCGGAAGGGAGTCGCTGGAAGTCGCGATAGACCGTATCTTCTGGTGTAGGTCGTTGAAAGCATCTAGAATGGGACAGATATCCCGTTCAAATGCTTTACTAATGCGCTGCACTTTGTCCACGCACGGGCACGTGCCTTCGTCGTCCTTTTTAGTGACGAAAGGGATGTTGACCTGAACTTTTGGATGGCCGGGTTCAACTCTGCTCGCTTCTATTCCCTTGTCAGTCACTATACACTGAATGTCTGGCCTGCGAGAGCCTTCACCAGCCGCGGCATCCTCCCTCCTCATCGTCACTTGTGTTTTAACTAATTCGTCTTCGGGGCTCATTTTAACAGTTATGAAAATGGGAGGTAATTCCTTGTCCGGGGAAATGATTTCGCGTGGTACTTTGACTGTAGCCGAGTCCGGTTCTTCATCTTGTGGGCTTATTTCAGGCTCTTTCCTGATTACTTCAAGTGACTCATCTTCACCAAGATGATGAGTTTCTTCTTCACCTTCGTCTTCTCCCACTTCCGCAACGATGTCTTTATCGTATTTTACTTCTCCTCCTTCCTCTTCATTCAGAGGTACTTCCCAAATCAATCCTTCTTCCTTTGGAGGACTTTCTTCAACTGGTTCGATCTTCACTTCTCGGATTTCTTCTTCCATCTCATCAGCTTCTTCTTGGGTTTCTCCGTCAGTTATCGATGATATAGATTGTGACTGCATCTGCTCACCCAGGCCAATATCAGTTTGAGTTTTCCCATTAGCTTGTATGCCATCTCTCTTGAAATCAAGCAGTTCGCTCCGCGTAACCTGCTGCTCTTTCACAAAGTCCATGTGCTTAGAGATTTCTTTCTTCCAGAGATCCGATGTTCCTTCAATTGATTCTTCTCCTTCTACAGTTTCCACAGACACCAGGGATGGTTCTTCATCCTGTACTACGCCAGATGTATCTTCGCCTGTGACACCACCCGGTTCATTAGTTGGAACTTCATTGTTAGCCCTCTCCATTGTTTGCTGCAATTCTTTTAGGTACTTCATGTATTTCGAAACTTCTCTGTACCACGGATCTTGGACACTCATTGATGAAAGTCTTTTCAGAATTGCATCTAACGTTGGTCCACTATCTCCTTCAGGCTGCTGTGATAGTTCACCTTCTTGCCCAGGTTCTCCCTCCACAGGATCCAGGAATAGTTCTTCTTCCTGTACTTCTTGCTCTGCAGCAGCAGATTCAGATGGTTCTTCTCCTTCTGTTCCAGTTTCTTTCTCCACGGGGGAGCCATCATTACCGTCCTCTGCTCCTTCATCCGTTACTTTAGGCTGCTCCTCTTCACCTCCGTCTTCTCCCACTTCCAATAATCTTTCTATATTTTCCAGCACTTTCGCAACGATTTCTTTATCTTCTCCTTCAGCTGCTGGTTCACCACCTTCTTCATCCGTTATTTCAGGTTGTTCCAAAAATTCAACTACCACTGATGATTCATCGCCTTCTCCATCCATTTCTTCAGGTTTAAATGCTTTTTCTGGTTTGGCTGGGCCCTTTGGTGTATCTCTTTCAAGTACTGTCATGTACTGTTCTACAATAAGATTTGGCTTTTCGAAGACCAATGACAACTTCCTTGCTTGAGGTTGCCCATTATCAAGCAAGGCTAACAGGTACGGTTCTATGTAACTTGGAAGGTCTGCAAATAAGAATGAACTTTCTCTCATTTTAGTCTCTTGTTTGGAAGGTTCCAACGCTAGTTCACCATCTTCGTCCGTTATTTCAGGCTGTTCCGATGCTTCACCTTTCTCTGTTGATTCACCACCTTCTTCACCCGTTATTTCAGGCTGCTCTACCGATTCACCTTCCTCTGTTGATTCACCACCTTCTTCACCCGTTATTTCAGGCTGCTCTACCGATTCACCTTTCTCTGTTGATTCACCACCTTCTTCACCCGTTATTTCAGGCTGCTCCAGCGATTCACCTTCCTCTGTTGATTCACCGCCTTCTTCACCCGTTACTGTAGGCTTCTCCGCTGATTCACCTTCCTGTGCTGGTTCATAACCTTCTTCTTCCATTACTTCAGGTGTCTCCGCTGATTCACTTTCCTGTGCTGGTTCAAAACCTTCTTCCTCCATTACTTCAGGTGTCTCCTCTGATTCACCTTCCTGTGCTGTTTCAAAACCGTCTTCCTCCATTACCTCAGGTGTCTTCGCTGATTCACCTTCCTGTGCTGCTTCAAAACCTTCTTCCTCCATTACTTCAGGTTTCTCCGCTGATTCACCTTCCTGTGCTGCTTCAAAACTTTCTTCACCCGTTACTTCAGGTTGCTCTGCTGATTCACCTTCTTCTGCTTCTTCATCCGTTACTTCAGGCTGCTCCTCTTCACCTCCGTATTCTCCCCCTTTCGTCATTCTTTCTACAATATCCTCAATTTGCGGAACGATTTCTTCACCTTCACTTTCCTCTGCTGGTTCGCCATCTTCTTCACCCGTTACTTCAGGTTGCTCCGCTGATTCACCTCCTTCTGTTTGCTCTGTGTCGCCACTTTCTTCAGGTTGCTCCGTTTCATTCTTTAGTTCAGTTTCTGGCAAATTATCTTGGTCATAATCATCCGGCGAGGTATCGCCGAGCGTGTGCTCAAAGTTCAGATAAGAAGGGGTCCATATTGTGCTTACCCGAGATCGAGGTTTCATAAAAATATTTAAGTTCGATGGTTCCCATAGTTCAGATGGCAGGTTTGGTAAATAAGAATCCTGTTGTAGTAGCTTCCTGGATCCAACACCTTCGGCAGTCAGTTCTGAAACATGATCTTCTGTCATTTGAGGATGTGGCAAAAAGCTATGAAAATGTAACTCAACAGGTCCTTGATTATCATCAGGAGAAGTAATACGGTCAATCTTCACAGCTATACTGTAAGGGGCCGATTTCTCGGTCTTACCGTATGCTGGTAATTTTATTAGCTTACTCACGT
The DNA here is from genome assembly GCA_946902985.2 of Meconema thalassinum. NCBI lineage: Eukaryota > Metazoa > Arthropoda > Insecta > Orthoptera > Tettigoniidae > Meconema > Meconema thalassinum. The sequence continues at coordinate 294,730,170 of OX336396.1, read as the reverse complement.
CTGTGGTATCCACACTGACTTTATCGCAACGTTTATCCTCCCCTAAATCATTATGTAGGCTACATGCGTCGGGGAGTGATGTTTCCCCAGTGGACATCATCTCTGACGCCGGAGCTAGTACTTCAAACTGTATTACAAGTTCTGGATGTTGTATGGGAGATCTTGTTGTTGCAAGCTTCTGGACGGTGCCCGGATTTTCTTGTGGATTTTGTATATTCTCTTGCATTTGTTGCGTTGGAACACCCTGTACTGCTTCCGTAGGTGCCTCTTGCACTTCTTCAGTTGGTTCTTCTTGTGCATCTTCCATTGGTTCGTCTTGTGCTTCTTCCGTTGTTTCGTCTTGTGCTTCTTCCATTGGTTCATCTTGGGCCTCTTGCCCTTCTTCCGTTGGCACATCCTGTACTTCTTCCGTTGGCACATCCTGTACTTCTTCCGTTGGCTCATACTGTACTTCTTCCGTTGGCTCATACTGTACTTCTTCCTTTGGCACATACTGTACTTCTTCCTTTGGCACATACTGTACTTCTTCCGTTGGTTCACTTTGGGCCCCTTGCCCTTCTTCCGTTGGCACATCCTGTACTTCTTCCGTTGGCACATCCTGTACTTCTTCCGTTGGCTCATACTGTACTTCTTCCGTTGGCTCATACTGTACTTCTTCCTTTGGCACATACTGTACTTCTTCCGTTGGTTCACTTTGGGCCCCTTGCCCTTCTTCCGTTGGCACATCCTGTACTTCTTGCACTTCTTCCGGTGGTTCATTTTGGGCCCCTTGCCCTTCTTCCGTTGGCACATCCTGTACTTCTTGCACTTCTTCCGGTGGTTCATTTTGGGCCCCTTGCCCTTCTTCCGTTGGCACATCCTGTACTTCTTGCACTTCTTCTGGTGGTTCATTTTGGGCCCCTTGCCCTTCTTCCGTTGGCACATCCTGTACTTCTTGCACTTCTTCCGGTGGTTCATTTTGGGCCCCTTGCCCTTCTTCCGTTAGCACATCCTGTACTTCTTGTACTTCTTCCGGTGGTTCATTTTGGGCCCCTTGCCCTTCTTCCGTTGGCACATCCTGTACTTCTTGCACTTCTTCCGGTGGTTCATTTTGGGCCCCTTGCACTTCTTCCGTTGGCACATCCTGTGCTTCTTGCACTTCTTCCGGTGGTTCATTTTGGGCCCCTTGCCCTTCTTCCGTTGGCACATCCTGTACTACTTCCGTTGGTGCGTCTTGCACTTCTTCAGTTGGCTCGTCTTGTGCTTCTTCCGTTGGTTCATCTTGGGCTCCTTCACCCCATTCATTCATTTCTGCGTCCGCTTCATATGTATCTTGTTCCAGTATTATGCTATCCTGGTCTGAACTTGCGTCTTCCCATGAACCATCACTGTATGACATTTCTCCCCCACTTCGTCTTTCTTCTCGACCACCTTGTGCTACGTTTGTTTCTTCACCTGAGCTTGCATCTTCCCAGGAGTCATCACTGTCTTCACTGACATTCATAAATTCTCCAATAGTTCGCTCTCCTTCTTGCGTATTTTCCGTGACGTTTGTTTCCAGATTGCCATTTTCTAACATCCAAATATGTTCTTCTCCATCAATTTCATCATCCTGTCTGTCTAATGATGATTCAGTTTCTTCCATATATTCTTCCCTAAAAACAGATTCACTGGAAAATGAATAATCGTCGTAAGCCTGTCCTCTATGAACCGTACCAAAACTGTTACCCAAGCTCAGGGTGAAACTCTCCGTGTATGTTGATGTGGTTATCGTCATCTCTCTTGAGTGGGAGGGCTCTTCTTTCCTGACGTTCTCATCAGATATTTCAGTATCCACATTGTGGTCGTGCATTATTGGTGACTGGTCCTCAGTCTTCTCCAATATAGAGTGCACACTTGGGTTTTCCATTGGAACTGATATACCCCCAGTGGGGTGTACAATTACGCAGACAATTAATCCTATTTCCTACTGCCTTGAATACATGCACATTTTAGGAAAACTGTTCCTAATTGCGTAATGGTCTGAGCAGGAACAAAATATGTGAATTTGTAGTTCATGAAGACATACATTGAATTAATTTTCCATACGAACTCTAAGGACTTTCCAGTACTTCATTGGGTTACAGTTGATAATGCTCTTCATTGTAGATATTCCTCCATTTTGCAGTGTTAGGTGATAATTTCACAATATGTCCATGCAATTTGTGGCTGTCTGCAAGCTCGCCGGAAAATGAATCCATCTGCACGTTTGGAGTTGGTTCGTTGTTGGATAACAATCTGCATACAGATAATACAGGGCCGTTGCTTTCAAATGAAAAACTTTGATAATATTTATAAGGTTTCCACTGGGGTTCACCAGTCCCTTTGCATTGGGAAAACTATGCTATGGTCAGTTGATAGGAACATAGATTTGAATTTAGTCCGGGATAATTCATGTTACAACTAAGGACTTGGTGAGATGAAATCGACAAATTCCCAAGAGATAAGATTAAGTTCCAGCTCCAAATTACTTATCAGATGACTCCTGTGACAAAGGCAAAATATATTACAGTAATTGCTAAATATTCCAAAATAGTTGATGCTCAAGAAAAGTACTGAATAATCCTTGTTGAACTGTTCAGGAGAGTATGTGTCAATTGGAGATGGATAATGTGCTCAACAAAGTCCAGATCGCTGGTTTAAATGCCTCAACTCTTTCAACCAGTACGGTCTGTGATCTCCTTCGGTACGCTCTGTTCTTCTAACAGGACAGTATTCTACCATATGCCGACCATTGGTGAATATTCTTCCTTAATTTCCGTGACTAACTCCAATTCGTATTTTCTATCAACATTGATATGCAGATGAGTTAGTATTGTTGTTCTTCAGGAAATATCGGTTTTGCTAATCCAGTATGGTTGTGTGTATGAGAGCGTTCTTCTGGGTGCTGCATGCCAATTTAGATCTCACAATGTTTATTGTTCTTCTCTTGTAGCAGAACACAAGCCTGTCAGTCTCATTGTTGTGCCGAGACGTAAGAAAACATTATGAAGTTGTTTGCAAACTCCTATTGCTAACCCGATGATCCGCGAAAACTTCGGTACCTTTTCCTAATACCTCAGGTGTTTTATCTTTCGACTCCGTGACGTTTCTCAGTGAAGATGGGCATCACTGACAGGAATTATACGGCTATGTCTTGGGTACATTAATATCGGAGGTATTTGATCGCTCCTCTACGTACTGGTGCACGTCTTCAAGGAAGCTCTCCCAGATCTATATCAGCGAGTACGATGGGCGTGTCTTCATTCTGAAAGTCGTAGTTCGTTCAAGTTAAGATAACGAATGCGTTCGTTAATGGGTGAACGATAAACTGTTTTCAGCCACACAAACTTCTTTCGTCCTAGCAATTTTCTTCGATAGGGCGTATATTTTAAGTCCAGGTAAACGATAGTTGGTTCATTAGTACTCCCAACTCTATCAAGTATCATCGGTATAGGTTAGTAGGCGAAGAGAAGAAAACGAACCATTACATTCAATTATCCATTCATACTTCCAAAAGTTTGACTTTGCGGAAAGCATACCCCATAGTAAAATTAGACACTAATACTAATAACGAAATATGCTACGAGAGCTGTTTTGAGCAGTACCTGAAGATGTTTCTTCATTTACTAATTATCCCTCATTGTCAATTTGTCGCTTTAAACGATTTGTTCAGTTTAGGTGTAAAAGTAAGAACAGGTGAGCTCCAAGCCGTGACATGTCTTGCCAGTTCTTGTCCTCAGATTGCTCCTCTGATCCAGCAGTGAATGTATTCCAGGACGCAGATGTTGGCGCACCTCATAAGCGTTTACAGTACAACGAGTTAACGATCAGTGTTGACACAGTAAGGAAGAGAAAGGTACGTTCGACTCTCGTAAAGCACGGCTCTTCTCAAGCCTGTATCGTCCAGTTACGCTACATGTAGCCATTAATTCTACCTTCCTGACGTGAAACTGTCCTTACATGTCCATTGCAACTACTAATACTTTGGTACCGGTAGTCGATTGGCACAGAGCACAAGGGAATTATCTCTATTAATTACAGGTACTTTGCTGCCAATATTAGGACCCGTCTGCGGATGTTGACCAGGAGGATCGTTAATATACTGTATATTATACAGTACGTGTTCTAACAACATGATAAGCGAATCAACTGACCATAACATATGATAACAAGAATACAGTACTTCTCCCAAAACATCAACAAACCACATACACACATCAAGCTTTCCCGCAGCACCTCAATACAACCCCATTCAGAACTCATTTATACATAGGAATTCCTGTTCTTGCCGCAGAGGCTCCAAGGTGGTCCAGAGTAGTCACACTCCCGTAATCCTGGATATGGAGAGCGTGGGTAACACCAAATACTCTGTTTGTCGGTTAGCTTCACATGTATCATCAAGTTCTGTGAATGACGATGGACCAGGTTAGCATATATGGCCGCAGTTAGTTAGTTATTGTTGTTTTAAGGGGCAGACCTACAAGGTCATCTTCCCCTCTTAACACTTAACACACCTTAAAGTATAGAAATTTAGAATGGAATTAATAATTTAGAGGTGGACACCTAAATATGAAAAGATCGAAAATTAAGAAAATAAAAAAAACAATTATAATAATAAACAAAATTACGTGAAAAAATCAGAATTAAAAAAGTACAAGTCTTTGAGTCAATGACACTGGAAAATTTAGATTGCTGGCCCTGACCCACTCTCAATTATAAAGCGGATGACGAGATCAGCAGCCACCGCGTCATCGGCTAATATAAGATTGAGTGTCATCTGCAAACCAAGGGTTTTTCGTAAGTCAGCAAGATCCGCACACTCGGTTAAAATGTGGGCCACGGCGATAACGGCTCCACAGGTACTAAGTGGGGTGGTCTTCCCTTCTCATTAGGTAAGAGTGGGTGGATCTTGTATGACCTGTCCTTAGCCTACACAAAATGACGGACTGCCTCCGTGAACGGAAAGAGCTCCGCCACACGCGAGTAGATTCTGTGATCGCACTCAGTTTAGTGGGCATTGCGTCAGTTAGCCACTGACTCTCCGAAAATGCCAGTACTTGTCGGCATAACTGAGAGCGAATATCTCTAGCAAGTACCTCCATTGGTCGAGGTAGCAGTGATACCGCCTCTTTTGCAACTTCATCAGCTAACTCATTTCCCGCAATTCCCATATGGCTTGGAAGCAATGAAAGGTGATTCGAGTGTCAGCGTGGCAAAGCCCGGCTAGTAGGTCGTGGATTCGCTGCACTAGGGGGTGTTGCGGGAAACATGTAGCAATTGGCTGCAACGAACTCAAAGAGTCGGTACACAAGAGAAAGTGGATTCGTGCATTCTGTAGTGCAAACTGCAGAGCTTCATAGATGGCAGTAAACACATTACAGGCCTCAGGCACCATCAATAACGTACGCACAACCCACTTTCTCGTCCACCTTCGAACCATCCGTGTAGAGAATGCCAGCGTTCGGAAATTGGAGAACAATGCTGTGGAACTCCCTCCGCAAAACGGATGTATCCGTGTTCACCTTAGGACCTTGGTGCAGATCTAACCTAATTTCCGAACGCGGGACTTGCCACGGAGGCACGTCGCTAGGTGTCCGGATCATACAGGGACCTACAGCCACTCCTATTTCAGTACACGAGCTATCGAGTCTAATACCAACCGACCGGATGGCGCGAGTCTGGTTGGCGTACCTCTGGTGGTATTGGGTACTGAAGAGAGCGAGTAGGCTGGGTATCAGGCTGGACCGGAAGGCACAGGTTTCTTATCCAAGCGAGTCGAAGAAGTTTTCTTCGCAGACTTTTGACTTCTCCAATGGCCCCTGGTTAGATGGTTTAACAGGCGCATTAGAATTGGGGGCCGAAGAAGGTCCCGGGTCTTTCTGCGGGCTAGGTTTCCTCGCATTTGATTTATCTGGTGCTACCGAACTGACATTAGCTACTCTGAGGTGTTAGAGGCAAATGACCTCCGTAGGGGGGTAGTGGTGCTTCTAGGCCACTTCAGAACATACATGTTGTTACTACTAAGCCTAAGCCATGTTAAATATCTCTCGAACGCATGGTCCGATGTTGACAAATGAGGTGTCGTTGGACTCGAGCTGACGTCCTCTTTCCTATGGACCACTCGTTATATGTTTGAATTTTTTTGAAAATTCTTGTTTTCGAAAATAGCCGATAGTTTGAAAACCAAACATGATAGAACGTTGTGCCATGGCTCAAACGAATGGTCTCTATGACCTTCATTTTTTGAAATAAAACTTTTTTATTTTTTATGTTTTTTTGAAAACGCTCGAATTTTGAAAATGCTATATTTTGGAAACTAGGAAGTTTATAAAAAGTTTTGTTTCATGTAAATCAATGATCCCTACCCCTCTACCCCCAAAAGAAATTTCAGGTATCTAGGATGAAGACCTGACAGTAGTGGGGTAAGGGGAAGGCTGTTACACTTCTTTTTGAACCCTCCTCGTATTTGCCCCAAACCTGATATCTCGCTAACCAATGATCGGATTTGAACATACAGGGTGTCCTAGCACTCATAATGACGCCCCCTACTTTCCTAAAGGCTCTTTATTAAAAAAAGACCAAAACTAAAAGGTCATCCGCTTTTAATATCTCGCGAACCAATCATGCTAGGGGCGTGTACGACGGGTCCAAGGACTCGGAGTGACGTCCTCTTTGCTATGGACCACTCGTTATATTTAAAAAAATTGGAAACTCGATTTTGGGGTAAACACGTGTTTTTTGTGATTTTTGCCGATATATCACGAACCAATAACGCTAGAGACGTGTACGAGGTGTCCTAGGACTCGGGCTAACGCCCCCTTTCAAATGTGGTAGATATTTTTTCCAAAAAATAATTCACAAAGGTCCTTAAGCCATACATGTTGAAAAAACGTTTCCGTTTCTCTACCTGTTTATAATCTCCATGAAGCGTGGTGGTTGAGAGAGACGATACTGCTGGGTGTGTGTGTGTTTCTAAGAACCTGTCGCTAACCACAAGGACCATGCTTAATAGAACAATCGCTATTTCGGCGGGTCGGTGTATGACAGAGCGAGGGTTCGTTTTCTGATTTCTTTAACGTGTAAACGGTGATGAGAACTTGGTTCTATGTTGGTCGAAGCGAGTACAGAAAACAAACTTGCAGACGAGCAGGAGGTGAATGTCATTTGAGCTTATTGGAAGGCGTTGATCTGACTTGACAACAGGTGCAATGGAAAAATGACAATGACGCTTGAAGGTGAAATAATCTGACCATCGTGGTGGCAGGGAAGAGCGAATACACGTGTGAGATGACATGTACGCTAAACAAGTTACATCCTGTTTGCTTCGTACGTGACAAAATGCAAGTTCATGTGAAATTTGATTCGCCACAGGTGTTCACTTTGGGCGTTAGCTGTCCACGTGACCGATAACAGAATGTTCAAAGCGTGGGAAAAAATGATTATACATGCAACGTAGCATATATAAATACATGTCGTTATCATTTCCACTATCACTTGGGTGGACTACCTTTGAACACATTGCGTTGCGTGAAACATTAGGTCTTGTTTAACAGTTTTGGTGTTGGTGGAAAATACTTAACCTTGTTGTGGGGTAAGTATATATATTTGTATATTTATTGATTTATATATATATTTACATGCAATTATTTATTGCTTAGTTAATTAATGATTTTTTAATTTATTTGTTTGCAGATAATCGGTATACCTTACATGTCTGAGAGAGAAGAAACCATTGCACTTTTGAGCCCACTAGAAGGAAACAGCAAGAAGCCACTGCAAGTAAAGGTGGGATTATTGTTTAAACTAACTTGTTTCATTTTTTGTTTTATATTTTACTAGCAGGTACCCGCGGCTTCGCTCGCGTCATAGTCGTGTCATATTGTTATTCAATGAAATGCAGGTGTACCCCCTTAACACCCCTTTAGAAACTGAATATCCAAAAACCCTTCCTTAGTGGACGTTTTCGACTTACAACGAACATATTCCCAAAATTTCATGTTTCTAGCTTTAATAGTACTGGCTGGGCGATGATGAGTCAGTCAGTCAGTCAAGACACTTAGTTTTATATAATAGATTTTATGAAATGCATGTATTAACCTGAATTTAGGTATTTATAACGGTTTATTTTATTTATTTTTAGAAACTTGGAAAGAAAAGCCTTACTGCCGTAGCAGTCGTTGAAAACCCGAGACGCAGTAAAGTGCAATCATTGTTTCCAGGCAGTGAACTATTTAAAAGTCAGGTAAGCCTAACATAAAATGCTATTCCATTTTACCACTACTGAAAACTCGTAGACAAAAATTTCATTACCTGTACATGACTAGGACGATGATTGCTTTCTTGATTAATGACTATGTATTGGCAACCGGTACAAGACCATATTGGTTGTTTACCGGGTAAGTACAAGGCCATATTGGATTATGTAAAAAACAAAAATTTTAATTTAACTGACATGTCGTCCCTATAATAATAATAATAATAATAATATCGTATGGCCTCGGGTGCCAGGTGCAAGCTTTGTTATTTGACACACAGAGGGTAGCTTGCATGTCGAATTTAGTTGTTCCTTGGCTATGAAAGTCATGGAGGTTACATGTTAGATATCTAATATCTTTAAACTCTATGGCGCTTTCTAGTAGAAAAATGAGGAACTTTGTACCCTATGAACTCAATGAATATTCACAGGTTTGAACATGATAATCTGAACAAAATGACATGACATTATTATTTTTTGTTTATGTATTTGTTAAAGGGGAATGTAAATGACTGCAGCTTTATAAAAAGAAAATAAGTACATGGGTTACTGTTAGTGCCGACATACAGTTTATTATAATTTTTATGGTGTTTTCATATATATTAATGCCAATTAACGTTAAAGTTTTATTTACAAGTATTGATTGATTGAGTGATTGGTTATTTTGTTTGCTTTTAGGTGTCATCATGTGCCATTAACGTAATGAACAGACAGTGAACAAGCATACATTGTGCTTTAAAGTACTCTGTTCAATGTTAATAACTTACAATAAGAAAAAGTTTTATTATAACACATGGCGTTAGTACCAAGTACAACAAGTGAGCAAGTTGGTTTACCACGTGGGTTAAATTTAAAATCAGAACATGATCGTTGGTTAACATTTGAATCCTGGCCTGTAGGCTTTTTGTCGACACATGAACTTGCAAAAGCAGTTTTTTTTACTTGAACCGAGAAGATGTGGTGCGCTGTGTTTTTTGTCGTATTGAACTTTCCCACTGGGAAGAAGGGGATGATCCCTTTAGAGACCATTTGCGATGGTCTCCTTGTTGTCCTTACATGCTTGGAAAACAAGTGGGTAACATACCTGTGTATTCATTTTACCGAACCACAAGACCATTGGCCGCTACTTACGTTGCTGAATCACAAATAAATAATAATAATGATTATTACCAGCCAACGGTAGTGTCGATATATGTGGTCCATATCCCATAGACAGTGTTGAATTGGCGTGTGCTTTTGAAAAATTGGGAGTTTGCAAGACTAAAGCACACCCAGAGTACAGCTCTGTTGAAAAACGTTTAGAATCTTATAAAAATGTTTGGCCATTAATATTAAAACACCTTATCAAACAGCTAAGTGAAGCTGGATTTTTTTTATACTGGTGAAGGGGATAAAACAATATGTTTTTATTGTGGATTTGCTTTAAAGGATTGGCAAATGACTGATGACCTTTTAGTGCAACACGGTCGTTGGTTACCAAACTGTAAATACCTGGTGTTGCTTAAAGGTCAGGAATTTGTGAACACTATTCGTAAAGAAAACATGATTGCAGCACAAGACATAAAAGTGCCTTTAGAGTTAGAACACGCAGAGCAAATACATAAGGCTGAAAGAAAAGACTTGTCTCACGAACAGATACAAAAGTGTAACCAACAATTATGTAAAATTTGTTATCAAGATGAACTAGGTGTTGTATTTTTGCCTTGTGGACACATGATAGCCTGTGTCAAGTGTGCATTAGAACTCAACACTTGTGCTATATGCAGAAAAGCAGTATCTGCTACAGTTAGGGCATTTCTTGCATAACTAGTATAATTTATTCACCATGCATAGTGCAAAATCCCTAATTGCACAATATTATTAAAACTGTTTTAGAGTGTAATAGGTATGCTTTTCTTTTGTTTATAGACTACTACAATGTATGTTTTGAATGCTGTGGGACAATCATGTGGCTTAGAGACAAAGAAGCTCAGCGAATTGCCAACGCATATTCCATTCCGCATTATCAAGATTCGGAAATTGAAAACAGCATATGGTGGTCGTGTACTTTGTGTATGTGAAAACTTTGAGACATTTCTGCCTATACGGTTTAATGATATGTCGGAAAGTGTTTTTGATGAAGTCAATAATGCTGTGCAACCTGTACACTTAATTTATGAAGGTTTTAAAAACAATAGGTGCATGATTCGTTTTAATTAAATAAAAAAAGTCAAATAATAATGGACGATATAAGTCATGACAATGGACTGAAAGAAAAAATATGTGTATAGAATAATAATGTCTTAGTGTTTAGTATTGTCTTAAAATATTATCATGAAACCAAAAAAATGTATATAAAGTTTGTAAATAAATGAAAATAATGGTACAATGTTGTTTTATTTTCTATAGAAGTCAGAATATTTAACATTGCAGAGTATACATGATTATGACAATAAAAAGCACACTTAATACAAGTCTTTGCCTTTACGATAGTGTGTTATAGTTTTAAAAACAAAGCTTGTTGTAGATCTTTTTTCTTCCACGGTAAACAATAGGCATGAAAACGATATTGTCCTGTTTTGGATCATCATCACTATCATAATCATAATCAGCATGATCTATATCACTATTATTATAATCACTATAATTATCCTCAACATTATCCTCAACATTACTAAAACCAGTTAAATATTCATGGTCCTCTTCCTGTTCCTCATCCTCTTCCTCTTCCTCTACAGTGTCCTCATGTAGAGTCTGCGTGGCTTTTGATAATGTTAAGGGTTTTTTGAACATTGAATTATTTTCAATAGTAGTATTGTTTTGTAGCACTTGCTTTTTAACATTTTCATGATTTTCTGTTGACAGCAACAGTGTTTCATGCAGTACACTACATTGATGATCACTGACACTTAAAACCACACTATTTTTGCTTTTTAGCTCACTGCGACATTGTTTTGAACGTTGTTTTGTACAACGCCAAATAACAGTTCCATTTTTATTGGTTCGTTTCACAATATATGAATATCCTTTATAGAATGCATGAGGCTTACCATACCTAGTCACAGATACTTCCATATCAACAGTCAAGCTTAGACTAAGCTCTAGTAAAGACAACTTGGTAATAAGAACAATAGATTAATGTGCGAGCATATATGGGTGCAAATGTGGGAACAAAAAAAAAGTGGGAGCAAAAAGTGGGAGCAAAAATTGGGAGCAAAAAAGTGGGAGCAAAAAGTGGGAGCAAAATGTGGGAGCAAAACGTGGGAGAAAAAATAGGGAGCAAAAAGTGGGAGAAAAAATTGGGAGCAAAAAGTGGGAGCAAAAAGTGGGAGTAAAAATTGGGAGGAAAAAGTGGGAGCAAAAAGTGGGAGCATATATGGGTGCAAATGTGGGAGCAAATATTGGGAGCAAAAAGTGGGAGCAAAAAGTGGGAGCAAAAATTGGGAGCAAAAAGTGGGAGCATATATGGGTGCAAATATGGGAGCAAAAATTGGGACCAAACGTGGGAGCAAAAATTGAGAGCAAAAAGTGGGAGCAAAAATTGAGAGCAAAAAGTGGGAGCAAAAAAAGTAGGAGCAAGTATGGGAGCAAAAGTGAAAGCAAAAGTGGGAGCAAGTATGGGAGCATATGTGAAAGCAAAAGTGGGAGCAAAAAGTGAGAGAAAAGTGGGAGCAAACATTGGGAGCAAAAGGTGGGAGCAAAAAGTGGGAGCAAAAATTGGGAGGAAAAAGTGGGAGCAAAAAGTGGGAGCATATATGGGTGCAAATGTGGGAGCAAATATTGGGAGCAAAAAGTGGGAGCAAAAAGTGGGAGCAAAAATTGGGAGCAAAAAGTGGGAGCATATATGGGTGCAAATATGGGAGCAAAAATTGGGAGCAAAAAGTGGGAGCAAAAAGTGGGAGCAGAAATTGAGAGCAAAGAGTGGGAGCAAAAATTGAGAGCAAAAAGTGGGAGCAAAAAAAGTAGGAGCAAGTATGGGAGCAAATGTGAAAGCAAAAGTGGGAGCAAGTATGGGAGCATATGTGAAAGCAAAAGTGGGAGCAAAAAGTGAGAGAAAAGTGGGAGCAAAAAGTGTAAGCAAAAGTGGGAGCAAATATGAGAGCCGAAAAAAGTGTGAGCAAATGTGGGAGCAAAAAGTGAGAGCTAAAAGTGTAAGCAAAAGTGGGAGCAAAAAATTGGGAGCATAATGTGGGAGAAAAAATTGGGAGCAGAAAGTGGGATCAAAAGAAAGTAGGAGCAAGTATGAGAGTAAATGTGAAAGTAAAAGTGGGAGCAAGTATGGGAGCAAATGTGAAAGCAAAAGTGGGAGCAAAAAGTGAGAGAAAAAAGTGAGAGCAATAAGTGGCAAAAGGAAAATGTTTTTGTGTAATAAAAAGTCATTTCCAGCCTCCCACCGCCATTCATCTGTGACGTCATAGCCAGTCTCAAAGCAAGTCTATACTTGTAGAACATGTCATGTGACAAGGTTAGGTTTACTGAGCTGAGGTTAACTTAGGTTAGCTAGCTCTATCTCACTCCTAGCCAATCATTAACCTTAAATGCATTCTAGAGTTCTTGGAATCTGTTCATGTAATTATTATTCTTGACAGTACTTTGGAAATTACACCCTGAAAAATATCAATCCCTTGAATTTTTTTTAAACTGTTAATATTATTATTATTAGCCAAGTCACTTTACTAAAATTTAATTTATGTGTATTAGTTGATATGAAAGTCTCTACAACCAGCCATGCTTGCACCCACTTTTTGCTTTCACTTTTGCTCCCATATTAATGCCAAGTCTTATAACTATAAGCAACAGCAAAATGTAAATGGAATAATATTTCTGATAATGTTCAAAACAAAAGTCCTGAGGTCTTGGGTTTGAATTCTCAACTATGGTTGTCAGCCAATGAGTTACACTACAGAAAACTTTTTATTTTCGTGTTGTGTTGCATGATAATTTGCCAATTTCGCGGTGTAGTGGCTAGTATACTTGGGTGTTATCCCAGAGGTTTTGGGTTCCAACTCGACTATGGCCAGAATTTAATTTTTGATCTGAGAGTTGGAAGGTTAGGTTAGGTGAAGTTAGGTTAGGTGAAATTAGGTTGGGTGAAGTTAGGTTAGGTTAGGTTAGGGGAGATTGTTTTAGTAAAACACTACATTTGCCCCCACTTTTTACTTACACATTTTGCTCCCACTTTGTGCACTCACTTTTGCTCGCTCTTTTTGCTCCCACTTTTGCTTACACATTTGCTCCCACTTTCTGCTCCCATATTTGCTCACACTTGTTTGCTCCCACTTATGCTTACACGTTTTGCTCCCACTCTTTGCTCCCACATGTTTGCTCCCTCTTTTCTTTGCTCTCATATTTGCTCCCACTTTTGCTTACACTTTTTGGTCCCGATTTTTTTCTCTCACTTTTTGCTCCCAATTTTGCTTTCACATTTGCTCCCATACTTGCTTCTACTTTTTTTTGCTCTCATATTTGCTCCCACTTTTGCTCACACTTTTTGCTCTCACTTTTTTCTCTCACTTTTTGCTCCCACTTTTGCTTTCACATTTGCTCCCATACTTGCTCCCACTTTTGCTTTCACATTTACTCTCATACTTGCACCTACTTTCTTTTGATCCCACTTTTTGCTCCCAATTTTTGCTCCCACTTTTTGCTCCCAATTTTTGCTCCCACTTTTGCTTACACTTTTAGCTCTCACTTTTTGCTCCCACATTTGCTCACACTTTTTTTTGCTCTCATATTTGCTCCCACTTTTGCTTTCACATATGCTCCCATACTTGCTCCCACTTTTGCTTTTACATTTGCTCCCATACTTGCTACTACTTTTTTTTTTGCTCCCACTTTTTGCTCTCAATTTTTGCTCCCACTTTTTGCTCACACTTTTTGCTCCCAATTTTTGCTCCCACATTTGCACCCATATATGCTCCCACTTTTTGCTCCCAATTTTTGCTCCCACTTTTTGCTCCCTCTTTTTGCTCCCAATTTTTGCTCCCACATTTGCACCCATATATGCTCTCCCACTTTTTGCCCCACTTTTTGCTCCCAATTTTTGCTCCCACTTTTTTCTCTCACTTTTTTTGCTCCCACTTTTGCTTTCACATATGCTCCCATACTTGCTCCCACTTTTGCTTTCACATTTGCTCCCATACTTGCTCCTACTTTTTTTTGCTCCCAATTTTTGCTCTCAATTTTTGCTCCCACTTTTTGCTCCCACTTTTTGCTCCCAATTTTTGCTCCCACTTTTTGCTCTCACTTTTTGCTCCCAATTTTTGCTCCCACTTTTTGCTCCCACTTTTTGCTCCCACTTTTTTGCTCCCAATTTTTGCTCCCACTTTTTGCTCCCACTTTTTTTTGCTCCCACATTTACACCAATATATGCTCGCACATTAATCTATTGTTCTTATTACCAAGTTGTCTTTACTAGAGCTTAGTCTAAGCTTGACATTGATATGGAAGTATCTGTGACTAGGTATGGTAAGCCTCATGCATTCTATAAAGGATATTCATATATTGTGAAAAGAACCAATAAAAATGGAACTGTTATTTGGCGTTGTACAAAACAACGTTCAAAACAATGTCGCTGTGAGCTAAAAAGCAAAAATAGTGTGGTTTTAAGTGTCAGTGATCATCAATGTAGTGTACTGCATGAAACACTGTTGCTGTCAACAGAAAATCATGAAAATGTTAAAAAGCAAGTGCTACAAAACAATACTACTATTGAAAATAATTCAATGTTCAAAAAACCCTTAACATTATCAAAAGCCACGCAGACTCTACATGAGGCCACTGTAGAGGAAGAGGAAGAGGATGAGGAACAGAAAGAGGACCATGAATATTTAACTGGTTTTAGTAATGTTGAGGATAATGTTGAGGATAATTATAGTGATTATAATAATAGTGATATAGATCATGCTGATTATGATTATGATAGTGATGATGATCCAAAACAGGACAATATCGTTTTCATGCCTATTGTTTACCGTGGAAGAAAAAGATCTACAACAAGCTTTGTTTTTAAAACTATAACACACTATCGTAAAGGCAAAGACTTGTATTAAGTGTGCTTTTTATTGTCATAATCATGTATACTCTGCAATGTTAAATATTCTGACTTCTATAGAAAATAAAACAACATTGTACCATTATTTTCATTTATTTACAAACTTTATATACATTTTTTGGTTTCATGATAATATTTTTAAGACAATACTAAACACTAAGACATTATTATTCTATACACATATTTTTTCTTTCAGTCCATTGTCATGACTTATATCTTCCATTATTATTTGACTTTTTTATTTAATTAAAACGAATCATGCACCTATTGTTTTTAAAACCTTCATAAATTAAGTGTACAGGTTGCACAGCATTATTGACTTCATCAAAAACACTTTCCGACATATCATTAAACCGTATAGGCAGAAATGTCTCAAAGTTTTCACATACACAAAGTACACGATCACCATATGCTGTTTTCAATTTCCGAATCTTGATAATGCGGAATGGAATATGCGTTGGCAATTCGCTGAGCTTCTTTGTCTCTAAGCCACATGATTGTCCCACAGCATTCAAAACATACATTGTAGTAGTCTATAAACAAAAGAAAAGCATACCTATTACACTCTAAAACAGTTTTAATAATATTGTGCAATTAGGGATTTTGCACTATGCATGGTGAATAAATTATACTAGTTATGCAAGAAATGCCCTAACTGTAGCAGATACTGCTTTTCTGCATATAGCACAAGTGTTGAGTTCTAATGCACACTTGACACAGGCTATCATGTGTCCACAAGGCAAAAATACAACACCTAGTTCATCTTGATAACAAATTTTACATAATTGTTGGTTACACTTTTGTATCTGTTCATGAGACAAGTCTTTTCTTTCAGCCTTATGTATTTGCTCTGCGTGTTCTAACTCTAAAGGCACTTTTATGTCTTGTGCTGCAATCACGTTTTCTTTACGAATAGTGTTCACAAATTCCTGACCTTTAAGCAACACCAGGTATTTACAGTTTGGTAACCAACGACCGTGTTGCACTAAAGGGTCATCAGTCATTTGCCAATCCTTTAAAGCAAATCCACAATAAAAACATATTGTTTTATCCCCTTCACCAGTATAAAAAATCCAGCTTCACTTAGCTGCTTGGTAAGGTGTTTTAATATTAATGGCCAAACATTTTTATAAGATTCTAAACGTTTTTCAACAGAGCTGTACTCTGGGTGTGCTTTAGTCTTGCAAACTCCCAATTTTTCAAAAGCACACGCCAATTCAACACTGTCTATGGCATATGGACCACATATATCGACACTACCGTTGGCTGGTAATACATCATTATTATTATTTATTTGTGATTCAGCAACGTAAGTAGCGGCCAATGGTCTTGTGGTTCGGTAAAATGAATACCCAGGTATGTTACCCACTTGTTTTCCAAGCATGTAAGGACAACAAGGAGACCATCGCAAATGGTCTCTAAAGGGATCATGCCCTTCTTCCCAGTGGGAAAGTTCAATACGACAAAACACACAGCGCACCACATCTTCTCGGTTCAAGTAAAAAAAAAACTGCTTTTGCAAGTTCATGTGTCGACAAAAAGCCTACAGGCCAGGATTCAAATGTTAACCAACGGTCATGTTCTGATTTTAAATTTAACCCACGTGGTAAACCAACTTGCTCACTTGTTGTATTTGGTACTAACGCCATGTGTTATAATAAAACTTTTTCTTATTGTAAGTTATTAACATTGAACAGAGTACTTTAAAGCACAATGTATGCTTGTTCACTGTCTGTTCATTACGTTAATGGCACATGACGACACCTAAAAGCAAACAAAATAACCAATCACTCAATCAATCAATACTTGTAAATAAAACTTTAACGTTAATTGGCATTAATATATATGAAAACACCATAAAAATTATAATAAACTGTATGTCGGCACTAACAGTAACCCATGTACTTATTTTCTTTTTATAAAGCTGCAGTCATTTACATTCCCCTTTAACAAATACATAAACAAAAAATAATAATGTCATGTCATTTTGTTCAGATTATCATGTTCAAACCTGTGAATATTCATTGAGTTCATAGGGTACAAAGTTCCTCATTTTTCTACTAGAAAGCGCCATAGAGTTTAAAGATATTAGATATCTAACATGTAACCTCCATGACTTTCATAGCCAAGGAACAACTAAATTCGACATGCAAGCTACCCTCTGTGTGTCAAATAACAAAGCATGCACCTGGCACCCGAGGCCATACGATATTATTATTATTATTATTATTATTATTATAGGGACGACATGTCAGTTAAATTAAAATTTTTGTTTTTTACAAAATCCAATATGGCCTTGTACTTTCCCGGTAAACAACCAATATAGTCTTGTACCGGTTGCCAATACATAGTCATTAATCAAGAAAGCAATCATCGTCCTAGTCATGTACAGGTAATGAAATTTTTGTCTACGAGTTTTCAGTAGTGGTAAAATGGAATAGCATTTTATGTTAGGCTTACCTGACTTTTAAATAGTTCACTGCCTGGAAACAATGATTGCACTTTACTGCGTCTCGGGTTTTCAGCGACTGCTACGGCAGTAAGGCTTTTCTTTCCAAGTTTCTAAAAATAAATAAAATAAACTGTTATAAATACCTAAATTCAGGTTAATACATGCATTTCATAAAATAAAATATAAAACAAAAAATGAAACAAGTTAGTTTAAAAAAATAATCCCACCTTTACTTGCAGTGGCTTCTTGCTGTTTCCTTCTAGTGGGCTCAAAAGTGCAATGGTTTCTTCTCTCTCAGACATGTAAGGTATACCGGTTATCTGCAAACAAATAAATTAAAAATCATTAATTACCTAAGCAATAAATAATTGCATGTAAATATATATATAAATCAATAAATATATAAATAAATAAATAAATAAATATATATATATATATATATATATATATATATACCTACCGGGAGGAGTCATTGTGACTCTGGCAAATGGGAGTGAAATGCGTCGTTGCTAACATCTGCAACATTAACCTATTGGATTCAGCAAGAGAATCCAACTTAGCCTCTTTCACTCCAACTCCAGTACGTAACCTACACGAGGTGCCCCTGTTAAGTCGAGCAACCCAGTGGAAGGTTGGGTAACCAATCCCAGCGGGAAGCTGGGTCGACGAACCGATCAGTGCTGGGGGACTCCCAGGCTTGAAGCCTTGGTAGTATAGAGAAGCCAGAAAACACCTCGAGGCAACCTCTAGGGCTAACAACCTTAGTTGCAACATGGATGCGTATGCATCCAAAACAAACTCAAGTCAAGTGAGCATGATGGCAAAACATTTCAACATTTCTTTTACCCCAGGGGGTAAGTCTTCGGATAAATCCCTCGTCGTGAAACCTACGACGCACGAGTCTCATTCGGATTCTGGGGGAGACTCGACATCATGTGAGAGACGAGTCGGAGCGTCTCGGTGTATCCCAACCAGTCAGAAACTCAGAACCAAATCAAAAACCTTTCTAGCAACGTTCATCATTAACACCCTTACACAAATTGGCAAACTGAAAACTCTCACCGACGCACTACATGAAAATCAGATATGTATCATTGCCCTACAAGAAACACTTTACCCAGACGAAGAGACTTTCGAAACTGAAGGTTACCGCTTTTTCAAGAGCAGAGCTCAAAAGAGGGTCCTCAATGGATCTGTGATGCTTGGAACAGCGTTTGCTGTGAGAACCAGAATCCTTAAGTCGGTCGCAAATTTTGAGCCAGTTAATGACCGATTATCCATATTAACAATCAAATGCGCCAACAAAACCTACAGCCTAGTTAACGCACATGCCCCCACAAATGACAAGGACAGATCTGACCCGGACGAAGTGGATAACGTTTGGGACCTACTGGATGAAAAGCTCGCCAAAATTCCTAAACACCATGTTAAACTTCTTATGGGGGACTTCAATGCTCAACTTGGTCGAGAACACAAGTATAGGAAAATCATTGGAAACTATCCTGCCCACAAAAGAACCAATCAAAATGGTGAGAGATTGGTCTCCATTTGCGAAAACCATAACTTGCAGATCATGTCGACACACTTTCGCCATCTTCCCAGAAAGCAGACAACATGGCGATCTCCTGTCGACGCCATCGGAGAGTTTCAAATAGATCACGTCGCAATCTCTAGGAAAAACAGCCCTGAGATTATGAATGTTAAGGTTAAAAAAGGCATAAACGTGGCTTCAGACCACTATATGTCCATAATTAAATTCAAACCGGTCCCTTCAAACACCAACAAGACGCCCAAACAAATTATTCGCTTCGACACTGATAAACTCAAACAGAATGTAACCGAGTTCCAGGAAAAGGCTCGACCAATCGACTGTGACTTTAACAACACAAAAAACCGCCTGATCGAGGCTGCCAAGGAAATTGCTGAAATTAAAAGAAGCAAGAAACATGCCTGGTGGAATGATACATGTGTTTCAGTTCTCAAGAAAAGGCTCGATGCATGGAAACAATATTACTCAACAAAATCGCAAACTGATTGGGAAACCTACAAAGCCCAACGAGCCCAGACAGCTAAAGTGATCCGAGCTGAGAAACGTAAATATGAAAAGTCACTTATTGAGAAGATCGACCAAGACTTTAAAAGAAACAACACCAGAGAGTACTACGGAACGTTCAAAAGGAAACTTACGGGTTATAAACCTCCGTCGTTATGCTTTCAGCGAAAGGACGGTACACTGGCGACCTCAAATGAAGAAAATTGTACCATCCTAGCTGATCACTAAGAATTTACTAAATTGCGACCAACCCAAAAATCCCATCAAGACCGAGGAACCCATTCGCAGATGCCCAGAATCAAGACCACCCAACAAAGACGAAATCAAGCGTCACATTGCTCGACTAAAAAACAACAAAGCGCCCTGGGAAGACTCTGTAGTTGCAGAACTTTGGAAATATGCTCCCGAAGAAGCAGTTGAAATCTTGCAGAAGGAAATAGAACAAATTTGGAAAAATGAAATTCTACCAGAAGATTGGAAAACGGCCTTGATCCATCCGTTACACAAGAAAGGCAGTATGAAAAACGTCAACAACTACAGAGGAATATCCCTCCTACCGGTAACATACAAAATTCTCTCACTTGCTATCCTGGAGCGATTAGAAGCCGAAGTCGAGCATCAAATAGGAGAATACCAAGGGGGATTCAGAAAGGGTCGTTCAACTGCCGAACAGATCCACAACCTCAAAACAATCATTAGATATTGCAATCTCAGGTCCAATTCGTACGTATCAGTCTTTGTGGACTTTAAGAAGGCTTACGATTCGATATACCGCGAAGTTCTGTTGAACATCCTCAACGAATTCGGGGTTGACCTGAAACTGCTGGCATTAATTAGAGCCACCCTAACTGAAACAAAATCCAAAGTAAAGTTCCTGGGATGTCTGTCGGATTCCTTTGAGGTCAAAACGGGAGTCAGACAAGGTGACGGGCTCTCTCCAATGCTTTTCAACTGCGTCCTCGAAAAAGTCATTCGGACCTGGCGAACAAAATTATTAGAAACTGAGTATAGCCCTCTGAGAATGGGAGCAAAATCCAAGGGGATCATAGTCGACTGTCTAGCATTCGCTGATGACATCGCCATTCTGTCGAACGACGTAGAAACTGCTAAGATGCAAATCGACCTTTTAAAAGAAATCGCTGAACAAACTGGCTTGCAGATATCATTCGAAAAAACAGAAGTAATGACCAACATCAAAGACGCCCCAGCAAAACTGCAGACAAAATACGGGAAGATCAACAGAGTGGAAAAATTTAAGTACTTGGGAAAGATCATCATGAAAAGTGGACTGGACAAAGAAGCACTCAAGGAACGAGTACGCAAACTCGAAATAGCCTATCAAACATCGCGCTCAATATACAACAAAAAATGCCTGTCCAAAAATACTAAACTACGTCATTATGAAACTGTTTTGAAACCAGTAGTTATGTATGCAGCCGAAACCCTATCCCTAAATGCTAATAAAGGACTCCTTGTAGAACTGGAGAAAAAAAGAGCGCAAAATCGTCAGAGGTATAATGGGATCAAATTACAAGAATGGTATCCACTATAAAAAAATCCAACAAAGAAGTCTACGGTGAAATAGAGAAAATTTCAGAATCGATCCGTAAAAGGCGGGCACGGTATTACGGTCATCTTAAACGAATGGACGGAAACAGGCTGACTAAACAGATTTTTCATTTCTTTGACTCCAAACCCAAAACCACAATGCCCTGGTTTATGAATACCAAAGACGACCTCAAAATGCTGCATCTAAAACCCGACGACGCCTTCAATAGAGATCTCTTCCGCAAAAAGATACTGACTAATGGGCTAACCCGAGACGAGGCATCGAACCCGAAAAGAAGACATACCACTTGGACAGCGGAGCGCAAGATGGCCCACTCGCAGAGAATGAGGGAAGTCTGGGCTCAGAGGAAGGCGAAACAAATTGCCAAGTGTAGCAAGACTTAACGTGGTCCTAGATGGCCTCAACGAATTATACAGTATATATATACCTACCCCACAACAAGGTTAAGTATTTTCCACCAACACCAAAACTGTTAAACAAGACCAAGTGTTTCACGCAACGCAATGTGTTCAAAGGTAGTCCATCCAAGTGAGAGAGGAAATGATAACGACATGTCTTTATATATGCTACGTTGCATGTATAATCATTTTTTCCCACGCTTTGAACATTCTGTTATCGGTCACGTGGACAGCTAACGCCCAAAGTGAACACCTGTGGCGGATCAAATTTCACATGAACTTGCATTTTGTCACGTACAAAGCAAACAGGATGTAACTTGTTTAGCGTACTTGTCATCTCACACGTGTATTCGCTCTTCCCTGCCACCACGATGGTCAGATTATTTCACCTTCAAGCGTCATTGTCATTTTTCCATTGCACCTGTTGTCAAGTCAGATCAACGCCTTCCAATAAGCTCAAATGACATTCACCTCCTGCTCGTCTGCAAGTTTGTTTTCTGTACTCGCTTCGACCAACATAGAACCAAGTTCTCATCACCGTTTACACGTTAAAGGTAAAATATCAGAAAAACGCACGCTCGCTCTGTCATACATCGACCCGCCGAAATAGCGATTGTTCTATTAAGCATGGTCCTTGTGGTTAGCGACAGGTTCGTTGAAACACACACACACCCAGCAGTATCGTCTCTCTCAACCACCACGCTTCATGGAGATTATAAACAGGTAAAGAAAAAGAAAACGTTTTTTCAACATGTATGGCGTAAGGACCTTTGTGAATTATTTTTTGGAAAAAATATCTACCACATTTGAAAGGGGGCGTTAGCCCGAGTCCTAGGACACCTCGTACACGTCTCTAGCGTTATTGGTTCGTGAGATATCGGCAAAAATCACAAAAAACACGTGTTTACCCCAAAATCGAGTTTCCATTTTTTTTTAATAATAACGAGTGGTCCATAGCAAAGAGGACGTCACTCTGAGTCCTTGGACCCCTCGTACAAGCCTCTAGCATTATTGGTTCGCGAGATATTAGAAGCGGATGACCTTTTAGTTTTGGTCTTTTTTTAAATAAAGAGCCTATAGGAAAGTAGGGGGCGTCACTATGCGTGCTAGGACACCCTGTATGTTCAAATCCGACCATTGGTTAGCGAGATATCAGGTTTGGGGCAAATACGAGGAGGGTTCAAAAAGAAGAGTAACAGCATTCACCTTACCCCACTACTGTCAGGTTTTCATCCTAGAGACTGAAAATTTATTTTGGGGGTAGAGGGGGTAGGGATCATTGATTTACATGAAACAATTTTTTTTGTAAACGTCCTAGTTTCCAAAATATAGGATTTTCAAAATTCGAGCGTTTTCAAAAAAACTTAAAAAATAAAACGTTTTATTACAAAAAATAAAGGTCATAAAGACCATTCGTTTGAGCCATGGCACAACGTTCTATCATGTTTGGTTTTCAAACTATCGCCTATTTTCGAAAACAAAAATTTTCAAAAAAAAAATCAAAATTATAAGAGGACGTCAGCTCGAGTCCAACGACACCTCATTTGTCAACATCGGAACATGCGTTCGAGAGATATTTAACATGGCTGAGGCTTAGTAGTAACAACATGTATGTTCTGAAGTGGCCTAGAAGCACCACTACCCCCCCTACTGACCTCTAAGTCCAGCCCCTTAAAACAACAATAACTAACTAACTTACTGTAAGGGGTATCACTTGAGGTGCGTTGATTGCAGGTTTTATCGCTGGAGTGGAGAGAGATAGTAGGGGTCGCTCCTGGCACAGGTGCTAATGCGCAAGATGGCCGCCGTACTAGTCTAACCCCATGCTGGTTGTATGGAGGGAGAGTCATAGAAGGCACAGGGGTTCATGCGCAAGATGGCTGCCGCGCGAGTCTAACCCCATGCTGGTCGTATCGAGGGAGAGTGATAGCTGGGCCAGGGCAAGTGGGCAAGATGGATCCCGCGCGCAATCTTCTACTTGGATGGCGCGCTTTTCAAATAAAGATGGTGACCATAGCTTAAGCTAACCTAACCAACAAAACCTGCCATACCCTCAGCACACCTAACCTAACCTAATCTACCCTCAGCTCACCTAACCTAACCGACGAAACGTAAACTAAGCCCAAAGCTGAGACAGGGGCTAATGCGTACCCCCAAAGTACATGGGACACACACAACTATCCCATGCTAGTCTTGGTTAACAAATACACCTCCAAGGTCTACTCTTCCTTCGTAAGGGCACCGTGCATTATAGCTAAGTTTAAATAAGTAAAAGCTTTCGTGCCTCTCCTCCTTTCTCTGGGCTTGAGACTGGCACTAGGGCATAACCCTAGAAGCGGAGTTAGCACAGGCTTAAGGAGTAATTAATCACGCGCCAGAGGCCTATTCATTCACACACAGGCTTACGGAGAAATTAATCTCGCGCCAGAGGCCTTTTCATTTACACACAGGCTTACAGAGAAATTAATCTCGCGCTAGACGCCTTTTCATTCACACACAGTCTTACGGAGAAATTAATCTCACGTCTGAGGTCTTTCAATTATAAGTACAAGGCCTTAGTTTACGTGCGATAGGGTGGCCACTTCCTTTCCACTCCTGATCCCACCACAACATCTGGCAGGTCCCATTGAACACAACAAAGTTATGAGACACCGTACCAGACCATACCATTGCTTTTAATGCTTGACAGAGCCGTAATCAAACCATGAACCTCAGGGATAAAAACTAACAACGCAATTCACTACACCATTAGGTGCTCTCGATGATAAGTAATTTCTATGTATTACTTTATTGACTTGATATGCATAACTTAGCCATTTAAGTGTGGTCAACGGTTGTGTAGTGACCTTAAGCATGTGTAGCTCTTCCATCAGAATCAATTACTCTTTCATCATCACGAGGCCACCAAGCGATTTTGCTTAGTTTTATAGATGATATGTTACGTTGTTTGGAAGCGATAATGTTTATGGGTATTCTTGAAAATCGAAGGTGATACGTTGCTCACTATGTGACTCTTTTATGGACTAAAATTGACATAGAATAATCACCGCATGAGAGACCTTGTCTAAAGGCATACGTTGATTTTAATAACAACCTTCGAAAACAGGCCAAAAATGTTTTGAGAAAGATCTGTACAAATTATTTAACAATGCAATTCTTGGAAAAACAATGGAAAATATTCGTAAAAGAATATATATACATTATATATACGTCTTGTAACTGATAGCAAAATGGCTGAGGAATTGATAGCTAAACCAACATTCATAGACAGAACAGTATACGGTCATATCCTAGCTGCTTTCCACATGACTAAACGTAGCATTGTATTCAATAAGCCTGTATATATTGGAATGTGCATGCTAGATATTTCAAAAACTGTCATGTATTCCCACCACTATGATGTCCTGTTACCCCCATTACGGTATCGAAAATCTTAAACTCATGTATATGGACACGGATTCCTTCATTTATTTGGTAAACACCAAAGATATTTATTAAGACAAGTTGAACTTTCTTGAACACCTGTACTTATCTGATTATCCAACTTGATAAGTTATTACCTTATATAGAATAAGAAGACCTCTACTTGTTAGTTAAAATGTACCTTTGCGACATCTGTTGACTAAGTATCTTACTTGCGTAAAGTGAAAAGATACGTTGCGCCACCTTGCAGCAAGTGGTCGTAACAACGAGGGCTTACAAGATTAGCCAGGAGATAGCGCGCGTGTCTCCTTTCTGTGCTCAAGTTATTTGACTTGGATGGAAACATCTGAAAATCGTTCCTATTGGTGACGACTGTTGATAAAAACAATCATCAGCTTGGATTTATCGAAAGGACAGGATGTAAATCACAAGATCTGATAATTACGGGGCACTGGGTTGGCTTTTGCTAAACCTGAGGTGTTCCCCAAGATTTGTATACATGCAGAGCATGTATCTCCAGGTATTTTGACCTCCGTGGGATTCATACACGTTTTATTCATATCGAAAACATTAAATTAGCAACTTTCATATGTACTTGGCCTAACGGGAAGTAGGGGAGCAAGGCGGGTTTAAACCCACGCGTAGCCATGAGCGTTAAAGCCTGCACTGCGACTGCATGTTGCAACTTGGCAACCCGATATCTCGCGAACCGATGGTTCTATTTTGGACATATGAGGTATCAAATTACTCGGGCTGGCATCCCCTTTCCCATGGACAACTTATTTCCACCCTAAAATAAAACCTACCTCTACTAGGGGGTGAAAGAGTATTTTTTTAGTAAACGTTGCTTTGCACATACAACATGCATGCTAGGATGCTAGGATGAAATTAAACGTTGTTCCGCATGAAACTCATGTGTACAGCCTGTTGCCATTATGATTTAACTTTTTTGCTTTTTAACTTTTACGCATGCACACTTGTTTTTTTGGTAAGAGGGCGGGCATTTTGGATAATGATTTATAGGTGAGTTATATATTTTTAAATGTAACCAAAAGATCGAAACCAATAGGTCATGCGCTTTTTAATATCTCATGAACCAATAAGGCTAGAGATGTGTACGAGGTGTCAAATGACTCGGGTTGACGCCCTCTTTTTGAATGTATTTTTGAAATTTTGACAAAGGGCTTAACTGCAATTTTGTTAATATCTCGCGAACCCATGATGGGATTTTGACCTGCCAGGTATTGTAGGACTTGGGATGACACTCTCGTTTTGAATGTATTTTCAATTTTTGTCAAAAGGGCCTAACTACACTTTTGTTGATATTTCCTGAACCTGTGATGGGATTTTGACCTGCGAGGTATCGTTGGACTCGGGTTAACGCCCCCCTTTTGAATCTATTTTTGATTTTGTTGTTGTTGTTGTTGTTGTCTGTCTGCGTGGCTCAGGGGTAACGTTCTCGCTTGCTGAGCCCAAGGTTGCAGGTTCGAAACCTGGCGCAGTCAGCTGGCATTTGTGGGTGCGCAAATGCGAGGGAGCCGTGCCAGTACATTTACTGGCACGTTAAAGATCCCCTTCGGGGCAAAATTCCGGCACCCCGGCGTCTCTAAAAGCCAGTGTAGTTAAAGGGACGTAAAACCAATAACATTAATTAATTATTATGAAAATTTGACAAAGGGCCTAACTGCACTTTCGTTAATATCTCGCGAACCAATAAGGCTAGGGACTTGTATGAGGGTTCGTAGGACTCAGGGTGACGCCCCCTCTTTTCCTATAGCCCCTCCCTAATGCAACCAAAAGAGCAAAAACTAATAGGTCATTGGCATTTTAATATCTCGCAAACCAATAAGGCTAGAGGTGTGTACGAGGTGTCCAAGGACATGGGGTGATGTCCTATTACATGTTGTATTCATTTCTCAAAAAAAAATTACAAAGGGCCTAATGCCATACATGTTGAAAAATAAAAAATAAAAACTTTTTTGGTTATGTACATGTGTTTAAACGAGCCTGTCTCCGGCCACGGTAGCCATGCCCCCAAAAATCAATGGATATTTCAACAGGACAGCTGGGCGGCATAAGATTGTTCGTTTTCCGATCTTTTTATGGCAGACTGATTGACTGAAATAACCCAAAACTGCTAGGTCATTAACCTGATATTTTATAAACCAATAATCAGATTTGGGCACATGAGGTGCCCTAGCACTTGATATGACATCCTCTTTGCTTTGGTGCACACATTTACTCAAATGTCCCAAAACTGCTAGATCATTGACCTGAAATTTTATAAACTAATAATGGGATTTGGATACATGAGGTGTCCTAGGACTTGACATTACACCCTCTTTTTCAAGGCTTATGAATTTTTCCAAAAGACCCAAAACGACAAGATCATGGACTTTCCCCCCCCCCATATATTGCAAACCCATGATGTTAGATGTTTATGGTGTGTGATGAAACATGGCTAGGTACTGAAAGAATTATTGTAAGCTACACGTGTGGTGAATGACATGTTGTTGACCATTGGAACTTGTTGTCAAATCAGACTGCAGTACAGAGGGAGTATAGGTTGCAGGCATGGCATGACAAACGGTGTACATATTAACCTAACATCGAACCCTGGTGTACCTTAGTGAAGAGGCTAACAGCTTAACCACTGCACCACCATGACCTTCTTTCTTAGTTTGGTTCGTTCTAGTACTCAGAGCTGGAAATCGAGTTAAGACCATCAGTGCAAGGGGCGCGAGTGCTTGCCACTGTAGCATGAAATGGTTAGGTGGTAACATTAGACGACCGGAAATGATCGTATTTCTGTTAGCGGTGCATTTTTGTCATCTGCCTACTGTCTGAGCACTGCCAGCAAGACAGATTAGTTTAGTTTGCTGCGAGTGCGTGTATAGATTATTAGCCTTCAGTACTAAAAGCTTGTTGCGCGTAGCGACCATCTTGCCCAGTAACCACTGAGTAAGTTTTAACGGTCAACCCATAAAAACAGCATGGGATAGTTGTGTGTGCTCCATGTACTTGGGTGTGTGCATTAGCACCATGCGCTAGCTTTACCTTACCCTGTAAAGGTAGAGCGTTATCCCTTTCCTTTGGACAGCACCCACCCACAAGTTTTTTTACACTTAGAACCTTGGCTTGTTCTCGATTAGGTTTGGTTCGGTTTAGTTCGGTTTGGTTCGGTTGGGTTTAGATTTGGTTTGGTTTAGTTTGATATAGTCACTATTTTGTTCATTCAGCTACCCTCTTTAACCGATCAAATTAACTGCTCTTAATTCTTGGATCGATAAATCAGGTTTTGTGTACACCGTTTGTCATGCCATGCCTGCAACCTATACTCCCTCTGTACTGCAGTCTGATTTGAAAACAAGTTCCAATGGTCAACAACATGTCATTCACCATGCGTGTAGCTTACAATAATTCTTTCAGTACCTAGCTATGTTTCATCGCTCACCATAAACATCTAACATTATGGGTTTGCAATATATTGGGGGAAACAAAAGTCCATGACCTTGTCGATTTGGGTCTTTTGGAAAAATTCATAAGCCATAAAAAAGAGGGTGTCATGTCAAGTCCTAGGACACCTCATGTATCCAAATCCCATTATTAGTTATAAAATGTCAGGTCAATGACCTAGTAGTTTTGGGATATTTGAGTAAATGTGTGCAACATAGCAAGGAGAATGTCATGTCAAGTCCTAGGACACCTCATGTGTCCAAATCTGATTATTGGTTTATAAAATCTCAGGTCAATGACCTAGCAGTTTTGGGTTATTTCAGTCAATCAGTCTGCCATAAAAAGGTCGGAAAACGATCCTTCTTATGCCGCCCAGCTCTCCTGTTGAAATATACATTGATTTTTGGGGGCATGGCCACCGTGGCCGGAGACAGGCTCGTTTAAACACATGTACATAACCGGTACCGTCTCTCTGTCTCTTACCACTCTTTTATTTAATAAAAAAAAGTTTTAAAAATTAATTTTTTTCAACATGTATGGCGTTAGGCCCTTTGTAAATTTTTTGAAAAAATAAATACAACATGCAAATAGGACATCACCCCAAGTCTTTGGACACCTCGTACACACCTCTAGCCTTATTGGTTTGCGAGATATTAAAATGCCAATGACCTATTAGTTTTTACTCTTTTGGTTGCATTAGGGGGGCTATAGGAAAAGAGGGGGCGTCACCCTGAGTCCTACGAACCCTCATACAAGTCCCTAGCCTTATTGGTTCGCGAGATAATAACAAAAGTGCAGTTAGGCCCTTTGTCAAAATTTCAAAAATTACATTCAAAAAGGGAGCGCTAGCCCGAGTCCAACGATACCTCACAGGTCGAAATCCCATCACGGGTTTAGGAAATATCAACAAAAGTGTAGTTAGGCCCTTTTGACAAAAATAAAAAAAAATCATTCAAAAAGAGAGCGTCATCCAAAGTCCTACAATACCTCGCAGGTCAAAATCCCATTATGGGTTCGCGAGATATTAACAAAAGTGCAGTTAAGCCCTTTGTCAAAATTTCAAAAATACATTCAAAATGAGGGTGTCAACCCGAGTCATTTGACATCTCGTACACATCTCTAGCCTTATTGGTTCGTGAGATATTAAAAAGCGCATGAACTATTAGTTTTCGATCTTTTGGTTACATTAAAAAAATATAACTCATCTATAAATCATTATTCAAAATGCCCGCCGTCTTACAAAAACCCCAAGTGCGCATGCGTAAAAATCAAAAAACAAAAATGTTAAATCATAGTGACAACCGGCTGTACACATGCGTTTCATGCGGAACAATGTTCAATTTCTTCCTAGCATTGAACCGCATGCATGTTGTATGTGCAAAGCAACGTTTACTAAATAAAATACTGTTTCACCCCCTAGTAGAGGTAAGTTTTATTTTAGAGTGGAAATAAGTTGTCCATAGGAAAGGGGGCGTTGGCCCGAGTAATTTGATACATAATATGTCCAAAATCGAACCATGGGTTCGCGAGATATCGGGTTGCCAAGTTGCAACATGCAGTCGCAGTGTGTGCTTTAAGCTCATGGCTACGAGTGGGTTTAAACCCGCCTTGCTCCCCTACTAACGGATATTTACTCAAAAGGTTTGTAGTTCTTCTTAAGGTTACTGGAATCATTTCTTGAAGTTGTTCTATGTCATCTCTTGGTATTATTATATATCTTACAGTTTCTTGCTGTGGAGTGACTAACCTACAATGTGTTAAGTGTCGACGAGTATGGTGATGTATGTTCAACTATTTAAATATAGTTTCCAGTAACCTAATTTGTTGTTTCAAGTTTAAAACTTCGTAAGAGATTTTATTTTAGCGTAGATATCTGGCCTACCAATTCTGTGTACTGATCAGAACTTCATCTTTCATTGAGCAAGGATTTTTAATTAATTAACCTAATTATCTTTTATGCAATGTCTTTCTTTCTCTTCTTTGTCTCATTTAGTTAGGCTCCTTATGAACTCTGAGAAAAGTATCGCTTATTATGGTACGTAATTTATTATATATAAGTCTTCGTAACTGTGGGTTAAGAGCTAAGTATTGTTATGACTTTTCGTTTTTCTGGGTTAACAATTAACGTTTGGAAATTTGTTCTTATGGGAGAAGGCATATTGATTTCCTACTAGAAAGATGTAAATTCATCTGCTCTCGCAAATAATTGGAAGATTTAATACTTCTTATTGATAATTAATACTTAACTGAACTTATGATTTTCGGGTCTAGTCCCATATGGACATCTGAGGTAATTTCTTGAATTATTTGATTTAATCGGTGACTATTATATTTTTTTCATTGGGGTTATACTTCGAGGTTGACCATATTAGGCTGTTATGTGATCGCCCTTCCTAATTCAGATTCCTCGCTTGATTGTTTTTTATGTGTGTTTTAATTTATTTTAATTATTTCAGTTATTAATTTATGAATATAATTTGTCTCTGCAATGTTTTGTTTCTTCAATTATATTGTCTTGAAATGTTCTTGTGTTCTTTCTTGACACTAGACTTAGTAAGGTATAGTCTCTCAAATTTGATCAACCTTAGGTTATGGTCGAAAATGGTCCAGCACATTTCATCCAAAAGGGTAACACTACTAATCACATATAGGCTACTCTATATCAAACAAGAAAACTTTGGAAAAAATTAAAGACGAGGCTTGAGGACGTATTATTGAAACATTTGTTGGACTTAGAGCTAAAATGTACGGTTTAGACATAGATGGAAGAGGAATAAAAAAGATTAAAGGTATTAGCAGAAGCGTTGTTAAAAATTATATCCTAAGTTTTCAACGAGGTAAAAAGAATACCCACGAACATTATCGCTTCCAAACAACATAACATATCTTATACTGTATATATATAAAAAGGAATGTCTGTCTGTTCGTCTTTTATGCATTCATAAACCATTCATCCGATTGCGATCAAATTTTGGCGAGTTGTTGTGAACACTTTCGGGATGTTCATAGGCATAGTTAATCCATTTTACAATATATAGCGTGCGAGTAGTTTAAACAAATGCGTAATGGCAATGCGTTCATATATAATTCGTCCGGTTGCGATCAAATTTTGGTGAGTTGTTGTGCACAGTCCCGGAAAAATTATAGGCGTAGTAAATCCAATTTACAATGGATGGCACGCGAGTAGCTTCAACAAAATGGCGCGCGTTTGTTTCAATAAGTCCCACATGCGTTCATATTCCATTCATCCCATTGCGATGAAACTTGGGTGAGATGTTTTGTACACTTCAGGTAAGATTTCTGGCTTAGTAAATCCAATTAACAATAGGTAGCGCACGGGTAGATTAAACAAATGAGTGACGACGGGCGATACGTTCCAACAAAGTCCTGTATGCGTTCACATACCATTCATCCGATAGCGATGAAACTTGGGTGAGAGGTTGTGTACACTACAGACAAGGTTTCTGGCTTAGTAAATCCATGCTATGATAGGTAGAGCAGGAGTAGTGTAATGGATATATGATCCATTACAATATAACCTGGATCACGCATTGTATGCTTATTATATGAGTTCATTTATTGTGACGTTCATGTCAAAGCTTGATGTATGTTGTTTACTTATTCGTGTCTGGGGAAGGGATGGTGACCATTTCATTATTGTCAAATTGTATCTATAGCTTAAGGAAATGTAATTTATGAGGCTTTGGGCATATTGTTTAGTTAGAGTGTATAGTTAGAATGACGGGGACGGGACAAGAATATGACAATGAAGAAACCCTTTCCTTTTAAGTTTATTTGAAGGCACGGGTGATCGTCGCCTACACCTGTTTGAACAATAGATGTTTTCGAGTTGGAGTACAAGGGTTGGTGCCTGACCATAAATCTTGAAGAAGGGCTCCAAGGGAGTTTATGACACTCGCCACTACATTGAATAGAGCTTACGAGGCTCATTGTATCTTAATGGAGATATAAATCCTTCATCATGTCTCAAGTCCGTCACAGGTCATCTGGTTGAAGCAATTAAGGCCTGATGAATGTGTATTGTGTCAAGAAAGGAAGATTTGGTAAACAACAACAGACACCTATATAAGATGGAACTTGAAAACCATGGTAGCCAGTCTATATCCAGTCTATCCAGTCTATAGCCAGTTTCACTCAAATCGAGCTAGTCTAACTCAGTGCAGCCAGTCTCTACACGTATGGTCCAGGTCCATTCCAGTATCGTTCCGCAGTGGGCGTTAGTGAGCCGCCAATATTGAAGCCCTCATTCTCAATACTTCGCTGGGAGCCGAAGTCAGCCAACCAGCCAGTTTCCAAGACATAACAGGGGTTATGCATACACCAATGCCGATCATCGAAACAGGTATTAACTTACAACTGTCTACAAGTCCTCGTCATTAGGAAGATTAGCAGTCAATACTAGTGTAAATGTTCTAAGTCTCTATTGTGGATATTATACGAATTAATTACCGATCATCTTTTATTCCTGCATGTAACAAGCCAATATGGCCCAGTGTTGCATTTTCCATGAAAGGAGTTGGCATGAGTAAGTTTCATTACCCCACACCTGAGAGAAGAGTTGTGTTAATTAGGAAGGAGCAAGCCGAGGTTAAATTGTTCATCTTTCCACCTAAATAGTGGATGGCGCCCATGGCAATACAAAGTGTATGTCGTCCGTTAGTGGACCAATGTTGTTTATTAATTAGTAGCCGTTACAAATGGCTTCACCAACATGGGGCACGCATTATCGTACTATAGTAATTGGTGTGAATGTATAGAGTAAATTTAAATTCTTTTATAGTACGATAAATGTCAACTCGTTGCATTTTTCCAAGCTTTTAATGAAGATGCGCTATTCAAGTTAGGGAACTACGGTTGTAAATTAGGTTTGTTGTTTATTGGTTGTTTTTTGCGGGTAATGAGTATATTGGGTATATTGGGTATATTGTTTTGAGAAACCGTAGTGTTATTAGATCTGCGAAAATGGAGAACGAAAACAAAATTTTGAATGAAGAGGAGGATAACATTGTTTCTATTACTGTAGACGAGCAGGGTACTAGTAGTGATAAGATGGAGTTAGTGAGCGAAATTCAGTTGAATTCAGAAACTAAACAAAGCAGTGCTACCAACAGTCAAAGTAATGAGGAGGAGAGTCCTTCCTGGCTTCGAAACCTGACGATGCTCATAACAGAACAGAATAAGAAATTAGATGAACACGTTAAGATGTTTAAGGACGCTACGAAGAGTTTTAGTAGACAACTTGAGGAAGTAGGTCAGGATTGTCAAAGGAGATTAGAGAGAAACATTGATGAGTTGGATAAATCATGGTCACAAAAGGTTGATGTCAAAATACAACTAGTATCGGAGCAAGTTGGCAAGATTGACCAGAAACTCAAAGTTGAATGTGATAAAATTAGGGGGGAATCCGCTGAAAGGGTTGGTCAAATTCAGAGTGAAGTTAACATTATGAGTGTAAAGTGCGATAATAATATTGCTAAGATAGGTAATTTGGAAAACAAAATAGAGATCAGTAGTAAAGAAATTAAGAAAGGAGTAGACCGTAAATTTAACAGTATCTCAGATCAAGTTAAAAATAAAACTGGCAAATGGGTCGAGAAATGTTGAGGTGATTGAAGGTAAAATAAAGAAAGTACTCAGCACTCAAGAGATAAAAATGCAGGAAATCATAGAAGAAGGAAATAGACAGAGAAGGGAAGAATTTAGAGCCTGTATAAAAGGAGTTAATAGGAAATTAAAAGAGATGGAGATGCGTGCGTTAAGTAACAGTCAGAAAGACATGGTTATTAAACCAGAAAAGCAGAACGCTGAGATGAGCAATTCGAAGAAAAGTAACAAAAACAGAATCAGAGCACAATGTTAGAAGAAATGGTGGAGGAGGATAGTAGAGAAGATGAGAAGAGGGTATTAAGTAATGGTAGTGGAGAAATGAAGGGAAGGCCTAAAGATAGAAATCCCAGAAGTAAAACGAATGAGGAGAAAATTAAGTTGTTAGAAGAAATAGTAATTAGGCCACAATATCAAGACAGAAACAGAGCTGGGCTGAGTCATCAAGACTGGAATGTAAACAATGACAGACGGCCAGTGATTGAGGGGCGCGGCGGTCCGCAGGTCCATAGAGATATCGGATAGAGTAGCGTAAATAGGGGTTGGAGACTTAGTCGTGTAATTAAAGTGTAATTATTTACTGTAAATAAACTAGGGAATTATGACGTATTTATTAAAGAATAGTGCCATAATTAGGTAAAGAGTATGCATAGAGAGTAAAGGAGTGGAGATTTTCAGTTCATGGTTAAACAGAAATATGCATTGATTGATGAAGAATTGATTAAAGTAATAACTATTATGCCAACCATAATTATTATAATTGTGACGATTCTATCGTCACACATAATGATTAGTTCACGATTTGTATGGTCATAACTCCTCTAGGCTCGCGTCGGCTCAGTTAGTTCTCGAAGTCGCCACTAGATGGTAACAGCTCACGGTTCTGCTATCACGACGGCTTTGACGGCATGGAGATGATGGAGCGGAAGATGCCGACATCAAAATAATGTCTTTTGTCTTAACTTGTAAAATTGTGACTGTTGTTGCAAGAAGTAATAATTAGCAAGATGGTCTGAAAAGAAGTCGGACGTTTTTATCTTGTGGTAATCGATGCTGGATTACTAGTTGGAAATGATATTTATTCTTCACCTGATGTTGTTGTGACTGATGTGTTATCAAGATGGCATACGCAGAAACTGATTTCTAACGAGCTTATGGAATTGTCAAATTTAAATTTATTAATCTCAGAATTTGTCAACTGTTAGACTGGGCCGTGATCATATGAGGATATGAAGATTTAAACTATGCTTTTGGAATGGACACCTCCTGCGGAAAATACTTAATGAAGTGTGATGTGTATTAATATTTAAACGTCCCTTGTTGACGTTGTGTGACCTACTAGATTTTTGATCGTGATTTTATCTAGAGGTCAGGTATTATTGAGGTAGATGTATTGTAAGTATGTTGAAGGAATAAGGTGCGATTTTCCTAAAAATAAGTAAGTAATCTTTATATGTTTGCATGGTATGTTTTGGTAATGGCTTTAACCTTGTTGTTCAGTTGACTTCGTATTCTGGTGACTTCAAGTTTTTGGGTGTGGATAAATATTTTATGTTTCGGTCGATTAGTTTATTTTCTTTTATTCACGGTAGGCCATTCGGCAGTTTCTGTTTTAAGTTATTTATTTATTTTCCTAATCGTGGCTTTGCTTGTTACCTGATCTTAGTTTCGGATGTTCGCTCGTGTTTTGTTTCATTGTAATGGACTTTGACAATCAGCTGAAAGAAAAAAAAAGGAAGAGGGGTGTAGCCATATTAGTTTTGGGCAGAGATTTGAAAGTTACGTCGTACCTGTGAGCTGATATTTGGGTTTTAATATTATTTAAATGGGTTATTTGTCTTTTAGACATTATGTTTATGTTTTAAGCATATTGAAACTTCATGACAATAATAAGGATCCTAATACAGTCTTTTGAGTACGTCGAATGATTTCCTTTAATGAAAACTATATTACCAACTCTATTTTCCTAACCGAGCATAATGACGATGCCACGAATGTAGGGATTTTATCTAACCCTCATGCTATGATATTTTGGAAGCCACATCTGTAAGTGCATACATGTTATACTGTTGGTATATTGAATTGTATTTATATTTTATTGTTAATAGACGTTGGATGTTTAAAAAGGTAAATTGTGTTTCATTCCCTAGTCGTAGATGTAGTTATCGGCTCCACTTAGACAGTCTTTGGGTATTTAATCATGGGTATAGCTGCTGCGCCACAAGGGGTTAAAGGTACTGCTACTATGGTTGGTAAAGGGGGGTTGCAATAATAATATTAATAATAAGTAGAAGAAATAATAATGATGATAATAATAATAAGGTAGAGATAGATAATTGATCTACGATGATGAGATACAGTAATTAATAATAGTAATGCGGTGAAGAAGTAAGTAATGGTATGCAGTAAAGGAGTTTCATGTGAGGACAGCGAAGTCATCAGTGACTACATCTGGAGAAATTTAAAAATGGTTTGGAGTGGGTGATGGTAAGTCAAGGTGTGATAACCAACACATAATAGGTCATCTAGTACTTGGAGATAAATATGTGCGTATGTATGCATGGGTGTGTTTAAAGAGGAGGGTAGTGTTGTTTTAAGTGATGAGTTTCCTGAAGTGTGTGAGGAAGACCGCGGAGTTGTTAGTGAGAGCAAAGTTTTAGAGGTTGTCAGGTAGGAATGGTGTCTGAATTGGTAAGTAAGATCCATAGTGCAGTAACAGAGGGTAAGCTGGATGGTAAGCAAGGCCATCAGTTACAAGAGGTTTTTGTGGGGTCTAAGTGAACGCGTGAAGTATTAATAGATGTTGGGAGTTTTTTGAGCTATAAAAAGAGTGAATGTATGCACCATGGAAAGAACGTAATAGGTGAGTACAGATGAGAGACGATCCAAGTGCTAGTACACAGCCCAAAATATTGCAAGGCGTAATACATAGTTGAACCACTCTTAAATGGCATTGATGATGAGCGATAAGGAATTAATGGTATAGTGTGTTATTGTCCAACACAAGTTTGAAAGTAATAATAATAA
The DNA here is from genome assembly GCA_946902985.2 of Meconema thalassinum. NCBI lineage: Eukaryota > Metazoa > Arthropoda > Insecta > Orthoptera > Tettigoniidae > Meconema > Meconema thalassinum. Next base: position 294,692,879 of record OX336396.1, on the reverse strand, counting down.
TAATAGTTATTGGTTGACATAATATTTACAAGTTATTCAAAGGAATATGTTTTAATTCGAAGTTAATTGATTGGATGGTAGTAGTTAGAAGCTTATCGTTAGCTATTTTGGTTAGGGAATTTGAGCAGTTTATTTTAGGTATATTGTTGACTTATATGCAAGGTTATTAGAACCAGTGAGTGTGGTATTGAGAGTTTTCGATGAACTGGACGTAGGTAGCAAAGTTTTGTTGCGAACGCCACTGCCATCTTGCACTATGGAAGGGCACATGTCCAAACTATTTCTATTGTTTAAGGAGCCATATGTGATTGAGAGACGCGTAGGGAAAAGCGCATATTTGTTAAAAGACGAGGAAGGGAATATACTAGGGACATATAATATCCACAATTTGAGAAAGTACATTGCTAAGAAGTGAACTTTGTTGCAAGAAGAATACTTCAAGAATTGCGTGTGAAAGTGCTTACGACACCTTAAGGTGTATATTTTGAAGATAGCTAAGGCATAGTTCAGAGAGCGAATGATCTCTCAGTGTATAAAGTGTTGCGTTGAGTTATGATTCAAGGGGCAACCCATAAATATGTTCTTTAGGGGCACAGGACAAAACAAAAACAATTAACTCTGAATAATTGCAAGAAGAGTGCCAATATGCAATGTGTGAAGGGTAAAATGTATATTTGATGTATATATGTAGTGTATTGGATATATGTTTAGGATATTTATTGTTTTTATATGTTTACAGGAAATGGTTGTAATTTCATAATTCATGCATTCATTATGAAATTAGAGGGGCGTTTGTAATGGATATATGATCCATTACAATATAACCTGGATCACGCATTGTATGCTTATTATATGAGTTCATTTATTGTGACGTTCATGTCAAAGCTTGATGTATGTTGTTTATTTATTCGTGTCCGGGGAAGGGATGGTGACCATTTCATTATTGTCAAATTGTATCTATAGCTTAAGGAAATGTAATTTATGAGACTTTGGGCATATTGTTTAGTTAGAGTGTATAGTTAGAATGACGGGGACGGGACAAGAATATGACAATGAAGAAACCCTTTCCTTTTAAGTTTATTTGAAGGCACGGGTGATCGTCGCCTACACCTGTTTGAACAATAGATGTTTTCGAGTTGGAGTACAAGGGTTGGTGCCTGACCATAAATCTTGAAGAAGGGCTCCAAGGGAGTTTATGACACTCGCCACTACATTGAATAGAGCTTACGAGGCTCATTGTATCTTAATGGAGATATAAATCCTTCATCATGTCTCAAGTCCGTCACAGGTCATCTGGTTGAAGCAATTAAGGCCTGATGAATGTGTATTGTGTCAAGAAAGGAAGATTTGGTAAACAACAACAGACACCTATATAAGATGGAACTTGAAAACCATGGTAGCCAGTCTATATCCAGTCTATCCAGTCTATAGCCAGTTTCACTCAAATCGAGCTAGTCTAACTCAGTGCAGCCAGTCTCTACACGTATGGTCCAGGTCCATTCCAGTATCGTTCCGCAGTGGGCGTTAGTGAGCCGCCAATATTGAAGCCCTCATTCTCAATACTTCGCTGGGAGCCGAAGTCAGCCAACCAGCCAGTTTCCAAGACATAACAGGGGTTATGCATACACCAATGCCGATCATCGAAACAGGTATTAACTTACAACTGTCTACAAGTCCTCGTCATTAGGAAGATTAGCAGTCAATACTAGTGTAAATGTTCTAAGTCTCTATTGTGGATATTATACGAATTAATTACCGATCATCTTTTATTCCTGCATGTAACAAGCCAATATGGCCCAGTGTTGCATTTTCCATGAAAATAGTTGGCATGAGAAAGTTTCATTACCCCACACCTGAGAGAAGAGTTGTGTTAATTAGGAAGGAGCAAGCCGAGGTTAAATTGTTCATCTTTCCACCTAAATAGTGGATGGCGCTGTACCGATAAATTTGAGTGGAGGGAGGGTTTGGTACCCTGAGGCCAAAGTGGCCTGAAGACCATTAACCTAGTACTATTCTATGCGCACAATGAAACATGGACTCGAACAGCAATAGGTAAAATAAATATATATTCTCAAGGGAAAAGAATACAAGGCCGAATGGCTATGGGAGGGAACACCAATCTGCACTCCTACTATATATCAAAAATGGAGGCCAAGCTATACCCCAAATTATATGGCAACGCTGTATAATTAAAACAAGTTACATTTACGTGATTTAGAAATCACCACATATTAAACCTTTTCTAATTCTTATCCGAAACTACTACAGTCTCTTTTCGATTCATTTCAATTGGTTACTCATTACATTCTTTCAAATAGGCTTCCGAAAATGTTTTGCAACCAGCATGAATGCTGTGCTTATGCGTCCATAATAGACCAAAAGATGCCATCACAGACAAACGAAAAGCAAGGGGCCGTTTGTCATTATTAAAACTATCAAGTTCCCCACACCAAAATCCTGACAATTACATTCTTGAAATCATTTAATTTCACATTAGCAACATGGAACGATTAAAAATGAAACCAAACACATCTCGAAAGATGAAGTAAAACAACTCGTTTTCGCTGCTTAAATAATAGGAGGCGTGTTATGAATATAAAATAATCTTAGGCCACATTATAATAGACCCATTAAAATATAAATTGAACAAATTAGCAAATCAAGAAAACGCCTTGGTAAAAGAAGAATAGCGTCCTTTTGGAATCGAAAGTTATTTCAATGCAACCGGCCAGACGACACTTGGCCTCTTAAAATTCGCAAACTTATTTCCCCTTTTCATGAAATTGTCATAAATGTTTTGTCTGACGGTTCTAGAGTTCCAATTAATATTATCTAACAGTTTTACCTTGTTCTCGGACCAAGATTTAGGTAGTGGTCCGAGGCTACCACAAACCGCGTCCTTTCACCACAAGCTCACATTGTGTTCTCCTTTTTTAGCTTGGCTTCACTTCGACACTGGGACGCCATTTTGCGCATGTGCAGAAGTTCATTTTAAAACCGATGACAAATGAAGAACGCCTGGCACTAGTTTTAATGCCAACTTTTATAATTAATTTTCCTTCACCTCTTAAATGATCAAAACGTCCCTTTTTAACCAAATTTAATTTGGCAATAGAATTTTCATCGATGTGTCCGTCAATGATTGGCTATCAGACTTTAGATTATTTGAACAAATACCGCCAAATCCAGTACAGTCCCAGCATACATATTATTCACTAGACAGTCAACAATGGCTATATTCAATCAATGCAGACCGGAGTAATTAGTTAATATATTTTCCATTAAAAGATAATGGTTATTTAAGTTATTTATGTCTTCTTCTTGTATCCAGAAATGATTCACAATTAATGCCAGGAGCGTCGGCAGAAGAATGGGGGGGGGGGGTCACATGGGGGCGGGGCACATGGGGGCGGGGCACATGGGGGCGGCGGCGGCGGCGAAGTATTGTGAGTCGAAACCAATCGGCTCAGGCGCCCATGGCAATACAAAGTGTATGTCGTCCGTTAGTGGACCAATGTTGTTTATTAATTAGTAGCCGTTACAGTAGATTCAACAAATGAGCGACGACGCGCGAAGCGTTTCAACAAAGTCCCGTATGCGTTCATATACTATTCGTCTGATAGCGATGAAACTTGGGTGAGATGTTGTGTACACCTCAGGGAATATTTTTGACTCTGAGAGTCGCACATTTTTTCCGTATTGACTGAATTATATTAAGAACAAAGTTCCAAATGGTTCCGCCTCGTCAATACTGTTTATTAAAATGTCGTGATACAACACAGTCTCCGTCCGACTCAGCACGGCTCTGTTAGCTCATTGCCGCATTACATCTTGGGAATGGTCACCCCTTGCTTGGGCTTTTGAAGCTAACATTAGAAATAAACCAAGAAAGACTGCCAAGCCCGGCTGAGGATTTTATTGAGCTTTTATCATAAGAAAATGTTTTAACAACTTTTTAATGTGTTACAGTGATCTATGTGTGTTTTTATGTACAATTTTTAACTACACCCAGTATATAAAGGGAATGTTTTAAGTGCTGCCCAAATATTTAGGCTGATGAAGACGTCAATAAGTGTCAGACGTCGAAACATGTACCAAGTGTTAAAAGACAGGTGATTGTATCACGACATTTTAATAAACAGTATTGACGAGGCGGAACCATTTGGAACTTTGTTCTTAATACACCTCAGGGAAGGTTTCTGGCTTAGTAAATCCACTTAACATTAGGTAGCGCACGAGTAGATTCAACAAATGAGCGACGACGGGCGAAGCGTTTCAACAAAATCCTGTATGCGTTTACATAAAATTCGTCCGATAGCGATGAAACTTGGGCGAGAGGTTGTGTACACTGCAGGCAAGGTTTATGGCTTAGTAAATCCATGTTATACTAGGTAGCGCACGAGAAGATTCAACAAATGAGCGACGACGCGCAATGCGTTTCAAAAAGTCCCGTATGCGTTCATATACTATTCGTCTGATAGCGATGAAACTTGGGTGAGATGTTGCGTACACTCCAGGGAAAATTTCAGGCTTAGTAAATCCATTTTACAATACGTAGCGCACAAGTAGATTCAACAAATCAGCGAAGACGCGCGGAAGCGTTTCAACAAAGTCCCATATGCGTTAATATACCATTCATCCGATTGCTATGTAACTTTGATTGAATGCTGTGCACACTCCAGGAAAGGTGTCTGACTTAGTAAATCCTTTTTACAATAGGTAGCGCATGAGTAGGTTCAACAAATGAGAAACGTCGCGCGTATCGTTTCAAAAATTGCGTTCATATACCATTCATGCGATTGCAATGAAATTTGGAGAAATGCTGTTTCCACTCCCGCAAAGATTTCTGATTAAGTAAATCCATTTTACAATTGGTAGCGCACGAGTAGATTCAATAATGAGCGACAGCGCGTCAATCGTTTCAACCAAGTCCCGTATGCGTTCATATGCCATTCATCCGATTATGATAAAACTTTGGTGAGTTGAGTACAGTCCTGCGAAAGTGTATGAATTAGTAAATCCGTTTTTCAATGGGTGGCGCACAAGTAGATTCAACAAATGAATGACGGCGCGCGAATCATTTAAACAAAATACCGTATGCGTTCATATGACATTCATCCGACTGCGATGAAACTTTCATGAGTTGTTGTGTACACGCCAGGGAAGGTTTTCGACTTAGTAAATCATTTTACAGTAGGTAGCGTACGAGTATATTCAACAAATGGGTGACGGTGCTCGAATCGTTTCAACAAAGTCCTGTATGCGTTCATATACCATTCATTTCATTGCGATGAAACTTTGGTGAGTTGTTGAGCACGGTCCCATGATTCTTTTGGAGATAGTAAATCAATTTTACAATAGTTTAGAGGTGGTTAACGGAAAAAGAAAAAAAATATTGGGAATCCAAAAGCACTTCAACAAACAAAGTTACAACGCCAACACTTTCTTTGATTGGCATTACAGCGCATGCCGGGTACAGCTAGTCATCTATAAAACTAAGCAAAATTGCTTTGTGTCCTCGTGATGATAAAAGAGTAATTGATTCTGATGGTATAGCTACACATGCTTATGGTCACTACACAACCGTTGACCATACTTAAATGGCTAAGTTATGCATATCAAGTCAATAAAGTAATACATAGAAATTACTTATCATCGAAAGCACCTTATGGTGTAGTGAATTGCGTTGTTAGTTTTTTACCCCTGAGGATCATGGGTTGATTCCGGCTCTGTTAAGCATTAAAAGCAATGGTATGGTCTGGTACGGTGTCTCACAACTTTGTTGTGGTGAATGGGACCTGCCAGGTGTTGTGGTGGGATGAGAGTGGAAAGGAAGTGGCCACCCTACCGCACGTAAACTAAGGCCATGTACTTATAATTGAAAGACCTCCGACGTGAGATTAATTCCACCGTAAGTCTGTGTGAGAATGAAAAGGCGTCTAGCGTGAGATTAATTTCTCCGTAAGCCTGTGTGTGAATGAAAAAGCCTCTGGCGCGAGATTAATTTCTCTGTAAGCCTGTGTGAATGAAAGGGCCTCTGGCGCGAGATTAATTTCTCCATAAGCCTGTGTGTTAATTCTGCCTCTAGGGCTATGCCCTAGTGCCGCTGCCGTTCTCAAGCCCGGGGAAAGGAGGAGAGTCACAAAAGCTTTTACTTATTTAAACTTAACTATAATGCACGGTGCCCTTACGAAGGAAGAGTAGACCTTGGAGGTGTATATGTTAAGCAAGTTAACTTACTAGGGTTTGTAATCCTAAGCTCGTTGTACGTGGCTGTCATCTTGCCAAGTAACCACGGCGTTAGCTTTACCCCACCCTCTATAAGACTTAGCATGGGATAGTTGAGTGTGTCCCATGTACTTTGGATGTGCGCATTAGCCCCTGGCTCAGCTTTGGAGGTTAACTTAGGTTAGCTTAGGTTAGGTTTAGTTGGTTAGGTTAGGTGAGCTGAGATTTTTCGGGGCAGATGACCTCGTAGTTCCGCCCCTTAAAACAACAATAACAAACTGAGCTGAGGTTAGGGGTTAGGTGTGCTGAGGGTATGTCAGGTTTAGTTGGTTAGGTTAGGTTAAGCTATGGTCACCATCTTTATTTAAAAAGTGCGCCATCCAAGTAGGTGATTGCGCGCGGGAGCCATCTTGCCCACTTGCCCTGGCCAGCTATGACTATCCCACGATACGACCAGCATGGGGTTAGACATGCGCGGCGGCCATCTTGCGCATTAGCTCCTGTGCCAGGACCGGCTTTTGACCCCTACTACAGATGTATGTGAGGCTGAAGTTTGAGGAGTCTTCATTTCACGAATCCTCTTTTTAGCATCGTGATATGAAAGTCCTTCCAGTGTCTTTAGCTCCTTAATCTTGGATTCCTTGATGAATTCTGGACAATCTTTCGATTTTAGAGCGTGGAAACTCGAGCAGTTAGTGCACACAGTGGTGGTGTGCACTTTTCACCTTCGTGAACAGCCTTCCCGCAATCCTTGCACACAGCATTTGATGTGCACCGGGAAGACACGTGCCCGAACTTCTGACACTGCTAGCATCGCATCGGCGGTGGAATGTATGCTCTCACATCGCAGCGGTAGGATGTCACTTTAACCTGCTTGGTTAGAACGGGTGTCCGTGCCTACCTTGTCTTCGTCGATCTTCCTCGTGATACGTCGGATCTTGGTGACCCCACGTTTCTTTAAGTTACGCAACAGTTCATCATCGGAATTCAGAACGATATCGTGATGGAAGAACTCCATGGATCTCGTTCAGCGTCGATTGCTTTTCGATCTTCAATGAGATCGCACCGAAATGGCCGCATTTCAGCAACTCTTTGGTTTGATCACCAACAGTGGTCTTTAATAAAAGCTGACCGTTACGTAGCTTTTGGATCCCGTCAAGGTCACTGAATTTATCTTCGATATCCTCAGAGAACACGATAGATTACACCAGGAGAAATGTACCCCCGACAGTTCTGGTAGCTACCAGATAACGAGGAGCACGATTAACCGAGAACCTTTTCGGAAATACTTTCGAACTTCAAGAGACGGCTTTTTAAATGGTCACCCTATATATAATTCCGCGAGCTCTTCAGCATTCCGGAAAAAATCCTTCCCGAATACTGCTCACTCCGAACGGGGGCCATCATTGTGGGCGCCACCCAGCCAAGGCAATACCTGCCCTGCATAGCAGGTATTGTCCGGGGTCCTAGTGTCTCGAACAGGCCCTTACCCCTTGGCATGCACAGTTATTTGTACAGCCCTTCAGTATTCGGCCATGCAGGGACCTTCGTTGTAAGGTGAATACTACTGAAAGGGTACATGGCGCATTAACCTGACGAGATGGGGCATATCGTCTAGGCTTTCTGGCCAGATGGCCAAGTTGGTGGATCTTCCCCTAACAGCATGCATGTTTATTTCTATGGGTCAAACCAGAACTGGGACAAAAAAAATTGAAATCGACCTTTAAAAGGCCCCTCTTAGTCACTTTTTTACGACAGGTAGGGGATACCGTGGATGAATTCTGCCCTCCTCATCCACAGAGGGTCTTCACGAATCAGAAACTAGCAAGTTATTCGGCCATGTAGGCCCTATTAATCGCCTCCTACGACAGGCAGGGAATACCGTGGATGAATTCTGCCCTCCCCATCCCCAGGGGGTCTTCACAAATCAAAAACTCGCAAGTTATTCGGGGTGGCCGCAGTTAACAATGTTTTCAGAAACATGTAGGCCAGCGACAATGTGGGCCACATGACCTGTAGGATGTAGTTTCCTTCGTCTTGTATATTAATTGCTACAACATCATCATGTAATAACATTCTTCATTTCAGAAATGGCCTCACATTTTCTCACTGTGAACAAGCCGTAGAACTCAATGACTTGATTATGCATCTCCTCCTATCATCTAATAGACAATGTTCCTTCCTCATTATGTGAATGCAATTGCTTTCAGTAGCTTAACGGGTGGGAAAAGGCAGATACAGAGGATGTATCGTAATTTCTTCCACTGGATGTGGTCACAGCTGCACACAGACACTGTCAGTTCCTAGGTATTTATCATCCAGTGTTCGGTGTGATGAGCAGACGCATAGTTATTTGTGAGGTCTTCATTTTATTGTTCTTGGAGCACATGCCATAGAACCATCTACTGAACATCTGTCTCAGTTAGCAAATCATTTTCTTCAAAGACTGGACGAACGATGGACTTCTTCCTCTGAGTATGTTGATTTGGAGAAGAAACAAATTGTATGGAAACTTCGTGTCATTCGGATGGGCATAGAGCTTATCTCTACGTCTCTATAATTTGTGTTGTGTATCCTGATTGTAATACTGAAAAACAGAGTAGCTTTCTTTGGTTCCATACACTGTAGCATCACCAGATACAACAAATAACCTATGAAGTGCTGCAGGAGACAGTGTGTGCATGAGGTTACTTCTAGCGTGGCTTGCAAGATCTAAAAGCTCCTTACTACGAGAGGTGTTCATAAAGACACGGGAGCTTTAGATCACGCAGGAAACGCGCCCAATCAACTACAACTAGCTACAATCAATGCTTACACTCTACCACAATTCATGCATTTATTTAAGGGGTAGGGAATTAACCATTTTTTTTCGATCCATATCAGAGCTGGGATGAGAGTGCTGTTGTGGATTATTTCTATAATGCTGATTATCAAAGTGGAGTAAAGAAATAAACCAGTGATCTTAAAACGTGTCATATATAATCGGAACGTTCCATTTAAACATGTGTGGAAACTCGATTAGCTGTCGTCCTCCGCAACATGAGGACACTAACTAGAGTGTCGTGATGTCGCCTGGGAGAGACATTAAATTATAACGAACATGAATTAGACAGAATAATTGAACACTACGCTATACATATATTACAATAAGAATTCAATAATAGGTCTTTAATTGAATGCATCCTTTGACATAAAGATCACTGTAAAGTTTGGAAGTCATTCTTTCAGTGTTGCTTTTAGGGGCAGATGACCTCGTAGTTCCGCCCCTTAAAACAACAATAATTAACTAACTAGTGTTGCTTAACAGTTGTAGCTCTTCAGTTGGTCAACACGAATTTGTCCAATGTCTGGGCGGGGTAGGCTACAACGTAAATAACACTACGTGATTCAAAACCGCCTTGTCAAACACTAAAGATGGTATAGTGGCTTTCACGGCCGGTGAATTACAACTCAGCAATTCTTCTAGGTTTGTGCCCTGTCTCGTGTGGGGTTTCGCCTAGGACACCAAGCTGGCTCATCGGCGGGCTCTTGGTGTCCCCGCCCGGTAGCGCGCAGTTCGTTACTCATGTGGGGGTCCGGGCGGGGACACCAAGAGCCCGCCGATGAGCCAGCTTGGTGTCCTAGGCGAAACCCCACACAACACACGGCACAAACCTAGAAGAATTGCTGAGTTTTACTAAAGAATGTAGTTTAATTACTGCTTATACGTACATGTTTCAGTGTTCAATGACACCTTCGTCAGCGTAGATTGAATTAAAGTAATCTTAAAGCTAAGTTTACAAAGATAAAATTGATATCCTTACAAAACACTATTAGAAATGTAAATAAAAAGAAAGCTCACAAAAAGAATTAGAAAATATATGAATAAATAAGAATAGAATGATTATAAATATATACATCACAGGATTAGGAGCAAAGATTTAGTGATCACATTCGTTGATTTTCAAAAAGCTTATGATAGTATCCATCGCGAATCTCAATAAATGTCCTTACTGAATTTGGCTTACATCGAAAACTTGTTAACCTTATTGCGGTCACTCTTAAGAATACTAAATATAGAGTTAGGTTTAGAAGTGAAACATCTGAGTCATTTGAAATCCATACTGGTCTTCGGAAGGGAGATGGATTATCTCCATTGTTGTTTAATTGTGTTCTGGAGAAAGTTATGCGTCAATGGGATAAGGTTTGTCCACCGAATGTTAAGATTGGAAAAAAATATTCGACTAAATTGTCTCGCCTTTGCAGATGATCTAGCATTATTAGCAACTAGTATCGAAGAAGCTAAATTTCACGTAGAGGAATTGGAACGGTTAGCAGCAAAGGTTGGGTTGAAAATTTCTTTTGAGAAAACAGAAATGATGCCATCTTTTCAAGTTGACACATCACATATTGTACTGTATAATGCCTAGAAAATAAGGATTGTTAAAAAATTAAATATCTTGGTGAGATCATCACTTGGTATGCCAATGAAAGAGCATCACTAGATAGAAGAACACTAAAATTGCGACGAGCACAACAGATTACCTGGCCAACATATAAGAAACAGTCTATTTCGCTTAATGTTAAACTTCGACATTATTTCTCCGTCGTTAAGCCAAAAACAACATATGCAAGTGAAACTTTATTTAAACTAAACACCCGATCAACTACTGACAAACTACAGAAGGTTGATACACGGATTCTTCGGACAATAATCAATAAAAACACCAGGTTGAGGGCCAGTGGAGACTTTTGCCCAATTCAATACTTTACAAGGAAAATGAATCTATCATTGACACGATGAGAAAACGAAGGATTGCGTTTTCGGACACATATCCCGCTTGCCAAATACTAGATTCCTGAAACAACTTTTTGACTTCTTTTGGAACAGTAAAACAAAAATCACATGGTTTAAAGAAATACAAATGGATTTAGACAAATTGAAAATTACTAACATAGAGAGGAGAAACGGTTTCTGAATAACAAATACACTCGACTAACATTCAAAATTCACAGCGTAAGCAATATGATACATCAGCAGAAGAACGAGCCACAAGATCTTCCAGAATGAAGAAGTATTGGGAAAGGAAAAAATTATCAAGAATTAAGAGCTGAACTTAGCATTTGAAGACTTGGTATATATGGTTTGATTTTGGTGCTCCAATGTGGGCGTAAACAGTGTAAATAATATTAAAAAAAGGACTGCTTGTTAATAAATATGGTTCGATTATAGTGAATCGGACGCCGCTGCTATATGATGTATCTTCCAGTTATATCACAATCCTTCAGTGTAGTTTAATATTATCAGACGTAATATATGACTATAAATCAACCTTAATGGATACGGCAGTATCACATTGATGTGGTCTAACCTTAAAATAAACCAGAAGAGTCCTACTAGTTGGATCGTTCTGTTGACATTAGCTGTCCAATTTGGTAATGCAGTGCATAATCTTAATCCAAACTGATCATGTATTTTATATGTATATAAGTCGTACGAAACAATTTGGATATTGCCAAGCCAAAATATAATAAATAGATACTTTGAGAATAAAACAACCAACATTCATGAAACAGAGGGCAACAAATTGGAATATGCTCCGCTGAGATAAATAACCATATACAGTACATAACAGAATTCAAATGCATGCTCTAATTTTATTTATTAGGCTATATTGTGTTGTTCTAATTAGTATACACGTGTATAATACACATATGTAAATAACAAACCTGTGTAAAATACTAACTAACCTTACATAACGAAATTTTAATTGCGAATCAAAACGTAAACACAAACTAAACGCACTACGAATTTTATGTAGTTAGATAACATGGAAGAAGTTAGTGCTCAGATCACCAGTCTACAGAAAATTGCATTAAAAATAGGATTGCAAATATCTTCTGAGAAAACTGAGATCATGCCAATGAAACCTCTTGACATAAAGGAAGTCATCATAAATAATCAAAAAATTAACATAGTTCTACAATTTAAATACATTGGAGAAATCATTATGCATAACTTAAGCAAAGAAACAACATGGATTAATAGAACCAACAAAATGAAAATAGCACAATTTCTAACCTGGTCAACTTATAACAAAAATGCTTTTCAATAGGCACTAAGATCCAACACTACAAAACTGTAACTTTGCCCGAAGCCACTTATGCTTGCGAAACCTTGTTCAAAACTAAAAATAAAAGAAGAATTATCAGAACCTGCATACATAAAAAGTACCAGGTTGAAGGAGTCTGGAGAATCCTCTCCAATGAAACAGTCTATCGAGAGATTGACCCAGTTTCATTTCATTTTCATTTTGTTGTTTCTATTAATCCATGTTGTTTCTTTGCTTAAGTTATGCATAATGATTTCTCCAATCTATTTAAATTGTAGAACTATGTTAATGATGAAGAAAATAATCTCTTATTTCTTTCACATCCTGAGATTACCAGAAAACAGGATTTTACGATAACTTGTGATGAGAAATCTGGGAAAGAAGACTGGAGGCCATTGGATCAAAGAAATTCAAGAGGATCTCAAAACAGTTGGACTCGAACTTACAGATGCAGAGAACAAGAATAAAATTACCACCCTTGTTAGGAATCACAAATTTTCAGCAGAAATGATGCACAGACGGCCTGCAGAGATTTCAGACGAATTAAGAACACTGCGATCAGAACGAATGAAGAAGTAACTCAGCTTGTTTATCCAAACTTTATTAGCAGCGACGTTTCGATCGGCAGATCATTATCAAGCTACAACACATATCACAGAGATGCTGTTTACAAGCGTGGTCAATTACACTTGTATCAAACATAACCTAAAACATATACAGTCTCTTTGGCACGTTAGTCAATCTGCAGCCTAACACACAAGTACTGGATTGTAAGTTCCGTGCAACCTTTCGGTGTCTGTCTGCGCGTAAACACAATTTGAATTGCTCTTTATGTACGACATTTCAGCTATCAATCGTTTATTCAAACCCATCTCCTTATCTATAAGTTTCACACCATCCCAATTAAAGTCGTGTTTGTTGGCAATTTTATGCTGTCTCAACACATTGTTTTCTTCCGTGTCCTTTTCGCAACTATTCTTCTTTTATTGTCATTTAGACTTTCACGGCCCGTGTTACTATTCATAATGTTGAATTTTGGGCTTATGCCGTGTTTTATTATATTAAAATTCGACGCGTTTCGAAAGAAACCATGTCTTTCTTCGTCAGGAATAATCTGGAATACGACAATGTTGCTAAGAGAAAGCAACGAAGAACATATAGAAGGTGCCCAAAGATGGACGCCATTATTGGCAACTCAAACTAACACTTGGGGCGCTGCGGTCGGTCTGGATAAGTAGGGTTTAAAATACTCAATAACACGCGTTTGATATGGAACACTTTTTATTTTTCGGTTATAATCAGTAAATGTGGTCTCTAAAGTAATGACAGTGTTATTTTTAATTGTATATATGTATAACTGTGCGATACACGTGATCTAATTTGTGTGTTCCAATGGATTTTTGGTGTCATTTGCATATTATCAAGCATCAGTTTTTATGGTTGATGTAGATCAGCTGATTCAAATTTACACAGGGCTACACTTCGGACATTATTTCGGTACTATTATGCGCAATATAATGTAAATGTCGATCCTGAGTCAACGCCGAGGACATTCAAATAGAGAAATACGCTACATAAACAAATAAATTACACTCCGAAGCTATGCTACTTTTATCATTCCGAGACTAGCATCCACGCAAACCAGACGCCACTGTTCCAAGCTCCAACTTAAATCGTGAATTGATGTCAAACTGATGATCCGCCAGCCTTTCCGCCAAGCCTACACCTCGTAATCGCTAAGTTCTTCGATATTCGAGCTATTCCACTACGAGTCATATAGGCCTAATTTGCCTCCCCGTGGGCAATGTAGAATGAGTGATTCCGCTACCATTCAAATATTCAACACCAAACCCACCTTTTAACCATCCAAATCAAGCAATTCCTGTCGCCCCACGAGTTTTAATACAAGTTAAACTCATCCCTTCTCCCTACCAAGCAGCCAATAATTAATTATTTAATTAATTATTCAAGTAACTTCAATCTTACCAGCGCGCCCATCGTAACAGCTGTTTTTAAACTGAATAACCTTCGCTGGCTTTACGTCGCAGGTCTTCTGTCTGTCTACCTCGACAAGTGTTAGATCCTTCCCGGGGTGGAAAGGTATTATTATTAGGTATTAGGTATTATTAGGAATCATCACAGTTTGGCTATTGCTATTTGCATCTTTTGGAAAGTGATGAAAACGTATATCCGCAGCCCTCTTATACATCGACTTACAGCCGTAAACTGAGCAATACACTTTGCTTTTACTCATTTTTCATTCTATCAACGAGTAAAACTTATTACTTATGTATAAAGACACGAACAATTTACCACGATCTGTTTACCAATACAAGAAACCATATACAAACAGTCACCACGTGACAAATGTATCCTACTTGGTAAGTTTCTCATTTTTACCGCTAGATGTCATATCAGATAGCTGGAGTTGCCAATAGCCCCATGTTAGACACAACGGAAAGCAGCAGTGAATTACTTTCTCAGGGTTCTGATAATAGGTAGCCAGGATTCACTGAGATTGTAGCCGGTGTCGCGGTTGAACACCCTGCGAACCACCTTTGAGAGCAACGGTTATAGCAAGGCTTTGATTTCTACGGTTCTGAAACCAACAATTAATAATAGGACGTCAGTTGAGAAAAGAGATGTAAGAGGAACTGCTTACCTTCCGTACATACATAACACAACGGATCGTATTGCTAAAATCCTACGTCGGTACAACATAGGACTGTATTTGGAACTTCTGTTAAGATTAGGCAACTCCTGCGACCAACTAAGGACAGTTTGCCTAAATTGCAACAACCGGGTATCTACAGAGTTCCCCGTACTTGTGGCAAGGTTTACATCGGGCAGACTTCGAGAACAATATGCACTCGCATTAAGGAAAATAATAGATGTATCAGGCTCATTCAACCTGATAAATCAGCTGTTGCCGATCATGCTTTAACACCTGGCCATGATGTCATGTTCCAAGGAGTGGATGTTCTTGCCCGTATAAAGCAATATCGTCCCAGAATCATCAGGGAGGCGGTTGAAATACGTAAACACCCAGATAATTTCAACCGCGACACCGGCTACAATCTCAGTGAATCCTGGCTACCTATTATAAGAACCCTGAGAAAGTAATTCACTGCTGCTTTCCGTTGTCCCTAACATGGGGCTATAATGGCGTCCATCTTTGGGCACCTTCTATATGTTCTTCGTTGCTTTCTCTTAGCAACATTGTCGTATTCCAGATTATTCCTGACGAAGAAAGACACGGTTTCTTTCGAAACGTGTCGAATTTTAATATAACAAAACACGGCATAAGCCCAAAATTCAACATTATGAATATTCTTCTTTTATTCTCGTAGACAATTTCCTTTTTGTTTGACCAATATAAATGCTGTTACAGTTATCATTTTTGCATTCAATTTGATAAATGGCATTAGTCTGATCTTCTCTCTTTGTTTTATCTTTCCCCATAACAATAACACCTTCTCATTTATTATCAACGGAGTAGATGATGTGGAGCTTTAGTTTTTTTAAATTTATTGCAAATAATATCAGTGGTGCTATTGATATGGGGAACGACAATCCAAACTCTCCTCTCTCTTGTTTGATCATTCTCTGAGATGGCGTTATTCCCATTTGTTACTTTTTTTAAAATCAAATCAATGCGTTTTTTCATGTATTTCCAAACAAACTTCCAGTTCCATGATGAGAATATGAAAAAACTTAGAGATATCTGTGATAAGAATTTTTATCCAGGGAAGTTTGTTTGCTAATACATGAAAAAACGCATGTTCTACGTAAAAGACTTAAGTTGCGTCCCTACAAATTGCAAATGTTACATGAAATAAAACCTACTGATAAAATCAAAACTAATACATGTATTTCTTTCAGAAAGTTATTTACTTATACATTTCAACACCCACCCAGTCATTGGGCACGACTGAAGAGCTACAACTGACATAAAACTCACTTGTCAATTTGCAAATAGCGGCATTGACCGCTCTTTCCCATAGAACAGATAGTTTAAGAGTGCCTATGGACACATTCGGTTCAAAATGTTCGCGGTGATTGTTGTTCATGAGGTCTAGGTAGGGGATTTCTCCTTTTATCAGGAGCCTAACCCTTAACTGCAGAAAAGTACAGCCTCGCTCCGTGTAGATCGGAAGGATGTCGACGAAAACCTGTTCGTCCCTTTTCAATTTCATGAATTTACTATCATGTATTTAATGAGATTTCCACAATAATATAATATCGTATGGCCTCAGGTGCCGGGTGCAAGCTTTGTTAAGTGACGCCCAGAGGGCAGCTTGCAAGTCGAATTTTGTCGTTCCTTGGAACGCTATGAAAGTCAAGGATGTTCGATATCTAAGATCCTCGACACTATAGCGCTTTCTAGTAGAGAATGGAGGAACTTTGTGTTGCCGAAAAATCCCGAGATTAATTTTGCCATTATGAACACGGCCTACTGAATTCAAATGGGTTTCTTAATATGCCAACAACGTAGGGATTTCAACAATGATATCCCCGAGAGCAAATATCCTACGTACCTGCATCCGTCTAGTTAGGTTCCTGCTTTTCCATGTGGCCAGGAAGACACAAGAAATATGAATTAAGAATCATCGCGCAACCCGACTGGAAGGTCGTTATTCCTCTGTGAGTGGCATTGAGAGAAACCGACTGCCCTCGTGGTCGAGTTGGTCGAACCTCGAGATAAGTCCAAGGAGGACGGGCCCCCTATGTAGTACTCCTGTAAAGATAATTATTTGATTGTATATAATAAGCACATTATGGTACACAGAATTGTGGGATGGATGGAGAATGTTTGGGCAATGATAACAGGTTCTTATTTATTAGTTGCTGGGAGAGTCAACGACGAGGCCAAATAAGCTCAATGAAGAAATATTCCATTTAATTCAAAGCACAGATGGTGGGAGACCTTTGCCCTACAGTGAGATAAAAACTATTCCACCTGATTTACAGAACACTACGTGGGAGATAATTGTCCTACAGTGAGATTAACACTATTCCACCTGATTTACAGCACACTACGTGGGAGATATTTGCCCCAGAGTGAGATTAAAACAATTCCACCTGATTTACAGCACACTACGTGGGAGATATTTTCCCCACAGTGAGATTAAAACAATTCCACCTGATTTACAACACACTAGGTAGGTGACCATCCTCTCAAAGTGAGATTTACAACTATTCCACCCAATTCACAGCACCCGAGGTGGGAGACTTCTGTATTACAGTTAGATTAACAACTATTCCACATAATTCACAGCACCCCAGTAAACAATTGAACTAAGAGTACTATATTGATGTGCAATTGCAACGATAGTGCATGTATATATTTATTGTGTTTAAGGGTAATATAAAATCATATGTTCATTTTCATCCATTCTTGTAATTAGACGTCGACCCGAGATTTCAAACCGTAAATTTACAACCCCTCCCCCAATAAATACAGTATATTTCTTGAGCTCACTTGCGGAACTAACAACTGACAATAGATACCGCTTGAACCGTCATAAACCGCTTATGAAGAGGCAGGAAGAATGGAAAGGGAGCCGCAACCAGGAGAGACCCTCGGTAGCAAACAGGCTAATTCTAAAAGATGTCGGAACAATGGACCCTACAGCTTTTTAGAATAAATTGTTTTACGACGAGAAAACTGCAACCTTGTGATTTTTAAGGAAGATACCGCTACATGACACCAATATGGAAGTGTGTCACTGGGGGAGAGACCTTCACCCCAATATAGCCACTTGGTGCATGATAAAGAACTTACTTCGGCCAATAAGGAAGGAGCGTCACTTTCTGTAGACAATACTTTGATATTGCAATTGGCAGATCCCCTACTGCTGGTGGGAGATATAATTGCCATATATAAGCCGGAACAGAGCTGTATGGAAAGGAAGAATATTATTATGTTTTCACTTGAAAGCACTTCAAATTCTAAACTTGGACCTCACTTGTTGAGATTCAACTACAAAAGTTCATAAAGTTCAACTAGTAAACTCAGTGGAGAGTTAGTTAGTTAGTTATTTATTGTTGTTTTAAGGGGCGGAACTACGAGGTCATCTGCCCCTCTTAACACAGATTAAAGAATACAAATTTTGAATTGAATTTAAAATTTTGAGGTGGACATCTAAATTTAAAAAGACCAAAAATTAATAAAACAAAAACAAACAATTAAATAAAAAATAAAAATTATAAAAATAAACAAAAATTACGGAAAAAACAAAACATTATCATTCAAAAACGAACAAGTCGTTGAGTCAATGTTCACTGGAAAATTTAGATTGCTGGCCCTAACCCACTCTCACTTATAAAGCGGATAACGCGATCAGCAGCCACCGCGTCATCGGCTAATATAAGTTTGAGTGTCGTCTGCAAACCAAGGTTTCTTCGTAAGTCAGCAAGATCCACACACTGGGTGAAAATGTGGGCCACGGTGAATACGGCTCCACAGGTACAAAGTGGGGGGTCTTCCCTTCTCATTAGGTACGAGTGGGTGGATCTTGTATGACCTATCCTTAGCCTACACAAAATGACGGACTCTCTCCGGGCCCGGAAGGAGCTCCGCCACACGCGAGTAGTTCCCTTGATCGCTCTCAGTTTACTGGGCAGTGGGTCAGCTAGCTAGGATATTTCCAGCATTGCGCTGAATATCGAAGACGAGTGAAACCATTCCATTCACTCAGCTAGGCGACAGCATCTGTGCGATTAGTGAACAGAGAGCTTTATCAGGGAGGATTGGTACTTCGAACCATGGAAGACCACGCGAGATGTCTACTTCAGGAACGAGATACCTCCGCTAACATCGCCCATGGAGATCTACAACCCGGTGAGCTCATGCATATTTGTCAATTGCAAGTCGGACGTAAATACTATTAACTTCAATAATTTAAAGAAATAACTTCCCCTTTTTATTTTATCTGTTTGAAAGGTCGCAAGACGTCATTCATCTCATCCTATGTTCTTAATAAATTATTTTTACAATCTATAACTTTCTGTCAAGATTTACCACATGCTAGACTTCCCAGAGGTCAAAATAAATAGAATAAGGTGTTTTTCAGCTAGCCTCTGTTGCCCCTCCCTCGAAAGTAAAGAATCTCAATTTAATAAATATAAATTTATCTCACAACCGTCTGTTGGAGATTGGCGCCCTATTAACCGAGCTATTTACTGCACTCATTTTATATCACGAGCTATGAAATGTTACAACATGTCACCCAAGCATGGGGAAAGCTGTGCACTAGCCACGAAACGTTACACTAGGTGGCAGACCTTTGTATTACAGTGAGATTAATAACTATTCCACATAATTCAGAGCACACTAGGTGGGAGACCTTCCTCTCAAAGTGAGTTTTACAACTATTCCACCTAATTCACAACACCCTAGGTGGAAGACCTTTGTATTACAGTGAGATTAATAACTATTCCCCCAAATTCACAGCACCCTAGGTGGGAGACCTCTGTATTACAGTGAGATTAATAGCTATTCCACCTAATTCACAGCACCCTAGGTGGGAGACCTTTGTATTACAGTGAGATTAACAACTATTCCACCTAATTCACAGCACCCTAGGTGGGAGACCTTTGTATTACAGTGAGATTAATAACTATTCCACCTAATTCACAGCACCCTAGGTGGGAGACCTTCCTCTCAAAGTGAGTTTTACAACTATTCCACCTAATTCACAACACCCTAGGTGGAAGACCTTTGTATTACAGTGAGATTAATAACTATTCCCCCAAATTCACAGCACCCTAGGTGGGAGACCTCTGTATTACAGTGAGATTAATAACTAATCCACCTAATTCACAGCACCCTAGGTGGGTGACCTCTGTATTACAGTGAGATTAATAACTATTCCACCTAATTCAGAGTACACTAGGTGGGAGACCTCTGTATTACAGTGAGATTAATAACTATTCCACCTAATTCACAGCACCCTATGTGGAAGACCTTTGTATTACAGTGAGATTAACAACTATTCCACCTAATTCAGAGCACACTAGGTGGGAGACCTCTGTATTACAGTGAGATTAATAACTATTCCACCCAATTCACAGCACCCTAGGTGGGAGACCTTTGTATTACAGTAAGATTAACAACTATTCCACCTAATTCAGAGCACACTAGGTGGGAGACCTCTGTATTACAGTGAGATTAATAACTATTCCACCTAATTCAGAGCACAGTAGGTGGGAGACCTTCCTCTCAAAGTGAGATTTACAACTATTTCACCTAATTCACAACACCCTAGGTGGGAGACCTTTGTATTACAGTGAGATTAATAACTATTCCACCTAATTCACAGCACCCTAGATGGGAGAACTTTGTATTACAGTGAGATTAATAGCTATTCCACCTAATTCACAGCACCCTATGTGGGAGACCTCTGTATTACAGTGAGATTAATAACTATTCCACCTAATTCAGAGCACAGTAGGTGAGAGACCTCTGTATTACAGTGAGATTAATAACTATTCCACCTAATTCAGAGCACAGTAGGTGGGAGACCTCTGTATTACAGTGAGATTTACAACTATTCCACATAATTCACAGCACCCTAGGTGGGTGACCTCTGTATTACAGTGAGATTAATAACTATTCCACCTAATTCAGAGCACAGTAGGTGGGAGACCTCTGTATTACAGTGAGATTTACAACTATTCTACCTAATTCACAGCACCCTATGTGGGAGACCTCTGTATTACAGTGAGATTAATAACTATTCCACCAAATTCACAGCACCCTAGGTGGGAGACCTTCCTCTCAAAGTGAGATTAACAACTATTCCACCTAATTCACAGCACACTAGGTGGGAGACCTTCCTCTCAAAGTGAGATTAACAACTATTCCACCTAATTCAGAGCACACTAGGTGGGTGACCTTTGTATTACAGTGAGATTAATAACTATTTCACCAAATTCACAGCACCCTAGGTGGGAAACCTTTGTAT
This sequence comes from Meconema thalassinum, assembly GCA_946902985.2. Lineage (NCBI taxonomy): Eukaryota > Metazoa > Arthropoda > Insecta > Orthoptera > Tettigoniidae > Meconema > Meconema thalassinum. The sequence continues at coordinate 294,671,590 of OX336396.1, read as the reverse complement.
TACAGTGAGATTAATAACTATTCCACCAAATTCACAACACCCTAGGTGGGAGACCTCTGTATTACAGTGAGATTAACAACTATTCCACCTAATTCACAGCACCCTATGTGGGAGACCTTTGTATTGCAGTGAGATTAATAACTATTCCACCTAATTCACAGCACACTAGGTGGAAGACCTTCCTCTCAAAGTGAGATTAACAACTATTCCACCTAATTCAGAGCACACTAGGTGGGTGACCTTTGTATTACAGTGAAATTAATAACTATTTCACCAAATTCACAGCACCCTAGGTGGGAAACCTTTGTATTACAGTGAGATTAATAACTATTCCACCAAATTCACAACACCCTAGGTGGGAGACCTCTGTATTACAGTGAGATTAACAACTATTCCACCTAATTCACAGCACCCTATGTGGGAGACCTTTGTATTGCAGTGAGATTAATAACTATTCCACCGAATTCACAGCACCCGAGGTGGGAGACCTTCCTCTCAAAGTGAGATTAACAACTATTCCACCTAATTCAGAGCACACTAGGTGGGAGACCTTCCTCTCAAAGTGAGATTAACAACTATTCCACCTAATCAGAGCACACTAGGTGGGAGACCTTCCTCTCAAAGTGAGATTAACAACTATTCCACCTAATTCAGAGCACACTAGGTGGGAGACCTTCCTCTCAAAGTGAGATTAACAACTATTCCACCTAATTCACAGCACCCTATGTGGGAGACCTTTGTATTACAGTGAGATTAATAACTATTCCACCAAATTCACAGCACCCTAGGTGGGAGACCTTTGTATTACAGTGAGATTAATAACTATTCCACCAAATTCACAACACCCTAGCTGGGAGACCTCTGTATTACAGTGAGATTAGCAACTATTCCACCTAATTCACAGCACCCTATGTGGGAGACCTTTGTATTGCAGTGAGATTAATAACTATTCCACCTAATTCACAGCACCCTATGTGGGAGACCTCTGTATTACAGTGCGATTAACAACTATTCCACCTAATTCACAGCACCCTATGTGGGAGACCTTTGTATTACAGTGAGATTAACAACTATTCCACCTAATTCACAGCACGCTATGTGGGAGACCTTTGTATTACAGTGAGATTAACAACTATTCCACCTAATTCAGAGCACACTAGGTGGGTATCCTTCCTCTCAAAGCGAGATTTACAGCTATTCCACCTAATTCCGAGCACACTAGGTGGAAGACCTTCCTGTCACAGTGAGATTAGCAACTAATCCACCTAATTCACAGCACTCTAGGAGGGAGACCTTTGTCTCACAGTTACGCTGGAAGATCATACATCGGCACAAATCTACGTGCTGATTTAGGACATATACCAGCTTAATTCACTCCTAGTATATCTCCAAGAGGCCTCTATACTGCAAGAGACCGAACACACAAGAATGATCATCCTTTAGCGTGACGTGCCGAGGTCTAAAGTGATCTTCGTGTTTCCACCGTTGATGACGTATGTGCAACCCACTCGTGGACCTTCGATGCATCAATGCATAGAATTCCATCGACGGGATATTGGTTAACTGTATGTTGTAGATCTGCTTGCGATAAACTAAGGCATCTGTGTTCACCTAGGACCTCGGTGTAGGTCTAGCTGAATTTGTTGGCGCGGAACCTAGCCTGGCGGTACCTCACAAGGTGTTTTGAATATACAGGGGCTTACAGCTTACATGGCATGAGCTATCAAGTAGAATAATTCTAATCTGCCGTGTGACCATAAGCGGGTCGGCGTACTTCTGATGGTAGCGGATACTAACGGGAGTTGGCGGCTTCGGTGGCGTAGTTGGTAGCGTGCTGAGCTTCTATGCCCAAGATCGCGCGTTCAAACCCGGCCAAGTCGTCGGATTTTTAAGAGCGTTAAAATCCCTCATATGCCTTTCTTCGGAGGAGAAGTAAAGACGGCGAGGCGGTCTCATCTGATAAGATTTATGGCATGTTAAAGAACATTCCTCTAATTACACTCGTGTGAAGCTAAATTATAGGTTAAATTTGACTAACGCTCTTAGGTTCCAACGTTCGTCACCAGGAGCTGACTGCAGTGGCATCTAGTAACCAAGTTCAAAACTAGTAGTGATTGATGGTGGCGTTTGGTGGCAAAAGTAGGAACTACTTGAAAAATTATTCAAGAGCGTTAAAATCCTTCAGTATGTCTTCCTTCGGAGGGGAAGTAAAGCCGGCGGTCCCATGTCATAGATTTACGGCATGTAAAAGATCCTTCCATAGACTAAACTTGTGTGAAGCTAAATTTCTAGGTTAGATTTCGTTGGAACGCTCTATCAAAGTTCCAACGTTCAGCACTAGGTATCATTGACATCTGGTAGCCAAAGTTGGAACTACTTGAAATTGAACGGAACTTGCCGAACATGTCCTCGGACACTCCCAGCACTAAAAGCCATACGATAAATAAATAAATAAATAAATAAATACATAACTTGAAAATTTCAATGTCTGCAGTCCTTACTTGAATGAAAAACAGGTAATACACACTAATACATCCATCACAATTAACACCGGTTATCAGACAGATTCTACTCACGGGGCTACATGACCGTGTTGTCGCAGCCCCTAAACTAAGGAACCAACCAGTTTGGATGATGCGACATGAAGAACCGTGTGCCACAGAGCCAGAATCTTGGGCTTGGTAGTAGCACCGCTCGGTGTGCCTCTAAGAACCTTAATCATGATCAGTTTCTTGAGACATACCGTTTTTATTTCCCGTATTTGAAGCCCCATGAACCGATGTCTGTTCACCACCAGCAATGTAGCATTCTGCAGATGTAGCTTTCGGATTCGACAGAAACGAACTACGGTACAAAGGTTTTCACTGCTCAAAAAAACGAAAACTGACACATGGGATAGCTAGCTGCAATTACCGTTCCGTTTACATTCAGTGCTATAATCTAAAACACTTACAGCAATGTAACTTCCGTTGACATAGCGATGGCAACTAGGCTACGTTATTTATGGTAATCGTGGACAGGTGGGAGCATACCATACACAGAACCCTGCGGAACTCCATTTTATTTGGTGAAGTATTTTTACAATGGCCATCCGACTCTTACACGGAAGATTTGGAGGGACAGAAAGTTCGCTGTTAAAATCAAGATATTACCATAGTGTCCCCATCTATGAAGGGTGGAAATGATTCCTTAGCGCTAAGTAGTGTCGTATGCTTTTTCGAAGTCGATAAAATCGTGACGTGATGCTCTTTGCAAAGAAATGCCTCTTGTATGGCGCTGTTGGTCGCACCAGACAAGGGGCCTCTCCTTTGCAAAACCACACTGTCCGTCTGTCAACCTGCTTACACGCGTCATGTGGCAGACAAATAGGCCTACAGCTGGTCTTAACTCCCTATGGGAACTACCCTTCAATCGAAATAAGCTTCAAGAGGGAGAGCATTTTCTTATTTGCAACCGGTACGGCAGGGATACTTGAGCGTATGTTGTATCCCGGTACCATTCAGTGGGGGTTTATTTATAATTTTATTTATCGTATGGCTTTTAGTGCCATCAAAATTAAGTCCTTGTTAACAATAATAAATTTCAGGAGACTAACACAGAATAATAATGAACTTATTTTAATACCCAGTACGTTTCAGTCCTTTTTAAATATTAATACAAAAAAAAACAACCCCTGGCACTATCCAGCCCATGACGGGCTAAGGCCGACCAAGCGACCGCTGCCCAGCCATTTGGCCTGCAGATATTGGGGTGACGCGTGATCAGCGCGTCGGGTCCCCTCGGCCGTTAATCTTGGTATTCGTGATCGGGGCGCTGTCTCACTGTCAGACAGCTACTCAATTGCCCTCACGAGGCTGAGTGCACCCCGTTCCAACCCTCACGTCAGTTTTAAAATCCCTGACGGAGCCGGGGATCGAACCCGGGGCCTCCGGGTGAGAGGCAGGCGCGCTACCCCAACACCACGGGGCCGGCTTTTTAAATATTAATAGGCCTATTAATTATTTTTATTCAGCATTCACTATGTAAATATTGAATAAATATTTTCATTTAAAAATTAAATGGCTATTAGAATTGTATATCAGTTATAGCCTACTTAAAAAATAATATAATACAATAATTATTATTGATGGTCAACACCGCTTGAAGTTCCATAAAATAACATTTCCTACTGTTTAGAACTGTTGCTTAGTTGAGATGGGCCATTTTAAGAAAGGTGGAGTTATATGCCCGTTTTTCTTAAATTCAAAATAGAAACGCTAAAGAATACGGAGTGATCCTAATTGCCGTAGTTATTTCATAGTGCATATCTTTTTAAACGTGTTGCAATTTGACCAATAATTGGTGCATATTTGCATGCGAATGCTGTACTAATAGCTATGAACAACATAAGCTACAGCATTACCGAAACTATCTTTAGTTACTGCTATGAAGCTCTTTATTTCCACACTGACACCTATTTTAATCTACGGTCTGGAACTGATCTGGACACATCTGACCAAAACCAACTTAAAGGAAATAGAACCAGTTAAGTCTATCTTCCTAGAGAAAGTGATGTGTGTATCGAAATTTACTCCGTCCCGGCTAATGTACGAGCTGGCTGCAGAGCCATTCTGTATTGAGCAAATCAGACTACAAAAAATGCAGCTTCCATCTAGCGCTGCCTATCAGGAACATCTTGCGGAACTTCATTTAAAAAAGAAAGAAATATGGTTGGATTCCTATGGGACAGAAGCGATGTTATCATCTGACTGGAACAGAGCAGACTACAATTTACGACACACTGAGATGCGTTTCGCAGTCAATGGATTTCACTTCACTATATGCAGAAAAAACAGTTTCACACTTCAAATGCAGCTACGTACATGCACATGTGAATTATGTTGCGAGCCATGTGACCGATATCATGCGTCATACTGTAAAAGAAAATTAACTTCCCTAACGCAATATTTTGTACTGATTAACAGTCCCTGCATTGCATATCTATATACACACATCAAAAAAAGTTTTGCATCACCTCGGTTCCAAGAGTTCCGGAACCTTTAAATACAAAGGGAATAGAGATCAACACAAACAACATTTCAGCTCGTTTTATTGCTCATGAGACCCACACATTGCATGTTGTACCATCATACAGCTAGACTTTCAGCATTTGTGGTCCAGATTGCAGTACACACCACTACCTCTAATACCCAGTAGCACGTCCTCTTGCGTTGATGCATGCCTGTATTCGTCGTGGCATACTATCCACAAGTTCATCAAGACACTGTTGGTCCAAATTGTCCCACTCCTCAACGACAATTCGGCGTAAATCTCTCAGAGTGGTTGGTGGGTCAAGACGTCCATAAACAGCCCTTTTCAACATATCCCAGGCATGTTCGATAGGGTTCATGTCTGGCGAACATGCTGGCCACTGTAGTCGAGCGATGTCGTTATCTTGAAGGAACGCATTCACAAGATGTGCACGATGAGGTCGAGAATTGTCGTCCATGAAGACAAATGCCTCTCCAATATTCTGCCGATATGGGTGCACTATGGGTCGGAGGATGTCATTCAGGTATCGTAAAGCCGTTTCGGAGCCTTCCATGACCACCAGTGGCGTACGTCGGCCCCACATAATGCCACCCCAAAACATCAGGGAACCACCACCTTGCTGCACTCGCTGGACAGTGTGTCTAAGACGTTCAGCCTGACCAGGGTGCCTCCAAACACGTCTCCGACGATTGTCTGGTTGAAGGCATATGCGACACTCATCGGTGAAGAGAACGTGATGCCAATTCTGTGGGGTCCATTCAGCATGTTGTTGGGCCCATCTGTACCGCGCTGCATGGTGTCGGGGTTGCAAAGCTGGACCTCGCCATGGACGTCGGGAGTGAAGTTGCGCATCATGCAGCCTATTGCGCACAGTTTGAGTTGAAACACGACGTCCTGTGGCTGAACGAAACGCATTATTCAACATGGTGGCATTGCTGTCAGGGTTCCTCCGAGCGGCAATCCGTAAGTAGCGGTCATCCACTACAGTAGTAGCCCTTGGGCGGCCTGAGCGAGGCCTGTCATCGACAGTTCCTGTATCTCTGTACCTCCTCCATGTCCGAACAACATCGCTTTGGTTCACTCTGAGACGCCTGGAAACTTCCCTTGTTGAGAGCCCTTCTTGACACAAAGTAACAATGCGGACGCGATCGAACTGCGGTATTGACCTTCTAGGCATGGTAGAACTACAGACAACATGAGCAGCGTACCTTCGTCCTGGTGGAATGACTGGAACTGATCGGCTGTCGTACCCCCTCCGTCTAATAGGCCCTGCTCATGCATGGTTGTTTACATCTTTGAGCAGTTTTAGTGACATCTATGAACAGTCAAAGGGACTGTATCTTTGATACAATATACACAGTCAACGTCTATATGCCGGAGATCTGGGAACCGAGGTGATGCAAAACTTTTTTTGATGTGTGTATATAAAAATCAATCTTACGTGATAGTTTGTCTGTGGGTGTGTGTGTATGTCTCCTATGCATTCATATACCACTCAACCGATTGCGATGAAACTTGGGTGAGATGTTGAGTACACTCTAAGGAAGGATTCTGACTTAGTAAATCCATTTTACAATAGGTAGCGCACGCGTAGATTCAAGAAATGAGTGACGATGCGCGAAGCGTTTCAAACAAGTCCCGTATGTGTTCATATACCATTCGTCCGATAGCGATGAAACTTGGGTGAGATGTTGTATACACTTACGTGAAGGTTTCCAAATTAGTGAGTACATTTCACAGTAGATAGCGCACGAGTAGATTCAACAAATGAGCGACGACACGCAAAGTGTTTCAAAAATGTCCCGTATGCATTCATATACCATTCGTCCGATAGCTATGAAACTTGCGTAAAATGTTGTGTACACTTCAGGGAAATTTTCTGGCTTAGTAAATCCACTTTACAATAGGCAGCGCACGAGTAGATTCAACAAATGAGCTACGACGCGCGAAGCATTTCAACAAAGTCAGTTTCAAAAAAGTCCCGTATGCATTCATATACCATTCGTCCGATAGCTATGAAACTTGCGTAAAATGTTGTGTACACTTCAGGGAAATTTTCTGGCTTATTAAATCCACTTTACAAAAGGCAGCGCACGAGTAGATTCAACAAATGAGCTACGACGCGTGAAGCATTTCAACAAAGTCACGTATGCGTTCATATACCATTCGTCCGATAGCGATGAAACTAGGCTGAGATGTGTGCACTCCAGGGAAGGTTTCTGGCTTAGTAAATCCCTTTAAAAATAGGAAGAGCAGGAGCAGAATCAACAAATGAGCGACGACGCGCATAGTTTTTCATCAAAGTCCCATATAAGGTCATATACCATTCATCCGATAGCGATGGAACTTGGGTGAGCTGTTGTGTACACTCCACGGAAGGTTTCTGGCTTAGTACATCTATTTTACAATAGGTAGCGCAGCAGTAGATTCAACAAATGAGCGATGACACGCGAAGCGTTTCAACTAAGTCCCGTATAAGGTCATATACTATTCGTCTGACAGTGATAAATGTTTGGTGAATTGTTGTGTACACTACAGGAAAGATTTCTGGCTTAGTTAATCCATTTTACAATACGAAGCGCACGTTTAGATTCAACAAATGAGTGACTACGCGCGAAGCGTTTCGACAACGTCCCGTATACGTTCACATACCATTCATCCGATTGCGATGAAACTTGGGTGAGATGTTGTGTACACTCCAGGGAAGGTTTCTGGCTGAGTACATCCATATTACAATAAGTAGCGCAAGAGTAGAATCAACAAATGAGCGACGACACGCGAAGCGTTTCAACCATGTCCCGTCTGCATTCATATACCATTCGTCCGATAGCTATGAAACTTGGGTGAGCTGTTGTGTACACTTCATGGAAGGTTTCTGGCTTAGTAAATCCACTATACAACAGGCAGCGCACAAGTTGATTCAACAAATGAGGGACGACGCGCGAAGCGTTTCAACAAAGTCCCGTATAAGGTCATATACCATTCTGCCGTTAGCGGTGAAACTTGGGTGAAATATGGTGGACACTCCAAGGAAGGTTTCTGGCTTAGTAAATATATTTCACAGTAGGTAGCACACGAGTAGATTCGACAAATGAACGACGACACGTGGAGCGTTTCAATACACTCCCCTATGTCTTCATATCCCATTAGTCCGATAGCGATGAAACTTGGGTGAGATGATGTGGACACTTACGTGACGGTTTCTAACTTGGTAAATACATTTTACAGCAGGTAGCGCACGAGTAGATTCAACACATGAGTGACGGAGCGTGAATCGTTTAAACAAAATCCGGTATGCGTTCATATACTATTCATCCCATTGCGATGAAACATTGATCAGTTATTGTGTACACGCCAGGGAAGGGTTTCGACTTAGTAAATCCATTTCACAATAAGTAGCGCAAGAGTAGATGCAACAAATGGGTGCCGACGCGCGAAGCGTTTCAACAAAATCCCATATTGGGTTCATATAACCTTCTTCGATTGTGATGAAACCTTGATGAGTTATTGTGTACACGCCAGGGTAGGGTTTCGACTTAGCAAATTCATTTCTCAATAGGTAGCGTACGAGTAGAATCAACAAATGAGTGACAGCGCACGAATCGTTCAAACAAAATCCCGTATACGTTCATATACCATTCATCCGATTGCGATGAAACTTTTGAAAGTTGTAGTGCACGCTCCCACGATTGATTCTAAATTAGAAAATCCATTTTACGATAGCATAGGGGCAGTTAACGGAAATTGAAAAACATGTTGTGTATCCAAAAGCACTTCAAAAAACAGAATTTCAACGCCAACACTTTCTTTGATTGGCATTGCAACGCATGCCGGGTACAGCTTGTCTATCTATATATATATAAAAATCAATGTAACGTGATAGTTTGTGGGTATGTATGTCTCCTATGCGTTCATATACCATTCGTCCGATTGCGATGAAACTTGGGTGAGATGTTGAGTACACTCCAAGGAAGGTTTCTGACTTAGTAAATCCATTTTACAATAGGTAGCGCACGCGTAGATTCAACAAATGAGCGACGATGCGCGAAGCATTTCAACAAAGTCCCGTATGTGTTCATATACCATTCGTCCGATAGCGATGAAACTTGGGTGAGATGTTGTGTACACTTACGTGAAGGTTTCAAAATTAGTGAATACATTTCACAGTAGATAGCGCACAAGTAGATTCAACAAATGAGCGACGACACGCAATGCGTTTCAACAAAGTCCCGTATGCATTCATATACCATTCGTCCGATAGCTATGAAACTTGCGTAAAATGTTGTGTACACTGCAGGGGAATTTTCTGGCGTAGTACATCCACTTTACAATAGGCAGCGCACGAGTAGATTCAACAAATGAGCTACGACGCGCGAAGCATTTCAACAAAGTCACGTTTGCGTTCATATACCATTCGTCCGATAGCGATGAAACTAGGCTGAGATTTTGTATGCACTCCAGGGAAGGTTTCTAGCTTAATAAATCTCTTTAAAATTAGGTAGAGCACGAGTAGAATCAACAAATGAGCAACGGCGCGCGAAGCGTTTCAACAAAGTCCCATATAATTTCATATACCATTCATCCGATAGCGATGAAACTTGGGTGAGATGTTGTGTACACTCCAGGGAAGGTTTCTGGCTTAGTACATACATTTTACAATAGGTATCGCACCAGTAGATTCAACAAATGAGCGATGACACGCGAAGCGTTTCAACAAAGTCCCGTATAAAGTCATATACCAGTCGTCTGATAGTGATAAATGTTTGGTGAATTGTTGTGTACACTCCAGGAAAGGTTTCTGGCTAAGTAAATCCATTTTACAATACGAAGCGCACGTTTATATTCAACAAATGGGTGACTACGCGCGAAGCGTTTCGACAACGTCCCGTATACGTTCACATACCATTCATCCGATTGTGATGAAACTTGGGTGAGATGTTGTGTACACTCCAGGGAAGGTTTCTGGCTGAGTACATCCATACAATATGTAGCGCAAGAGTAGAATCAACAAATGAGCGCCGACACGCGAAGCGTTTCAACCAAGTCCCGTATGCATTCATGTACCATTCGTCCGTAGCTATGAAACTTGGGTGAGATGTTGTGTACACGTCATGGAAAATTTCTGGCTTAGTAAATCCACTATACAATATGCAGCGCACAAGTTGATTCAACAAATGAGGGACGACGCGCCAAGCGTTTCAACAAAGTCCCGTATAAGGTCATATACCATTCTGCCGTTAGCGGTGAAACTTGGGTGAAATATGGTGGACACTCCAAGGAAGGTTTCTGGCTTAGTAAATACATTTCACAGTAGGTAGCACACGAGTAGATTCGACAAATGAACGACGACATGCGGAGCGTTTCAATCCAGTCCCCTATGTCTTCATATCCCATTAGTCCGACAGCGATGAAACTTGGGTGAGATGTTGTGGACACTTACGTGACGGTTTCTAACTTAGTAAATACATTTTACAGTAGGTAGCGCACGAGTAGATTCAACAAATGAGTGACGGAGCGCGAATCGTTTAAACAAAACAGGTATGCGTTCATATACTATTCATCCGATTGCGATGAAACATTGAATAGTTATTGTATACCCGCCAGGGAAGGGGACTTAGTAAATCCATTTCACAATAAGTAGCGCAAGAGTAGATGCAACAAATGGGTGACGACGCGCGAAGCGTTTCAACAAAATCCCCTATTGCGTTCATATAACATTCTTCGATTGCGATGAAACCTTGATGAGTTATTGTGTACACGCCAGGGAAGGGCTTCGACTTAGTAATACATTTATCAATAGGTAGCGCACGAGTAGATTCAACAAATGAGTGACAGCGCACGAATCGTTTAAACAAAACCCCGTATACGTGCATATACAATTCATCCGATTGCGATGAATCATTGATGAGTTATTGTGTACACGCCAGGGAAGGGTTTCGACTTAGTAAATCCATTTCACAACAGGTAGCGTACGAGTAGATTCAACAAATGAGTGACAGCGATGAAACTTTTGAAAGTTGTTGTGCACGCTTCCACGAATGGTTCTAAATTAGAAAATCCCATTTTACGATAGCTTAGAGGCAGTTAACATGTTGTGTATCCAAAAGCACTTCAAGAAACAGAATTTCAACGCTACACTTTCTTTGATTGGCATTGCAACGCATGCCGGGTACAGCTTGTATATTATAATTCTTCTTTATATGGCCATTAGCTGCATTCATTTAACAGAGCATGAACTTCCGGGCCTTAGCCGTCTATGGATTGGTAGTTGGTTGCTTCCCCAGTTTAGGAGCTGCGACAACGCGGTCATATAGCCCCGTGTACTTCGGGTGTCTGTAGAATCTGTCTAATAATCGGTGTTAATTGTGATGGCTGTATTAGTGAGTGTTATCTGTTTTAATTCAAGTAAGGACTGCAGAAAATAATTTCAAATAGTTCCTACTTTTGCTACCAAATGCTACCGTCCACGACACCTAGCTTGCGGGCTTGGCTACTAGATGGCATCGCAGTCAGCATATGACGGCGAACGTTGGAACTAATAGAGCGTTACCAATTCTATCCTACACATTTTGGCTTTACACAAGTGTAGTTAGTGGAAGGTTCTTTTTCATGCCATAAATCTATGACATGGGACCACCGGCTTTACTTCCCTTCCGAAGGAAGGCATACTGAGGGATGTTTAACGCTCTTTAAAAAAACCTGACGACTTTGGCCGGGTTTGACCCCTGATATGAGTTTTCCACATCAGATTGTGTTTGGTAACTTTGTTCCGGCACCAGACCCGGGGTCCCAAAAAGCGTTTCAAGGACCAATTTAAGCAGAATATGAAGTTGGTAGGTCTCAATTCAAAAGCCTGGGACACACTTGCTGAAGACCGTCCAACTTGGTGTCAGACCATCCCAACTGCTATGAAAATATTTGGGTAAGAGTGGAGTTAACCTGAACCGAAGTAAAAAATTCATGAACTATTGAAATCAGCCAAAATACCTGTAGTAATGGTATCTGGAGATGATAAAGTAATAGTTAGTTACTCCTCCGATGTCTGTAACCCACCCAGCGATCCCAAATAGGATCCCGATTTTTATAGATGAAATTCCAGCTGACTCCGCCATTTTTAGCATCATATACAGTATTGCCAACTCCACGCATTCGGTACTATATCGCATCCGGCAGACCAATCGTTTTCGCCTGGACCAATAATGATTGTTAGGTAGCGCGGCTCTGCGTTAGCTAATATAAACACCCCTGGTTTTTCTCACGCACAGTGGGGGAAGTCACGCATCAACAATCTTTATCTAGGCCAATAGTTTTGTAGTTTTGCCAATTATTTCTTTTTTCAAATAATTACGAAGTTACGTGTCGTGTGGGGTATTTTGTATTGTACATGTTGGCAACGCAATATGACGTCAATGTGTCGACCACAAACATCTGCCGTCGGTGAACAAACTACAGATAAGAACCTCCATTTAAGCAATATTGGTGATATTTAACAGTATCTTTTAATGTGCAGCATGCTATTTGACAGTATTTTCAATTCCTAAAGACTTCCAGAACCTCCCGTCGGTACCGTCACCTTGCAGAAGGCAATCAGGTTTGCCGGGTGTTTGGAGGCTTGCGAGCTCAAATGATCCTTGGGGCTATGCCAGCGGGAGCTTCGGCTCCTGGTAGGGCCACCCAAGCTGGACAGGCCTAAGGTGATGAGCCAGACTGAGAGCGGTACCCTGGTCCTCCAGGTTGGGGGTTGGGCGTGGGGCTAACAACCCTACCCCGAAAAAAAATCCACTTGTTACGGAACCAAAGGACAAAGGAAACCGGACGGATGAAATGGATAAACGACCTTGGCAACGGAAACGGTACATGAATTGGTATTTTGGGACATGGAATGTAAGAACACTGAGTAAACCTGGAGGATTATGGAACTTGAAGAAGGAAATGAAGAAATATAATGTAAAGCTGGCAGCAATACACGAGGTAAAATGGAATGGAAATAGAATACTTGCCACGGGGACACACACCCTATTCTATAGTTGTGGGAACAGAGGATATGGAGGGACAGGTTTTCTTGTTGATAATGAGTATAAAAATGTTGTACTAAATTTTAAGCCTGTTAACGAAGGGATGTGTGTATTAAGAGTGAAAGCCCGTTTCTTCAATATATCCTTCATATGTACATACGCACCAACCGAAGATGCTGAGGAGGAAGAAAAGGATATTTTCTATGAGCAGCTGGAACAGGAACTAGCACGAGTGGCAAAACATGATGTTAAGGTTGTTATGGGGGACTTTAATGCACAAGTGGGAAGAGAAATTGCCTACAGGAGTACAGCGGGAAAGGAGAGTTCACATGAGGTAGCCAATGATAATGGTATTAGACTGATTGATTTTGCTATAGGCAGTAACATGCTTATCAAAAGCACATGGATGCAAAGGACGGATATAAGGAAAGTGACATGGTGCTCCCCTGATGGGATCACAGAAAACCAAATTGATCATGTGCTTATAGATAGACGACATGCCTCAGATGTGTTGGAAGTGGATAGCTGTCGAGGAGCAGACGGAGATAGTGATCATTTTCTGGTAAGAGTTAAATATAGGCAAAGTATAGATAAAGGATAGCCAAGTACAGATAGATTAAGAGAGCTGTTATACATAGGTTTGATGATGCTAAATTAAGAAAGAATGAAAGCATAGCTTAGCAATACACAATGGTTTTGACAAATAAGCTTAATGAAGTGGAAGAGAAGCAAGGAGAACGTATAGAAGAACAGTGGCAGACGGTCAAAGATATAATACAAAACACGGCGGAAACTGTGCTGGGCAGAAAGATGACACTGAGGATGCAGGATTGGTTTGATGAAGAGGGTAGAAAGAAGATTGAAGAAAGGAATGAGGAAAAAGAAGAATGTTACAAAGAAGAACAAGAACTACTCTAGAGGAATATAGGGAGAAGAGAAAAGAAGCAGACAAGGAATGTAGAAAGAAGAAGAGAGATTTTGAGAAGCAGTGGATTGAGGAGATAGAAGAGAGAAAGGCGGCTCAGGAAACCAGATAGTTCTATTCAAGGGTTTAAGATATAACGAAAGGATTTCAACCCAGAGCAGCTTTTTGTAAAGATAAGGAGGGCAACTTGAATGGAGGTAAAGATGATATGTTAAATAGATGGGTGGAGTATTTTAGTGAATTGCTGAATGCGGAAATTGGATATGCAGGTGAGGTAGAAGTTGGACAGAGGGAGGAGATGGGACAGGAACAAAATGAAGTAGAGACGGACATGGAATCAGTCAAGGAACCCACATTTGAAGAAGTCGAAAATGGTATTAAGGCCCTAAAAAAATAATAAGGCGCCGGGAGAAGATAACATCACAGCAGAAATGATAAAATATGGAGGGGAAGAACTGACAAGACGGTTGCATAAGATCATGGTAGAGATATGGCAAAAGGAGCAAATGCCAAAGCAGTGGAACAAAGCAATACTCTGACCTATACATAAGAAACATGACAAAGCAGACTGTGGTAATTATAGAGGGATTGCATTGCCGTGTATTGTGTATAAAGTTTTAGCAAAAATTATAGCTGGAAGGTTGAGAATATATGTAGAGGAATATCTAGGAGATTACCAGTGTGGCTTCAGAGTTAATAGATCTACTATGGACCAGATTTTTACCATCAGACAGATCCTTGAAAAATGTTACGAGTTCTACATTGATGTACACCAGCTGTTTATAGATTTTAAACAAGCATTTGATAGCATTAAAAGGAATCAGCTATGGAAGGCAATGGAAGAGGCAGGAATACCGAACAAATTAACAAGAATGGTAGAAATGACTTTGGAAAGAACAATATGTAAAGTAAAGGTTGAAGGTATTCTATCAAATACCTTTGAAGTTAACTAAGGATTACGACAGGAATATGTTGTCTCCACCTTACTGTTTAACATTGCCTTGGAGAATGTAATGCGAAGGATACAAGAGGGCAACGCAGGAGGAACATCGCTTAACCGAGTGACGCAAGACCTTGCTTATGCAGATGATATTGATGTATTATCTTGGAGGAAAAAAAGAAGGAAGCTTGTAGTTTAACGTGACCGTTAATCTCGCGATCATAAGCCACGGGACCTCCGTTTTACGTGGAATCTGAACCACAGGACATGGTATTTCACTTCGAAAATCTCACGTGCATTGACCGGGAATCGAACCCGGTCCGCCATGGTGAGAGGCATACAGCTTGACCGTTGCGCCACCAAACCCCATCTAGGAGGAAACAGGATTTGGAAGAGAAGCTAAGGAAATTATAGGACTACGGGGCAGAGATTGGATTGACGATTAATCAGTAAAAAACGAAGTATATGCTAACATCTAGGAGAAAATATAATGAATTAGAGAAAAATGTGAAACTGAATGAGAAAGAATATGAGCGCTGTAAAAATTTTAAATATTGAGGGTCAATGATAGCTGAAAACAATGACATGAGAGAAGAAATACATGCAAGGATAGCAGCTGGAAATAGGAGTTACTATGCTTTAAGCGAAGTTTTTAAATCAAGAAGTCTTAGTAGAAATCTGAAGCTGACTGTATATCGTATGGTAGTGAGACCTGTGGTGATGTATGGTTCGGAAACTTGGGCCATGACACAAGGTGTTGGGGAATTATTAAGGAGATGGGAAAGGAAAATACTTAGGAAAGTATATGGACCAGTAAAAGAGGATGAATTCTGGCGAATCAGAAATAATATGGAGATAAGAGAGTTGTATGGTAAGCCAGATATAGTAGTGGAAATAAAGAGTAGTAGACTGCGTTGGTTGGGACATGTAGAAAGAATGACAGAGAACAGGGTGGTAAGGAAGGTCTTCAATGGGAAGCCAGGAGGACGGCGTATGAGGAGAAGACCTAGGACTAGATGGCTGGACAACGTGGAGGAGGATCTGAGAAGGATGGGAGTCAGAAGATGGAGAACCAAAGCAGTCAACAGGGAAGAATGGTGGAGATTGTCCGGGAGGCCAAGGCCCTACAAGGGCTGTAGCGCCAAGGAGTAAGTAAGTAAAGACTCCCAGAAAGGTATGTGAATGATATATGTTCAATAATCTACCACGTTCTGGTTTTGTTCCGGTTCTGGTAAACTCCACAATTAATAATGTTTTAAGGGGAACGTCGTAGACATGAAGAGACCACGCGACAAGCACGTCCTCCTCTAACAATTCCATGTGCTGGATGCTTGTTCCACGCTAGGATTGGACTGTTTAGGCACCGCAAGCATATTCACAGGCTTGAGTAAGGGGTGAATGTTTTGGAAGAAGATTAATTTATACTTGGAAACGAGTTAAAGCATCGCCGTCTACAATTCTCAAGCCGTGTCATAACGTTTGGCAACACCGCCCATCTGTCATCTGGGAGGCCTAGCGCAAGCACATGGTAATTGCTAACACTGCGTAAACACACAGATTTTGACGCCAAAAGTTTCCGAAAACACAACAGAACATAACGTGCGCTAGATCTACAGACAAATATCACAAATAAAGGATACATATTATCATGCTATGTACTGTCGATTCCCGATAAGGTAATAATGAAAGGCTGTACTGTACCTCAATGTCCCAGTGTCGGAAGTTTCCTTTTATTGCTGCTAAGCTCACTGCCGTCATTGACGCGCTCAGAAAAATATTTAAGACTATTCTTACGAACTTAGAGACTGCCTTTGATAAACAATTCTTCACTTTTTGTCCACAGATGCACTCATCATAGTCACAATAGGCCTCCAAGCTTAATGCTGACAGTCTAATAATAATGCTCTACACTGGTCACTTAATTTAAAAATAGGTAGATTTCTAATGAAATCTACTTAAAGGCACTTGCCAACTGAGTACAGTTGATAATGTACTGGAATATAGAGGCCACATGAAGATATATATCAAAACTAAATTACTAGGCACTGAAAGTCCAGCTCGCTGTAGTGATCAAAACGTAGTGATATAACCAGTTATTTTAATAGTGCTGCCACAATTTGACTTAGTCAGTCACAGCACTTCCTAGGCATCTGAAATAGTTTAATGAAATATTAGTGAAGAATTTGTTGGCTAAATTCATTAGCAGGTATTGGTTACACATGCAACTTAATGCGGGGAATACTCACTTCTACAACTTTCAGCACGTCTGATTTACCACGAGGAATTTCACGGGTGTTGAAATAGTTAGTACGAACTGCTTTTAGATGCTGTCATATCAAGATAAACGATATTTATGAATAAAACTTAGCATGTGGTCTTTCGTGTTTATAGCACTTAAGGACTCTTCTATACGTTGCCAATTCTACCAACAGCACGGCTTGAGAATTATAGACGGCGATGGTTAAAGCCGACGACGATCTATGCCAGCATAAGCTAATATGTATTAGCTCACATATGATTGATGGACGAATCCATTTACTGTCAGTTGTAACTCTTCAGTCGGTCAACACGAACATTTACCCAATGACTGGGCAGGGTACTGTAACCTTAAAACCTTACAAATCTTGACCATGCCCAATCAATCCTCCTAGGTCGATAGGCGATACATATTCCTTCAGGATACATATTCAAGACAAATCCGCAGCGGCAATTAGAGCCATTTATAAATGGTGCGTTTTCGAGTTAAAGTGCTACCAGTATTAACCTATGGACTCGAAATCATAGGGGAATTCCTGAGTGCAAAGCAACTAGAAGATCTGGAAAAGATTAAATCCAGATACCTGAAGCGAGTCCTGAGTGTATCAAAAACTACAAGATCTCGACTCGAATATGAGCTCGCGAGGGAGACTTTCCTTATCGAGGACCTGACAAGTGAGATGCACCTTATTCTACCAGGAGGAGCAGCATATGATAATCTGTTGCATAAGCTGAGGGAAAAAAGGAGGGAGGACTTCTATTCAACGGAGGCCATGACGGATCGGAAATGGATGGAATCGGGCTACCAACTGAGGCATATAGTCACGAGACTGGCTGTCCACGGGTTCCACTTCAAGATGCGTAAAAACAAAGTTTTCCATGAACCGAACACAAACTGTGTGTGCAGGCTATGTGACCAGATATGTGAAAGATATCACATCCAGAAGTGTTTCTCGAGGTCAGGTGCGATTAGTGAGTTTATCAAGGACTAACACTTATTGAGAGCTCATTGGTCGTCACGTTCTCTTCTTCTTGTTCTCCTCAACCTGGCGGTTGGTGGGTAGCATGAATGTCTTCCTCCAAAGGTCTTCTATCCTGAGCCCGCTGTTTGATCAGGCGGTACGGACCATCTTCCTCCGATGTCATCAAAGAACTCTGCTCTTGGTCGTCCTCTTCCTGCCTTGCCTTCCATTTTCCCTTCAAGCAGTGTAATGCACCATGGTGAATGCCGGAGTAGGTGGCCTATCCAATTATTTCTACTTATTTTGATTGTTTCTGTCAGATTGATGATTTCCCCTGCTCTTCTTAGAACCTCTTCATTAGTTAGCCTTAGGGTCCAAGGTATCCGTACCATTCGTCGCCAGCACCACATTTCAAATGCACATAATCGTTTCTTGTCGTCTTTCAATACTGTCCAGGTTTCGCAACCATAGGTCGCAATGCTCCAAATGTAACTTTTAATGAAGTGTTTTTTGACTTGTAGGGATATGGCTTTGGATGTCAGGAGACTTCTCTTCTTGTTGAAAGCTTCTTTAGCCTGGGCTATTCGAGAGCGGATGTCCTTTCCACACCTCCCATCAGAAGTAATAATGCTTCCCAAGTACTTGAAAAGATTTACTTGAGCCACTCTTTCTCCTCCCAACCATACATTACTGTTCTGACTACCATCTCGACTACATTTCATTATCTTGGTTTTTGTTTTGTCACGTTATATATTTTGCTGTATTACTATAATATTGTGATCCTCTATGCACATTGTGCGCAATAAAGTTTTTTATTATAAATTGAGAAATATAACTCAGCTGTCAACTGACACGGCAATGCTACTCGTTTACAGTGCAATAGCTCCAATAGCTATGGTGTAGAAGTATTTTGGAAAAAACTTACATTTAGCGACTTAACAGCAATTGAAAAGGCGAAAGCGTATTTTATTAAGATAGTGCTAGGTGTGAGCAAGGCATCCCCCTACAGACTAGTAGACTATACGTTCTTATGAGGGAAACCTTCTTCATACAAGACATACGGTTAAAATACTCTCTGCCACCTACCAGATCAAGCCAGAGGCTGCAGAGGGTACGTGAAGTGAAGAGAGAAGAGATTGAAGAGGAGTTCTACAGCACGAATGCCATGTGTGACAGAAACTGGACTAAAGAATGTCAAGAGCAAAGACATGTTGTTACCAGGCTGGCCATACATGGCTTTCACCACACTATCTGCGGGAATACCACCTTTCACAAACCAAACAATGAGTGCGTTTGTACTCTCTGTGGTCAAAAGTGTGGCATATTGTGTGCTCGAAAAGAGTAAAATCAATTAGTGATTATAGTAGGGATATCAGAGATGACTTAAAAGAAATTGACCTAACAACTGAATATGCTGCAAATAAGAAAGTTTAACTACAGCACTTAAAAATATGACTTTCCATTTCCCACTCACAAAAAAGAAAATTCCAACAAGAATATTTTCCATCCAAGAAAGGGCAAGACGATCAATACACATGAAGAAGTACTGGGATGACCGCAAGGCTCGTACAGTTCCTACAAGTCGACGAACGAATGGTTGGTTAAAGTGATCCTATGTGGTCTCAAAAGGCGAAGAAGAAGAAGTAGGGAAAGGTCACAAGCTAGAAACTAAGAACAACAAATTTAAACAGAGATTGTAAATTTAGGTTAAGTACTGCTCTTTTGAGCGCACGTTAATAAATTATTTTTAGGTCCGAAACCACGTTCATATTATTAATCGTAAATGAACTACAATATCATTGCTTGTATGTTTAATGATATATCACCCACATCGGCTTATTGAAACAACTCTCAACAGCAATACAATCTACCATATTGTTAAGGGACTCTCCTCAGTCATATTACTAACCTATGATAGTTGTAGACCTACCTGTGATTTTCTGTGAGTTGCAAAATATGAAAACAGTGTTGCAATCTGGCTTTGGAGTGTGTCCTTTGAAAGATATGGACAAGGGATTCAGCATGATACTCTGGTGGGGTTGCTCTTGAAGTAGCCAATTTCGTCGTCACGTATTTTCTATACGGAAACGTAGTTCACATTAAAACCAATGCTGTCGGCAGTAATATCTTTTTTCTTCTCTTAAGACATCAAAATAATTTCTCTTCCTCTATTTTGCGCATTGTTATCTTCGTCAAAGAGCTTATCTATTCTCCATAGACCTGTGCTGCCACTATATGGAAATGTCTGGCTTTGGCAAAAAGGCAGCCATCTTGCAACACCAAGTTACACGTACGACGCCACACTGCATTGGAAATTATAAGGTGCGTTCAAAAAGTAACGAGCTGGAGGCATACTTACAGAAATCAGTACCTGTATGTTAGAAGTATTGGCCCTTGCTGTTGAGGCACTTGTCCCACTGTGACACGAGGCGGTGAATGGCTGTCTCATCAAATTCCCTGGGCTGCGATGTGAACCAGTTCCGCACGTACAGCTGGAAGTCGGCGTCCGAGGTGAATCGTTGGCCCCGCAGAGCCCTTTTCAGGGGACCGAACATGGCGTAATCACAGGGAGAGAGGTCTGGACTGTATGGAGAGTGGCCGAGAACCTCCCATTGGGCACACACTTTGCGCAAGTGCAGTCGTTCCTTCATCATGGTGTGCACACTTCCAACGCTCAATCCGACCACGGCGGCTATGGCGTTCACTGCCACTCGGCGGTCCTGGGTAATGAGTGAATCAACCAGCTGGACGTTGGCAACGGTAATGCAGGGGGTGCCCCAGACCGGGCATCATTGGCTAACGAAACCCGTCCTTCCCTGAAGCGCTTGTGCCACGCCTTGACCCTTGCAAGGGACATGCAGTGTTCGCCGTACACTTGTGACATTCGGTGATGAATGTCCGTTCCCCTTACTCCTTCCGCTGTCAGAAACCGTACAACACCTCTTTGCTCTTCGTTTGACGACTCCATGTCACTGTTTGCAATGCGACTGACAGCGTTGGACGATTGATGCATGCTGCTGCTCGCTTTGTATCGTCACGTGATGTGAACGCATGCCCTCTAGCGACGGGCTGTGACCCTCCACGCTCTGGTCGGAACCACACCTCGTTACACACGCCACAATTAGCCGATTTCTTCACTGGTTTGCGCATTCCTGCCTTCGGCTGGTTACATTTTGAACGCACCTTATACATGATTGAGTAGAGGCTGTACAATTTGCGGGTTCAGGTTCATGCAACCAAAATCTGTCACCTATTGAAGAAGAAGAATAATAGGCCTAATAATAACCATAATAATAATAATAATACAAATATAGAAAGAAGTTGCACGCTGCATTCTGCCAGAAATTCCCTGATATTAATGTTACGGAACAGAGAATAGCAGATCAGCGCCGTGCTACAGTTTTGAAGAAACTTATCCCAGAACATCACCTCAAGCTGCTAATGGTTGACGTAGCTGCCGACAATACTCATACCTCTGTAGACGAATCCATAGATCAGGAGAGTACACGTCTGGTCAATGAACAAAGGCACACCGATCTTCATTCAGATGACAAAGATGTAAGAATATCGCCGGAAGCACTCGGAGAACCAGTGCGTAAACAACTCGAAGATGAATTTGGGAAGGCTCTCATAGAATTTGAAGGGACTGATCCAATAGAGCGGCCCATGATCACGAACCAACATTGCTCTAAGAAACTTGCTACCGCTGTTGTAACAATGAACGACATTCTCTCTCAGCATCTGTCCCTGAAATCATATTGTTTCAACCATGTTCAGACTGCAATTTATTGCTGGAGCGATAGCTGTGATACGAGTGACAGGAGGTAGATTATGGTGACCTAAATATACCTCAGGTCGACAGAAGAAGATGCCAGCTTGGGAGATACGTCTACGAAAGTCTGTTGATGATCTGAGAGTAAATATCGGAAGAATGCATCAGTTTGTTGCAGGCAATAGAAGTAAGAAGGTTGTTCAATGTGTTAAAATGTTGAGCCATACGAAGAGTAAACATGCAAAGTAGGTCTATAATCCTCCGAACTGTAGCCCCCTTGAGATCCTAGACACATTAAAGCAACAACTTGAGGCAAAGGCACAGATATTACGTCGATATAAAGAATCGAACGAACGAAAGCAACAGATCACACTTACCAATGAGAAACGGTTCTATAGGTATCTTGACGATCCTGGAACACAAATGGACAGTTCACCGCAAAAAGAAGAGGTAGAGAATTTCTGGTCATCCCTATGGTCGAATGCTGGAGATTATAACAGCAGCGCTAAATGGATTACGGAGGAGGAGGAAAGAATGTCAGAAATTGACACGATGAGTGACTCTTCGGTATTAACTGAAGATGTGACCCGTGTGGTTAAGGAGACCCAAAATTGGAAAGCGGTAGGACCAGACAACATCCACAACTTTTGGATCAAACGTTTCACTTGTACTCATGAGCATTTTGTCCGCTGCTACACAGATTTCATCCAAAAACCACAGCTTATCCCCTCTTACTTGACGCGAGGTAAAACATACCTTCTGCCAAAAGGTGATAGAACCAATGATCCTTCCAAATATCGACCTATCACCGGTCTGTGCACCCTGTATTAATAAGCCTCCGTGGCTTAGGCGGCAGCAAGCCGGCCTCTCACCGCTGGGTCCGTGGTTCAAATCCCGGTCACTCCATGTGAGATCTGTGCTGGACAAAACGGAGGCAGACAGGTTTTTCTCCGGGTACTCCGGTTTTCCCTGTCAACATTTCATTCCAGCAACACTCTCCACTGTCATTTCATTTCATCTGTCATTCATTTAATCATTGCCACAGAGGAGTGCGTCAGGCCTCGGCAGCCGGCACAGTCCATATCCTCGCCGCTAAATGGGGGCTTCACTCATTCCATTCCTGACCCTGTCGGAGACTGGAAGCAGACTGTGGATTTTCATTTCACCTGTCTGTGCACCCTGTATAAGATATTTACATCTTGCATTGCACGTAAGATTTGTGAACACATACATCTTCATAACATCCTGGCTGAGGAGCAGAAGGGGTGCATGAAGAAGTCTCAATGTTGCAAAGAGCAACTTGTAATCGATGCAGTTACTATGGAACAAGCAGGAAAGATGATGCGTAACCTCTACATGGCCTTTATTGATTACAAGAAAGCTTTTGATTCAGTGCCGCATTCCTGGTTAATCCAAACCCTGAAGATATATAAAGTTGATCCTGCCATCATTGTAAGTCTGCAACCTATGATGTCCCATAGGGGGACCAATTTATTAATGTCTAATGGAGACACATGTATGGAATCGGGATTTATTCAAATCAAAAGAGGTATCTTTCAGGGTGACAGCTTGAGCCCTCTATGGTTCTGTTTGGCGCTCAATCCGCTTTCATCATTGCTGAACAATGCAAAGTGTGGTTTTCCAATTAAGCACCATGGTATAGTGATATACAAAATTTCTCATTTTATGTATATGGATGACATTAAACTATATGCATCCTCTGAGAAACACATCGACAATCTAACTGCAATAACTGCTTCATTTTCTTCTGATATTGGAATGTCCTTCGGATTAGATAAGTTTCGCACCCTCACCACTCGGCGCGGAAAATTAGAGGCCCGAGCATTTCAACTTGATGACGGTTGTTTCATAAAGCCCATGCAAGGTAATGGGACCTACAAATATCTTGGTCTCCTGCAATCTAATCGAATTGATCATAAAGGTATTAAAGATACAACCATAGCTATCTACAATAAACGCCTTAACAAGATTTTAAAATCAAAGTTGAATGGAAAGAACACCTTTAAGGCTATTAATACCTATGCTATTCCTGCTCTGGCATAAACTTTCGGTATTATCAAATGGACGCAGACTGACTTGGAGAACATCCTAATTAGGACACGTACCATCTTAACAAAACACAGATGTCTCCACCCTAAGTCAGCTGTTGAGCGATTGACAATCCCGCGTCAAAGAGGAGGACGAGGGCTCACGGACATTATCCAATTGCATGCAAGGAAAGTGAGGAACCTTCAGAGATATTTTCTGGGAAGACATGACTCTCCCATACATCAAGTCGCTGTGAAGGCAGATGACAAGTGCACACCGCTGGATCTTCTTCACGTAAGGGATATACAGTTAGCCACTGATGAGGAATGTTTAGCCATCAAGCTTCAGCAGTGGACGCAGAAAGCTCTGCAGGGTCGTCATCCGTATGATCTCAACCAGAAACATGTCGACATTGATGCGTCGAACAGCTGGTTGACAGCTTTCGGACCTATTCACTGAGACTGAAGGATTCATGGTTGCAATCCAGGATCAAGTTGTGGCTACCAAAAACTATCTAAAATATATAGTTAAGGCAAATATTCAGGATGATAAATGCAGAAGATGCCAACTAGAACCGGAAACAATATAACATATCACAGGAGGTTGCCAAGCAATCTCCTGTACTGATTACATGAAAAGGCACAACCAAGTGGCCAAACTAATGCACCTACACCTTGCTCAAAAGCACTTATTATCTGAAAATACTTTGCCTTACTATCAGTATGTTCCTGACACCGTTTTGGAAAATCCTAGTCACAAGTTGTTATGGGACCGATCAGTTATTAGTGATAAAACCATACCAGCAAACCGGCCAGATATCGTTCTTGTGGACAAGGTGCAGAAGAGAACCTTCCTAATTGATATTGCAGTGCCCAATTCCCATAATCAGCAACTAACCTGCTGCGATAAGATCACCAAATATCTGCCCTTGGCTGAGGAAATAGGCAAATGTGGAGACAGGAAAGTGTAGTGGTTCTGCCCATAGTCATTTCTTCTGCCGGCATCATCCCTAAATCATTGGCTCACAATCTAGACATATTGGGAATACATCCTGGTCTACATATCACCATGCAGAAGGCCGTCATCTTGGAGACCTGTTTCATTGTACGCTCGTTTCTCAACAGTAGTGTGTTTTGGCCGGTTCTACACCCACCGCCACCACTCCACCGCTGCAATATTAAAATGGCAATATCTCGCGAACCAATCAGGCTAGAGACTTGTACGAGGTGTCATTGAACTCGGGCTAACACCCCCTTTCCAATGGACAACATATTTCCGACCCAAAATAAAACCTACCCCTACTAGGGGTTGAAATTGTAACATTTTAGAGAATCTCTCTTTCAAATTGCAACATGTGAGAGTTTGAATGCCAATATGGAATTAAACGTTGTTCTACATAAAGTACATGTGTTCGGTGGGTAGTCACTATGAATTAACATGCTTGTTTTTTGTTTTTTACGCATGCCCACTCATAGCTTCTGTAAGAGGGCGGGCTTTTTAAGATGGCAGTTGTAGTGTAACCTAACCTAACCCAACCCACGAGTGGTGATCAAAACGTTTTCCAAGTGACGCTTGTCGATCGGCAAACCAATAATTAAAGAGGGGTATGTCAGGCCTTGAGGTGATAGCCCCTTTTGATTGATCCCTGTTGATTTGTTTCTTTGGACTGGTCCCTGTTGACTAACCCCTTTGGACGGGTCCTTTTTGAAGGGAGTCATTTTTGACGGGTCCCTGTTGATGGGCCCCTGTGGATGGATCATTGTTGACGGTTCATTGCTGACGAGTCCCTTTGGACGGGTCCTTGTTGGCGAGTCCCTGTGGACGGGTCCTTGTTGACGGGTCCCTGTTGACAGGTCATTTTCGACAGGTCATTGTTGACGGGTCCTTGTTGATGGGTCCCTGTTGACAAGTCCTTTTGACTAATCCCTTTAGACCGGTCCCTTTGGACTGGCCCATGAATTTATCCAAAGTGTGCCAAAGGGCTTAACTAACGGACTAATAAGGCTAGGAACTTGTATGAGGTATTGTAGGACTTGGGATGAAGCCCCCTTTTAGCATGTATTTTTGAAATTTTGACAAAGGGCCTAACCACACTTTTGTTAATATCTCGCGAACCAATCATGCTAGTGACTTGTATGAGAGGTCCTAGCAATTGGGACGATGTTCCCCTTTGGGGGGTGAAACTATCCCCCCCCCCACTCCCAAAATGGAAAATCGATATCGTGGAAACTAAAAACCCTAAAATTATGTGTGATAGCTTTAAAAATAGGTCATAAGATACGCTTTTACCACGATAGGTCATTTCACCCCTAAAATAGTAAATAGTAATGTTACAGGGAAAAAAGGGGTTAAACACTTAAAAATGATAAATGAACCTAAGATCTTTTGTTTTTGATGAAAAACTAGTAGGAGGGTTAAAACTACCCCCCCCCCCCCCAAATTTAAAAATCGTTATCTTGGAAATTATGAACCTTAAAATTAAGTGTGATAGCTTTAAAAATAGGTCATGACATACGCTTATACCACGATAGGTCATTCCACCCCTAAAACAGTGAATAGTGTTTTTACAGGGAAAAAGGTGTGAAACGCCTAAAAATGGTAAATGATCTTTTGTTTTGATGAAAAATAGTAAGGGGGTGAAAACTACCCCAAAATTAAAAAAATCGATGTCTTGGAAATTATGAAACTTAAAATTAGGTGTGATAGGTCAACAAATTGCTCATTTAATACTCTTTTACCACGATTGGCCATTTTTACCCCTAAACAATGCATGTACACACATCAAAAAAAGTTTTGCATCACCTCGGTTCCCAGATCTCCGGCATATAGACGTTGACTGTGTATATTGTATCAAAGATACAGTCCCTTTGACTGTTCATAGATGTCACTAAAACTGCTCAAAGATGTAAACAACCATGCATGAGCAGGGCCTATTAGACGGAGGGGGTACGACAGCCAATCAGTTCCAGTCATTCCACCAGGACGAAGGTACGCTGCTCATGTTGTCTGTAGTTCTACCATGCCTAGAAGGTCAATACCGCAGTTCGATCGCGTCCGCATTGTTACTTTGTGTCAAGAAGGGCTCTCAACAAGGGAAGTTTCCAGGCGTCTCAGAGTGAACCAAAGCGATGATGTTCGGACATGGAGGAGGTACAGAGATACAGGAACTGTCGATGACAGGCCTCGCTCAGGCCGCCCAAGGGCTACTACTGTAGTGGATGACCGCTACTTACGGATTGCCGCTCGGAGGAACCCTGGCAGCAATGCCACCATGTTGAATAATGCGTTTCGTTCAGCCACAGGACGTCGTGTTTCAACTCAAACTGTGCGCAATAGGCTGCATGATGCGCAACTTCACTCCCGACGTCCATGGCGAGGTCCAGCTTTGCAACCCCGACACCATGCAGCGCGGTACAGATGGGCCCAACAACATGCTGAATGGACCCCACAGAATTGGCATCACGTTCTCTTCACCGATGAGTGTCGCATATGCCTTCAACCAGACAATCGTCGGAGACGTGTTTGGAGGCACCCTGGTCAGGCTGAACGTCTTAGACACACTGTCCAGCGAGTGCAGCAAGGTGGTGGTTCCCTGATGTTTTGGGGTGGCATTATGTGGGGCCGACGTACGCCACTGGTGGTCATGGAAGGCTCCGAAACGGCTTTACGATACCTGAATGACATCCTCCGACCCATAGTGCACCCATATCGGCAGACTATTGGAGAGGCATTTGTCTTCATGGACGACAATTCTCGACCTCATCGTGCACATCTTGTGAATGCGTTCCTTCAAGATAACGACATCGCTCGACTACAGTGGCCAGCATGTTCGCCAGACATGAACCCTATCGAACATGCCTGGGATATGTTGAAAAGGGCTGTTTATGGACGTCATGACCCACCAACCACTCTGAGAGATTTACGCCGAATTGTCGTTGAGGAGTGGGACAATTTGGACCAACAGTGTCTTGATGAACTTGTGGATAGTATGCCACGACGAATACAGGCATGCATCAATGCAAGAGGACGTGCTACTGGGTATTAGAGGTAGTGGTGTGTACTGCAATCTGGACCACAAATGCTGAAAGTCTAGCTGTATGATGGTACAACATGCAATGTGTGGGTCTCATGAGCAATAAAACGAGCTGAAATGTTGTTTGTGTTGAACTCTATTCCCTTTGTATTTAAAGGTTCCGGAACTCTTGGAACCGAGGTGATGCAAAACTTTTTTTGATGTGTGTAGATTTTAAAGGAAAAAAGGGGAACCAATAATCAGATTTGGACACATGAGGCTCAGGGTGACAATCTCTTCTTGAATTTATTATTTATTTTTTGACATTTTGACAAAGGGCCAAACCACCCATTTTTGAAAATTTAGATTTTTAAAATTTTTGAATTAATTTTAATATTTTTATTTTTTTTAGTAGAGAGAGATAGTACCGGTTGTCTTTAAACGAGCATGTCGCCGATCACTGTGGCCATGTTCAATGGATGAATCGATATTTTGTGAAGCATTGATTGAAGAGGGTCATGCGACGACTTGTTTTAAGAATATTTTTTATGATTTTTCCTATGATGCATGCATTTATTTAAATATCCCAAAACGGCAAAGTTACTGATTTGAGTTTTATAAACTAATAATGGGATTTGGTCTCTTAAGGTGTGCTATAACCTGACATGACACTTTCTTTATACGGCTTATGAATTTTCCCAAAAAGATTGAAAACAACAAGGTCATGGACTTTTGTTTCTCTTAATATATTGCAAACCCATAATGTTAGATGTTTATGGTGAGTGATGAAACATAGCTAGGTAGAGAAAGAATTATTGTAGGCTACACGTATGGTGACTGACAAGTCGTTGACCATTGAAACTTGTTTTAAACCTGGCCGCAGTACATAGGGAGTATAGGTTTCAGGCATGACATGACAAACGGTATGTACAAAATCCAATTTATCGATTCAAGAATTAAGAGTAGACTATCTTTAATTGATTAGTTAAAGAGGATAGCTAAGAAAACAAGATGGTGATTACACTGAACCAAACCGAACCAATACAATCCTTTTTGGATATATAATGTTACTTGCTAACCATTTTGTGCTGCAGTGGCAAGCACTTTTGGCTCTTGCACTAGAGGCCTTAACTCGATTTAACTTTAAGGCAAAGAACGAACCAAACTAAGAAAGATGGTTATGGTGGTGCAGTGGTTAAGCTGTTACCCTTTGACTAAGGTAGACCAGGGTTTGATTTTAGATTAATACGCATGTCGAAAAAAAAAGCAGGGATAATGTTTTAAGACTGATTACACTTGTATATTTTTCAAATTATTACTTAGATTACAAAATACAAAGGTGGACTGGGTTCAATATACAGTTAATGCAAGTAAGATTTTGTATTTGATTTTTATTTTAGAATTTACATTTTTACAATTTACATTTTACAATTTAGATTGTGCAAAAAGACCAAACCATAATGTCATGACTTTAATTTTTCAGAAACTAATTATTAAAGAAAAAACATATAAGGATTTGTATTACTTGGAATTATGTTTTCTATACTATATTTTATTTTGGTTTTAGATTTTAGAAATTTGATATTAGATTTTAGATTATAGGTAAAGACCAAACTAATATTGACTATTCATTAGACACTGGTATGTAGATAGAAAGATGATTAGACTATATGTTAAGATGAATTTTTAGGTGTTGACTGATCTTGCAATAAGAATTGACTAACCAGACATGAGTTAACAACCAACGAAACATTTTGGCGACTATGCTTGTTATTGACCAGTGAGTAGGGTTTTAGAAAAACTGTTTGCTATTTTGGGTTATATACAACAAATGCATAGACCTACTGAGCGACTATGTTTGCTAAACAAGACATTATACCAGAGATGATTAGGATTCTTATGTTGCTCAGGCAAGGAAAGCATTTCTACAGAATTTGTTGACATTGAATATAGATTTAGGTATTAGGATAACATTTTTTGAAGACCTTTTGTCTGGAGCGTGACGCTCTATGAAAGGGAAACTTGGACTATTGGTGTAGCAGAAAAGTGGAGAATTGAAGTGTTTGAAATGTGGCGTTACAGGAGAATGATGAAGATTAGATGGGTAAATAGGGTTACAAACGAAGAGGTATTAAGGCAAGTGGGAGAGGAGAGATGTTTTTTTTGCGACAGCTAATGAAGTAAATCGATAGGATGGTATGACACATACACCCAGGAATATCAAGCTTAGTTATGGAAGAAAGGGTTGAGGACAAGAACTGTAGGGATAGACCAAGGTTAGAATATGTTAAACAGATAGCCTTGGATGTAGAGTGTGGTACCTATATAGAGATGAAACGATTAGCTCAGGACAGGGAGTCATGGACAGCTGTATTAAACCAGTCAAAAGGCTGAAGATTCAAACAACATATAGAGCTTACCAAAATAATGTTGTGTAATGGTAAATGCTAGTCAACTAACTTTAATGCATTACTAAAACCTATGACACGATACCTGAGAGCTTTTCTAAAATTATTTTAAGATGCCTTTAACCCTATACTAAACACCCAGTTCTCAAGACTCATAACTACAGTGTAATTAAAAAAAACAGCAAAAAATACATTTAAGAACGAGCAAGTGGTTGAGTCAATGTACACTGGAAAATTTTGTAAACACTCAAGTGCACAAATCAAATTACATTATTAACTGTCAGGTTCATCGAGTGGTTAAGCCGTTTGACTTATGTTCACATTTTCAATACAAGAAAGCAAGGATTTGAATCCCTTACCTGACATAACTATTGCTTTAACATGCCTCAGCGATACTGTATTATTATGATACTCGATACACAAACCATAGATAGAGTGTATTGTTTAAGTCCACTCTCTCTTTCTAAACATAGCTAGAGACTGTCAATGGTTAACAATTGCATTAATAGTGAGAGGATGTAGTGATAGTAATTAAGAAAAAGCAGACAATAACCATAAAATAATTTTATTAAATTCATTCTATAATAGATACACACTGAATACAACTTTCTCTACTTACCATTGTTTGATATAGATTTTTTAAACACAACGCTTGTTGTAGATCCTTTTGCAATTTTCTCCAGGTACTCGTGTTCGTAAAAAAACTGGGGAAGTCGCAGTGGTTTTATAGACATAAAGCCCTCATCCTTTTCTCTTTCATCATCATCATCATCATCATCATCATCATCATCATCATCATCATCATCATCATCATCCTCTTCATTATGAATATTATCATCAAAATTATGATAGTCATTGTCACCATCATTATCATCTTCATCATCATCCTCAATATCACTAGAACTATCCAATTTCTCTTGTTCGTTTTCCACAGGGACCTCTTCTAAAGTCTGCGTTGCTTTTGATAGTGTTAAGGGCTTCTTAGACGTTGACAACTGTCCTAACATGACTTTTTCAGGACATGATAAGTGATTTAGAACAAACACTGCACTATCTTGAGCAGCAATATTTTTTTCTTGGACTTGCTTTTTTACCTTGGTTAGAGTATTTTGTCCATTTAAATGTATATTAATTTGAGATTCACAATGATGCTCGTTTGAAGTAAGTACGTTGGAGTCTTTTGTTTTAATAATTCCTCGACACATTTTAGATCGTTGTTTTGAACATCGCCAAATAACAGTTCCATCTTTATTGGTTGTTTTTACAATATATGTATATCCTTTATAGTAGGCACATGGCTTACCATGGCTGGTTGTTGAGACTTCCATATTAACTAATACACATTAATTTAATTTTAGTAAAGTCACTTCAGTAATAATAACAGTAAAAATAAATGAAGTGGATTGATATTTTTTAAAGGTGGAATTTTCAAAGTACTGTCAAGAATAATAATCACATGAACAAATTTTAGACTACAAGTGATCTACACACACATTGCTCAATGTCAAGATTTATACTGAACACAATGTATAGTGATTATGATTTTTATTAACTGTAATTGATAGTATCCATGGTTAGTAGAGGCAATGTATACTGGGTGCGTTTTATAGCACGCTCAATTTATAGTAGGTACGATTAGTAGACGAGTTTGATACTGGGCGCGTTTTATACTGATTATGATTTATACTGAGCGCGATTTTTACTAGAAGCTATTTTTACCAAGTGTAATTGATAGCAGGTGCTATTCATACTCAACGCAATTGATAGTAGGCGTAATTGATAGTAGGCGCAATTGGTAGTTGGCGCAATTGATAGTAGGCACAATTAATAGTAGGCACAATTAATAGTAGGCGCGATTGGTAGTAGACGCAATTGAATGTAGGCGCGATTGGTAGTGGATGTAATTGATAGTAGGCGTTATTGATATTAGGCGCAATTGGCTGTAAGCGCGATTTATAGTGGATGTAATTGATAGTAGGCACTATTGATAGTAGGCGCGATTGATAGTAGGCGCGATTAGTAGTAGGCGCGATTGGTAGTAAGCGCAATTGGTAGTAGACACAATAACTAGTAGGCGCGATTGGTAGTAGGCGCAATTGATAGTAAGTGCAATTGACAGTAGGCGCGATTGGTAGTGGGCGTAATTGCTAGTAGGCGCTATTAATAGTAGGTGCAATTAGTAGGTGCAATTGATAGTAGGCGCGATTGATAGTAGGCGCTATTAGTAGATGTGATTGATAGTAGGCACAATTAATAGTAGGCGCTATTGGTAGTAGGCGCAATTGACTGTAGGTGCGATTGATAGTAGGCGCGATTGGTAGTTGGTGCAATTGATAGTAGGCACAATTAATAGTAGGCACAATTAATAGTAGGCGCGATTGGTAGTAGGCGCAATTGACTGTAGGCGCGATTAGTAGTAGGCGCGATTGGTAGTAGGCGCAAATGGTAGTAGACACAATTACTTGTAGGCGCGATTGGTAGTAGGCGCAATTGATAGTAAGTGCAATTGACAGTAGGCGCGATTGGTAGTGGGTGTAATTGCTAGTAGGCGCTATTAATAGTAGGTGCAATTGATAGTAGGCGCGATTGATAATAGGCGCTATTAGAAGACGTGATTGATAGTAGTCGCGATTGGTAGTAGGCGCAATTGATAGTAGGTGCGATTGATAGTAGGCGCGATTCATACTAGGCGCGATTGGTAGTTGGCGCAATTGATAGTAGGCACAATTAATAGTAGGCGCGATTGGTAGTAGGCGCAATTGACTGTAGGCGCGATTTATAGTGGTTGTAATTGATAGTAGGCGCTATTGATAGTAGGCGCGACTAGCAGTAGGCGCGATTGGTAGTAGGCGCATTTGGTAGTAGACACAATTACTAGTAGGCGCGATTGGTAGTAGGCGCAATTGATAGTAAGTGCAATTGACAGTAGGCGTGATTGGTAGTGGGCGTAATTGCTAGTAGGCGCTATTGATAGTAGGTGCAATTGACAGTAGGCGCAATTGATAGTAAGCGTGATAGGTAGTAGGTGCAATTGATAGTAGGTGCAATTAGTAGGTGCAATTGATAGTAGGCACGATTGATAGTAGGCGCAATTGATAGTAGGCGCTATTAGTAGACGCGATTGATAGTAGACGAGATTGGTAGTAGGCGCAATTGATAGTAGGTGCGATTGATATTAGGTGCGATTGATAGTAGGCGCGATTGATTGTAGACGCGATTGATAGTTGGCGCGATTGGTAGTAGGCGTAATTGATAGTAGGCGCGATTGATATTAGGCGCAATAAATAGTAGGTGCGATTATTATGCGCGATTGATAGTAGGCGTAATTGATTGTAGACGCGATTGATAGTAGGTGTGATTGGTAGACCTTGAGGTGATAACCCCTTTTGATTGATCCCTGT
The DNA here is from genome assembly GCA_946902985.2 of Meconema thalassinum. Taxonomy (NCBI): domain Eukaryota; kingdom Metazoa; phylum Arthropoda; class Insecta; order Orthoptera; family Tettigoniidae; genus Meconema; species Meconema thalassinum. The sequence goes on along the minus strand of OX336396.1, from coordinate 294,637,819 downwards.
TGATTTATCCCTTAGGACTGGTCCCTGTTGACTAGCCCCTGTTGACCAGCCCCTTTGGACGGGTCCTTTATAAAGGGAGTCATTTCGACGGGTCCCTGTGGACGGGCCCATGCATTTATCCAAATTATGTCAAAGTCACTTAACCTAACCTTGTCACATGACCCGTTATACAAGTTTAGACTTGCCTTGAGACTGGCTATGACGTCACAGATGAATGGCGGTGGGAGGCTGGACATTACTTTTTATTACACAAAAACATTTTCCTTTTTGCCAGCCTTCCCCCGCCATTCATCTGTGACGTCATAGCCAGTCTCAAAGCAAGTCTAAACTTGTAGAACGGGTCATGTGACAAGATTAGGTTAAGTGACTTTGACATAATTTGGATAAATGCATGGGCCCGTCCACAGGGACCCGTCCACAGGGACCCGTCAAAATGACTCCCTTTATAAAGGACCCGTCCAAAGGGGCTGGTCAACAGGGGCTAGTCAACAGGGACCAGTCCAAAGGGATAAATCAACAGGGATCAATCAAAAGGGGTTATCACCTCAAGGTCTACCAATCACCTACTATCAATGGCGTCTACTATCAATTACGCCTACTATCAATCGCGCCTTCTATCAATCGCGCCTACTAATCGCACCTACTATGTATTGCGCCTAATATCAATCGCGCCTACTTCAATTACGCCTACTACCAGTCGCGCCAACTATCAATCGCGTCTACAATCAATCGCGCCTACTACCAATCGCACCTACTATCAATCGCGCCTACTATCAATCGCGCCTACTATCAATTGCACCTACTAATTGCACCTACTATCAATTGCACCTACTACCTATCACGCCTAATACCAATTGCGCCCACTGTCAATTGCACCTACTATCAATAGCGCCTACTAGCAATTACGCCCACTACTAATCGCGCCTACTGTCAATTGCACTTACTATCAATAGCGCCTACTACCAATCGCGCCTACTAGTAATTGTCTCTACTACCAAATGCGCCTACTACTAATCGCGCCTACTATCAATAGCGCCTACTATCAATTACAACCACTATAAATCGCGCCTACAGTCAATTGCGCCTACTACTAATCGCGCCTACTATTAATTGTGCCTACTATTAATTGTGCCTACTATCAATTGCGCCAACTACCAATCGCGCCTAGTATCAATCGCACCTACTATCAATTGCGCCTACTACCAATCACGTCAACTAATAGCGCCTACTATCAATCGCGCCTACTATCAATTGCACCTACTAATTGCACCTACTATTAATAGCGCCTACTAGCAATTACACCCACTACCGATCGCGCCTACTGTCAATTGCACTTACTATCAATTGCGCCTACTACCAATCGAGCCTACTAGTAATTGTGTCTACTACCATTTGCGCCTACTACCAATCGCGCCTACTACTAATCGCGCCTACAGTCAATTGCGCCTACTACCAATCGCGCCTACTATTAATTGTGCCTACTATCAATTGCACCAACTACCAATCGCGCCAACTATCAATCGCGCCTACTATCAATCGCACCTACAGTCAATTGCTCCTACTACCAATCGCGCCTAATATTAATTGTGCCTACTATCAATCACATCTACTAATAGAGCCTACTATCAATCGCGCCTACTATCAATTGCACCTACTAATTGCACCTACTATTAATAGCGCCTACTAGCAATTACACCCACTACCAATCGCGCCTACTGTCAATTGCACTTACTATCAATTGCGCCTACTACCAATCGCGCCTACTAGTTATTGTGTCTACTACCAATTGCGCTTACTACCAATCGCGCCTACTACTAATCACGCCTACTATCAATCGCGCCTACTATCAATAGCGCCTACTATCAATTACATCCACTATAAATCGCGCTTACAGTCAATTGCGCCTACTATCAATAACGCCTACTATCAATTACATCCACTACCAATCGCGCCTACATTCAATTGCGTCTACTACCAATCGCGCCTACTATTAATTGTGCCTACTATTAATTGTGCCTACTATCAATTGCGCCAACTACCAATTGCGCCTACTATCAATTACGCCTACTATCAATTGCGTTGAGTATGAATAGCACCTGCTATCAATTACACTTGGTAAAAATAGCTTCTAGTAAAAATCGCGCTCAGTATAAATCATAATCAGTATAAAACGCGCCCAGTATCAAACTCGTCTACTAATCGTACCTACTATAAATTGAGCGTGCTATAAAACGCACCCAGTATACATTGCCTCTACTAACCATGGATACTATCAATTACAGTTAATAAAAATCATAATCACTATACATTGTGTTCAGTATAAATCTTGACATTGAGCAATGTGTGTGTAGATCACTTGTAGTCTAAAATTTGTTCATGTGATTATTATTCTTGACAGTACTTTGAAAATTCCACCTTTAAAAAATATCAATCCACTTCATTTATTTTTACTGTTATTATTACTGAAGTGACTTTACTAAAATTAAATTAATGTGTATTAGTTAATATGGAAGTCTCAACAACCAGCCATGGTAAGCCATGTGCCTACTATAAAGGATATACATATATTGTAAAAACAACCAATAAAGATGGAACTGTTATTTGGCGATGTTCAAAACAACGATCTAAAAAGTGTCGAGGAATGATTAAAACAAAAGACTCCAACGTACTTACTTCAAACGGGCATCATTGTGAATCTCAAATTAATACACATTTAAATGGACAAAATACTCTAACCAAGGTAAAAAAGCAAGTCCAAGAAAAAAATATTGCTGTTCAAGATAGTGCAGTGTTTGTTCTAAATCACTTATCATGTCCTCAAAAAGTCATGTTAGGACAGTTGCCAACGTCTAAGAAGCCCTTAACACTATCAAAAGCAACGCAGACTTTAGAAGAGGTCCCTGTGGAAAACGGAACAAGAGGAATTGGATATTTCTAGTGATGTTGAGGATGATGATGATGAAGATGATAATGATGGTGACAATGACTATCATAATTTTAATGATAATATTCATAATGAAGAGGATGATGATGATGATGATAATGAAAGGGAAAAGGATGAGGGTTTTATGTCTATAAAACCACTGCGACTTCCCCAGTTTTTTTTACGAACACGAGTACCTGGAGAAAATTGCAAAAGTATCTACAGCAAGCGTTGTGTTTAAAAAATCTATATCAAACAATGGTAAATAGAGAAAGTTGTATTCAGTGTGTATCTATTATAAAATGAATTTAATAAAATTATTTTATGGTTATTGTCTGCTTTTTCTTAATTACTATCACTACATCCTCTCACTATTAATGCAATTGTTAACCATTGACAGTCTCTAGCTATGTTTAGAAAGAGAGAAGGGACTTAAACAATACACTCTATCTATGGTTTGTGTATCGAGTATCATAATAATACAGTATCGCTGAGGCATGTTAAAGCAATAGTTATGTCAGGTAAGGGATTCAAATCCTTGCTTTCTTGTATTGAAAATGTGAACATACGTCAAGGGGCTTAACCACTCGATGAACCTGACAGTTAATAATGTAATTTGTTTTGTGCACTTGAGTGTTTACAAAATTTTCCAGTGTACATTGACTCAACCACTTGCTCGTTCTTAAATGTATTTTTTGCTGTTTTTTTTATTACACTGTAGTTATGAGTCTTGAGAACTGGGTGTTTAGTATAGGGTTAAAGGCATCTTAAAATAATTTTAGAAAAGCTCTCAGGTATCGTGTCATAGGTTTTAGTAATGCATTAAAGTTAGTTGACTAGCATTTACCATTACACAACATTATTTTGGTAAGCTCTACATGTTGTTTGAATCTTCAGCCTTTTGACTGGTTTAATACAGCTGTCCATGACTCCCTGTCCTGAGCTAATCGATTCATCTCTATATAGGTACCACACTCTACATCCAAGGCTATCTGTTTAACATATTCTAACCTTGGTCTACCCCTACAGTTCTTGTCCTCAACCCTTTCTTCCATAAGTAAGCTTGCTATTCCTGGGTGTATGTGTCCTACCATCCTATCGATTTACTTCATTAGCTGTCGCAAAAAACATCTCTCCTCTCCCACTTGCCTTAATACCTCTTTGTTTGTAACCCTATTTACCCATCTAATCTTCATCATTCTCCTGTAACACCACATTTCAAACACTTCAATTCTCCACTTTTCTGCTACACCAATAGTCCAAGTTTCCCTTTCATAGAGCGTCACGCTCCAGATAAAAGGTCTTCAAAAATGACATCCTAATACCTAAATCTATATTCAATGTCAACAAATTCTGTAGAAATGCTTTCCTTGCCTGAGCTACATAAGAATCCTAATCATCTCTGGTATAATGTCTTGTTTAGCAAACATAGTCGCTCAGTAGGTCTATGCATTTGTTGTATATAACCCAAAATAGCAAACAGTTTTTCTAAAACCCTACTCACTGGTCAATAACAAGCATAGTCGCCAAAATATTTCGTTGGTTGTTAACTCATGTCTGGTTAGTCAATTCTTATTGCAAGGTCAGACAACACCAAAAAATTCATCTTAACATATAGTCTAATCATCTTTCTATCTACATACCAGTGTCTAATGAATAGTCAATATTAGTTTGGTCTTGAACTAAAATCTAAAATCTAATATCAAATTTCTAAAATCTAAAACCAAAATAAAATATAGTATAGAAAACATAATTCCAAGTAATACAAATCCTTATATGTTTTTTCTTTAATAATTAGTTTCTGAAAAATGAAAGTCATGACATTATGGTTTGGTCTTTTTGCACAATCTAAATTGTAAAATGTAAATTGTAAAATGTAAATTCTAAAATAAAAAACAAATACAAAATCTTACTTGCATTAACTGTATATTGAACCCAGTCCACCTTCGTATTTTGTAATCTAAGTAATAATTTGAAAAAATATACAAGTGTAATCAGTCTTAAAACATTATCCCTGCTTTTTTTTTCGACATGCGTATTAATCTAAAATCAAACCCTGGTCTACCTTAGTCAAAGGATAACAGCTTAACCACTGCACCACTATAACCATCTTTCTTAGTTTGGTTCGTTCCTTGCCTTAAAGTTAAATCGAGTTAAGGCCTCTAGTGCAAGAGCCAAAAGTGCTTGCCACTGCAGCACAAAATGGTTAGCAAGTAACATTATATATCCAAAAAGGATTGTATTGGTTCGGTTTGGTTCAGTGTAATCACCATCTTGTTTTCTTAGCTATCCTCTTTAACTAATCAATTAAAGATAGTCTACTCTTAATTCTTGAATCGATAAATTGGATTTTGTACATACCGTTTGTCATGTCATGCCTGAAACCTATACTCCCTATGTACTGCGGCCAGGTTTAAAACAAGTTTCAATGGTCAACGACTTGTCAGTCACCATACGTGTAGCCTACAATAATTCTTTCTCTACCTAGCTATGTTTCATCACTCACCATAAACATCTAACATTATGGGTTTGCAATATATTAAGAGAAACAAAAGTCCATGACCTTGTTGTTTTCAATCTTTTTGGGAAAATTCATAAGCCGTATAAGGAAAGTGTCATGTCAGGTTATAGCACACCTTAAGAGACCAAATCCCATTATTAGTTTATAAAACTCAAATCAGTAACTTTGCCGTTTTGGGATATTTAAATAAATGCATGCATCATAGGAAAAATCATAAAAAAATATTCTTAAAACAAGTCGTCGCATGACCCTCTTCAATCAATGCTTCACAAAATATCGATTCATCCATTGAACATGGCCACAGTGATCGGCGACATGCTCGTTTAAAGACAACCGGTACTATCTCTCTCTACTAAAAAAAAATAAAAATATTAAAATTAATTCAAAAATTTTAAAAATCTAAATTTTCAAAAATGTGTGGTTTGGCCCTTTGTCAAAATGTCAAAAAATAAATAATAAATTCAAGAAGAGATTGTCACCCTGAGTCTTATAACACCTCATGTGTTCAAATCTGATTATTGGTTACCCTTTTTTCCTGTAAAATCTACATGCATTGTTTAGGGGTAAAAATGACCAATCGTGAAAAAAATAATTAAATGACCAATTTATTGAGCTATCACACCTAATATTAAGTTTCATAGTTTCCAAGATATCGATTTTTTTAATTTTGGGGTAGTTTTCACCCCCTTACTATTTTTCATCAAAACAGAAGATCATTTATCATTTTTAGGCGTTTGACACCTTTTTCCCTGTAAAAACACTATTCACTGTTTTAGGGGTGAAATGACCTATCGTGGTATAAGCGTATGTCATGACCTATTTTTAAAGCTATCACACTTAATTTTAAGGTTCATAATTTCCAAGATAACGATTTTTAAATTGGGGGGGGGGGGTAGTTTTAACCCTCCTACTAGTTTTTCATCAAAAACAAAAGATCTTAGGTTCATTTATCATTTTTAAGTGTTTAACCCCTCTTTTCCCTGTAACATTACTATTTACTATTTTAGGGGTGAAATGACCTATCGTGGTAAAAGCGTATCTTATGACCTATTTTTAAAGCTATCACACATAATTTTTAGGGTTTTTAGTTTCCACGATATCGATTTTCCATTTTGGGAGTGGGGGGATAGTTTCACCCCCCAAAGGGGAACATCGTCCCAATTGCTAGGACCTCTCATACAAGTCACTAGCATGATTGGTTCGCGAGATATTAACAAAAGTGTGGTTAGGCCCTTTGTCAAAATTTCAAAAATACATGCTAAAAGGGGGCTTCATCCCAAGTCCTACAATACCTCATACAAGTTCCTAGCCTTATTAGTCCGTTAGTTAAGCCCTTTGGCACACTTTGGATAAATTCATGGGCCAGTCCAAAGGGACCGGTCTAAAGGGATTAGTCAAAAGGACTTGTCAACAGCGACCCATCAACAAGGACCCGTCAACAATGACCTGTCAAAAATGACCTGTCAACAGGGACCCGTCAACAAGGACCCGTCCACAGGGACTCGCCAACAAGGACCCGTCCAAAGGGACTCGTCAGCAATGACCCGTCAACAATGATCCATCCACAGGGGCCCATCAACAGGGACCCGTCAAAAATGACTCCCTTCAAAAAGGACCCGTCCAAAGGGGTTAGTCAACAGGGATCAGTCCAAAGAAACAAATCAACAGGGATCAATCAAAAGGGGCTATCACCTCAAGGCCTGACATACCCCTCTTTAATTATTGGTTTGCCGATCGACAAGCGTCACTTGGAAAACGTTTTGATCACCACTCGTGGGTTGGGTTAGGTTAGGTTACACTACAACTGCCATCTTTAAAAAGCCCGCCCTCTTACAAAAGCTATGAGTGGGCATGCGTAAAAAACAAAAAACAAGCATGTTAATTCATAGTGACTACCCACCGAACACATGTACTTTATGTAGAACAACGTTTAATTCCATATTGGCATTCAAACTCTCACATGTTGCAATTTGAAAGAGAGATTCTCTAAAAAGTTACAATTTCACCCCCTAGTAGGGGTAGGTTTTATTTTGGGGTGGAAATATGTTGTCCAATGGAAAGGGAGTGTTAGCCCGAGTTCAATGACACCTCGTACAAGTCTCTAGCCTGATTGGTTCGCGAGATATTGCCATTTTAGTATTCCAGCGGTGGAGCGGTGGCGGTGGGTGTAGAACCGGCCAAAACACACTACTCTCAACGTGCCACCTTAAGAGAATTAGCCATTCCGTCTTGCAAACAGGCCGACGATATGTTGATATGTCCCACTTATGTGGTGAAATGAATGTACAATAATAATAATAAGTAATAAACTCCGCCACTGCCGATCCTAAGCCCGGGGCCTCATCTCATAAGTGATGAGGAAGGAGGAGGGGGAGGAGTAACACCTCGTTAAAAAACCTGGGTCCATCTGGCTCCGGATGGTAGCACCCTGTAAGGGCCCCTGCCTAGGGTTACTAGGTGAAAATTGGTCAACGGTCCTGATGGCGGAAGAGGAATCTAAGATTCCCAACGATGGATGGAGCGGAAGAGCCAGGTGGTTTCCCCACCAATAAAGAACTCTAAATCCAAGAGCGTTTGTTCCCAGATTGGGCGGCTTATGGTCAGCGTCTGTTCACCAAGAGGTGTGGTTGTAAACATGCTCCAGGAACGAACAATCCCTGGTTCTAAGAAACCTAGTGGATAACCACTAGACCCCATTTCTTACAAGTAACCATGGCGCGTGCAAATAATAACAGTATTACCCCAGGTGGTAACCAATCCACCCGTCAACTGACGGCACCCGGGCGTTCGGACTCTGGGGGACCCGGGCAACCACGGCCACAGAGAAAATCGGAGTTCTCTGGCAAACTTCCACATAAGACACCAACATAAGTAGGCACTCTAAACATCAACACTCTCATACAGCCTGGAATGTTGCACAATCTAGTGACAGAACTCGATAGACAGAAGCTTCTAATCCTCGCGCTGCAGGAGACACGTATCACAGATGAAGACACCATGGACTACCGCAATTACCGCTTGTTCAAGAGCAAGACTGACAGGCGCGTTGCCAAAGGCGCTCCACTTCTGGGGATGGCCTTCATGGTCCACAAGACCATAGTAGAATCCTTAGAAGAAGTTACTCCAGTAAACAACAGATTGATGAGCATGCGCTTCCGGTGCGCCAACAAAAAATACACATTGATCAACGCACACGCCCCCACTAACCAAAGTAACAAGAGCGATCCACAGTCCGCAGAAAAATTCTGGTCGACCCTTGACATAGTGATGTCCAAAGTCCCCAGGGATGACGTCAAACTCCTCATGGGCGACTTCAATGCACAGATAGGTAGAGAAAAGATGTACAGGAAAACAGTCGGAAACTATCCTGCACATAAATTCACAAATAAAAATGGCACACGACTCATAGAAATCTGCCAGCAGAATAACTTCAAGCTCATGTCAACATCTCTTAGAAAACATCCTAGAAAACAGAAAACCTGGCGTTCTCCAGTCCAGCAGTTAGGTGAGTTCCAAATCGACCATGTGGCAATCTCATATCCAGTACAGAAGGAGATTCATGATGTACAGGTACGCAGAGGAGCCAACATTGACTCTGACCATTACCTAACCCGCGTCAAGGTCAAGTTCACCCCAAAGAGAACTTTCTGTAAGAAAACCCCCCTACCAAAATTTGACACAAAAAAGATCGCAGATTCTGGAGTGAAGGAAGCCTGGGAAAAAGAACATGCCAATGACTGGCAAAATTTCCACCGAAAAATCATAGAAACAGCACAAGCTCTCATTCCTTTGAAGAAGAATTCCAAACATCCTTGGTGGGATGTTGATTGTGAGAATGCACTCATTACCAGGAAATTGGCATATCAGAAATACAACAGTAAAAAATCCCCAGAAAATTTACAGACTTTCCATGAAACACGAAAAGCAACCGCAAAAATTATCAGACAATCCAAGAGGAGATACCTGGAGGAACAGTTGGACTCCATTGAGGACAACTTCCGTAACTACAACGTAAGGGACTTCTACAGAACGTTTGCAGGACACATCAGAGGGTACACACCACCAAACCTTTGCTTCAGAAAATGTGATGGAAAATTAGCACTAACGAATAAGGAGAATTGCAAGGTGATGGCACAATACTTCTCTGATCTTCTCAACTGTCCAGAACCAATAGAGAGATTCTCAGAGGAAGAACCTACAGTCAAGAACGCAGACTCATTACCTCCGACACAAGAGGAAGTTCACAGGCACATAATCAAACTTAAGAACAACAGGACATCTGGTGAAGACGGCATAGTGGCCGAACTGCTGAAAAACCTAGGGCCACACTCACTTAGAGAACTCACACAGATTATCACTGACATCTGGACATCAGAAAAGCTACCAGATGAGTGGAAATGTGCATTGATCCACCCATTACACAAAAAAGGCGACCGCTCTGACGTAAACAATTACAGGGGCATTTCACTATTACAAGTTACGTACAAGATCCTCTCAGCGTGCCTACTCTAAAGGGCTCGGGACCAGCTGGAACACAAGATTGGCGAGTACCAGGCGGGATTTCGTCCTGGTCGCTCCTGCGCGGAACAAATCTTCAACCTAAAAAGTATATTGAAAATCAAAGCCCTCAGGAATACTCCAGTTATATGTACCTTCGTTGACATCAAGAAGGCATATGACTCCATTGACCGTCAGTCATTGTTCAACATCTTACACGATCAAGGTTTGGATAGCAAGACCTTGCGATTGATCAAACAGACACTGACAGACACGACATCAAAAGTGAAATTCATGGGGGAAATCTCAGAACCATTTCAGATCAATACAGGTGTTCGCCAAGGTGACGGTCTCTCTCCGTTCCTCTTCAACCTAGTGCTGAACAAAGTTATCAAGGAATGGGAGAAAGAGCTGAGACTTCAAGGTTACTGGAGGCCAGTGCGACTAGGACGACCAAAGGACGAACTGGAGGTTGGATGTCTAGCCTTCGCGGATGATCTGGCTCTACTCTCAGATAACGAAACCACATCAATCAGACAGATAGAAGTACTCCAAGAGTGCGCCGAAAAAGTAGGACTACAGATCTCGTTCCAAAAGACAGAGTTTTTCTGTACGAAATTCGACATACAGAATTTAAACACGAAATATGGCAAGATCAATAGAGTCGCCCACTTTAAATACCTAGGTGAAGTGCTTGAACCGACGGGAAAAGAGAAAATCGCGCAGAACACTAGGTTAATGAAAATGAAGAGAGCCTTATACAAGACACAGAGTGTCTACAACAAAAAATGTCTGTCCACATTCACTAAACTCCGTCATTACAACACGGTTATTAAACCTGAGGTGCTTTGTGCTTTTAAAACTGACGTGAGGGTTGGAACGGGGTGCACTCAACCTCGTGAGGACAATTGAGTAGCTGTCTGACAGTGAGACAGCGCCCCGATCACGAATACCAAGATTAACGGCCGAGGGGACCCGACGCGCTGATCACGCGTTACCCCAATATCTGCAGGCCAAATGGCTGGGCAGCGGTCGCTTGGTCGGCCTTAGCCCGTCATGGGATGGATAGTGCCAGGGGTTGACTTTTTTTTTTTTTTTTGAGGTGCTTTATGCTAGTGAGAAGTTGACGTTACACACTAAGGGCGACTTGGAAAAAATCCTCACAGAGGAAAGAAATATAATAGGACCAAAGCACACAGATGAAGGATACAGGCTTCACTCCAGAGATACCACAGAGAAATTGTCCAACCTCGCAGCAGACATCAGAAAGAGGCGCCTAAAATTTTACGGCCACATCAGCAGACTCCCACAAACCACTCACCAACAAAATTCTTAGATACATACAGCGGCTCAAGATTACTACACCCTGGATGATGCAAGTCAAAATTGATCTAGTAAAAGCACAGGTCGACCCAGAAGACGTCATAGACAAAAGCGTATTTAGACACAAAGTATACAAGTGGGAAGTGTTGTCAGAGAGAGCTGCACTTACATCCCAAAGACCAAAGTGGACCGAAGAAAGGAAGAGGGCCTTTAGTGCACGAATGAAAGAGTACTGGAAAGACAGGAAGAACAAAAAGTCATGATTGCTTCGCGTGGTCTAATAGGCCTGTAACGTGTAAAATAAATAAAATAATAAGTAACTAGTTGAAACCCGTCAATACATGACGGCCAATAAGAAAATAATTACTGAAGAATGTTATTATATACGTTCTTTGTTCAATTATTTTTGGCACTATTGAAACTTAAAGGGCGTCAAAAGATTGCACTCTATAGACATTGCAACATAATGCTGGCCATGATTGAAAACTTGATGAGGCAAATTGAGACCTATACGTTCCAGAGTTCCCCCTTGAGCTTTATTGATTGTGATAAAGTATGCCAAGCGAATCGGAAAATGTTGCCTCTTAAAAGAAAATGATTGTTTTATCCGGTGGTGTTAAATCAAGTCGAAGGATTAGACCTTTCTGCCTAATTTTAACTGCACTTATTTCCAAATCCAAGCTTTTTCATGCATATTTCATATAATTAATATGGAATCAAGTCGAAAGGTTAGATCTCTCCGCCTAATTTTAACTGCACTTATTATTTCCAAATTCAAGCAATTTTCGTACATATTTCTTTTACGGTAATTAATATGGTAGCATTTAGATGCCCTTAGGAAACTTCAGATTTCTCAGGAGCATATCTATGGGTCAATCGTTTGGAGTATGTGGAAGCAAATCACTTAATTCCAAGGAATTCAAGAATTCTGAGGAGTCTAATATATACAACTGGCCGCAGAAACCGTCGCTTATAATTTTGGAATATACATTAACGAAGTTCTCTCTTAAATCCCTTGAGATATCATTTCCAGTGAAAAATTGTTGCAGTCTGTCAAATATGTTATATTTAGGAAGATTAATTTTGCCATTACAACACCAAAGGTCCAAGTAACCTGGCGTAGATTTCTCGCTATAGAAATACAGTGCAGAACAATGTTTACATTTGTTCGTCAAGGACCATGCACTGTACGGCATAATATCTGGAATTGTTTCTGAAATGGCATTTTTATATTAGATTTTATAAGTGGCTTCGTATTTTCTACGATTTCCCACTTTTTTTGTGGCTAATGTTCCTTTTCGTCAAATGGATATATTTATTGCAGCATTTCTCTCCAAATTAACGTCATATTCAATAACACTATAGTGGCCTGCATCAACGCAGCCGCCAAATATTAAATGGCAAATAATACTTCCATTGCCAAAATCAACAGCGTGGTTAGACTCATTCTTATGTACTCTAAACAAATCATCAATAAACAATAATAATCAAGTATACAATGAAGTTCAGATACTTTCATTCTCAAGTTTGTTGCTGATGAGAATGCGATGATACTGATCGCCAATAATAAAATCCTTATAATTATTCATGCCAGCAACAATTTTTGCAATTTGCTTGCAAACGCAGCTCAGGATAACGTCCTGCATTTTGGAATAAACAGTACGAAACTGCTCTAAATAAGCAATTTCCATCACCTGATGTAGGTACAATCCTTTGCATTTCCATGACAGTAAATTAAGCAAGGGAGCATACTTCGCCAACTACTGGAATGAGCATAGACTCACTTCGACAGCCACCGTAATGGAGGGAGTTTAAGAGTTAGACTATATGCTCAGTGCTTGTCAAAAATCGTATTAACACAGGGAAGCCCAATCTGAAGGCTACATTCTGAGCTATCACCCCGAATTCCAGGTTCGATCCCTGGTTTGCCAAGAAATTTACTTCTGGTCTGAGGACTGGAACGGGGCGCACTCTTCAGGCAAAACTCAGGAGAGCAAGGTTAGATTCCTATCTCAACAATCTGGGATGTGGTTTTCCGTGGTTTTCCACGTCCACTGCAAGTAAATACCGGGATAGTTCGTAACTTAAAGCCTCGGTCGTCAATTCCCCATTCCCCACTTGAATTACAAATGCACACATCAGTACAGCCATCACAATAACACAGGTTATCAGAGAAAATTTTACACACACACACCAAAGTAGACGGGGCTGAGTGACCACGATGTCTGAGTCCATCAAATGAATTATATTCGTCAATTGTCTCTCATGGCGAAAGCGATTGTGGCCATCTTTTATTTAATAATTTAAAAGTATATGGCAATGTAAATCGTACCGGGTGAGTTAGCCGTGGTGGTTACGGCATGACTGATGGCAGTCGCTCACATCCGGGAGGCGAGGAGGTTCGAATTCCCCCGCCGGCTACCTTGAAGATGGTCTTCTGTGGTTTCCCATCTTCCTTCCAGGCAAATGCCGGGGTTGGTCCCTAACTATAGGCCACAGCCGCTACCTCCCAACTCCTCGTCCTTACATTCCAACTTCCCTCCTTCCCTCCCCAACGGTACTTGTAGCTCACCCATTGGGTGTCCGTCTCGAAGCAGCTACAAAAACTGGCGAGCCGAACATGTCCTCGGACACTCCCGGCACTAAGAGCCATACGCTAAAAAAAAAAAAAATGTAAATCGTGGAGAATTCCTTACTGTACGGGATCAATAAAAGTAAAATATGTTAAGACAATGAATTACCAATAGCCAGAAAGAATAATTAGGAAATAAAAATACATGTCTGAGGTGAGACTCCTTCGACTATGCAAAATTCATTCCTGGGTCCGCAATGTTACCCCTGAGCCACCCAGTCAACAGATTTTTAAACCAATATTAAGTTACTTAAACAACAAACGAACTCAAACGCCTGCTGAAGTTCTTCAATCCCCTCTTTTTAATTCTCAAAAACAAAGATCACACTACGATACGGTGAATCCTTTATTCGCCATTTCTCTAGAACTGTAATTCTGGTCTGAGGGCTGGAACGGGGCGCACTCTTGAGGCAAAACTAAGAAGGGCAAGGTTCGATTCCCATCTCAACAATCTGGGATTTGGTTTTCCGTGGTTTGCCACTTCCACTGCAGGTGTAATTCTGGTCTGAGGGCTGGAACGGGGCGCACTCTTGAGGCAAAACTAAGTAGGGCAAGGTTCGATTCCCATCTCAACAATCTGGGATGTGGTTTTCCGTGGTTAGCCACTTCCACTGCAGGTAAATACCGGGATAGTTCCTAACTTAAAGCCTCGGTCGCCAATTTCCCATTCCCCACTTTAATTACAATTGCACACATCAGTACTGCCATCACAATAACACAGGTTATCAGAGAAAATTTGACACACACACCAAAGTAGACGGGGCTGAGTGACCACGATGTCTGAGTCCAACAAATGAATTATGTTCGTCAATTGTCTCTCATGGCGAAAGCGATTGTGGCCATCTTTTATTTAATAATTTAAAAGTATATGGGAACGTAAATCGTGGAGAATTCCTTACTTTATGGGAATAATAAAAGTAAAATATGTTAAGACAATGTATTACCAATAGGCAGAAAGAATAATTGAGAAATAAAAATATATGTCGGAGGTGGGATTCGAACTGCTTCCATTGCGCGATGCATAAATTAAGAGTTTAGAACGCTACCGTCTGAGCTACGGAATCACTGTTAGTAGAGTGCAATATTAAGTTACTTAAACAACATTCACTCTCAACAGTCCGTATAAGTTCTTCTACATTTCCCGTTTTTTATAATATTCTATTTCCGTTTATATCCTGGAAACTTCATAATCAATATTCCCCTCCTTTATTATAATTCTTATAAATAACTATTGCATTAAAACGCGGTGGACATCCGCCATGTCTGTCATTAATCAAGATGATTCTGCGCATGCGCTTGAGCCAATAATTTTGCAGCTTTGTTTATAAATTTTAAAATATGTGGTAACATATTTGTTTATTTTAAAGACACTCTGCAAATCTACAGGCCTACAGCTTTCGACAGATTGCTCTACGAAGTGAATCGGTTCTACCGTTCCCTCAATCTCGCGGTAACAAAAGTCAGCTAAGTGTTTTAAATATATAGACTAGTTGAAACCCGTCAAAACATGACGGTCAAAGGGAAAATATTTACTGAAGAATCTCCTTACATAGGCCTAATGTACATTCTTTGTACGATTATTTTTTGGCTCTATTGAAACTATAAGGGCGTCAAAAGATTGCACTCTTGACATTGCACTCTTGACATTGCAAAATACTGCTGGCAATGACTGAAAAATTGATGAGGCAAATTGAGATCTGTACGTTCCAGAGTTTCCCTTTGAGCTTTATTGATTTTGATAGAGTATGCCAAACGAATTGGAAAATATTGCCCCTTAAATGAACATTATAGTGTTATATCGGATGGTATTAAATCAAGTCGAAGGATTAGACCTCACTGCCTAATTTTAACTGCATTTATTATTTCCAAATCCAAGCAATATGGTTGCATTAAGGAGCCCTTGGGAAACCTTCAGATTTCTAAGCAGCATAACTATGGGTCAAGCATTTAGAGTATGTGGAGGCAAATCTTATAATCCAAGGAATTCAAGAACTCTGAGGGGTCTAATACAACTGGCTGCAAACCATCGCTTATAATTTTGGAATATAACGAAGAAATGCGATGGTGTGCAAAACATGACGCTCATTGAGAAAATATTTACTGTAGGACTTTCTTATATGCATTCTCTGTATGATTGCAGGGAAAGATCGAATTTGCAACATATAACTGGCCATTACTGAAAACTTGCGTTACGTTTGCGTTAACATTTTCCCCTCCAGGGTTGCCTTTTCCCACGGAGTAAGCGAGGGGTCCCACCTCTACCGCCACTAAAGGCAGTGTCCTGGAGCTTGTGACTCTGAGTCGGAGATACAACTCCGGTGTGTGACCAGCACTACGCCCAGGCGGCCTCACTTGCAAAGCGATCAGGGACCTGATGAAGGGTTGGTAAGAGCGGGAGGGTTAGGCAAGGAAGTGGGAAGGAGGCGGCCGTGGCCTTACGGTAGTTACCATCCCGGCATTTTCCCGAAGACGAAGTGGGAAACCACGGAAAACCACTTCGAGGAAGGCTGAGGTGCGAATTGAATCCCCTCTACCCATTTGGACCACCCGAGGCAGAGTATACCCCGTTCCAGTCCTCATACCACTTTTCAAAGTTCGTGGCAGAGCCGGGAATCGAACTCAGGACGGGGCGGCAGCTAACCATGCTGACCACTACGCTACAGAGGCGATCTTCGGAGGCAACGACTGAAAACTTGATGAGGCAAATAGCGACCTAAACGTTCCCGAGTTCCCCCTTCAGCTTTATTGATTGTGATAAGGTATGGCAAGCGATTGGAAATTGGTGCTCTAAACGAAAATGGAAGTGTTTTATCGGATGGTGTTAAATAAAGTCGAAGGATTAGAACTCTCTGCCCAATATTATCTGCACTTATTATTTTCAAATCCAAGCAATTCTCATACATAATTCATACAATTAATCTGGCACCATTTAGGAGCTCTTGGGAAATGTTCAGATTCCTAAGGAGAATAACTGTGGCTCGAACATTAGGAGTATGAATATGTGGAAGCAAAATTCCGAGTAATTCAAGAATTCTGTAAGAAGTATCTGGCTTTCATATTCATTATTTAATCTGTAACAGTGGTGTATACTTTTGTTACCTTAGTGTTTTAAATATATATGTGGCAACGTCAATCGCGCCGAATTTTGTTTACGGGAATGCTAAGAGTAAAATATGTTTTGTCAATGGAATAGCAATACCAAGAAATAAAAGTACGGAAATAAAAGAGGGACGGAGGAGGGACTCGAACAGCTGCCATTGCGCGGTGCATACATGAAGAGTTCTTGCCTCTACGACCTGAGCTACCGAACCACTGGTAAAGCGCGCAAAATTAAGACACTTTAACTACTTAGTCCATACACACTCGACTGTCAGTTTACGTGTTTCAACATTTTCCGTCGGGTATAGCCTAAATGTATTCCAGTATATATCGTGGGAACGTCATAAATAATGTTCCCTTCCTTTATACTTCTTATAAATAAGTATCAAATTGAAACGTGATGCACTTGTAACCGCCATGACTGTCATGATGCAAGGTGATTGTACGCATGCGTGAGGGGCGAGAATTCTGCAATTTTCTATATTAATTTAAAAATATACGAATTCCTTAGTTTACGGGAATGCTAAGAGTTAAATACGTTAAGACCTTACTAATACTCCTTGATTAAACAATATTTCAGTGGTAAAAAAAAAAAAAATTGGCGAGGGCTGGGATCGAACCGGTGAACCTAGAAACCACAGTCAGTCGCCTTAACCACATAGCTACTAACATACTCTTGTTCAGCAACAGGTGCAGCCATTCATTATCTTCAAAAGCGGCTGTCTGAAGGAAATAATCAATTTCATTATCCAAATAAATCAATGTTGCACATTTGTATACGTTCATACTTTTATTGTCAGAACTTGGTTAATGTATGTTTTCAATTACATGGAAGCTTATTAAATAACTTACATTTTAATGGACTTCTCACCGCCATTTTGTCATGACCCCAGGCGGATTGTGCGCATGCGTGAGGGGAAGGAATTCTGCTATTTTCTATATTAATTCAAAAATATACCGTAATATATTTGTTTATTTTAGAGACACTCTGCAAATCTAGAGGCCAAGAGCTTTCGTTAGAGTGCTCTACGAAGTAAATCGGTTCTGTCGTTCTCTCAATCTCGTGGTAACAAAAATCACCTTACTGTTTTAAATATATAGATAACCCAATAAATAACTTAGAATCTACAATTGACGGGCTAAATGTCGTCCCACGACCAAACAACAAAATACGTAAACAATTATATAAATAGCGGCTTCGGTGGCGTAGTTGGTAGCATGCTGAGCTTCTATGTCCAAGATCGCGGGTTCAAACCCAGCCGAAGTTGTCGGTTTTTTTAAGAGTGTTAAAAATCCCTCAGTATGCCTTTCTTCGGAGCGGAAGTAATGCCGGCGGTCCCATGTCATAGATTTATGGCATGTTAAAGAACTTTCCACTAATTACACCTGTGTGAAGCTAAATTATAGGTTAAACATTTCCCTAACGCTCTTAGGTTCCAACGTTCGTCGTCAGGAGCCGACTGCGGTGGCATCTGGTGACCAAGTTCTGAACTAGTAGTCGTTGACGGTGGCGTTTAGCGGCAAAAGTAGGAACTACTTGAAAAAAATCAATATCTGCAGTACTTGAATTAAAGCAGTTACACACACTAATACAGCCATCACAATTATCAGACAGATTCTACACACACCCAAAGTACACGGGGCTACATGACCGCGTGTCGCAGCCCCTAAACTGAGGAACCAACCAAATACTGAGGCGACAGTTTACGATCTGGTTAGGGGCGAGTCTATCACCCCAGTTACAGCCTAGCTAGCGGGCGAACATATTACCCCAAATACAGCCAGCAGCAAACTGTCTAGTCGTGTTGAGTTAAAACTTCAGAGAAAAGTGGTTGTGTTTGGAGTTCCCTGGAAGTGCAACTCGGCTTTTCTTCATTTCGCCTGTGAAATTTCCGTTCCGCAAAATATATAATTAAACAATATACGAAGTTGAAATTTCACAAGAGCGACAGTTGAAACAAATCAATCCAGGAATACGTTGCCACGCTCAAATATCGTCGCCCACGTAGTTGCACACACCCAATAATTTTTAGTACTTAGGGCAGCTCGTTCATTATGGTGGGAGATGTTTTGCTTCTGGGAAGTGATAATTCTAAGAGAATCGACTGGCCACTTGCACGAGTAATTGAACTATTGCCAACAAAGAAGGTGTTACAAGACTGGTATGGGTGGGAACTTCTCATGGTGAATTGTTGCGTCCCATTCACCGTCTGTATCCAATTGAGAAAAGTGGGTGTCATCTGGCAAGTCGACACACAACCAAGAAACTGATCAATCTAAGGTGGTAGCCAGAAAGACTGACGAGTCAGTTTGTACAAGGAGTGACGTAAGGTGACATTATCAGTGAGATACAGCTTACTGTCGTGAATAGAGATTTTGTATGATTTAATTCTCTTTTCAGAAGGACTCTAGTAAATTTGTAGTTAATTTTCAGGTCTGTTGAGTAGTTGTAGAAATCTACTCAAGGGGGGAGAATGTAAACTCTTTGACTCTGGCATGAACTCCAGAAAAAGGAAGCGCCCAGGGGGCGTGAATATCTATGTCAAGATGGATCTGTAGTAGTGTACTCCTTGGTTGGTTGGTTCCTCAGTTTAGGGGCTGCGACAACGCGGTCATGTAACCCCGTGTACTTTGGGTGTGGGTAGAATTTGTCTGATAACCGGTGTTAATTGTGATGACTGTATTAGTGTGTGTATCAGTTTTAATTCAAGTAATAATAATAATAATAATAATAATAATAATAATATCGGATGGCCTCGGGTGTCGGGTGCAAGCTTTGTAATTTGACACCCAGAGGGTAGCTTGTATGTCGAATTTCGTTGTTCCTTGACTATGAAAGTCAAGGAGGTTAGATGTTAGATATCTAAGCTCCTTGAACACTATAGCGCTTTCTAGTAGAGAAATGAGGAACTTTGTGTTGGCGGAAACTCCCGAGATTAATTTTGCCATTATGAACACGGCCTACTGATTTCAAATGGGTTCTTTGACATGCCAACATCGTATGACATGCGTGTCGTATTTTTGCCGCCTTTCAAAAAAAATCACCTACCACGGCCAGGAGCGAACCTGCAATCTTGGGGTTAGTAGACCGACACGCTATCCACTCACCCAGCGTGGCAAGCTTTTAATTCAAGTAAGGATTGCAGACGATCAATTTTCAAGTAGTTCCTACTTTTGCCGCCAAACGCCACCGTCAACGACCAACTAGTTCAGATATTAGTTACCTGATGCCACCGCAGTCGGCTCTTGACGACGAACATAGGAACCTAAGAACGTTAGTCAGATGTTTAACCTATATTAATTTAGCTTCACACAGGTGTAATTAGTGGAAGGTTCTTTAACATGCCATAAATCTATGACATGAGACCGCCGGTTTTACTTCTCCTCCGAAGGAAGGCATACTGAGGGATTTTTAACGTTCTTAAAAACATCTGAAGACATCGGCCGGGTTTGAACCAGAGATCTAGGGCATAGAAGCTCAGCATTCTACCAACTACGGCACCGAAGCCGCAGTGTACTCCTTGGTAAAATACTATATTAAAGAAAAACTATAGAAATAGTTTAAGCGTGTTAATAATTCACAATAATACTCGACAATATTATTTATTTTATTAAGTCCTTTATTTACTCAAAAGAGTCACTCACATATTGGAAAACTACGGTGCTTCGATCATTGCAGTTAACTAATAAAGTTACCGTATAATCCCCGATAGTAGCGAAGGCCGCGGCGTTCGACCTTGCAACGCTGCACTTCTCTGAACTGGGATGGCTATAGCAGCCGGCCAGCTGTTGATGCGTGTGCTTCGCCACGAAAACAAATTGAAATAACGAAATAATATTTGTTCTTTTCAACATTAAAGTAAAAGGATTGTCAAGAGTGAGTAGGGCTTACTTGGAGTAACAAAACCAATTTGCTTTCAATATTTATTTGACATTTACAAAATATACAACAGGTTGGCCTCTAACAAAGAATAGCAAGTTTTCTGTGATTACTATGGCAAGTTACCCGTTCATTCCTCAACTTCCTGTAATTATTTAACAAAATGTTACTCATTGTTAAGACAATACTTGTGACTAATGTCATAACATTACATCCACAGGTACACGTTTTCTCGGCAGTTTCTGACAATTCAATATCTGATAAAATACCGAGTAGACTAAGATTTTGAATTACTTGGCGTTGATTGTTACATTTACATTTTAAAAATTGTTCCTCAAACTTATCAGTAATTAGTGCCTGCGTAATTCCAACAACATGTTTACACACTGATAAAATAAAATCTGCAGGAACTGAAAGTCCGCCCCTATTTATTTGATTGAAGTAGCTGTCATTTATCTTTTCTTTATTTCAAAGCAAAGCCAAACATCCTTCACATTTTATTCTTGAACATTGCTTGAACGATATGTAACCACAGACATATATAAAACCCGACTCATCGAATTGTATGTTTTCAGTCTACTTGTCTTCTAAAATACTGTAAAAGGTATCGTCAACAGTAGCTGACGAAAGGCTGCTTGTTGAAATTTCTCCTGAATTTGTATCGGAAGAGGACATTATCATTTCTTTCGAAAAAGTAACTGCTCCATACCTGGCTGAATGAAGGCCAAGTACGCTTTTCAACCTTATTTTCAATTCGGCCTCCATTACCTGAGTAACTGATATATAATAGTTGCCGCCTGTTAGTTGGCGGTACTGCCCAAACCTGGATTCTAATTGGTCACTCTGAAATTTGCCAGTTAACACATAAGAGGGGTTCACATTCTGTAGAGCATAAATAATAATCTCACGTAATACATAGGTTGTTACATACAAAGCGTTGTAAGTTTCATTGGTTAAACAACTCTTTTTGAGGAATCATTTTCATCGTTCTTTTTCCACGTGGACAGCCATTGGAGGAATGCCTTTAGGAAAGCCAACCTTTTGTCTTCGGGATTTTTGAAAGGCATTTGAAGACTATGACGTTTAACAACATGGGTGAGAGGCCGCTTAATATTAACAATGGACCACCATATTAGGATTACTCTCAGAAAAAAAGCAGTACCTTTATAACAATACTTGTTTAGAGCAGAAGCTGTAGATCCGTGAAACACGTTTGTAACCAAAGAAACCCTTTGGCGTTCAAGTGAATTTGGATAAACACTTTTAAATGTTAACTTTGGTGCAGACTTAATCAGTAAATCGGATTCCTTTTGTTAGATCGCCCTTATGTCACTAAATGATGCTTGAGTTACCTCTTTAAAATCAGGGTTACAGTCATCTGAACTTAAAACATTTGAAAATGAGTCTAAATCTTCCCATACAGGAATAATAAATGACTTATCAATGCCATTTTAATTCAGCCAATTATTTCGTATACCGGTATTTTTAATACATGGACACTGTCATATAAAACAAAGGTTTTTAGGGGGTTTCTATCAATATGGAACCAGTAATTACTATCAGAATGTTTGGTTAGTTCTTTGAACAAAGCATGATTCACACCATTATTATCAGCTATGATAGACAGAATATTTAGGCCACAATCCTGTATTTGCCTGATAACACCTTTTGCAATATCAGCTAGTTGCAAACCCGTTACTTGTTTCACTGGAACTAATTTAACAACCTCTTTCAAATTTCCAAAAGCAGACCTAACTAGAAAGGCCAGAACTGTCTTAGCTAAATCGACAGATTCATTTGTAGCAACACCAAATAATTGCCCATTTTTAAAATCTAAAGTTTGTTTGACATTTATTTCATCAATCTGCAAATTTACAACCCTTTCTAAATTTGATAAATCTTTCACAATGTGACTTAGAAAGTTACTGTTCTCTTCATCAGCTTTCGGGGATATGGCGAAGGAAGTTGTTAACTTTTGTAAAACTCGGGGATGAGGTAGGGATAAAATATGGTTAAATATAATTGCGTTATAACACTTTGTAGACTGCATATAACTGAGGAATGCATTTAGAGTTGTAGTGACGTTATATCTAGGTTTCTTTAAAAAGTAAGTGTAAACTGATCTTGCAGAAACATTAATTTTTAACAGAATCTCTGAAGTGTCGTCTCCCTGGTTTTCAAGGTCAGTTTTTAGGTTATCTATTAAACTATTAATCTGGACGACTAGTAAAATTACAGAACTTTCAGGTAAGAAAAAGTCGTGGCAAAATTCTATTGCTTGGAACAACTGACTCCACTTACTTAATAATGAATTTCGAAATATTACAGAGCCAGAATGAAGAACAACAGTGTTAGGAATTACGCCTCCATTGATATGAATTTCGACCGTAAAATCATTGTTTACCCTTATACTTGACCTTATTTTAGGTATGCTTGACACATCTAATTTATACAAAATACAATAGTTTTCACTAGTACTAGTACTAGTCTGTTTTATGCTCCACCAATTTATTTTGTATATCACAAACAAAGGACTCGAAAGTCATAATTTTGTTGGCTTCCTCGGCAAGGGTCTTCTCACATTCCTCTGCAGACTTTTTCCGTTCTTTTTCTTCTTCTCTTCTTTCTTCTGGAGATTTCCTTATCTTGGAGGAGCACTTACTCAAATACGATGGTAAGTTTGGGAATAACTTTGGAACCGCACGAGGTAACAATACAGGCTTCTTCCGTGTGAATTCCTTATTATTCCCATCACCATCCTTGTATTTTTCAACATAACTTACGTCTTCAGGAAGAAAGTGTTTAAAACATACGAAGGAATATTTCGTAGGTACCCAATTGGCTCTAGGAATAGCACGTTCCCATATGGCTTTCAATTGTGGATTTTTAGGAAACCGAAACATTGTCACAAATCCTTCAGTTTTTATCGATGAACGATAATTAGACTTACAATTCGGCACAACACAAGTCTTTGGCATTGTAGCTAGCCACTATACAGTAATAATCAATAGTATAATTTAATTTACAGTGAGTATTTTGAAGAAAACACGAGCGCGTGACACATTTTCCATGTAACTCAGTGGGCTAGGCAGACCAGACTGGCCATTCAGGGCGAGGTTGCCAATTTTCGCTCGCCGCGGCCTTCCGTGATAGTAGTCTATGAAAATTATCTGTGCAAGTCTTTCTATGTTACACCGATAGATGGCTCTGTTATAACCGAATTCACCACAATCGCCAGAGTAAACAAAATATTTGTAATTTTGATGTGTAACACAACATTGTGAGAAAACAGTTAAAGGTACGGTTTGGTTACAGCGATGATCGCCGGGCGCACATCGCTGGCGATGATCGCTCGGCGCACTAAAAAGGTATGGTTTGGCTACGGCGATGATCGCCGGGCGCACATCGCTGGCGATCTTCGTTGCTTTATGAACGCATGCAAACAAATAATGGGACTGGTTTCCCTACAGCGATCTGCGCTGGCGTCAATATTCATTGCATTTCGGCAGGGATGATCGCTGGCCGTTTCGTGAACAAAAGAATAACGATAAAGCTCTCATCTCTTTGGGAAACAGTATCATGGCTTCCAAACAGACAGTATTTTGTAATTTCTCAAAATAAACTGATGATTTTTAATCTTTTAATAAATTATGTTGCTTGTCACAGAAACTTGGTAGTAAGTGTGCTTATTTGTTCACCTGTATTTTAATACATATTATTTAAGACAGAGTCGCCTTCGTAGCGTAGCGGTCAGCATGGTTAGCTGCCGCCCCGGAGGTCCTGGGTTCGATTCCCGGCTCTGCCACGAAATTTGAAAAGTGGTACGAGGACTGGAACGGGGTCTACTCTGCCTCGGGTGGCCCAAATGAGTAGAGGGGGTTCGATTCTCCCTCAGCCATCCTCGAAGTGGTTTTCCGTGGTTTCCCACTTCGTCTTCGGGCAAATGCCGGGATGGTCCCTTCTTCAAGGCCACGGCCGCCTCCTTCCCTCTTCCTTGTCTATCCATCCTAACCATCCCTTACCTTCCCTCATGAGGCCCCTGTTCGCTTTGCAAGTGAGGCCGCCTGGGCGAGGTGCCAATCCCACCTCACCAGTTGTATCCCTTCCGATTCGATGTTCCCAGCTCTAGGACACTGCCCGTAGAGGCGGTAGTGGTGAGTTCCCTCGCTGAGTCCGTGGGTTCCACCAACCTAGAGGGTAAACGACTAAAAATAATAATAATAAAAATTAGGACAGACACTCGGTACCGTAACATAAGTTATCATGTAACACATGGTATGATGATTTCATAGCCCTTATTCAAAGATGTCATCAATCCAAAGGTTGGTTCTATTCAAACTTAAAAACTTCGTAAGTTTAATATTTAATATTTTCATTAATTGGTTCTGACCCCCCCCCCCCCGAAGTTACGCCACTGGTCTTGAGTATTCCCTAAATTTTATTTGGTCATTAAGCAGGTGCCTATGGATCAGGGCATTAAAACATGCTTCTGTACGCCCAGTTTCGTACATATTATTTATTGGGTACAGAAAGCAGCTCAAGGGGGCTACCCCTTACAAACATCACTCACCACTATCAGTTTGGAGTCTTTTTCGCTCCATGTACATATACCTAATTTGATCAGCATCTCTTCTTCCTCTTTAAAAAGAAACAATATTAACGCTGATGTACTTCTGCTTAAGGTCATTCTGGCAACGTTATATTATTTCAGACTATGATCAGCTGATTAGTATTTACCCCCCAAGAACCTGTATAAGCAAAGAGTAGGCTACTGAGCTGTTGAGAAGTGAAAGTGATCATGTTGTAGGAGGTAGTGGACGAAGGACGATGATCGCTGGCTAGGGAAACCGCTTTTCTGACTGTGCGCTGAGCGATCATCGCTGTAGCCCAACCGTTTAGTCAGAAAAGCGGTTTCCCTAGCCAGCGATCATCGTCCTTCGTCCACTGCCTCCTACAACAGGATCACTTTCACTTCTCAACAGCTCAGTAGCCTATTCTTTGCTTATACAGGTTCGTGGGGGGTAAATTAAATACTAATCAGCTGATCATAGTCTGAAATAATATAACGTTGCCAGAATGACCTTAAGCAGAATTACATCAGCGTTAATATTGCTTCTTTTAAAAGAGAAAGAAGAGATGCTGATCGAATTAGGCATATGTACATGGAGCGAAAAAGACTCCAAACTAATAGTGCTGAGCCCCCCTTGAGCTACATTCTCTATCCAATAAATAATATGTACAAAACTAGGCGTATAGAAGCATGTTTTAATGCCCTGATTCATAGACACGTGCTTAATGACCAAATAAAATTTAAGGAATACTCAACTTCGGGGGGTGATCAGAACCAATTAATGAAAATATTAAATATTAAACTTATTAAGTTTTTAAGTTTGAATAGAACCAACCTTTGGATTGATGACATCTTTGAGTAAGGGCTATGAAATCATCATACCATGTGTTACATGATAACTTATGTTACCGTGTGACTGTCCTAAATAATATGTATTAAAATACCTTAAAGGTACGGTTTGGCTGAGGCGATGATCGCCTATGTGCTATACAGGATGTTTTCCAAATTCCCATTACACACTTTGAGGGCTTGTAGTGGGGACCAAGGTGGTTACGTTTAGCACAGGAACTGTGTCCGGAAACGTAACGTCTTCCCACAACCCGCAATAAAACCATCACAGCACACGTTCAAATCTCCCGCATTTTCAGCGCCACCAACTAGAGTACGTACGTCATTGAACGATCACCTGATGTCCCATATCCCCTAGTAGCCCGGTCAAGTTAGCCCAAAATATAGAGGTTTGTTGACATTCCATGGCACTCGGTTGAGTGTGTGATCCGCACGGAGACGTGTTGTGCCTGCTGTTGTGCATATGACCTTCGCTCATACTTCAATTAAATATGCTATTTATTACAGCCAATGGCCAAAGAAAATTAAATTACAATACTACATTTCTAATCTAACATGAAAGATCATTGCCGCTACACAGTTCCTTGAGCGACAGCTTCCGTTCACATTCCAGTGGGTGATTCCGTTCACGTTTCCCACAAAATTTACAAATACACTCTACACCAGGCGAATGGTAAACTTCCGTCTTACAGACTCGAAAATGAAAACCATGCACTGCAAATCTTGTCAATGTGTGACGCAGCTCATAGTCTGGTCTTTTCCATTCTGGATTCAACATAGCTTCTGTGGAGTAGAAATCTAGCCAAATCGCCTCACGCTTGGTTTGAATCTCTTCCAGTAGTTCCTGGTAGGCACCTGTAGCTGGCAAGAGCAGCTTTACACGGGGTTCTTCTATGAAGAATGGCTCATCTGTAAGCTCGTAAGTCAGTCTGGATGGTGTATTTTTGAAGGAAAAAAAAAACAGAGAATCTTCTTGAGAAACGTCGATTTAACTGTCTCAATTTTCTTGAGGTTGGTTTTATTAAGGTAACCCCAAAACAACCCAATACCATGGGTCACAATGGGAATTATTTTACTGCAGAATATCTTCATGGCTGTATTAATGTACATCCTTCTAAGGAGTTTGATGTCATTCATCGCTGTTGTTGCTGCTCTTATTCGATCATCGAGATGTTTCGTGAACGTACTAGCAGAAGTCTGTAGCGTGATTCCTAAATAGTTAAAGTGCTTTGCTAATTTCAGTGGCTCTCTTTCATGATACAGTTCTTCACAGGGTGCTATTTTTCGTTCATATTTCAGTACATCAGTAAACTGTACGTACTTAGTTCAAGGGTAGTGTGTTGCTGTTAACATGTTGATATTGTACGGCGAAGTGCGATGGAATGGGCGAGATGCCCGTTAGTTGTATGGGGAGCGTTTTCCACACAGCCGGGTACCTTCGCACGCCCTCTTTGTAAGGTGTATCAGCGAGCCTCGGAGACGGGCAGATTCACCGCCACAGAGACGACTTTGGTGCTGCATAGCGGAGTTTGAAGAGGCTGTACTCCACGCAATGGAAGAGGAGGAGACTACGAGTACCAGAAACACAGCAAGGACACTGAATGTAGCAACAGCTACACACGTACCATCCCCATAGGGTACAGGCAATGCAGCCACAGGATTTTCCGTCAGGAGCCCACTTCTGCAGGTGGTTCTTGCACCGTTGTATGGAAGATCCCCACATCCCACGCTGGATCCTTTTAACTGATGAAGCAAAGTTCACCAGGGAGGGTGTTTTCAATACCTGCAACAGTCATGTGTGTGTTGAAGAAAACCCGCATTCTGTGCGCCCCCATGGCTTTCAGCAACGAAACGGTGTGAACATTTGGGCAGCGTTCCTGAATTGGGTGTAATTGGGCCATACACGAAATCTCACGGGTGCCGCGTACTTGGTAGGCTATTCCTTGAAGACGTACTTCATGAGTTCTTAGACGATGTCCCACTGCATGTGTGTCAAAACATGTGGTTTCAGCACGAAGGCGCACCACCTCATCTTTCTCACTTGTAGGGCGAGATCGTCTGCACCACCGACTTGGGCAACATTGGATAGGTCGTGGTGGCCTGATTGCTTGCCTGCACGTTCTCCCGACTTGACACCGCTAGACTACTAACTGTGATTTACGAGACCCCTGTGGAATCCGAGGAAGACATACCGGTACTGGCGCGAGTTAAGGATGCGGCGGATGTTGGAGGACCAGGGTCGTCACATCGAGCCCCACTTGTAATTGGACCCAGAGGACAAGCAGCAGGAGTAGGACAGAGCGCCGAATATGTGGGAGCTGTGAACGTTGCTGTAGTGGTTTATTGCGTGTAGCGGGAAGACTGTACGTTTCCGAACACAAGTTCCTATGCTAAACCTGACCGTCCTTATCCCCACTGCAAGCCCTCAAAGTCTGTAATGGGAATTTAGAAACACCCTGTATATCGAAAGAAAAGTCTCAATCTCAAGGATTAGCGTGCCTAAATAAATCCTTCATTCACCAAAAATAGACATTCATTCGAACAATTCGAAGCATGGCTACTACAATTTATGCGTTTTATGGAAGATGGGCCTATAGGTCTAACCAGGGCGTGTAAAGTCTAACTGTACTAGTAGTGGGATGAGGGGGGAGCTGTCTCACTTTTTATTGAGCCACCCTCGTAGCTGCCCCGAACCTGATATCTCGCTAACAAATCATGGGATTTAAACATACAGGGTGTCCTAGCATTGGTAGAAATGCCCCCTACTTTCCTATAGCCTCTTTATTTAATTAAAAGGCCAAAACTAAAAGGTCATTCGCGAGTAGTGGGGTAGTGTTGGTTTTCTCAAGTCGCGCTCGTGCTTGAATATGTATGGCTATGTTGGCAAAGGGTTAGGTGGTGGGAAAGGAGTAGGGTCGAGTGAGAGGTCGTTTGGATGGTATTTTTTCCGCTCTAGGTGATGGTGAGGTTATTTTTTAAAATGGATGGAATTTGGAAAGGCCATTTGGGGTAAACATGTTGTTTTTTAACATTTTGGCGACGAATGTTTTTTATACGCATGCGCACTTGAGGGGTTTTGTAAGAGGGCGGGCTTTTTAAATGATGATTTATAAATGAGTGTTTTTTAATATGTATTGAAATAAACCCCAAAAAACTAATAATCGGATTTAAACCAATGAGGTGTCGTAGGACTCGTGGTGAAATCCCCTTTTCTATGGACGGGGTATATTCACGCCAAAATAAAAACTACCCTTACCCGGGGGATGAAATGGTAATTTATTTTTGTATGCTTACGAACTTGACGTCTTTTGTAAGAGGGCGGGCTTTTTAAATGATGATTTATAAATGAGTGTTTTTTTTAATACGTATTTAAATAAACCAAAAAAACTAATAGGTCATCGGCTTTTGACTATCTCGCTAACCAATAATCGGATTTAAACGTATGAGGTGTCGTAGGACTCGTGGTGAACTCTCTTTTTCTATCGAAGGGGTATATCCACTCCAAAATAAAAACTACCCTTACCCGGGGGGGTTGAAATAGTAATATTTTTTGTATGTGCGCGCACGGACGGCTTTTGTCAAAAGGACTTAACTATACGTTAGTTAATATTTTCTGAACCCCTCATGGGATTTTGCCATAGGCAGAATTATAGCCCTGGGGGGTAACGCCCCGTTTTTGAATGTAGGATTTATTTTTGTCGAAAGGGCCTAACGACACTTTTGTTCATATCTCGCGAACCAATCATGCTAGGGACTTGTATGAGGGGTCCTAGCACTTGGGGCAACATTCCCTGTTTGGGGGTGAAACTACCCCCCAAAATTGAAAAATCCATATCTCGGAAACGAAGAATCCTAAAATTAAGTGTGATAGCTTAAAAAATAGGGGATGATATAGGCTTTTACCTCGATGGATCATTTCACCCCTAAAACAGTAAATAGTCATGTTATGGGGAAAAAACGTGTTAAACACCTAAAAATGATAAATGAACCTAAAATATTTTGTTTTTGATGAAAAATAGCAGGGGGGTGAAACTACCCCCAAAAATTGAAAAATCCATATCTCGGAAACGAAGAAGCCTAAAATTAGGTGTGATAGCTTAAAAAATAGGGGATGATATGGGCTTTTACCTCGATTGATCATTTCACCCCTAAAACAGTAAATAGTCATGTTATGGGGAAAAAACGTGTTAAACACCTAAAAATGATAAATGAACCTAAGATCTTTTGTTTTTGATGAAAAATAGCAGGGGGTGAAACTACCCCCCAAAATTGAAAAATCCATATCTCGGAAACGAAGAAGCCTAAAATTAGGTGTGATAGCTTAAAAAATAGAGGATGATTAGGGCTTTTACCTCGATTGATCATTTCACCCCTAAAACAGTAAATAGTCATGTTATGGGGAAAAAACGTGTTAAACACCTAAAAATGATAAATGAATCTAAGATCTTTTGTTTTTGATGAAAAATAGCAGGGGGGTGAAACTACCCCCCAAAATTGAAAAATCCATATCTCGGAAACGAAGAAGCCTAAAATTAGGTGTGATAGCTTAAAAAATAGGGGATGATTAGGGCTTTTACCTCGATTGATCACTTCACCCCTAAAACAGTAAATAGTCATGTTATGGGAAAAAAACGTGTTAAACACCTAAAAATGATAAATGAACCTAAGATCTTTTGTTTTTGATGAAAAATAGCAGGGGGATGCAAACAACCCCCAAATTGAAAAATCCATATCTAGGAAACGAAGAATCCTAAAATTAGGTGTAATGGCTTAAAAAATAGGTCATGATATACGCTTTTACCTGGATAGGTCATTTCACCCCTAAAACAGTAAATAGTCATGTTATGGGGAAAAAATGTGTTATACACCTAAAAGCATAAGCATCTTTGTGAAACCATGCTTTAATGCGCATGTGTATGGAGGATGATTGTTGTTATTATTATTATTAGGTAATTATGGATTAATGTGTGTATAGATACTAACCTGTGGGGAGCGTGATGGCGCAGGTGCTTAGCTGCTCGTCTTTACCCGGACGGCTGGGGTTCAAATCCCGGTGACAGCGGGGGTTGGAATTTTCACTCGAAAAATCACGTGGCGTCAGGAAGGGCATTCGGCCTTAAATCCCGGGCCAAAACCAAAATGAGCCTGGTTGGCTCCGGTGACTCAAACTAATTGGGAAAAGAAGAAGAAAGAAAGGTAACTCACCAGTAATAGTAAACATTGGTTGGAGGTGTTGAAGAAGTCAGAATGGCCAACCCTTGCCATGGTTCACGAATGGACCCCAAAAAGTTTTATCTGTCAAGACTCAGTCTACCCTGTTGCAGCCTTTAGAAAAAAAAAATCGAACCGGGGCCTCTGGGGTCACAGTGGACTTTTATTCATGATGCTTTTTAAACAAACGTAGGCTTGTCTACTACCGCTGGCTTGAATCTGCACAGAGACACTGGCTTTGGTTTGCGTAGTGTGCCTTGCTGATAACAGCACAGCGACCTTGTCAGTAAGTTTCATATTACTCATTTGCTTGATAGCGGACGTGCTCTGCACATGACTAGATCGTTGTTAGGTTTGACAAAGGCTTAGTGAACCTTATGGCAACCTTGAAATGAATGTCATGGTATAGTCGGGCTTGGAAGGCAAGACCTTAGGGTTGACAACCAAGTAGGTTAACCACTACACGGTGAGATGGTCAAATAATAATGTAACAGAACATATAGAAACGTTTTCTATAGTTTAACGAATTGGCATACCATGAGAGGTGTAGGTAATGGAAATTGAATCCTTAGCTGATGATTATACTACTTTCCATGCCCACGTTTAAGCTATCATGTTAGAAAAAGAATGGTATGGCTTGTTTTAAACGGAGAATAATCATTGTGTTTACTGTGAAACACAAATCTGAATTTAAAATTAATTTAAAATAATTAATTTAAAATTAACTAATTTAAAATTAGTTTAGTACGCTGAAGTTAAAATGAATAATGATCGCGTTACAGACAGCCAGTTTCAAAGCCATGAGAACTAAGTGAACAAAGTATAAAAATCATGAGCCAGTGAGGAATTCAACATGCTGTCCTTTGGACAAGAGAGAAGCGTTCTACAGCGACCCTCAATGGTTTGGGTCATCGTAAAGATGAAAATTAAATCTAAGCTACTACACGCTTATATACTAGAAGAAGAAATGGAAAACAATTGGTCAAATAAAGAACAGAAGGAATAAAAAATGGCCCTCAACCCTCAAGCATAAGGATTGAGGGAGTTGGAAGGAAGGAGAGCCATGAAAGGCAGATAAAAAAGTATACTAGGAGTGGCTTTGCCCCAGAGGTAATGGATAAAGAGGAGGAAAACTGGACTCAGCTCAGAAATCCCTTGGGGTCACCAACTTCCAAACTGATCAGCCCTTGAGGGTGTAGCCATAGGCAGAGTGCACAGCAAGTGGTGGGGCTAAATACACCCTACCTTCTTGAGGGGGCTTGGGCAAAAGACAGGGAATAGCATGAAAATAAAAAAGCAAGGCTGCCTCCTCACACTAGTAGGATATCAGAAAAAATAAATAAACCAGGGCCAATAAAGTTGCAAAAGGAAGAGACTCCCTAGGGCTCGGATACCCTAATCATGTTGGGGTCGGTAGAGAACAAGAGTTGAGCAAGTGTGGTCGACAGGAAATAAGACAGAGAGGAGCCTAGCACAAGTTAGTGGAAGCAATGACGGTCTCAGCTGGGACTCCGTGATCGTCAACCTACATGACACTAGATATGACGCCCAGGGGTGGAATTAAAGACCTCTTTTGTTTTTTATCACTGGCTTTTAAGAACGCTAACACATGGCATGCCTTATAATGCAATACTGGTCCTAGGGTATGCAAAATTGTATTAGAAACTCAGCTAATAATAGTGTGCTTGCCCATGATTTACCTTAAATTTTCCTAAAATCCACTACATTTTCCGCAAATTGACCAAATGACACAACATTCCAGCAAAATTCAACAAATGACTACCAGATTTATTGAAATTCCATTGATTTACCTAAGCATGGTTTAAACTACCTCAAATTCATATAAAATTAGACGAATATAGATGAAAATTCACTAAAATTTACCGAATTTAGCCAAGTGGTGTACAAACCATGAAATTTATCCAATTTTTATTAAAATTGACTACATGTACTCGAAAATTCCATAATATTCCCTTTACATGTATGCTTTTTGTTGTTGTTGTTGTTGTTGTTGTTGTTTCGTTTACCACACTCCCTGTAGACAATCACCTCAACATGACTTTCTCCTAGACTAGGAGCTTTACATTCGACATGATAGCTGAGTTTCATTTCCCATAAACTTGTCTCTGAGGTGGGTGTCAGGGAAAGGCATACAGCTGTAAAAACCACACTCTCACGTAGACTTTCATAACCTCTTACGTTGAGGTTCCTTACACTAACGACATTAAATGATTGAACGGTTTCCTTTTCACAATTCCTGTCTATACATTCCTCTTTAAGGTTGCAAGATGTTTGCAAGATTCCTAAAATGCAATTAAATGTAATAAATACCTTAAGATGGTTTCATTTGTTTAATGATATGGTGTTGATGATGGATATATACGTTAAGACTAATTTTTGTTAGGTCTTGACTGGCCTTGCAATTAGAAATTGACAAACCAAACATGGGTTATCTACCAGGGGAACACTTTGACCTCTATGTTGGTTATTGACCAGTAAGTACAGTTCTAGTAATGAGACAGAAATCCAACACAAACAATGAGCGCGCAATGCGGCGGAGATTGGTACCACGATGTACAGTCGGTTATGTAGCTATGTGGAATGCACATCACATATGGTTTACTTGAAGGTTTGGAGATTCCATTAAAGATATTTCTACAATAAACCACTTTCAAATGGTCATTCGTTGGTGTGAAAATATTTATTATATGGTATTTTATGAAAACAATTATGATTTATAAAAAAAAATATATGTTTACTGTATTCTTATTTAATGTAAGCACTGGAGGCACTATCGACCAACATACAGCACTATCTGGAATGTATATTGCATACTTGAAGGTTTGGTGATCCCATTAAAGGTATTCCTACAATAAATGATTTTTAAGTTGTCGTTCTATGGCGTGAAAATATTTAATATACGATATTTGCTAAAAGGATTTACCAGTGGAATTATTTTACAAGTAGTTATTTTAATGAGCAACAGAGTTCACTGTTAAGAAGGTAGAGCCCTATGTGGAATGTAGGATAACATGTTATACATGATACGTGACAACTGTAAGGCTTGTGATTTTTAAGATGCCTTTAACCCTATATTAAACACTCAGTTTGCAATACCGATAACTGCAATGTTACTGAAAAAAAATTGAAACAAAACAAAAATCAGCATTGAAAAACCAAAAAGTGGTTGAGCATATATACAGTGGGGAAAAGAAAAGTTTTGTAAACACTAATGTCCAACAAGACTAATTAAATCAGTAACTGTCAGGCTGGCCGAGTGGTTAAGGCGTTTGACTTAAGATCAACTTTCCAAATATATAAGGAAGCAAGGGTTCGAATCCCTTCCCTGACATAACTATTGCTTGAACATGCAAGAAAACAAGAAATATACACAAACTATGTTTATCAATTTAATCATTTTTTTTTACAAGAGATAGACACACAGAATACAGCTCTTTTTGTTTATCATTTCTTTTAAACATAACACTTGTTGAAAATTATTTTTTAGGGGATGGGGGGTGTTGCTACGTTGACCCATTACACGATAATAGCAGCTTTACGAAGTTCATTTTCTATATTTAATAGCTCTTTCTCATAACCAATATGACCAAGCTGTTTACAGGCATGCAAGAGCTGTAGACGTTCGACTAATATATTAGGATCGTTCCATTTACTATTTTTTATGAATGGTTTCAGAATCTCGGGAAGCAGTTCATCATTATCACCATCATTATGATTATCATCCTCATTATTATAATCATTTTCATAATGATGATCATTATCGTCGTTATCATTACCATGATAATTTCCACCTGTGTCCACAGTCTGTTCAATGGTTTGAGTTGTCTTTGATAGTGTTGAAAGCTTCTTTTTAGATGTGCTAGAATGCTTTAACATTGTTATGTTATTTTTACCACTATTACCTTTCCCCACTAACTTTTTGATGGGGTATATTGTCTCTGATAGGGTTGAGGGCTTTTGAGATGTGGGTGCATGTCTGATCATGGGTTTCACAGGAGGTGTTAAAGGTTTCTCATTAAACAACTCGCTAACAGCATGAGTGCGTTGTAGTGTATTAATCTTGAGGTTAATATTATCTTGAGCAGTACTATCTTTCTCTTGGACTTGGTTTCTTGCTTTGGTTTGGGTTTTCCTTACATTTAGACTAGCGTGATTATTAAGTTTACATTCATGATTGTTTGAAGAAAGTACGTCCAATTCTTTTGTTTTAAGCATTCCTCGACACTGTTTCGATCGTTGCTTTGAACAGCGCCAAATAACAGTTCCATTTTTATTGCTTCGTTTCACAATATATGAATATCCTTTATAGTATGCATAAGGCTTACCATACCTAGTCACTGATACTTCCATATCAACTGTCAAGCACAAACTAATCTCTAGTAAAGACAACTTGGTAATAACAACAATAGTTTAATGTGGGAGCATATATACATGCAAAAAGTGGGAGCAAAGGTGGGGGGGGGGGGGGGGGGGGGTAAAAAGTGGGAGCAAAAGTGGTAGCAAATGTGGGAGAAAAAAATAACTGTGAGCAAAAAGTGGGAGCAAATATGGGATAAAATGTGGGAGCAAAGCAAATATAAAAAAAAGTGGGAGCAAATATGCTAACAAATATGTCAACAAATATACCAGCAAAAGTAAATACACAAGTCAAGATAGATTAAAGTGCAAAGAAAATATGAAAGCAAATATGAGAGCAAAAAGGGTGATTTTCTAAAACAACTAGACATAACAAACTTAGTCATAACCTAACCTCTCCTAACCTAACCTCACCTCACCTAACCTAACCTAACCTCACCTCACCTAACTTCACCTAACCTAACCTAACCTAACCTAACCTATCCTAACCTAACCTAAACTAACCTCACCTAACCTAACCTCACCTCACCTAACTTCACCTAACCTAACCTAACCTAACTTCACCTAACCTAACTTGAGTGAACTTTACCTAACCTAACCCATCATAACTTCACCTAACCTAACTTTACCTAATCTAACTTCACCTAACCTAACTTTCAACTCTCAGATCAAAATTAAATTCTAGGCATAGTTGAGTTGGAAGCCAAGACTTCAGGGATAACACACAAGTATACTAGCCACTACACCGCAAAATAGGCAAATTATCATGCAACACAACATAAAGTAAAAGTTTCCTGTAGTGTAACTCATTGGCTGTCAACCATAGTTTGGGAATTCAAACCCAAGACCTCAGGACTTTTGTTTTGAACATTATCAGAAATATTATTCCATTTACATTTTGCTGCTGCTGCTTATAGTTATAAGAGTTGGCATTAATATGGAAAGCAAAAAAAAAAAAAATGTGGGAGCAAAAAGTGGGAGAAAACGTGTAAGCAGAAGTGGGAGCAAATATGGGAGCAGAAAGTGGGAGCAAATGTGAAAGCAAAAGTGGGAGCAAAAAGAGCAAGCAAAAGTGAGTGCACAAAGTATGAGCAAAATGTGTGAGTAAAAAGTGGGGGGGCAAATGTGGTGTTTTACTAAAACAATCTCCCCTAACCTAACCTAAACTAACTTCACCCAACCTAATTTCACCTAACCTAACTTTACTTAACCTAACCTTCCAACTCTCAGATCAAAAATTAAATTCTGGCCATAGTCGAGTTGGAACCCAAAACCTCTGGGATAACACCCAAGTATACTAGCCACTACATCGCGAAATGGGCAAATTATCATGCAACACAACACAAAAATAAAAAGTTTTCTGTAGTGTAACTCATTGGCTGACAATCATAGTTGAGAATTCAAACCCAAGACCTCAGGACTTTTGTTTTGAACATTATCAGAAATATTATTCCATTTACATTTTGCTGTTGCTTATAGTTATAAGAGTTGGCATTAATATGGGAGCAAAAGTAAAAGCAAAAAGTGGGTGCAAGCATGGCTGGTTGTAGAGACTTTCATATCAACAAATACACATAAATTAAATTTTAGTAAAGTGACTTGGCTGATAATAATAATAATATTAACAGTTTAAAAAAATTCAAGGGGATTGATGTTTTTTCAGGATGTAATTTCCAAAGTACTGTCAAGAATAATAATTACATGAACAGATTCCAAGAACTCTAGAGTGCTTTTAAGGTTAATGATTGGCTAGGAGTGAGATAGAGCTAGCTAACCTAAGTTAACCTCAGCTCAGTAAACCTAACCTTGTCACATGGCATGTTCTACAAGTATAGACTTGCTTTGAGACTGGCTATGACGTCACAGATGAATGGCGGTGGGAGGCTGGCAAAAAGGAAAATGTTTTTGGGTAATAAAAAGTCACGTCCAGCCTCCCACCGCCATTCATCTGTGACGTCATAGCCAGTCTCAAAGCAAGTCTATACTTGTAGAACATGCCATGTGACAAGGTTAGGTTTACTGAGCTGAGGTTAACTTAGGTTAGCTAGCTCTATCTCACTCCTAGCCAATCATTAACCTTAAAAGCACTCTAGAGTTCTTGGAATCTGTTCATGTAATTATTATTCTTGACAGTACTTTGGAAATTACATCCTGAAAAAACATCAATCCCCTTGAATTTTTTTAAACTGTTAATATTATTATTATTATCAGCCAAGTCACTTTACTAAAATTTAATTTATGTGTATTTGTTGATATGAAAGTCTCTACAACCAGCCATGCTTGCACCCACTTTTTGCTTTTACTTTTGCTCCCATATTAATGCCAACTCTTATAACTATAAGCAACAGCAAAATGTAAATGGAATAATATTTCTGATAATGTTCAAAACAAAAGTCCTGAGGTCTTGGGTTTGAATTCTCAACTATGATTGTCAGCCAATGAGTTACACTACAGAAAACTTTTTATTTTTGTGTTGTGTTGCATGATAATTTGCCCATTTCGCGATGTAGTGGCTAGTATACTTGGGTGTTATCCCAGAGGTTTTGGGTTCCAACTCGACTATGGCCAGAATTTAATTTTTGATCTGAGAGTTGGAAGGTTAGGTTAAGTAAAGTTAGGTTAGGTGAAATTAGGTTGGGTGAAGTTAGTTTAGGTTAGGTTAGGGGAGATTGTTTTAGTAAAACACCACATTTGCCCCCCCACTTTTTACTCACACATTTTGCTCATACTTTGTGCACTCACTTTTGCTTGCTCTTTTTGCTCCCACTTTTGCTTTCACATTTGCTCCCACTTTCTGCTCCCATATTTGCTCCCACTTCTGCTTACACGTTTTCTCCCACTTTTTGCTCCCACATTTTTTTTTTTTTGCTTTCCATATTAATGCCAACTCTTATAACTATAAGCAGCAGCAGCAAAATGTAAATGGAATAATATTTCTGATAATGTTCAAAACAAAAGTCCTGAGGTCTTGGGTTTGAATTCCCAAACTATGGTTGACAGCCAATGAGTTACACTACAGGAAACTTTTACTTTATGTTGTGTTGCATGATAATTTGCCTATTTTGCGGTGTAGTGGCTAGTATACTTGTGTGTTATCCCTGAAGTCTTGGCTTCCAACTCAACTATGCCTAGAATTTAATTTTGATCTGAGAGTTGAAAGTTAGGTTAGGTGAAGTTAGATTAGGTAAAGTTAGGTTAGGTGAAGTTATGATGGGTTAGGTTAGGTAAAGTTCACTCAAGTTAGGTTACGTGAAGTTAGGTTAGGTTAGGTTAGGTGAAGTTAGGTGAGGTGAGGTTAGGTTAGGTGAGGTTAGTTTAGGTTAGGTTAGGTTAGGATAGGTTAGGTTAGGTTAGGTTAGGTTAGGTGAAGTTAGGTGAGGTGAGGTTAGGTTAGGTTAGGTGAGGTGAGGTTAGGTTAGGAGAGGTTAGGTTATGACTAAGTTTGTTATGTCTAGTTGTTTTAGAAAATCACCCTTTTTGCTCTCATATTTGCTTTCATATTTTCTTTGCACTTTAATCTATCTTGACTTGTGTATTTACTTTTGCTGGTATATTTGTTGACATATTTGTTAGCATATTTGCTCCCACTTTTTTTTATATTTGCTTTGCTCCCACATTTTATCCCATATTTGCTCCCACTTTTTGCTCACAGTTATTTTTTTCTCCCACATTTGCTACCACTTTTGCTCCCACTTTTTACCCCCCCCCCACCTTTGCTCCCACTTTTTGCATGTATATATGCTCCCACATTAAACTATTGTTGTTATTACCAAGTTGTCTTTACTAGAGATTAGTTTGTGCTTGACAGTTGATATGGAAGTATCAGTGACTAGGTATGGTAAGCCTTATGCATACTATAAAGGATATTCATATATTGTGAAACGAAGCAATAAAAATGGAACTGTTATTTGGCGCTGTTCAAAGCAACGATCGAAACAGTGTCGAGGAATGCTTAAAACAAAAGAATTGGACGTACTTTCTTCAAACAATCATGAATGTAAACTTAATAATCACGCTAGTCTAAATGTAAGGAAAACCCAAACCAAAGCAAGAAACCAAGTCCAAGAGAAAGATAGTACTGCTCAAGATAATATTAACCTCAAGATTAATACACTACAACGCACTCATGCTGTTAGCGAGTTGTTTAATGAGAAACCTTTAACACCTCCTGTGAAACCCATGATCAGA